>OZ059834.1:34266498-35466498 GCA_964057195.1 Orthosia cruda | reverse complement strand
CCACTGAAGATGACTGGGCAATATCAACCCAATCCAGGGCTTGTGCATCGCTATTGAGCTTTTCTTTATTTAATTTTACGAAATTCCGGATTAAAACAATAGCAGGCCGCTGCTTAGCGGGTTTCATTTTGTAGGACATGTAAATGAGATCGTGTCTGGATAAACCAGGCGCAGCGACCTGACCGTGGCTGGCAACGAGATCCACAGAAGATGCAATCATGAGATCAAGCCAGGAATCGCTTTAGTCAAAGTCATGATGAGTCGGATTAAGTTTAAGGAGAGATAGACTCGACGACTCCAGGATCGCTCTCAGTTTGCGTGATCGAGGGTTATCCTTAAAAAGGTCAGTGTTAAAATCACCCATGACTATGAGATGTTTGTACTCTGAGGAAACAGATTCAAAGAGAGATTCAAGAATGGAGAAGTAATCTATAGCAGGAGGGCAGTTAACAACTCCTAGAACGGCCTTAACCCCTTTAACTACAATTTCAAGAAATAAGTACTCAGGGCTGCCATTATAAATCGGGGATATTCACATCCCACATGTCGACAACCTCGCGAGCCAGATCAAGATACTTGCTTTTCTTATCTCTCTCAGCCTTCACGAGGTTCTCGTCATGGGGGACCGCTATATCAACAATAATTGCATGACGCTCTAGTCGGCCTATCACCACTATGTCAGGCTTATTGGCAACAATAGTCCTGACAGTGATGATAGACCGATCGCAATACAACGTGACATTGCCATTTTCGAGAACTGAGTCGGGCACATACTTATAGTAAGGCACGTCCGATTCCACAAGATTGTATTTAAGAGCAAGTTGCTGATGGATAATCCTGGCTACAAGGTTGTGTCTATGCAAGTAGTCTCCGTTAGCCAGACTGGAACAACCGGAGATAATGTGACGGAATTATTCCCCTGGCCGGTGACATGCCCGACAGATGTCAACTGTGCCGTCTTTCACAATGTATTTCCGGTAGTTGTTCGTCATCATAACTTCGTCTATAATCGCAAAGGCAAAACCTTCGGTTTTCCCAAAAATATCACCAAATCGCAGCCAGACCACGGACGCTAAAAGATCTACATCGGGCCCATGTAGGACCCGGTAGAAGCGGCCGTTAAGCTCCTTGCTCTGCCATACCTCCATGTGGTCATTAGTATCTGGAGAGTGAGGTAAGGCCCTTGTCCACCGCTACCACATCTCGACGCATACCCACTTCGTCGACCTGGAAGTATTCCCTAAGAATACATACCTCGCGGTTACGCAAGGTCTTAGCATTTAAAAAGCCACGACCTCCGCACTTCCACCTTAACACCTTTCGTTGTTCTGGATTGTTGATTCTGTGTCTATCGCTCCACTCGCCGCTTGTAGTTCAGAAGCATCAAGACTATTAAAATACTGTACTGTTATTTTGTCCGCAGTCACTTGGAGTATGGCTTTCAAGTGTGGAACCCCTAATATAACGTTTATATCAATCGATTAGAAAGCATTCAACGAACATTTTTAAGGTACATTCTATTCCGATCAAAAGTATATTTACCAAATTATGTCACTCGATGCAGAAGGTTTCATATTCTTCCTCTCTATGAGCGCAGGAAAATTGCAGATTTGACGTTTCTATTTAAAATAATGAACGGATCGGATATACCAGAGATGGTGAATAGGATTGGACTGCGTGTACCTGGTGCATATTTACGTAGACCGCACCTACTGGATATACCGGTGGTGAGAACCTCCTATGGGCAAAACGTGTACCTGGTTAGAGTGAGTCGTGCCTTTGATGCAGCCTGCCGGGAAGTTGACATCGATCTATTTAATACTGGGATTAATAAATTAAAAATAATCCTATGTAATAACTTCTTTGAAAGCATTTGAATCCCAAGTCGTATCTATTTTATTTAAGTACCGATTGATATTGTAGTGGACTGTTCTAATGTTCTACTTAGTTTAATTTTATACATTATTTTCGTTAGTGGTGTGTTTGTATTTACACTAAAGTGCTTTTGTTTGTAATACCTATTGCCTGTAAGGTTCTTATTTGTTTTAATTTACTATAGGTGAAAACTTTTAATTGGCCTTAATCTTATTATAGTAACGAACAATTTTTAAATTAGCTGTAAGTTGAGGAATAAAATAAAAATAAAAACTAATTAGCTGTTTGTCATTAAAGTCTTTGGTCACATTTGATCATTTTGATAAATTATAGATAATCTAAATTTGTATAGACTTAATATTAGTTTGGATGATTTATATTCAGAATTAACTAATTTCAAAGTAATTTATATAAAAGTATTAAGACAGAGATTTTCTTGAAATGAGTACCGCCCAAAAGTGGAGCCATTTATTAGTAAACACCTCAGAAGAATTAAAAAATATTACTAAAATTGTCTCATATCTACTTTTTGTTCCCGCCACCTCAGCATTTACTGAAAGAGTTTTTTCAGTAATTAATGCAAAGTGGCGGGACGATAAAAATAGAGCAACTATTAAGTTAACAAAAAATGAGCTCCTCATTTATTTAAATTTTAGTAATAATTGTGGTGAGGCGTATGAAGTTTTTAAAAAAGACTGTCAATTAATAAGTTGCGTGAGAAGCTCTAAACATATGTATTTAAAACATTAAATAAATAAAATACTGTTCATTTATCTAAAATACTGTTTAATATTCTTCTCAGACCTAAATATACTTTATTTCTTGTAAAAAAAGTTGGCAACCCTAGTTCGACAGTAGAACAGGGACGCCGAAAAATTACTCCAATATCGGTTTATTTTGGAATGTCCTAATATTAATACAATTATAATGGGCCTTGGCATATTGGCTTTTGACTCCAAAATGGAAAACTGATTACATCCGCTTCAATGAAATTGATGAAACTTATTTATACTTAAAACAACATCGATCCGTTTACAAAACACTTTAATACCAAATTCGATTCCCCTTCTAAAATGACCTTTTTACAAACTTTGATTGCATCAACATAGTTATAATCTACACTTGGGTCGCATTTTTTTGGGTTGTCTTTTCGTTCATCAAAAACGGTTCTTTCACTTCACTTGCAACCTTCTTACTGGGCTTAGGAGGTGGTTTGGGTGCAGTCCTGGACCTTCCTAAGGTCCCACTAACAACATTCACTGAGTAACCTGATCTAAAATCACGATTCTTTAGCAAGCCCTCATTTTCCGCAAGGGTTACCTTCAAAGGCCTCTGTTCCGACTTGATCATTTGGTTCACAGACATGGCTTGTAAATTCATGAGCTGATTGTGGATGTTCGGTGAACTCAAGCTGTTCCTAGGAATCGTAGCATGAGGAGTCCCTGGGGCAGGAGACGGAGCAGGTTCCTCATCATCAACGTACGTAGGCATCTTCCCAATAGGACCCAAATCTATCTCACTCTTGTTCAAACTGTAATAGTCCCTATCGTGGTTGAAGAACCTCATATTGAAGGTATCATAGTAAGGTATGACACCATTTAGGGTGGAGAACACTTGAGGATGAAGACTGCTATCGGGAACCATTCTTGGTCTCCGTGGCAACGTAACGTAGCCTTTAGAGTTGATGAGGTGGATGGGACCGTGGAAGTTTTGGCCTTGAAACCTGCTGTAAAGGGCAGGATTGATAGCTGTCACCCCATATACTGGAGATTTGATTGGACTCTCTGTGGCTTGCGATGATCCTCCGGCTGGGGAAATTTGGGTACCTCTCAGAGGAAATGCGAGGAGGTCTGGTGGGTTCGCCTGGTGCTCTTGGGCTAGGCGGTCCATGAGCAATGCTTCGTGGGACATCTTTGGAAGTTCTACTTCTTGATGCCGGCTGTTGTCCCCGGTTGGTGCTGTTGACAAAAAACACGATTAATGGGTAACATAATAATAATTCAGTTAGTGAAGAGAGGCTATATAGCATTTTCGTCAACTTAAAAAAACACTTCTTTTGATAACAGTAATGGTTTAAACAAACTCAGTCGGTAAAGTCAGGCCATAGACCTTCGCAACAATACATCAACTGCCCTACAATTTGTACAAAAACACCCAATATTTTCGCTTCCTCGAAATCAGGAAGAAAATAACACTGACAATGGTTAAAACAAATATAATTTTACGAAACCCTCGACGTCATTTTCATAACCGTATAATCTGGAAAACAAAAAGCTGTTGACTTTTGAGGGCCCCTGACTTTTTTCGAATAAAAATTCTGAATTTTCGGCACAATTGTTGCCACCAAGTTGGGTAGTCATCAAACTTCATGTTCTATTGTAAAGGTACAGTGACCCAATGAAGATATTTCGGCACCGAAAACACTTCTTACGAGGTGTTGGCGTGAATTTTTGATATGCTGTGAAGTTTGCTTGCTGAAGAGAATCTTACAGCATGCAGGCTGGAAGAAAAATAATACTGGCTAGATTTTAACACTCATTCGAATTTAGAAGAGGCTGTTGTTGGCAACCCTTGTATGGCAGGCATTTTCAATGTAGCTACTGTGAAAAGTAAAGGAATAAATTCTTGAGGCCGGTTTCTAAATTGAGTATTTGTAATAAAGACCGTATCAAAGTCTTTCTTTAATGCCACAATTTGACAGGTTTTCAGGCTAAAGTAGAGTTTGACAAATAAACAATCTCAAATTCTTAATTCAGAAAGCTGGAGTTAGTCTAGCTAACTACACATTTATAATTGACTGATATCGATCCCAGAGAGACACGGTTAAAGTACACATTCTTTCCTTTCCTTACCTTAAATGTATAAATAAATAAGGAAAGATTGATAAAAACATTCAGAGCCGTTTGAGTGTTTGATGGTAGTGGAATCGGAAACTACGAAACGTGTTTGTCTTGAACTTATTATAAAAGTTGTGTAAACCTTGGGGATTTGTTTATGTTAAGGAAGCAAGGTGTATCTACACGGAGTATCTACTCAATTCTCGTTCATTATTGTGTTTGCATTGTTTATGTAAATATGGTGGAAGATGTAAATACAGTCGTCAAAGGAAATAAAGTATGAAAACTACGAATAATATTGCCCATTTAAACCCATATTTATTTCTCCGTGTAATAGTTTGATGATGTTTTTTCTTGTGTTACTTTTTTGTTGTGTTTACGTCCATGGTTGAGTATAAGTGCCATATTGATTGAGTATATAAGGGTGAGGTCCCATTGAGAGCTACTGACTTATAGTTTTGTAGTTCAAAAGACAAAGACAAAAATTCTTTTTTTCATCTATGCCATTAAGTGGCACTTTTGATCGTCAAAAATGTAAATTGAATTATAATAATTATTGGTACTACCGTCAAGAAAAGCTACACTGCAATTGGTAGCTCTCGAAAGCACGGGGGAAACTTGGTATGTATTAGATGGTCCACGGGCCCATCTCGGCAATCGTTATTTGACCTTGAAAATCTAAAGCTCAAGGTTAGACAAAAATGGTAGCTTATTAGTTTACTATATTTTGATTTTTAATTTCATAGACTAAACTGAAATTTGGGGGATTGCCACTTTATCGTTACTTAAAAATAGTGCTGAGTCCTGATTGATCGAAAATTAATCGAAATAGATCGAAAATGGATTTCACCGCAAAAAATGCATTTGTTCAAAAACTAGCGGCCTTTACTTAATTTCTACTAATTTATGTCAGACTTTATTCTATCGATCGCATTTACTTTGTTCTCTGTTGATTTCTTGTTTATTACAATATTAATAGTTTATGTATTTAAAATTAATAAAAAGTATTTCATCAGTCATGTCACGTCAATTCGATAAACTACTTATGATTAAGGCTTACCTACAACACTAAGCTCCGCGTTTGCAACATTTAAAATTCTTAATTCGTAGAATAAACTAACAGCTGAAAATTACCTTATTTTTTTTAAATGTTGCAATCGTGGAGCATAGTTCTGTAGTAAGGCATAAGTGAAATAAGTTTTTAAGCTGACATGGTCACAGTCATTAGAATTAATATTTGTTTCGGGATATTTACCATGTATATAGTAGTTTAGTTTAGCTTTAGTTCTCGTGATCATGGCGCTTGTAACGGTGCCGAAATATCGAGGTCTCAACCAAAAACAAAATATACATGGTAAATATACCGAAACAAATATTAATTTTAATCACAAGTGATTCATCGAATTGATGTGACATGACTCTCACAATTTAATTTTACTAATTGATGTAAATAAATCGTTTATGAATATAAACGTAATATTTAAATATAACAGCATTCATAATACACATAGTACATAAATTTTTACTGTGTCAAATATGAAATCAACAATAAAATAAACGTGACCGATAAAATTAAGTCTGACATAAAATGAGTAGAAACCAAATAAGGGCCGCTAGTTTCTTAACAAATGTAATTTGTTTGCCGTGAAATAGTTCCTATTTCGATCATCTTCGATTTTCGATCACTCAGGATAGTAAGGTTACGACACTATTTTTATGTAACGATAAAGTGACAACCCCCCAAATGTCAGTTTAGTATACGAAATTAAAAATCAGAGTATAGTAAATAGCTCTCGATGGGACTGCACTAATGTGAAATTAGGGCGCTGCTTCAAAATTTATTTCTTTATAAAATTTTATCTTATTTGTTTCTGTTCTATATATGTACAATAATATTTACAAACTTATGTTAAAACTTAAAAAAGAATAAAAATATGTACAATTACGGGGCGTCAAAAAATTCGTCTACATCGCTGTCAACAGAAAAAGTGCCTAGAAGGCTGGCAGCATTGCCACGTTGGATGGCAATGCTGATTCTTTGGCCAAAAAAAAGGCCAGCCTCGTCTGGTCTCGTGAAGAGTCGACCAACCGCTTGGCGATATCCCGAAAAATTAGGTGTGCACTCGGACCCCATGGCCCTAGTGTTTCAACCCCAAACGGCTCAAACACATTATTACCAATTAAGTTGTTGTATTTGCGCCGTTTGAGGTTTTCAGCACCTGCAGCAGCCGCCCCAGCGCAGCCCACCGTGCTAGGAAGATGGGATGGTGCAAGGGCGTCGACACAAGTTGCATACCACACCAAAGACCTACCCAACTTCCATGGCATTATGGTCATACCATCTGGTCTCTTCCCATCGACGCGTGCCAGGCCATTGGGTACTAAGACAGCTGGCACCCCGGCGGTGGTAAGAGCACGATGGATGAGATCATTAATGCTAGCGTGCCGAGCAATACGACCTGCACTCTTACTACAAGAAAGGCCATGGTGTCCGAGGCAGTCGACTGCTTCACCGCATTGACAGCGATGTGGAGCCCCACAAGGAGCGCCCAAACGCAAGCATGTAGCGAGTCGGAAGGTTGTGTCACCTAGCATAGTGCCTATGTTAGGCGACGGTAGTGCCTGAAGCCAGAGGCCCGACTCCCACTCACCCACAGCCAGCAGGCGGGCACGCTCAGCAGTATTGGTAGACGTATTAATTAGGTTATTCCGCACCAACCTGCAGAGCGGCTCATCCCACTCTCTCTGGGAAAATGGGTTTTTGGGCCGATCCGTATCCGGGCAAGCCAAAATTGATTGCATTTTTTTATCGTCACCGAGCTTGTATTATTTTGCGAAATTGCTTTTAAATTAAACAATATTATTTATTTTTGAATAACTGTGTACCTATTATTCGACAATTCAAATTAAACTTTGTCTTCTTCAATCCTTTATAATAACAAAACATTTTATGAATAACTAGCGGACTCCTCGCGGTTTCACCGCGTAGTTCCCGTTTCCGTGGGAATACAAGGATAAAAAGTAGCCTATATCACCCGGGAATAGTGTAGCTTCCCAACGGTGAAAGAATGTTTGAAATCGATCCAGTAGTTTTTAAGTTTATTCGTTACATACAAAAATACAAATCTTACCTCTGTATAATATTAGTATAGATATAGATTTAACCTCAATAATTATTGTTCGACTCCAAGGAGCTAACCATCAGTTTAGTTACATAACAAATAAATTCCCCATTGAATTTCAAGTACAACAACTTTGATTGTACAAAACGCAAGATCAAAGTGAATTAAGAAGGGAATTCATCCGAATTTCTGTGCCAAAAGTTTATACGGAATAATTTTATCAGTTCCTGCCTTAATTTGTTTACTTGGAAACGGGAGAAATTAAGAGAATGATAAACAAAAGGTTTAAGCAACGGACCATGACGGGCGATTTGTATTGCTCAAGTACGTAATTGTTATCTGGGGTGCTGGCTCGAATTTGTACCCTTTTTAATCTGCGGCTTGATCAGATGTAACGGGAAGAGTTACAGTTATCGTTCGGATAAGCGGATCTTTTAATTAATTTGGCATTATTTTGTACTAATATGATATTGTTTCTAAATCTAACTGTGCACAACTAACACAATATTTTTCCTCATTTGAGCAGTGGTAGCCCAGTGGCAACTGCCCCAACTTACGTGTTTTACGTCGTGAGTTTGGACCTAGGCAGGCACTTTACTTTGTGTAACTTATGAGTTATAACATTACCACTGCTCTCTTATCGACAAAATAAACATCGTGAGGAGAACGTCATGCCCAAGAATCAAAATATTAAAGGCATGTGACATCTATCGTTCGAATTCTTATTATAGACGCGAAAGTCTGTGAGGATGTTTGATTCTCCTAACTACTTAACGGATTTCGATGAAACTTTACAGTAATGGATGGATGTATGTTTGTTACTCAATCAGGCCGAACAGCTAAATGGATCTGGATGAAATTCGGCACAGATAGATTATAGTCTGGAATAGCACATAGGCTACTTTTCATCCCGGTATAATATTCCCTTGGGATTAAAAAAACACTTTTCACGCGGGCGAAGCCGCTGGCAGAAGCTATTAATTCATAAATACATAATAACACAAGGACGGAGCCGCGAGTAAATCGTACGTGAACTCGTTTCGTCATCAATATTGCCTTCCTGAATACAAATTTCAAAAAAATATTATTTAGAAAAAACACACTAAAAAGTTCATTTAAAAAGCAAAAACCCGACTGCTCAAGAAGCGAATTAAAAAACTAAAAACAAGAAAAAGTCATGCTGTGCAGTCGTAGGATCCAAATTCGCGTACTGGGTGAACGCCTGATCCTGCGACTGCACAGCATGATTTTCTCTTGTTTACAGCTTTTTAGTTCGCTTCTTAAGCAGTCGAGTTTTAGATTTTTTTATTAACTTTTTTTATTTACAACTTTTTAGTAAAGATTTTTATTTTCGAATTACTTTTAAACGTATAAGTGGTATATATGTTTGTAACCACCTCTTAAAACCCTTTATTTTTATACCCCACTCGATGGGTTTGGAAGAACAAAAAAATTTGGAACCTGCACAATATAGCGCCGAAACTTTACTTATCTAAGAACACTTGAGCTGTCGGCGATGTCTTAATTATATAGATCCGTCTAGCGGTTTGAAAGATATGAGGTTATAAATAATATTACATACATACAAACAAACATACAAGATAAGCGCGAAACAAAAACAAACCCTTTCCTTGCAGTCGGGTAAAAACAATCTTGTAATATAATTTTGATTATTAACTCCTATCTCTAAGAAACTTAGTCCGACTTTTGTATCTTGCTTGATACCTACCAATATAATTATAGGAATTTTTACGTATATAGTTTTAGTACGTTTATGTTTAAATTAATCTAAGTTTTAATAACTTTAAAAGTCGGCCGTTGACTTTTAAAATTAAATTAAAACGTTTAATAGGAACTCAATCTCTTCCTGCTTTGTTGACGTAATCTGTCGCTAAGTGGACATCTAACGTTGAGCTATTAATAATTTCACGACTGTATCCCATATGACCCAAAGATCAGGTATAGGCAGAAGTAGGCACACAGACACTTTTTAGGGTTCCGTACGCAAAGGATATAAACGGGACGCTATTACTAAGACTCCGCGATACGTCTGCTGTCCGTCACTAGGCTGTATTAAATTCCTAAAAATGCCCGCGCATGTAAGTACCGCTTCCCTTTTTTCATTAACTGGACATGTATCCCGACTCCAGATTGTGACTGCAAAATTCCTATAATACTGCTTATACCGGGTAATCTACGGGCAACGAACCCAGAACCAATGCAGTTTACATTTGCGACCACTAAACCAACAAGTCCATTATCATCTAAATACCTTATCTACCATAGTTTACGCAAATAATGATAATCTTTAATATTATATCTGACTAGCCTTATCCGAACCATGTTCAGGTCGGCTCCCGGTTTAACCGGATACAGCTGAACAGAAAAGCATAAATACAAGTAAAATTTAAAAAGACACTCTTTTATTTCATAAAGACACGCTTTGATCGATAATATAATATATTGAACAAGTAATTATGTCACGATATCTTGCGAAAACACCCCGTTTTACGCGGTAAAACGCCGATAACTTTTGAACGGCTGGACAGATTTACATCAAACGTAAATTAAAAACACTCTCGATAAAATCACCTTTCAAATAAATAAAACGAAATCAAAATCGGTTCATTCGTTTAGGAGCTATGATGCCACAAATAGATAGGTACACAAATACACATGTACACTGTTAAACTTATAACAACCCTCTTTTTCCGCCTAAAATTGTCCATTTTTACGGTAAAATTGGTTCCCTGTTTATCTTACACCAGGGGTCTATATTCAGCAGATTTTAAGCAAATATGTTAATTAGGTAAAATAACACGGTAACTTGCGAAGTTGTGTTGTCGAACGAGATAACTCTGGCTTCGCTTTTATAACATGTTCAAGCTTCAGCTCGTGATATCCTGAAAAAGTAACTTATAAGTTCGTGCTTTTGGAACTGAGTTCGTTATCGCGCGATTGGCGGATGGGAACTACATGGGAAAAAGTGTCCAGGGTGGTGTAGTGCGACGCTTTTGGTGTAATATGTTATTTCGGGTTAGTTCGATCCTATTTGATATTTTGAGGTCAGTTTTTCACAGGACCAGGATATTTTGAAAAGATCTTGATAAAGTGATGAATTTTATTCTCGTTCACTAAACCAATTTTGCTAAACGAACGAGAATATCACCGATCAGTTTTAAAGTCTACTTTTTAATAGTTTTTTTCCGTTTGTTTCGTCCCGATTTTTACTTGCAACACCGTGTCGGTGGGCGGTCAACGATTTGGCAGCTGACACTTGACAGTCAAAAGAGAAAATTTGTTGTGAGCACACGCTGAATTCGGGTTCTTGTCGAAACATATCGAATCGAGATGTGTTTCGCCCATTTATAATAGGTAATAGCGCCCGCCGTTCGCAATCGGTTTGTGGGGTGCCCGCGAAGGTGGTTTGGAATATATTTTCACGCGCAGCGAAGCGCTTTTGTGGGCAACGCGTGTGTGTATGCCTGGAAGCCGAAGCCCGGATCAGAACGCGTTGGTGGTCCCAATCCAATCATTGTCCTTTATTATATATAATATATTCTCCTATCCCTAACCTCACGGCACGATATTGATCGACCCCCAGGAGTCTACCGCAGGAATCTAAGGTAAGTCCTATTGATACATCTTGTAGTCGTTCCACTTCCCACCTGTTAGATAGGTACCAGGATATCTCACAATAAGGAGCAAATCCCTAGCTCTCCACTGCTGCGAACCGCAGTTTCGTGGGGTACAGGTTCAGACAGGGTCCAGGAGTCCCAACGCCGCTATGGGTTCCGGTGTTTAACTCCAGGCTTGGGACCTGAAGACCTGTATTTACCACCGTTCCTCAAAAGGCAATAAAAATAACCCTTATAAGATCGTTGCCTGTATGTCTGGTAGCCGCACCAACGAATTTATTCAAGTTTTTAACACCCGTAATGATAGATGGTCATCATCATCTTCCTGCTCCTATCCCATGTTACTTGGGGTCGCCGCAACACATTACCGTCACGCTATCACTGACTCCTTTTTCTTTCATATCACTCCTCACACAGTCCGTTCATCTTTTCTTTGGCCTTCCTCTCCCTCTCCATCCATCCACATTTATGTTCATAACTCTTTTAGTAACATGCGTTTCATCCCTGCTCAACACATGACCATAGTATTTAAATACCTAAATATGTATCTGCGTTTGTTTCAAAATTTAACAAGATTTTTATTTTGGTGGAGAGATAGCTTGACACCTGATAAAAGAAAATCTATGAAATTTTTAAGCAATCAACAATGAATTTATTTTTACTTCTTTTTCTTTAATATTATTATTCCCAAAATGAAAAATGTCAGTGACTCTAACAAACCTATTTATTTTTACGTTTCTCTCTTTACGTTCACAAACTCACTCGAAGGCACCTGGCTGGCACATACGAGTATTACATTTTTCTTTGACATCAGCACGACTTCACCTACATTCAATTTTCAGTTTGCTAAGCGTACCACCGACATATAAGGGCAAGTTCACACCGCTACACGACGCAAGAAGCGGCACCGTTATTCGACCGAACGACTTTGGTGTTCTATACAAAGTGACATTGTATCATCGAAAGCGTTGCGATAGCGATTGTCAGAAAGGCAAAATTGTATGGGATTGATAAGCGATATCTAAAATTCACGTGATCAATCTCTTACATTTTGGCATATCGACCAGCGCTGTTGCTGACATCGAATGACACTTTGTCTAGTGACGTTCGTCACAAAGGCGAGACTAGATAAACTTCTAAGCCTATTATCTCATCTACATTAGTGTTGTCTTTTAATCCTTCGGAATGCACCTGAATAACTATTCCAACTAACTAACTAAGCTAGTTACACTGACATGGAGCGACTTCTTATCTGGCCCACATAATCCAGTTTCTGGATAACACGATACTCATTAGTAAAAGTGCTTGTGAAGCTTTTGACGAGATGGCGCAACGTGTATACCTTGTTTCAACCGAATTCAGAAGGCAGGTTCTAAGTTCATTTATATTTTTTGTGTAGTTAATAAATCGATACAAGTACTGTTACTGGCTTAAAAATCGCGCAGCGTTGGGTCATGTCTCAGTGTGAACTGTGTCTTATCGTTCGATGTTGTTCGTACCCGACTATACTAGGTAGCAAGGTGGCACGTTTGTCAAGGTGATGGCCAATCCGCTTGTACTCGTATGTAATTCGTAGAGGACATGGTAGTGAATGCCTTTGTTTGGCTATCTTGAAAGACAGTATAACTAGCTTTGTTGGAAGAGTTATTTGATTTAAACAAGGACAGCACGTTTTGCTGTCGTCACAATTTGTGTGTGTTAGACACTAAAGAGGTCGTGTTTCTTTTATGGTGGACGCGCATAAGCAAACTTTCGGACGGTCGTATAGTATCTTTATTATTTAAATCTATGGTTCAGAAGTTGAAATGTTTCGTCCAAAAATAATGTGGGTAAAGATCATAAATAAAGGTTCACTGTCCAATTAGTAAGATAATAGAATGAATCATATATGATTAATTAGACAGGGACACTGTTAAGAAAAATTAAATAATTTTGTATCTCCCAGAACCAAAATAACACCTACGAAGGAATATTTGGCATTCTGAAAGATTTGGGCCCGAAAATTATGAGTGTTTTAAGAACCAGCCATCAAAAGATTTTTAAGCTTAAAACCTTCGCAAGAAATCTAGATAATTTACTATAACTTTAAGATAAAATGCTTTAAGAAAATGTAATAACTTACCTAATACAGATTCGTTGTCTAGTAAAGTCCTATTCAGTTCCGACATTTCTGTAGCTTCACTCGTAAAGGATTGTGGCTTTTCATACTTCCTAGGCGGCTTCGACACTGGGTTCACCTCCATCTTCATCCCCTTGTCAGTTTCAGAAGCTTCTGACCCTTGTATTAACACGTCCCCATTAGAAAAACGAGAATCGTTCTTTATCAGTCTTTTAATTTCATTGTTTTGGGTTGTAAAATAACATACCACTAGTGCTGCGCCGAAAATTATGACTATAGCTGTTAGACAGCCAACTAAAATTGCAAAGGAATCTGTGTCCATACCAGCTATGGTACCTACTCCTCCATATCTTGAAAGCACTAGGGCTAAAGTCTTCTCATCGCGACCTCCAGGGTTCTCAGCGACGCAAGTATAGTTACCTCTATCACTATACCGCGCATATATAATCGTCAAATTCACCCATCGAATCAAATCCATAGTGTTCTCAGCTACGGTGTATCTAATCTCACCAAAAGCCTTCATTTCAATAGTTTTACCGTTAAATCGCCAGCCAACTTCAGGTGGTGGATTGCCTACTACTTTGCAAGTTAGAGTCACGTTTTCATCGTAACTTTTGACCGATGCGTCTGGCACGGGCTCGAGTATTGTCGGTCGGCACGCGAAGTTAGACGAGTCTAATTCGTTCCAAAGTTTGTCTTGTACAGATGCTGGGTCGGCACACGATGTCGGAGGCGTGTATAGGTTGTGACTGATCACCCAATCACGAAACGTCTGGAGATTGCAGTCACAACGCCATGGATTGTTGTGTAAATCTAACCCAGATAAGTTTCTCAATCGCATCAAAGTTTCCGGTTTCATATGACTTAAATTATTCCCATTGAACCTCAATATTTTTAACTGCGGTAAGTTGACGAATGCTTTCGTACCTATACGGTGTATCCTATTGTTGCTCGCTTCTACTTTCTGAAGAAACTTCAAATTGCGAAATATACCATCGTCCAACTTATCGATAAAGTTGTTGCTTAAGTTTATTAATCTCAGTTTCTCTGTGCCTTTGAACGTATCGGGGTGCAGTGATCGGATTCTGTTCTTCGACAAATCTAGTTCGATCATGATTGCGAGAGTTACGAACGCAGTTTTGTGGACTACTTCGATGCTGCACTCTTTGAGGAAGAGTTTCTTGAGATTACTTAGGCCTACTTTCTTGAATGCCTCTTGGTGTAGTTGTTGTAGATTGTTGTTAGATAGGTCTAGTATTTGTATGTCGTTGCTGAGGTTTGCTGGGACTACTTTGAGGCTTGAGTTAGAGCAGATGGCAGCTTTATTCCCGGACTGCCATCTGCAGTCGCAAGGCCTCTGGCACTCCGTCGTGAAGTCTGCTACCGTGGTGGTGAGCAGCGCGAGTGGTATGAACGCGATTCTCATCCATGCCGTCCAGGATTTATGGTCCATTTTGCTGTGATGTTGGTCATTTCCTCGTGCCGTAGCATACCTGGAACGGGCTCGTCAGCCGACGCATTGGGTTCTGAAACAAACGGAAAATTTAATTTAAGTAAAAGCTTTCAATGTTATTTATTCAATTCAATTTGTTTGAACAATGGCCGTTTTAACTGCAAAAGGGCAACTCTTAACATGATAAACAACTTGTATACATCTTTGTAGTGTTTATTTAGTCCCGAGTAATAAGATGTAGCAATATTGATGCAAATACATTCATTTAAAATTTTGGTTTTGCCAATTATAAATACAAATTCTTATACATATAGACATGTTAAGATAAATATTGTCATATAATTTTACAATTTTAAAACAAAATCGGGTCATTTTATATATTTTAATCAGCTATTACTTAACTTAACTAATTTCAGGACCAAAATAAAATACCATGGGCGGTCTTATCACACAGGGCAATCTCTTAATTTTGAAACGTATGCAATAACTTTTTTTTAACCCTCTCAATTAACCTCGAAATTGATTCCTTATAAGAAACTGTCTTGACACTAAGCGTACTAAAAATAGTAAAAATTTTACGTACTTTCTAGAAACTATTTTTAAAGAGAAAGTCTCCCAACTTTCGCTATGTCGCAAGGTGGGTGAAAGAATAACGACCTAAATACGTGATGTCGCTGTACTAGCTTTAGATAAAATGAGAGAAATAGCTTTATTAGACGACAATAGCTCAGTCTAGAGGGAGTTAATGAGATTGAATCTAGGACCACTTTACAGTATAAAGTTCAGCACGGCGTGACGTCACACGATATTCAGACATTATTTGAATGTGCTTGTATGTGTTCAAAGAAAAAATACGAGTCAATTATTTTTGGATAATTGACGGACTAAATAGTTTTTTTTTGTCATAATCCCTATTGCAAATTTTTTATTTCTCATAATTGTGGTGAAGCTAAGTTTAGTTTTTGACACTACTACTCGGTTGGATGATCTTGGAACTAAACGCTTGTTCCGTCTACATCTATCCACAAATAATATTATGTCTATATATATAATCCAAATTTAATTAACTTATATACAAACACCGACATTTGAGCAAATATTTTCACAGTTTCGTCTAAAGTTATAATAATTATAAAGTGTGTTGCAAAATTCTCAAAAACGGCAGAAACCCAGCAAAAGCGTGAACAACTTAATTTGGCTTCTAATAAAGAATGGGTCAGACGTAAGTAAACTGATTTTTTGCGTCACCCTAAATCGACTGCGGAAAATAAGACGCCTTCTTCGCTAAATTTAACGACCTCATTTGATGAAGTATCTGAGTAAAAATTTTAAGGTGTCAATTTCTTTCAGTAATTCGTTAATAACACTTGCAAACTATGTACCTACCATGTGTCACCATGGTCTCTAGTCTGGAATGGCATCACACACGAGATATCTGTTGTACTGCAGATATCTATCTAAGTAAGCAATTGTGACCACTTTTTCCATCGGGTGGGCAGACTGCTTATTCAAATTCTTGGACACAGTCACAGAACTCTTTTACTGTAGAGTTTTTCATTTATTTATTGGCCAATCTACAAATTGTAACACTGTGGCCTATCTACAATTGTTACTCTGTATGAAAGAGTTCCTCTCAAATCTGCGTTATTATTTCCTCAACAAAAACTATTGACCTCTGAATTTGTTTCGGTGATTATTCGTATCGGAAACACCGACCTCAGTAATATCTAAAATACATTTTAAGCGATTTTCCTTTATTTGAATTAATTTAAATAGATACAAATTATCATTTACCACCCAATAAAGAGTTAAGTTAGTTTCCAAAATGTCTTCAATGAAAATTCTTCCACACATTCTTTTACGACGTAAATTACGCTAAAATACGCTAGTCTGGTCCCGTCTTAAGCATCGTCTTACGTAAATTCGTGTAAGAGTCAATTAAAAAGTGGTTGCATAAATCATTTTAATGTTTAAAGCGTGAAGGCAGGGCTCAGACTCGGTGGAAGACCTAAGAAAAACTACAACTTAATTAAATTTTTCAGACTGGATTTTTTATTATGCTTTATTAAGAATTCAAGTGGACTTTAGTGATGCCGATATTCCGATTTTTTTTACTTTTTTCATGAAGTAAAAAGAGTATTATGTTTCAATAGGCTCGCGTTTCTCCACTATCTCACCTGGTGGTAAGCGATGATGTGGTCGACGATGTAGCACGCTTGCATAAAAGAAACCTATTCACTCATGAGTTAAGGGGCTAAATTTCAAAAATAATATATAATATATATATTTTAAACATTTTTATGGCAAATCTATTGAAAATGTGGCAGCGAAAAAAATATATGTTAATCTTGATCATTTTTCGAAATCTTTGTTGTGGCCGAAACACGTTTACGCACAAAAACCTAGATACAGTTGAATGGCAAAATAACCTTTTACCGTGATCTTCAAAATTTTTTTCCGATAATACTGACCAACGTACATTTGCACAATTAACAACAATAACGTACCATAACAGGACGCAATACTTCATTTTCGTATATTTTGAAGTTTCATTCATTATTTTTAAGTTATTCATATTATTATATTTTATAAAAAATCTATACAAATTCCATCGTGCTTCTCTTTCCAATTCTATCCAAGGTTTTTGAAAGGGTCATGTACAGAAGAGTCCTCTCTTTCTTAGACAAATATAACATGCTTGCAAAAGAGCAATACGGTTTTAGGAAAAATAAATCCACCTCACTAGCAGCATTTAATTTAGTCAAATCTATAATAAATAACATTAACTCTAAAAGTGTAACCTCAGCTTTGTTTTTAGACCTTAGTAAAGCCTTCGATTTTGTAAATCATTCCATTCTTATCGATAAATTATCTAGAATTGGTATTAGGGGACCAGCCCTGGAATGGTTTAAATCTTATTTATTAAACAGAACTCAGACCACCCGAATTACAAAATTTGATGACAAAGTAAACAGTCTCATCAACTTCAACTCTCAGCCTCGGCAAAATTACTTTGGAGTTCCACAGGGAAGCATTTTGGGCCCTCCATTATTCCTTGTATATATCAATGATCTTCCTCAAAAAATAGAACAAGAGTGTGTTTTATTTGCAGATGACACAACAGTTATCCTAGATAGTAAAAATCATGAAGCACATGAGACTAATATAAATACCAGTTTGAATAAAATAGTCACATGGTTAGATATAAATGCTTTAAAATTGAACGTTGATAAAACTAAAATATTAAATTTTAAAACACAGAAGTCTAAAAATATCCATCTTAAAATAAACCATAGGGACCAAATAGTAGAACAGATACATACAACAAAATTTTTGGGTATAACACTGGATGAACATTTTACCTGGAGGGAGCATATCAATGAAATATGCATTAAGATTAATAGGTTTGTTTTTGCTCTAAAAAAAGTCAAAGATGAGGCCTCCAAACCAACTGCGCTAATGGTATATCATGCCTATGTTTGCTCCGTTATCCGTTACGGCATCATTGTCTGGGGAAACTCCTTTGAACTATGTAGAGTTCTGTTGGCACAGAAAAAATGCATCCGCACCATTTTTAATATGGACTGGACTGATTCCTGCAGACCAGTATATAAAGAGCACAATCTCCTCACCGTTCCTTGTATGTATATATATGAAATCGCTAAATTTGTAAAAACTAGTTATTCACTTTTTAATACTAAAAATAACAATAATAAACGAAAAGTTACACAGTATGTATTAGAATTACCTGTACCCAGAATCGAATTATTTAGGCGTAGTTGTGTTTACATGGCCCCTCTTATTTATAATTCTATACCCTCCTTTATAACTGACCTCCCTTACAGAAAATTCTGTATAGTTTTAAAAAAGTGACTCATTTCTCATAGCTTTTATTCTATAAACGAATTTCTAAAAAAATTTCCATGTCAATCTTATCATTACAGGAATGCATTGTAGATTATCTTGTTATTAGTTGTTGTAATTCCTACCTACTGCCTTTTATGATATTATTTGATTTGTATTATATGTGTGTTTTTTTTGTGTGTTTTTTGTTAACCATATAATTGCATAGTCTAATATATAAACTAAGTATTTTGAAGAGTTTATTAAACTTAACAGGTTAAATACCTGATAAAAATGTGTAATTAGATTATTAGAGATCTGCTTATTGTAAGCACCTTAACAAATTTCTTAATATTTGCATGCCAACTTATGGCGAAATGTGTCATTGTGCTAAACTTATTTATACCATCTTTTGTACCGCATTTAATGCAAATAAATGGCTTTGACTTTGACTTTGACTTTTCCATCCAATGCAATTCAACAGTGACCGCTTAATGGCGTCGCTGGAGGACATATGTCGCTTTTTCCGCAATTTTTTTTTTCCAATTTCCAAAATTTATTTCACGTCAATTCAATCTGTCAAAAAAATATCAGCTATAATGCAGCCAGATCATGTAGCCTGGTGGCTTTAATTGGAACTAACGAAATCACAAGGAATATTGTCAAACTCTGTTCTCTTTTTATTCTCTGGCACTACCGCTGTCACTAGCCACTACATTTTTGTTGTGTTATAAACGACTCATGTCGTTTAGTTTACTTAATAAGTCCATAACTAAAAAGTATTTACCTCTTTAAAAATAGAACTAATATTGTCTCAAAAATGGCACCAAGTGACCTCCTCACCCCAGAGGGCTGGTGTATATCAAAACCCAGTAAGTGCCTTGAACCTATTTATATTCCAGGATAGCGCAAAAATATGTTATGATTTGAAATAGGCTATGAAAAGTCATGTTGTATTAGTAACTAATTGACCTTTTAATATTTCAAGAGAATAATAAACAAGTAATATACCTACGAATTGTACAAATAATATTTCTAAATTTAAGGTGTTTTACAATTTGATTGGACTTTCCTATTGTAAATAATGATTAAATTGATTAATGAAAGCACCAAATCTCAATTCAAATTTAAAGTTTCCATTACACAGTCCATATCAGTATAGTAGAACTCATTAAAATAATATAAATAAAATTATCTACCTATAAAACCATTATAAAAAATATCACTTACTGTGTTATTACATGTGGCATTCGCAATATTTATTCAATTTGCACGGCAAAGACTCGTATGACACTAGCCAGATTACCTATTTTAGAGATCTTTAAAAACTTTTCAAATACTTTTCGCTCCAATTTAAGTTTGCCCCTAAGCTATCGATGATGAAGTGGGCGTGGCTTAGAACCTCAGATGTCGATTGTCAACTGTTGAACCTCAGCCCCTTAAAGACTTCCAGGTGGTTTCTATCAGGACATACATACTCCGGCAGGGCATTGCACTCTTTAAATGTACGCATAATAAAAGTATTCCCAAAACGTGTGGTGCGTATGAGTGGTATGTTCACCATGTACCGACGCATCGCCGTACGTCTTGTATAGTGCGATGATGGAAAGGGTTAGGAGGAATTAGTCCAAGATAATTCATCGCACATGTGTGGATTGTTTTTACGCGATATTGCGCAAGCGCGCAACATCAATGGTGGCCTGAGTTATGGACAGCCTTAACAGGGTTCTGAAAATGATTGCTGACAGAGTGGACTGTCCGCATATAGTTCACTGCTGTCAGTTACATTTGTTACCGTATCGTAATGCACATTGTTACTAACCCTATATGTCTACGCCCGTTTTTTTTTTTAATGTTAATTTAATCCACCACATGGGCCCAATGCGGGTTGGTATGGCTGGCAATACACAATGAGACCTTTGACATTCGTTACAATCTGACACCAATCTTGTCAAGGAGAGTCGTGTAATCCAGTTACTGCGTTAAGAAGATAAGTGTGAAATACCTTCTCACGTAAACTGGTATTCAATTTCGTCAACGACCCCAATATAGGTTTGCACGACTAGGCAGATTAAATTACCTGTTTTTAAGAAAAACTACTTAAATACATGAACTATTTTCATATTTTGATGCAGTCTACAAGGAATAAAAAAAATGTTGCATCCTCTTTCTTAATTCTTTATTGAAAACAAAAAAAAAACAGTGACCAACCGCGCGCGAGCCGAGCGAGCGAAGCGAACGGTGCCGCGGTAGCGGCCGGCGAGCGCTACTTCCAAGTTGCTCGCAGATTTTCCTTTTTTTTTGTGGTCATTGAATATTTTTGGATTAAACTATCATAATTTGGAGTTGGTTGTTTTAAGTTGGATCACAAATTGTAAATTTTTTGGTTCTAATTTCACGCTAAAATGGGGATATAATTTTGGTGATCATTTACTATTTTTGGCAATATGAAGTGTTTTTTTGCTGTTACATTTTACTAGGTGGTTAGTTAAACATAAGCCAAAATAAATCATAAATGTACATATATAAATAAGTACAAAATAAATATATATACCTAATATTATGTCATACCGAAAGAAAATGATTCTTGATTTTCCTCTTGAAGACACTCAGAGAAGGGCTGTCGCGTAGGGAATGTGGTAGAGAGTTCCAGAGACGCACTGCAGTAACAGAAAAGGAGCCATCATAACGGATGGAAGTGTGTCGCGGGGTACGAAGGAGAAGAGAAGTGGAAGTGCGACAGGCTTTACCCCTCGTGACAAAGTATTCAAAGCGTTCACGAAGGTATTGAGGTGAATTAGGATTGTGTATATTAGTACAGATAAGAGATAGGATATGGGTATTTCGACGACGACGCCGAATCAGCAGCCACTTCAATTTAGTCCGAAACTCAGACACGTGGTCGTATTTGCGGAGGCCAAAAAAAAAAGCTGTTGCACAAGTTTTGCAGTCACTCGAGTTTATTTAGGAGTACCTCCGTTGCCTCTAGAAAACAGACATCCGCATAGTCTATGAGCGGCAGAAGAAGAGATTGAGCAAATTTGAAATGGTAAGAATTTTTGGAGACGTTTAAGAGACTGAAAAGAGTAGAAGACCCTGTTACTTACATCAGCAACATGAACCTCCCAAGTGAGGTTAGTATCCATATAGACGCCTAGGTTTTTCACGCTTTTCGAATAACATATGGGCATTTAATCATAAACTACTGGCGGAAGGGCTTGGTGATTTAAAAGGTTGAGCATGTATCTAACACCAACAATAAGCGCTTGAGATTTGGTTGAGTTCAGTAAGAGTCCAAAGGATTTAGCCCACTCGTTAATATTTTCAAGGTCACTATTGATGGCAGACACAGCTCCAACCAGATCACTCACTTTAAAGTATTGATATAGCTGCAAGTCGTCTGTATAAAGATGATAGTTAGAAGTTAGGACCTTAGTGATAGCATTTATAAAAATTGAGAAGAGGAGAGGAGAGAGGACGCCACCCAGAGGAACGCCCGCAGTCAAGGCACACCAGTCAGAGGAGTCCTCATCAGATCGAACAAACTGCGAGCGGCCCTGAAGATAAGATTTGAACCACTCAATTACCGAAACAGAGACATTAAGAGAGGAAAGGATTCCTAATAGTATGTCAAAGTCCAGTAGAACCAATACAGTAAGACATTTATTATCAATAGCTAGTCTTATATCGTCAGTTATTTTGACAAGAGTGGTCACAGTACTATGGCCAGGTCTGAAACCAGATTGGTAAGGACTCAGCAGGTTATTAGAGGACAAATAACAAGAAAGTTGCTTCTGAGCAATACTCTCGAGGACTTTGGAGAGGATTGGTAGGACGGATATTGGACGGAACTGGGAAGGTAAGGAGGAATTTGAAACTTTAGGAAGTTGTAGAACGTGAGCCTTCTTCCAAGCTGAAGGAAAGGAGTTTTGGAAAAGAGCAAAATTTACTATGTGAGTTATGATTGGAACTATTTCACTTAAATAGGTATGAACATTTGGAGTTGAAGACCATCATCACCTACCTCTTTAGTGGATATGGATTGGATACATTTCTTAATAGTTATTATTAGTGTAGTAGTATTGTTATTAGTTCAGTAACTGGGTGGATTGAGAATGAAGTATTTGCTGGCAAAGGAAGATTAGAGAGTTCTTGAGAGTTGAGGATTTAACTTGGTTGTCGAGGGTGATTGGTGCGACTTATAAAAGTGTGCATTAAGTACATAGAGGTCTTATCAGGTGAATTCTTGCTAATGGCTAGGCCAATACCAAAAGTCTTTGAAAATTACCATTCTTGTGCTGGGTTGAAGTCAATTGCGTTGTGAATGTGGCGCCTTTATGCATTCCTACACAAACGACTGCAGCGATTTCGCATCTTCTTGTAAATGTCCCAGTTTTCCTCCGTGGGTCGCTTTCTGTACAAACGCTTAAACTTGTCACGCTTAGCCATCTGAGTTTTTATTACTGGGGATAGCCATTGCGCAGGAAGTTGTTTGACTCTTACCTTATTAAGGGGAGCATGGGCCTCGTATAATTCTAAGTTAGTCCTGCTGAAAGTTGATACCATAATGTCTATATCTCGCAGGGAATATCGCCCCCCAGGTACTAAACGTTTTGAAAATACTTTCATTATGCGTACAGCTAAGGAGTGGAATTCCCTGCGGGAGTATGTGTTCCCGCTATAGCTACAACCTCGGGGTTTTTAAATCAAGAGTGAATAGGTTTCTTCTAGGCAAGCGTGTTACACGGTCGCCCACAATCATCATCGCTTACCATCAGGTGAGATAGTGGTCAAGCGCGAGCCTATCAATAATAAAAAAAGGAGTTCGGATCTTATAGGACAGATAAATGAGGTCGTGACAGGAAAACGGGGCAGGAAACTGTCCATGAGCGGCTACTTTGTGAGGGACAGAAACCAGAATACGATCTAAGAGAGAAGGAGTACAGTGAGGAGCCCTGTGAGTAGCATTTAGTGGAAGTAAGTACATACTGACAGAAGAGACAAGTGATTAGAGTTTACGGCTGCGCGAATCTTCCTTGAATAGACAAGTGTTGAAGTCTGTGAAGATAAGTGTGTGCTCATAAAGTGTGGCAAGATTTTCTAGTTTAGCTTCGAAGGAGGAAAAATAATCGATTTGGCAAGAGGGACTATAATAGACACCAAAAAGTAGCTTGGTGTGAAGAAAGTTTATTTCGATAAATAGGTGTTCAGCAAACATAGAGTAGATACTTAGTACTCGGAGACTGGTCAACTATCTTGTAATTTATATCCCCGCGCAGATAAACACACATCCCTTACCCGTTCTGTCATTGCGGACAATCTTGTATCCAGGCAGAGAATACTGCGTGGAAGGAAGTGCAGGCTTGTGAAAAGTTTCGGATACAAGGACAACGTGAACAAGATCTGAGTCGAAGGATGACAGTATCCTGCTATCTATTAATAAAACATACTAGAAACGATCAGCGGTTAATTTTACCAATGGTGATGAATAATGTAGGAAAAAGTACCTCTGACAATTCATGGTATCGGCCATAGAAAATCAAATATCAACGTTAGTATGGTATTTTGAACTAAAATGAGTTTCTAATTTACTAACTAATTAAAGCCAATGATAGTTTAATTACGGTGCTGTTATGTATGTGTACCGAGTATAGGTAGGCGAGCGGGCTGCGTCCCGCCTCCCCGCGCCGGGGCATGTCGGAAATAAATCAGTGTGCATCTTACTAGCAAGCGAGTTTGACGTATTTCCCCAATACCTACATACCTAACACGTGGCGACGAGCGGACTCACATTTTTATCGTTAAAATGTCTACGGGAGCGACGTATGGTGTTCTCACCAACTTTGATCACCTGTCCCAAGAGTGGGACAGTTATAAATCGCGATTACATCAGTGGTTTATTGCTAACAACATAACCGCGGAAACGGACAAAGCGTCAATCCGACGGAGGGCAATACTGTTGACGTCGTTATGTGAATCGACATTCAAACTCGCAAGGGACCTGGCGTTGCCGAACAAGGTGGAAGAACAAGAGTACGAGGTGATAGTGAAACTCCTCGACGATCACTTCACACCGAAAAGGTTCGGGTTTGCAGAAAAGTCGAACTTTTATGCTGCAACACAACGGCCAGGAGAAACGCACACTCAATGGGCGGCTAGGCTCAGAGGATTAGCCACTCACTGTGCTTTTAAGAACTTGGAGGAGGCCTTGCTGGATAGATTTATCATGGGCATGGCGGCAGGACGAGAGCGGGACAAATTGTTCGTGCAGGACCAGCGGGAGCTGACCCTCGCGAAGGCCATCGACTTGGCGGAGAGCGTGCGCTGCGCACGCCTCGCCTCGGCGCAGGGAGCGCCAGGCGCCAGCGGCGCCGGCGCAGTGGGCCCGGACGGCGTCTTCACCATATCCAAGAAGGAAAAGTGCAGTGTGTGTGGGTACAATAATCACAGGTCTGAGCAGTGCCGTTATAAAAATCTTAAGTGTAAAAAGTGCAATAATAAAGGACACCTACGTAAAATGTGCCCTAACGCAGGCAAAGTAAAGTACGTGGATGAGGCTGCGGTCGTGGACGACGACGACGGTGAGTGTTTTTATAATATACGATGCGTGCGCGGGAAACCAATGTCAGAGCGCGTGATGATCGGTGGTCTATCTTTGGAGTTCGAAATCGATAGTGGCTCAGCGGTGAGTGTAATATCAAAAGAAATCTATAATTCAAAGTTTAACAGATTGCCATTGTCAGACACCAACAAAAGATTGTACAGCTATACGGGGCAAAATATCAAAACAATAGGAGTCGTTTTATTGCCGGTATCATATCTCGGACGTACTCATACACTGAATGTTTACGTGGTGAACGCAAGCGGCCCGCCGTTGCTCGGTCGCGATTTTATTCGAGAATTTGATTTGGAATTAGCGCCGGCGCGATCAGCTGTGCAGGTACACGCCGTCACCCAAGGTACACCAATACGCGAGTGTAATATCGGTGAACGACTTACTAACATGTTTCCGAAAGTTTTCTCAGGCAATCTAGGAGCATTTAACAAATATAAAATAGATTTACATTTAAAAACCGATGCGAAGCCTATTTTTTTCAAAGCGAGACCAGTACCCTACGCACTCAAAGATAGAATAGACAAGGAACTAGACCGGTTATTGTCACTAGGGATCATACGACCTGTCCAACACTCGGAGTACGCATCGCCCGTCGTGCCGGTTTTAAAAAAAGATGGCAGCATTCGACTTTGTGCCGACTACTCTGTTACCATCAACAAACAGCTGATCATAGAACAGTACCCCTTGCCAACGGTGAACGATTTGTTAGCAAAATTGCATGGCGGCCTACAGTTCAGTAAAATTGATCTATCCATGGCATATAATCAGTTTATTTTGAATAATGAGTCACAAAAACTTACATGTATAAACACACACCGTGGGTTATTCAATTTTACACGATTAGTTTTCGGGTTGTCGAGCGCGCCCGCTATATTTCAACGCGCGATGGAATGCTTGCTCGCCGGAATAGAAGGTATTATCTTCCTTCTGGACGACATCCTTATCACGGGAGGAAACAAAGAACAGCACATGCAAAGGCTCATTACTGTTTTACAACGGTTAGACGACGCCGAATTGACCGTACAGATGAGTAAATGCGAATTTTATAAAGACGAGATCTCATACCTAGGGCACGTCATAGATAGGTACGGAGTAAGGAAGTCGCCCGATAAGGTAAAAGCTATTTTGCAAGCACCTACTCCAACAAACGTGTCACAATTGCAGTCATTTATAGGTCTCACTAATTATTATCGGAACTTCGTGCCGGACGCGTCGTCCATACTTAGTCCATTGTATAATTTATTAAATAAAAAAACTAAGTGGCAATGGACCCACGCACATAATAAAGCGTTCGAAGAAATAAAAAACATTTTAGCATCCGATAAAACCTTAGCGCATTACAATCCGCAAGCTAAACTAATATTAACGGTAGACGCGTCACCAACAGGGTTAGGAGCTGTTCTATCTCAAAAAGGGGATGACGGGTTAGAAAGACCGATATCATACGCTTCGCGGACGCTGTCAGCAGCGGAAAAGAATTACGCGCAAATTCAAAAAGAAGCCACCGCGATAATTTTTGGCGTAAAACGTTATCATCAGTATCTTTATGGACGGGCGGAACCATTTGTATTAAGAACGGATCACAAACCATTATTAGCTATATTCGGCCCGCATAAAGGCATCCCGGAGGTATCCGCTAATCGACTTCAAAGATATGCCATATTCCTAATGGCCTATAATTACTGCATTGAGTATATCAGTAGCAAACTTAATAGTGCGGACTATTTATCGCGGGCGTGTGAAAACAACATAACAAAAGCGCGGGACGACGAGCTTGTTGATAGTATGTGCGATCGCGCTAGCTACGTCAACTTTGTAGTGGAGGGAGACTTACCGGTGACAGTAAGCCATTTGCGTAGCGAGACGGAGCGCGACGGCATTTTAACTATGGTCAAGCGTTATGTTTTAAACGGGTGGCCTAGAAAGGTGAATGACATAGGCTTAAAACCATTTTTCAATTGTCGAACGCAATTATCTTACGAAAGCGGTATCTTAATGCGTGGGCATAAGGTCGTAGTTCCCGCGACATTACAGGATAGCATATGTAGGGAATTACATAGCTCACATTTCGGTGTGGTGAAAATGAAAGCGGAGGCTCGCAAGCGGTTGTGGTTCCCCGGGGTGGACGCCGCGCTGGAGCGAGTAGCGGGCGCCTGTGACGTGTGCTGCGCGCTGCGGCCCGCGCCGCCGCACGCCCCTCTCGCGCCCTGGCCGTTACCGCCACAACCTTTTTACCGGGTACACGTAGACTTTTGTGGGCCAATTCACAATTACATGTTTTTAATAATTGTGGACGCATATAGCAAATGGGTCGAATGTTACGATGTATCATCTACGTATAATTCAAAAGCCGTTATAAATAAACTATACGATTTAATGTCGAGATTCGGAATTCCGCATACGTTGGTGAGTGACAATGGCACATCCTTCACATCTTCGGAATTTAAGAATTTCTGTAAACTTAACGGCATTGAACACGTTTTGTCTCCTGTTTATCACCCGGCTAGCAACGGGCAAGCAGAAAGCATGGTAAAAGTGGTTAAAAAGGGACTTAAGGTTATATTACTGGAGGGTAGTAATAAAAAAACAATTAACGAAAAGATCGCAAAATTACTATTCGATTACAGGAACTCTAAAAATAGTACCACCGAAAAATCACCCGCGGAAATAGTATTTGGGCGCTCGTTGCGCTCACGGCTGGACTTATTGAATCCAAGCGCGCCGTCGCCCTCGTCCACAGACCTCACTAAAACCGTCGAACGAAATCAGTCCTTACAGGCTAAATATTATAGAGGGATAAACAGAACAGACTTTAAAAACAATGAAAAAGTGTGGATTACAAAAAATACGGACAGTAAAAAATTCAGCTGGATACAAGGAATCATAAGGAAGAGAACAGGCACGGTGACGTACGCGGTATACATACCACAGCTACAATGCGAAGTCACCAGACACACAGACCAGATAAGGAGAAGGGTGAGCTCCACACCAGAGGACGATCCAGACTGGGCCCTAGACGTGATTCCTGATGTTGCGCCGCTCACTGCCACACAACCGGAGACGGTCGCTCCGGCGGGAGGAGAGGAAGGGCTGGAAGCGCGAACCACGGAGGAGGATACTCCGGCGACACCGCCACGAGCCACTGGCATTAATCAGCGGCGCCAAGAAATTAGCCCAATCTTCTCGACCCCAACAAACCAGGGGAGCAGTAGCTAAGGGGGAGGGATGTTATGTATGTGTACCGAGTATAGGTAGGCGAGCGGGCTGCGTCCCGCCTCCCCGCGCCGGGGCATGTCGGAAATAAATCAGTGTGCATCTTACTAGCAAGCGAGTTTGACGTATTTCCCCAATACCTACATACCTAACAGGTGCTATTCTGTCTGTAATTATTTTACAAGATACAAATGTTAGTTTATTATTTTGTTGAAATAAAAAAGCCTCGAATTTCCTGGAGATCATTTATGGTCGCTTCTGCTTTTTTAACCGACTTCGCAAAAAGGAAGAGGTTATCAATTCGACTGTATTTTTTTTTTTAATTATGTGTGTTACCTCAGAACTTTTTATTGGGTGAACCGATTTTGATGATTCTTTTTTTATTTGAACGCTTCATGTGATCCCATTTTATTTTCATAAAGATCTGGTGAAGAACTTCGCAGATATACATCAAAACTCTTCAAACAATTACAGCAAATCACGGGATAGCTGCAATCGCATGTCTGTTTATTGTTTACACCATTTCATAACATAACATCACACTGGTACACTCTAAAGAGGTACGCAGGTGTGAATAGTTCACCCTGGTATACTCTCATTCCACAATTTTGTTTAAGTTTCATGTTATTGGATTGATCTATTCTGGCTTCACTTTGGGCATTATAGGTAGCTAGTTAGCTAGCCTTTAGAACTGGTCCATTATGTACCACAACTAAAACGTGAAAATAAAAAAAATCTATTTACAAAAAATACAACCGACTTCCAAACAAAAACACTACAAAGTGAAAAATAACTTCAATTTCGGAAGTCGGTGTCAGAAAACGAAGAAACGAATACAGCAACACCGACTTCCGAAATTGAAGTTATATTTCACTTTATAGTGTTTTTGTTTGGAAGTCGGTTGTATGTTTTGTAAAAAGATTTTTTTATAAATCAAGGATCTGTTTTAAAACTTGATATATTGTATTTCAAGGCGCATATTAATATATTCCATTTCTTAAATAGTAAATAGATACTAGGAGACCATCAAACGAAATTTTACGAAAACCAATAAAAATAATGAAATCTCTAAAATACAATTAAAAAAATAATAAATAATGTTTATTTCACCATAAAATTGCACAAGTTGAACAATATAATTAATTTTTAAAGCCAACTGTGCTGGGTCGAGCGTGTATTTCAGGACGCAGTTCACTTTACAGAAATTATCAACAACAGTAGTTTCGTTTAACATAATATTATAATAATATTTCAAAGCAAATTAAGGTTTTACAACCAACAGAGTGAGTGTTGTGTATTGTATGCTTGTGTTGAGTGTGTGTGGTGTGCTTATATTAGGTGTGTTTATGAGTTGGTTTTAAGAAGATAGTCTGTAGTTTCGTAATCACAAGTAATTAGGAAGTTCAATAATTTGGATTTGCATTCAGTGTATTTGTGTATCCAATGTAAAGGAAATTAATAGACATTATCTCGATAGAAACTGTTTAATCTATTTAACCCAAAACCGACGACAAAAAAATTCCAACATTGGTGACCCCGACGTGATAAAGTTGGAATCTTTTTGTCGTCGTTATTGGGTTAAATAAATTGAACAGTTTCTATCGAGATAATGTCTATTTATTTTCTTTACATTTATCTTTTGCAAGAGCAAAACGATAGCGATTATTGCGCAATAATTAGTACAAAAGTTTTAGCTTTGTTGGCGGTTTTTTTTAAATGAGTGCATATGACAAACAGCGAGCAAATAATTGTGTAGGACCTACCATACCTACACTGCAGGTAATGCCGCCTTTTATGACATAAAGCGTTTGATCGCTATCGTTTTGCTCTTGCAAAAGATACATAATAAGCCTGCGGGCCGAGACTGAAGGGCGAGGGCCGGGCGAGTTGTATCGTAGTTCATAATCACGTTTTGTTTACCTTAGCCCCGGCCCAACGGTTAAGAATAGTATTTAATGTATTGTAAAGAAAAGGACCGGTGAAGCAGAAAAACCTATTTGTAAATGAGTATTTAAATTGAAGGTATTGAGGAACTACAGCATCAACGACGCTTATCTATATCTATACTAATATTATAAAGAGGAAAGATTTATATTTTTGCATGTAACGTATAAACTTAAAAACCGGCCAAGTCCGAGTCGGACTCGCGCAGGAAGGGTTCCGTACCATTATCTCAAATAAACGGCAAAAAATCACGTTTGTTGTATGTAAGCCCCACTTAAATACTTATTTTATTCTGTTTTTAGTATTTGTTGTTTTAGCGGCCATAGAAATACATAATCTGTGAAAATTTCAACTGTCTAGCTATCACGGTTCATGAGATACAGCCTGGTGACAGACAGACAGACGGACCGCGGAGTCTTAGTAATAGGTTCCCGTTTTTACCCTTTGAGTACGGAACCCTAAAAAGTACTGGACCGATTTCAAAAATTATTTCACCGTTGGGAAGCTACACTATCCCCGGGTGGCATAGGCTACTTTTTATCCCTGAAATCCCACGGGAACGTGAACTACGCGAGTGAAACCGCGAGGCGTCCGCTAGTGAAGAATATTCCTGTCAAGTAGGGCAAGAGAGTGTTGTTTTAGGATTGTAGTTATGATGTAGAGTTGTCAAATGGTCGGTTCCACGACTGATACAAAAGATAAGTAGGGTAATCTTTGGGTCGAAAGGAGCCAACTTTTAAAATTATCCGTTGTCAAGAGGGAGCAAAATGGTTTTGGCAGCTCCACACCAACGTGAAATGCAGTAAGTTAGAAGCGATGGACAACGGGCCCTATAAACTTTTTTTTTAATTAAAATGTCTTCTACATACCGTAAGTTCTTAAAAACATAAATGAGTTTTCTCAGTCTGAATTGGAGTAAAGAAATTTCATTCCATTTGTTTATTAGTGCATTGAAATTCAGTGATGAGTCCAGTATGACGCCGAAATATTTAATCTCAGAGTTTCTGATCAGACAAGGGCAATAACAAGAAGCAGCATTTATTGGGTGGACATGAACAGAGTGTGAATTATTCTGTAGAGGTTTGAAGGATTTCGTGTATAAAATGGCATGTACAAAGTTTTATCTGTGTTCAAGATGTGAACATTTGAAGCCATTCTGTGCCTACGTGAAGGTTTTTTCCCAATTATCAGCGGTAAATAGCAATGCTGTGTCGTCAGCATAGGAAATAATGACACCTTGGTCCAGTTTCAGCTCACTAAGGTCATTGAGGTAAACTGAGAAAAGTGAAGGTCCTAGTAGTAATTCAGTAGTAAGGTGATTTATACTCAATCAAGCTAGACTTTTCTATCTATGTTGGGATCAGCTTCCAGTGAGTACCAGTATTCGACATGGAGTGACAACCTATCTGACTTCCACAACCCAGTAATTGGTAAACACGATTCCCCATAACAAACTGGTTTCAGATTTCATGGCTTATAAATACTGTAACTGTCAACGATCATCAATGACAGCCTTACCATGCTTGCTGAAACTTAGAGAACTCTCAGTATGTAATGAATGGTCACCCATCCACGGACCGACCTCGGCAAGCGTTGCTTACCTTGAAGATCGACCCGCGCGGATAGTATTACTTAGCCACAAACTCTCTGATTGATTTAAAGTCTTTGTATCTTAGCGACAGTTTTATGATACATTAACATATCTTACTGTATGATCCATACTTATCAATCTGTTAAACACCATGTACCTACATAAAATTCAAACTTAAGCACTTAGTACGAGTACAAAGTCAAAATCACAATTTTACATTCAATTTCGTCAAGTATCCAAAATCCTACGGCAAGCAAGCGGAAATCTGTAATATTACTCAGAAGTCTTTCGCTTATAACTTTGAAAACGATTATGAAGGCGAATTTTACCGGGCCAGAATGCGAAGTTTTTTCAGGCAAGATTCCTAAAACATGAAAACTCTCATGGACTGAAGTGGCGAACTTGTAATAAGTTTGTATCAACACGGGATGTTAAAGACGCTTTAGATTTTTACGCTTTTCTGATCGGTTTGGAGTATGCTTTGTATTTTTCTCTCTTTGGGGTTTGCTTTGGACTAAATTTGTTGTGTTCGTGTAAACACAGAGAGAAAAGATGTTCTTCTTCGGAGATGCACTGGCCAAAGACAATCTCTAACGTAGAGCTGTTGGAGAAATGCCACGAGAGCCCAAGCGGATCAAGCGTCAAAAGTGGTGATGGACTGGCCACTCACTCCGGAGGGATTCCAATAACGTTCATAATCAGGCCATGTATCCCCAACGGAAAATAAATTGTCAAACCTGGTGTTGATCTGAAGCGATGAGCATTGGAATGACGTGGAGTGAAGTGAAGAGAAGTGCAAGACCGGTCGTGGTGGAGGACTACTGTGGACGCCCTCTGCATTATGGAGAATGAAGCTATAAAGCCTCAACAACTGAGATGCATATTGCTGCAAGACCCCCAAGAGACTAAGACCTCATTAATAAGCTTTGGTACCTTAATAAGAAAAATAAAATATTGCTTTTGAATATGGAAGACCTACGTGAACTTAATTGAAAAAGTAATCTCAGTTTTTATTAGGTTATACATTAATAACATGGTTTTTTTTTGCATGGAGATATGCTCATGTATACAGCATACTGTACTACCACGGGGAGATAGCCATTGAGTTTGTATATATCCCGCTTAAGGTGGGAACACGGGCACGCGTTGCGTTATAGACCAGGGAAGAAGCCTTTGAAAATCGTAAAAAGTAACAAATAATACCTACTATAATATTTTTTCGTTTCAATAATTATCGACCCTGGTCTATTAGCACACATCCGTGAACCAGACGCGACTGTCCGTCACCGGACCCTCCTTTGGAGAGTACCCCCATCACCGGTGCACCAGAACAAATTGCACGCCGTGACCACCTCTGGGACCAAACCAGCACATGGGAGCCAGACGACCCCATGTATGGCACCCTTGGTCGCCCTGTGACGGGTCAGGTCAGTAGCCTCGCCGCCTTCCATTTTTCGTCCGCAGGGGATAGGGAGAGCGGCTTACGCAATACTAACACTCCTCCTCCCCTGCGGCCCCACCGCGTCTACCATAAGACGGTGTTGCGGCCCATCCAGGCCATGGAAGGTAGGGAGAGCGGCGCACCGCAATATCGACACTCGTCTCCCGCCGCGGCCTCCAACTCTTAGCCGCGATGCCTCCCATAATAATATGACATCGCGGCCAGCGTCAGTGCGATGTCACCCAAGCGGCACCGCAACTTGTTGGCCGCTACGTCGTCGGCTTATCGGCAAAAGCCCTGACGAGCGGCCCCTACTCAGGTTCCTCTTCACTTCACCGTGGGTGACAACACCTGAAAGCCAGAATCAACAGTGGCGACCACCAGAAAAGCGCCAAGGCAATGAATTTAACTGACTTGGATTACGCATCGAAATTAATCAGAAAATAATAACAGAGGAGTAAGAAAAAATACCTTATTTCCACTTCCCTCCATATCAAGCAGGAGACAGAATAAGCCAATAGGCACAAATGGTCGTTTACAACTGGGATAAGCCCAGACTGACTGGGATGACTGTTTATGTCTATCGGACAAAGTAAAACAAATCATCTCCAAAATCTCCAATTTACCTATATTTTAAAACCAATAGGTATACGACAAGCCGAAAAAAATCATCACACTTAAAAAAAAGACGACGCACTTCAACATGTCGGTCGGGTGTCCATAAAAAGATATATAGCAAATTTTAGGGCGAATATCACACAAAGCAAAGAAGACATTACGACCATCTTTTACCGCACGGTGGCGGGGAGAGGGGAATGGTTTTTCAGATGACACGCACGATCATAATAGCCGAATGACTATGGTGGCCATGTCCTTGATGGTAGTTTATGTTTTTGTAACTGTTATATGCGTTTGGAGACTTTAGAGATCGTCTAAGTGTTCTAGATTAATTATTTATGATTATAATAATAAAGATCGAAATAATGTATATTAACACCTAATACTGAACGTATACGTGTAAACTGTGTGAAGTAGACGCATTATGTTATTAGTTGCAATTTGCAAACATTAATTAAGTTAAATTTGCAGATGTTTTCTTATACGAGATTTGTGTTTGTAAACTGCACTGTATAGGAGAAATTTCTAGTACTTGGGACATATTTTTAGATTTTTTTGAATTGCTGATCCGATAAAAATAATAAAACTATTATTAAAAAGCTAGACGATTTGCCAGGGCGTTAAAAGCTAGTTGATAAGCCAAAAAAGCTGGTTGCTCTAATCAGTGGAACGAACTATTTTGTACGTGGGGTTAAAATGCATGCTATCTCATCCGACAACACGTACGAAAGGGATAGACGCTGTGATGATCAGTAAGAAGCTAGTGCGCGTACGAATACACACTCAGGTATACAAATAATTAATTGATTATGATTTATAACGAAAAGGAGCGCGCGAAAATTTATTTTTATAAACAGACCTTTGGGAGCATAAGTATCATGAAAAAACTACTGAATATATTTGTTTAAAATAAAATTATTTGCATTTTTTTACTGCTAATCTATCCCTGTAGTGACGTTTTGCAATTTTTCTTCTTATGGTATTTATTGCCCACAAAGATGCGTTGAAATTAGTGTTGAAATATGGCACTACTGACGATCATAACTTTCAAATACACGTTTTTTTACTTTTTTGTTTCCATACAGGCCTAGATAATGATGAGAAAAACTTATATCATTTTGAGCGTAAACCGTCAAACAGTGGAGTAATCGCCATATTACTTTTGTATGGAAGAATGACTGACTAGGGCTACCTTAAGGATAGGTCTGTTTTGCTACTTAACTATAAATAACACAGTAGTAGTCAGAAAGACCACTTCATCATCTGCCTATTAATGTTCTCACTGCTGGGACACAGGCCTCCCTCTGCGAGTGGGAATGGGCCGTAATCCACCACGTTAGCCCATTGCGGGTTGGTGGATGTCTCATGTCATCGCATTTTTGGTTCTACGACATGCCGGTTTCCTCACGATGTTTTCTTTAACTATTTTTGAGAGCAGTGTTGATTACATAATTTACACAAAGTAATACTCCTTCCTGGGTTCGAATCCACTACCTACAACTTGTAAGTCGCGGCTAATATTATGAATACCACTGGGCAATCACTGTGCTCAAGCAAGAACACTTAACCAAAGCTATTCAGATTTAGTATTTCGAATATTTTAGATTCTTTATTAGAGGACATTCCTTCAACCTGTCCAAACGATGGTGTGCGTATAGCAGCCGGTGCCACATAAACTCCACGTGCGATATGAGAACAGTAATGTTAGTTTTATCACCTGCAAGACTATTTGTCACGAGACTTGCGTACTATTGAAAATTTCTTCTTTGGATGATAGAAGTCGGAAAATGATGGAAGATTATTGAAGTCTTCGCTGATGGACATTGAAAACTTTACAGTGATCCACAGGTATTAATTATGTATAATGTTTTTATGGCATAATGTCTACTTAGAATTTTGTACCGACTTCAGAGGTAATCAATACGACACGTATGTATGTAATATTGTTGGAATTGCACAATATTCACTTATGTTACTCTGTATGGGCTTCTAAACACTTGTGCAAAATTTCATAAGTGTCTGATTTTATGTTTTTTTTTTTAAATCCTTGCTCCACTTCAGGAATTTCTTCCTGTGTTGTGGGTGTGTTTACAAACATATAAACTCACATAAACAACACCCAGAGCCGAAACAACTATCTGTAGGCTGTAGGTCATACAAATATTTGTTCCGTGCGGGCATCGAACACGCGACACGCAGCGCACCAGTCAATCGCTCAACCATTGCGCCAACCGTGCGCCCAGATGTGTATGTACGTATGTTTGTCCACACATTTCTCGGAAATTACTTATCGGATCGTGAACATTATTTTTTTAATGGATTGAATATCTGTTAACTTAGGGAACAGTGCCAGTCTAATCAAAATCAGTTCAGCAGTTTTCAAGATATGGAACATACAACCGAACTCCTTAGCGATAAAAAGCACTAATATGTAAATTAAGTTATTATGGGTAATTTGCCAATTCTTTAGGTACCTTGCTTTAGACTTTGAAAAACTAATTTACAGAAAATAAACCGACTTCGAAAGCAAAACACTAAAGAGTGCAAAAAAATGATAAAAACCAGAGGTACCAAAGATACCAACTACCGAAACCAAAGTAATTTTTGCCCCTTTAAAGGTCTATGCACACATATCAGGGCCGTGCCCGGGTCGTGGACGGATTGTGCCCCGTCAGGGGCTAAAAAAATATATCGGTGTGTTCATTTTTATCCGATTGCCGAAGGAGTATAATGTTTTTATCAGTCTATGTATGTATGTATGTATGTATGTATGTAAGTATGTATGTATGTATGTTTGTTCTTATGTGGCGTTCCAGAGACCAAACGCGTTGGCCAATTTTGATGATTCGTACGTCAATCGATGCGTCTTAACCCTGCGAGTGTCACTACTACATTAAAATTAAAAAATAGAAAAATGGCGGCTTTTGGGCGCCATATTGTGGGACCCAATTTTTTTTTCCTTCCCATCCCTTCGTGTGCGGTATCAAATTATAGGGTTTTTAGAGGCGATTTCAAATATATATAATACTTATATGTTTAAATGTACCTAATTCCAATAAAATATTAACAAAAAAGTGTTATAAAAAAAATTAATTTACAAAATAAAAACACCCGCCTGCTTAAAAAGCGAACTAAAAAGACGTACGTGACGTGGGAACTAAAAAGACGTAAACAAGAAAAAAATCATGCTGTGCAGTCGGAGGATACATCTGGTTTTGGTCAGCCAGCTCGCGAATATGTATCCTCCGACTGCACAGCATGATTTTTTTCTTGTTTACGTCTTTTTAGTTCGCTTTTTTATATGAACTCGTTCACACACGTCCGTGCACGGGCCAGTGACGAAGCTTCAATGTCTGGGCCCGGCCCTGTCACGTCCCTGATATGTGTGGATTGACCTTATTTCTCCAATTAAGGTCTCCTTTAGTGTTTTGCTTTAGAGGTCGGTTTATTTTTTGTACAAAAGTTTTTAATATTGACCTTTAACTCAGTTCAACAACTATAACTTTGTACAAAACCGCACTGTTTTGGATAACACAGTAAGCCGTCGGTCGGTACCAGCTGACATTAATTGTAGAACTTTGACAGAAATTATGGACATACCCCCATTAGTCTACTTAGATTTTCTATAGTGGCCACCTTCACCAACTTTACGTTATATAAGGCGGCACACTATACCCTAACGAGGTGTCTGGGACCATCTTCGGTAGGTCACGCCTCCGAGAGCACTCGCCCCTGGTACTCAAGAGAAAATGTGAGTCGCATCGTGATTACTCACTACCATTTGTCCAGAATGGTACCGGAGCAATAAAGCCGCTCACCACATGCACCCCAGCACGCCAGCACCAGTGCAAGCACCGGCACCAGCGCAGTTGGTGCTAGCGGATTCAATATCCGTTAAGGACGCCAGAGAAGCTGGCTCCCATTTCTCCAGAATGGTCCCGGAGCCGTAAGCACGCTCACCTCTCGAATACAAATCATCGCATCTACCCAATGCCTACAGCTGGGTTGCCGGAAAACTAATCCAACGGGTAGTCCTCTCCTTTCTATCCAGGAAAGTGCCGGAGATGCAGCTCGCTCACAGGAGTTCACTTGCTTGAGGGTTACTCACGAACCCCGCGTCTGACCACCAGGTGGCCCTTTGCCTTGGGCCGGTAACTTCAGACACTTGTTGCGCGCGAGGAATGACGCTCGACCCACACATAGCCGAGCAGACAACATGCCACTCCTCTGCAACCACCACATAGACCACCGCGAGTCCAACCTCAATGTCAGGTCCCACCTTTGCGCTTGCAATGGTGGAGGGCCTACCTGACCCCGCGTACCCTGATCCAAACAGCCGGACCCGTAGTTCCAGCTGCGAGAGCCCCATCTGTTCGGGTCGTACAGATAGGGACAAATTATGGACAGTCGGGAATCGAAAAGTCTGACAACCAGTTTTGCCAAGCTATATTGTATTACCCAGTAACTCAGTGGCCCCATATAAAATACTGCTATGCATCTGGTTGAACAAGAAATCGACGCCAACGTACTTGAGACAGTATAGACAGATGACGGTACTTATAGCCCAAGAAACAAAAGAAAGCGGTTTACTCCCCAGATATTCTGAGACGCAAAACATTATTTGGTCAGCGAAGCGTATAACTACTCTTTACTTGCTCGAAAATTAGATAACACAAAAGTCTGTGTTCAAAGTAATGCATATATATGTAGGGAATACTGCGTAATTGTCAGGAGAAGCCATTATTGCATGGGTTCTTTTCGGGCTAGTACGAGTTAGACAAACCAACTTCTTCGCTTGTATGTAGGGTCACATTATGTATTGGCGAATAACGTAGGTATATGACATTCCACTAAACACGTAGTTTTATTTACACGAACACTCGGTCACTATCACTGTATTCAAGTCCAGTTTTATCACAAATTAACAATTCAATCAAACCCGCCTTATTCTTACTACTCGATCCTTGACCTCTCTTCTTCGCGCCAAAAACTAGTGCTTAGTGTTTTGTCAAGTTGACATCTGTCAAAGTCGTTCCAAACCATAGCTCTCGTCAGAACGAAATCATTAGAAGTGCCTACGTACACATCAACACGGTCTAGGGATATTTTAAAAAAAGCGAATTACTATCAATGTGTTAATTATTTATATGACATGTGTATATTTAAAAGATACGTTATTTAATATTCTACCATTTTTTAATAATGTTTAAGGTACTTCGATTAAAATTTCAGGATTTTATGGGAAAAAAAGTAAGCATAGACGGAAACCGTATATGAATTAACTTTTAATTTATGAGTAAAAACTGAAAAAAATAGAAAAATCATTTAATTTGTGTTTATAAACTTGAAGTTAGTAGTCTGAGAAAGCGCCCATGATGTTAATAACACATCGGCAACGATTCGGCATGCTCAGAACAAGGTTGTCAATGTCTTGCTGCGGAATATTGTCCCATGTCCTTCTGAGGTGCGCAAAAAGTTGATCTTCTGTAGCCAGATTTTCAGAAACTTCCTTCAGAGCTCTTCTTTGCAGCATATCCCACGCATGCTCAATGGGATTTAGATCTGGCGATTGAGCAGGCCAGTCTAAGGCCCTAACATTGTGTGTATGTAACCAAGCTGCTACCGTTCTCGCCGTATGTGCCCGGGCATTGTCGTGCATGAGCAGGAAATCTTGCCCCATTTGTGTTCTGTGGGGCAAGATTACGGGCCCCAGCACCTGTTGGACGTATCGTTGGTATGCCGTCATATTGCCCCGCACCCAAACGAGATCCGTCCGTCCTCCAAGACGAATTCCTGCCCAAACCATAATTGTTCCTCCTTGGTATGGGTGAACTTCCTGAGGGTTCTGAAGACGGTTCCATCGTTCAGGAACTCGCCAAACACGCGTCCTTCGTGAATCTGGATGGAAGCCGAACCTGGATTCATCCGTGAACAGCACATTGGACCATTGCTCACGGCCCCAGTCCACGTGGTTCCGAACCCATTCTAATCGTCGTCCACGATTGCCTCTCCGTAAAGGTGGGACCCGGAGTGGTCTACGAGAGCATAGATTGCTTTCATGAAGTCGCCTTCTTACAGTTTGGTCACTCACAAGCATTTGGTGTTCCACTCGCAGCCTTTGGACCAATTGAGTCGCCGTTGCATTTGGTTGAGCTCGCGCAGTAATTTGCAAAAATCGGTCTTGTCTGGGGGTAGTGATGCGACTTGGCCCCCGGTGCCTCTCCGCTACTTCACCTGTGGCACGATAGCGTGTCCACAATCTTGAAATTACATTATGGTGGGTCCCTATGGCCTCAGCAACATTACGCTGAACAGACCCATCTTCCAGCATTCGCTATTGGCGCTTGTCGCATACAGACGTGCCCACAAGCAATATTTAGTTGCAATAAATTATTAATAATAGTGACCTCCTTAAGTGTATTGGTAACTTTGCACTTTTAACTTAGCTTAGTATGTGTGCATTTACAAACTATGAACAAGTAAAAGTGATTTAGTGTACGCATAAAATGGAAAACAGACCCTCGAATTCAGGGGGGCCAGTGCTCTCCTTTGCTTCGCCTGTAGAGGCGCCACCTGAAATCATCACCACGCCCGAGATTCAAAAATGGATGACTTCTATTGAGCTGCATCTGAATGAAGTCTGCTCTATTGCCGCGGATGGAAAACTCAATTCGGAGCAGAAAATGAAAATAGCAAACCTTTGCCGTAAAATAGGATCCGGTACCTCACAAATGGCAGTAATATACCAGTCGCTAAAGGCTAGATCTCTTCTAATGCACAATGCGGTTGAATCCCTTACTGAAAAACGAGACCTGTCAGACCACATCATGGACCTCAAGAAGACGATACAGGACTCAGGTTCTGCGGGAAATGTTTCTTTTGCCGAAATGGTAAAAAAGGGAGCAAATAACTTTGTTCGCCCCAATAATTTAAGCTCGGTTACAATTTATCCCCAAGATAAATTGAAATCGAGTGACGAAACAAAAGACCTCGTTAAGAAGATCATACGCCCGGAGCAAATGAAACTGCATGTTCGAGGTGTCCGGAAAACCAAAAACGGAGGCGTAATTATCAGCACCGAGACCAAACATGACGCTGATAAAGTAAAGCAAGCAGTCCAGCTCTCTACTTCAGGACTTACCGCCGACGAACCCAGCAAGCGCAAACCCCGGATCGTGATCTTAGGAGTGCCGACTTCCATGGCTGAAAATGAGGTCTTCAGATGCATTTTTGAACAAAATGTAGCCGACAAGTTTGAAGACATGCCCTTTGAATCCTTCCTGGCCTTGGTAAAATTAAGCCACAAATCTGGAAAGAGAGATGCGTCGACCTGCAATTACGTCATTGAAGTACCAGCTGATATACGTAAAGCCCTAATCGCTCAATCAAGACTTTTTATTAATTGGACGTCCTGTCCTGTCAGGGATTTTACACTGGTAACTCGGTGCTACAAGTGCCAACAGTATGGTCATGCAGCAAATACGTGCAGAGAAGTCAACTCGACGTGTGGGCATTGTGGTGAAATAGGGCACTCGATGACAGAATGCACGAAGAAAGCTGATGTACCAAAATGTGCAACTTGCTCACGCTTTAAAAAGCCCAGCAATCATAAAACAGGAGATCCTGAGTGCCCTGCAAGGAAGATAGCGGAATTCAGATACATCAACTCTGTCGATTACGAGGGCGCCTAGAGCGTCACACTCATGAGATGCCGACTCAACAAAAAGAAGCCACTGCACTGACCTACTTCGCCTGGATTTGTTGCTGTCTCAGGAAATTTGCCGCCGTGCGTACTTTGGCAAAATGGTTTTAAAACATTTTGCTATTGTGGTTGATGCTCAAAGTTCGTTGTCCGTGTGTGTAAATAATTATGTGCAATCAATTTAACGTTATCTAAGCTAAGTAAGGAATCATATGTTTATTATTATTAATAGAATTTAATTTTAATCTGTTTTAGTAATTAAGATTATCAATAAATAAATATATCTGTCACTATTCTAATGTTAAGAAAATATTGTAAAAAATTCCTTGTCCTTCCAATTACATTGTTTGAGACCCCGCCGCCTGTGATACAGGATTACCTAGTACACGCACCTAACATTGTTGTACCCACTTTATGTATAAGACCAATTAGTATTTTTTCCAATTTCAAGTTTGAATAAAGATTATTATTATTATTATTATTATTATTCCCACAGCTCGTAACATCTCCGCCCTCGTCAAATGTTGGCGTTGCATGGCTACAATACCTCAATTTTAACTTTATCTTTCGTTTAAAAATGAAAAAAACTGTAACTAAACGTAATTCGTATTGTTTTCTAAATTTCGCACAAACGAAAATTCCCTCTCCTACACATCAAGACATTTTTATGCCACCGAAACAAAAGAATTTACAAAAATTTGAATTTGGAATTAGTCTGAGATAAATTACAAACAAATCGGTGTATAAAAGATTCCAATGCGGCCAGTACTTTTCGAGTTATTTAATTGAGTATGAAATATCCCTAGACCGTGATGATGTGTGTATATATATATTTAGAGTATTTTTACCCGACTGCAGGTGGTTAAATTTCGAGCGTATATATGTATGTCCATTTCTTTATCACACTCTAAAGCCCAAACGGCTTGATGGATGATGACATATGAGGTGTCGATAGAATTGCCTCAATTGTGGGCTTGACATAGGTTATAGATATATTGTTTTGAATATGATGAAAAAAACGGAAGGGTTATTTTATTTTCGTTGTCGTAACTATTTGGATATCAAATGAAAGTTACTAATTATACCATTCCAAATATATATATATATCGTAAAACTTTCATGTTACTATTTTGGCAGGAATTCAAGATAAGCGTAACTTTGATAGCAAAATAAATTAATACAATACTAGTAATATAAAACAAAATACATTACTAATTTGGAGAACTCGTTAATAATAAAACTAAACATTCTGAAATAAAACAAATTATTATAAAAACATTGAGGTAATAATGTACTAGTAGTACATACTATCTCAATGTATAAAAACAAAAAACCCGAATGCAAAACCGGCCAGATGCGAGTCGGACTCGCGCACGAAGGGTTCCGTACCACGTTACATACGCGGCCCACTAAAATATTTATTTTATTCTGTTTTTAGTATTTGTTGCTATAGCGGCAACATCCCGTCCCGTTTTACTTTTTGGGTACGGAGTCCTAATTATGAGGTGCTGCAGGCCGGGACGAAAATTTTTTTTAGAAAAACCTACCATAACTTTGTTTGTTGTTTGTTGATTGATTGATTGATTGTTTGTAACCGCTGGCAGCACCTCAAAATATTTTATCTAAAAATTATACCCATACTTCATAAAAGATAGCTTTATCTCTGCGACAGCTGTCAGTATCAATACAGTAACAATCAAAGACCTTATACTTCTTACTACTAGACTGTGCACTATGGCGCAAAAACCGGTCCGAGCGAGAGGGTTCCCTTTGGTAGTGTGTCTCTTTCTAATGAGGTGACCATGATCAAACAGAACACGGGACAAATTGATTGTAAAAACGATAGTTTAAGTATTCCGAATATGTTGATTCCAACTGCGCTACCTAAACCTACCCAATTTATAGTTAATAAAAAAAAAGTTTTTTTGGTATCTACATCACTAACCGTATGGTGTCGGGCGTAAAGAATTTCACCATCCCATGTGTGCCCGTGGGTGTCGTAAGAGATGACTAAGGGAAAAACCAGAGAATGGGCAGCAGCGTTCTCTGTGCATTTGTAACAACCATACTGCGATCGCCAACCCGCCTGCAAAGCACTCCCCATGAATAGCACAAATATAACATAGCCCCTATTGCCCGGCAGCCTGTACCCTCGACTACGGTAGCGGTCGAGGTTACGGTATGGCAAGGGGTGCTAAGAATCCCGGACGAGAGGTTAAAATTTCCTTTATGGGCCGCTGATTTATGGCACAGGGGGAACGGGGGAGGGTGGGGGGAGGGGTTTTATCCCCCCCTTACCATCCCACCACTCGGAGCCCCATGGTTATGGAGATATCCATGGTTAAAGTTTTTAGGTTAGAATCAAAATTTCTATCAAAGTCCATCGATTTTTGGGGCGGGAAGGGGGGTAGGGAAGTGGGGGGTAGTGGGGCTACCCCACTGTACCATTCCAACCCCGCGGAACCACATGGTTAAGGAGATATTCATGGTTAAAGTTTTTACAATTACTATTTAACAACAATATCGACGGAGCCCCGCTCCGCGGGGCTCCTATTTCTGTCTGAAGGGTCTAAAGTAACCTAACACGAAGAAGATGATGGGAGCTGAGTTCGCTCGCTTTGCTCGCTCACTTCAGCTCCCGTCATCTCTTCGAACCTAACCTGTCCGTGTCGGGGTGCCCTAAGCTCCCGAGCTCGCTTCGCTCGCTCCTGGTCCAATTCTCATATTTTTACCTCACGAAAAACATACAAAAAAACATAAAATTTCCGAGTCTTGAAAATTTGTAAAAAGCTTTCTATTTATGAGTACAACCTATAAAAAAAAAATGAACTTCCAAATCAACGGCCCATAATGGAAAGTTTATCCTCTAATTGCGTAGACAGTTGAGAAATAAAACTACACCAATTGTATTTCACTAGGAATCAATTTGCAAATAATATTAACAGCCGCTGAATTTCACTCGAACAAAGTCCGCCAAAAATTCAGCAAACCACCATCCTACATTTAGTATTACCAGGCCCAAACATTTAAAAGTACTACTCTTACTCAATATTAATGAATATTTTTTTAAATACAACGAATTGATTAAATATAGGAACTATTTAAATACGTGTCAAAGTCTATGAATTGTTCGTTTTGGTATAACATAAAAGAAAATATATTTTTTTTACCATTTCTACCAAACCCAATAATTAGTTGAGCTAGCAAGAGGTCAGACAAGAACACACTACCATCGGAAACCCTCTCGCCAGGACCGCTTTTGGTTAGCTACCGCTTATAAGGAAATAGCTAACCTAGGTGTATGATGATAGATTTCATTTTAGCTAAACAAAAAATACACACACAGTACACAGTCTAGTAGTAAGAAGTATAAGGTCTTTGGTAACAATAACGCTTGACAGGCTAACAATAACGTAAACGTCAGTTTGACATAATTATGTCGCTCAGATCAAGCAAGCTATCCTTTATGAAGTCCCTACTTGTTTTTCTCATTTCAATTAATATTTTTTTAGATGTGTCGGGTTGTTAGAAGATAAGATATATTTATTTTGTAAAACATGAGTACAGTATGAATGTCTTATATAAATATGAGGTGGCTGCATGTTTTGCCATTTATGGCGTACAAAATTTGTTGCACTAGACAAACAATACAAAAAAATACAATAGCAAAATTTAAATTAAATTAAAATTACAATGCCAAAATTTAAATTCAATAAAAAATCACTATGTCAAAATTCAAATTAAATTAAAATTGCAATTTCAAAACCCAAATTAAATAAAAATCACTAGGTGAAAATTTAAATTCAATAAAAAATCACTACTGTTGGTTTTAAAATAATTTGTTTTTGAAGAAATCTTTCACCATTCGCCATGAGAAAGGAAAAAAGCCCTCGATTGATGTCAATAAATAACCTGTTATAACTGCCAATTTGATTGAGTCGAGTAGAGGAAATGATGTATAATATAGGGAAAAATTCTAAACGAACAGATAACCATGAAATTGTTTACAAAATATACCAACACCTTAGGACCTTATAGTTTAGCCGGTATACGACCAAAATGACCTCAAATTTGCCTTTAACACAACTGACCTAAGCCTTAAGACGTGATAAATAGCCAGGCCAACTTATCTATTCAGTCCAGACAGTATATTTAGGCCTTAGAAATGAGGCCGGCCATGATTTGCTTACACAAGTAAAATAATTAATGTTTTACGTGGGAGGGTTCAAAAATATACAAGTTCAAGGCTTTGGCCTTGGAAGGCGGCAGTAAAGTGTTTTTGTGGGCTTGTTTTTAGTAGGTCTAAATTAGGGAAGTAAGGAGAAAAAGGGTTGGTTTATTTTGGTTGTTGTACGAGTATTAACAAGGTTTTGGTGGGCCGATGAACTGAAGAACGTTAGAGTGGATGAACAAGGTACATAACGACATGTTTGTCAACAAATAAACGAAAGTACAAACTATTTCATTACCCAAATAAAATCATCAATCTTCCTGTTCTTATCCCATGTTACTTGTGGTCGGCGCAACACGTTTTCTTCTTCCACACCGTCCTGTCCCCTGTCACGCTATCACTGACTCCCTTTTCTTTCACAGAGTTGCAGTGGTTTGGGTACAGTGCGGTGGGTTTGTTGTACATCAGTCATCGTCATCTTGTGGCACTTGGCCCATGATACTTATTGTGGGGCAACACGTTTTCTTCTACAATCTCGTCCCACACAGCCGTTACACAGTCCATCCATATTTCCTTTCGCCGTCCTCTCCCTCTCCATCCAACCACATTTATATTCATAACTCTTTTAGTAACATACATCTCATCCCTCCTTATCACCTGACAATTCGACATATATGTCAAAAAATTACAAAATTGTAGATATTTCACGCCGTCGCGTCGTTGTATTGTTTTTAGGCTGCTTAATAGAAGTGAAAAATATGTCAAAAATTTACTGGTGAAATTTTGACATATTTGTCATTTAAAAACGCGTTTTATAAAACCCGAAATATGACAGAAACCCACGGTCAAATTTTTTTCGTACAATTATCGTTGACAATAATTGTCGTCTATAGTGACAATTGAATCGACTTTTGACATAATATTTGCAAATAAGTTTGTTTTATGATGCTAACCCAAATTTAGCTAGCGACAATTGTCAAAGATAACTGTAAGAAAAAATATTAACAAAGTAAAAGAATGTATCTATCACTAGCAATGATATTCAAATAAACAGATATGTTATGAGCGCGCGCATTTTGGAGACTCGAATAGGTCACAATTGTGACCTTTAATCTTTAGTTTATGTCAAGCATCGCGAAGAGCGATATGCTTTGTTGAAACAAAAACAAAATAAATAAATGCCATTGTGTGTATTTGTAATTTATTTATTTATTGATTAAAATAAATATTTTTTAATGTTAGATGAATGAAAAGTGTGTATGTGTGCTGCCACTATGTACGGAACTCTTTTTTAATTGTTTTGTGAGTGTATAAAGTATCTGTTGATTTGAATATCATTGATCACTAGTGCTACTTTAGTTGTTTGTTTTGATCTCGTGTAAAATGCAGAAAAAACTTACCAATGTGGGCCTTACTTATGAAAATAAAAATATATATTCTTTGGGAAGTTTAGTGACCAATTCAACTACGACATAAAAATACAAAAATGGAAGAAAATACCGGATTCTCGCAACAATCCGACAATTTTGTGAATTGTCCACCATGAAAATTATGTCGCCTGTAAGTTTTATTAAAAATAAAAATTGTCGAACTGTAATTTTTTGACAAATGTCAGACTTGTCAGCTTTAAAACAGAGCCCACAGGACAAACGGTTTCCTTTCAACTTTTCTGTCACTGGCGCTACTTTCAAAATGATGGATGGAATGTCTAAGGAATGATATAACATCACCTGTATTGCCCGAAACGTTAGGTAGAGGTACCTATAGTACGTTACCTACGTTTCGACAGTTATGTATATCTATACCAATATTATAAAGAGCAAAGATTTTTTTGTTTGTTTGTACCGAATAGGCTTCAAAACTACTGGACCGATTTCAAAAATTATTTTACCGTTGGGAAGCTACTCTATCCCCGGGTGACATAGGCTACTTTTTATCCCTGTACTCCCACGGGAACGGGAACCACGCGGGTGAAACCGCGAGGCGTCCTCTAGTGTCACATATATTATAATAGGCCAGGGGTCACCAATTGGCGGACCGCGGTCCGGATCCGGGGAACGCCGATCTATTTTGAGCAGACCTATCCAAGATCATCGTCATCATTTCAACCGAAAGACATCTACTGCTGAACATAGTCCTCCCCCAAGTGTCGCCACATTGACCGGTCCCGTGCGACTCTTATCCAGATACAGTTATAAAGCTGGGGTGAAGGGAAAGGGGTAGGTGGCCTTACGGACCGCGACGGGTATATTATTTTTAGGAAACAAGAAATGGATCCCTGTAATTGAGCCTATTTCCATCAACCGGGCACGAGCTTAGGTCCAGGCTAGGTGCTACTACTGAGAAATTCCAGAAGGAAAAGCCGAATAACATTTTGGCGCGACCCAGGAGTTGAATTCGAGACCTCATGCTCAGTAGTCTACAGCCCTTGCTGCTACTAGACCGAAAAGGCAGGAAATTACTAGTTACTGATCCTCTCATAAATCTCCTTACATCAACATCAGCCTTTTTGAACGTTCCCACTGCTGCTACACAGGCCACCTCTCTGTGAGAGGGATCAGGCCGTAATCCACCACGTGAACCTAGTGCCAGTTGGTGAATGTCACATATTTTAATTTTTTTGGTTCTAGGACATGCTGGTTTCCTACCGATGTTTTCCATCACCGTTTTAAAAGCAATGGTGATGATATTTTCAAAGTACAGCGCTTGCCTGGGTTCGAACCCACGACCTACAACTTGTAAGTCGCGGCCATTACCACTGGGCCACCTCTGCTCTTAAGACACTTTATTTCTTGCCAAAAAATCAAAGCACTGCCAAATCGCAGTATAACATGCGGCATAACATGCGGCATAACATGAATACCTAGTAAATTACAGAACATTGCCACACATTTTTGCAACATAATCCCTTAGCTTTCACAAAATCAATGAGTAGGGCAGACACAACTGTCAAAGTACCCACTTAAATAAAGAACTTTATTACGTCATCATTTACAGTAATAACCGATTTTCCTCTTTTCAACGAAATGGCTGCCGACATAGTAGTCTCCTTATTCATGTTCCGCCTTATCTGAGGTCAGTTCGACCCCAAATACTGACGAAGACGAAAGTGCGTGTATATCTAATAATATATTAGATAAATCCTGTGTTAAACCACAGAATAGATAGGTACAGATGGTTGAATCCATACACAGAATATTGAGATCAACAAATGAAATCAAAATATTTTATTTCAACTGTACCATTAAGGTACTTTTGAATTGTCAGAAAAAGAAAACAATAAAAATGAAGCTAGTTGCGTAGAAGCGTTTACTCAGAAATTGACGGCCCGTGATTATTTATACTATCGCTATGACAGCCGAGATTTGTGCTCAGCAGACATTCACTGGCACGAATATTATCTTAAATACTAATTAGCAGACACAAAAGAAAAACAGTTGTTTTAAGTACCATAATATGTTCCTTTTATATATTTTTTTTTGACTCTAGTCACTACCGTTGAGTGATTTTGCACTCAATGATTCCATAGATCAATCAAAAAACGCACGTACACATAGAAACACTTCACGTACCCACAGCGAGAGCAAGCGGACTCTCGCGCGACCGTTTGTTTATTTGTTCGAGATCGCGGTACTCGTATACAAGTAAAATTTCAAAATTTATAAAACCCCCGACACATTTATCTTGCGAAAACATCCCGATTCAAACAGTAAAACGCCCATAACTTTTGAACGGCTCAACCGATTTTTTTCAAACATAGCTAAGAACACTCTCGACACAATCACCTTTCCAACTAAATCAAAATCGGTTCATCCGTTGTGGCGCTATGATGCCACAGACAGACACACAGATACACAGACACACAGATACACATATACACAGCAACAATCCTCAAACTTATAACATCCCTCTTTTTCCGTCGGGGGTTAAAAATACGTAAGCATGTATTATATTATCATCTTGTACAAAGTTGGCTTTCTGTACCTTTTTATTCTATGGTGACATAGTGGAGCAATTTTTCTTATCTTCTAATGATATTATTAATCGGTCGTGGACTATCTTTTCCGACAATATCCTTAGTATGTTTTATGATACATTGTCCTGTATCAGCTGTGATATTGGTAGTGGTGATAAGTTGAGAATGTCACAAATTATGGTCAAGATACGGGTAGGTATCCATTTTAAAGAAAAGAACAACTAGGCAGTAAGGGTGATGTTCTTCAGAAAGGCCAGGTGCATAGTACTGACAACCGGCGTGCGTGTAGAAACAGATGTAAGAACGTAAACAAAGCAAAAGGAATATTTACATATCATAGTAGGTAAGCATTCTGCAGTTTCTGCCTACCTCCATGGGAAAATGGCGCGAGTTTTTGTAAGTGTGTAACACGTAATGGCTATAACTGCAGACAGCTGCGACGGGACGATTTATTCCGTTTTAATACCAACAACTAATGCCACTGGTATTTGTTTGAACGGATACCACTCTTTAAATAATTAAATTTAATGTGCGAACGAATACTAACATCTTGAATTTGGTACAGTCAGCTAAGTCAAACCTAATCAAATTACAGGCATTGCCCATGTTTGGCCATGAAACGCCCATCACTTAAAAAAAACCTCAACACATGAGATCATCATATTCGAAATACTATTAATTGCAACTCAAGGGAAATGGCGTTGAAGGCTAAAATACAGGCTATGCCTAGTTATTCCTTAAATGCTAATACATTTGTGTATTTTAATTTTAGTTTAAGCATTACTTGTGAAAAAGTTTACGAATTTCTGTGAATAAAGATTACTATTACTATTACCAGTGGTATTAGTTGTTGGTATTAGATTGAATAAATCGACGGGACAATGTAAAAACTTTTACGTAGATTTATTTTATAAACGATGAAATGAAGAAACCTGTAATTATGAAAAAAAAACAACAACACGGAACATAGTCCCCGACTGTTATTTATTCATAATCGTAAAATAAAATCTCAGCGCTACTTTCTTTCAAAGATTTCCTGTAGGACTAACAATATCCGACTTTAGCCTCATCCTGTCCATCAAAAAGGGCCTAGAGGTGTTTCTTTTAATAAAAGTAATAGACGTACGTTCCCCGAAACGCCGCTGAGCCAGGATTTCCACCTAGAGCTTAATAGAATAAATTCCCTAATCAGAAGTGATGATATAATCTATTTGGACAGGAAGAAACTGATCGAAAGCGATTCAGAAAGAAAGATAGGGTTCCGTCATTACTAAGATTAAGGATCCACTTTTTTGCACCAGAGGGCCTCGCTAGTGGCTCCCTATTCGAATTCGCAGGAACTCTCGGATTTTGTGTCTGCTATTTAGCGTCCTTCACAACCCTAAAACGCCAAACTATCTCCGCGAACACTTCACCTACTCCCGTCCTTCCAAAGCACTGTGCAGCTTCTCCTTCCCACACTACCGACTTTTACTCCTACACCTTAACTGTGCACGCGGTGCGGTTGTGGAACTGTTTACCGGCTGACATTAGGGACTGCAAAACTCATGCTGTTTATAAAAAGTGAGAGAAAGAACACTATCTTTTCATTCCGTCATAGTTGCAAATAATCATGTAATATTATTTATATAAGATAATTATTTAGTATTTATTATAGTTATATTTAATTTATAATTATGCATGTATTTAAGAGTACTTATATATTCATAAGTTATATTTTATTCTGTTTATAGTGAATTGTTTGATATGTTTTCTTTTTTGCTCTCTCGATACTGGAAGAGATTTCTTTGAAATAAGCGTAACTTTGTACCTACTTTCTGTACCTTCTTCTTGTCTCTATATTATGTTTGTGTACATTAATGGTTAAGTAATAAACATCTAAAAAATAACCATACCAGTATTGACAGAATAAATAATGTCACGTGGTTAATCACAAACATTTGACTTTTGACAACCATTTTCGCTCAAGGGCAATTTTTCTAGAGTCCTAGGATGTGTTGGGAATCTTGGAATATTTACACGAAGACAAGATACCAAGGTATGGTATAGGCCTTGTATAGGCTCTCCTTACAATGACAAAACTGGTTATGTCAGATTGTGTCTAAACAAAAAAGCTTTCAGATAATTTTCTGAACAAAAACATCATCTTTCAGACTTTTTGGTCCCATTGCACAAAAACAAAAAAAAATGGCATGAAAGTATATACAGTACCTACGGCGTAACGGAATCACAAGGATTTTTCATTCTCAAATAGAACTCTAAAAAGAAAGGCTTACTTTCCCCAAAAACAATTTCACGACTGACAATCGTAGGAATGATAAAAATTTGTATTTGTCGTAAAAAAGAAATCACAACTGAGATATAACCCGTTATGAATATTATATGAGAACTTTTTTAATATCTTTGTCCTAGACTTGAACTTACGATGCATAAGATATTTATTGAGTTAGTATAACGTAAAAAGGTTAAACAACGATTGCCGAAGTTTATACCCGCAACTTACAAATTTTAGGTCGTACCCAGGCAGGCGCTTTACTATAATTATTTAATCACCACTGCTCTCAAAACGGTGAAGGAAAACATCGTGAGGAAACCGGTATGTCCAAGAACTAAAAATTCAAACGCATGTGACATCCACCAAACCACATCTACCCGCGTGGTAGAATACGGCCCATTCCCTCTCTCAGAGAGAAGGCCTGTATTCCAGCAGTGGGAACATTAAAAGGCTGATGATGATGGGAAAGGACGTTAAGCCATTGGTCCCAGTGGGTCGCTTCGAGTACTCAGAAGCCAGAAAACCTGAAACCGGTCGTGCCAAAGGTATGTTACCCAGTTACTGAGTTGTGGAGGTCAGATAAGCAGTAGTTGTAACTCGCAGGTTATACTGTATGTCGACCCCAACATAATAACACGAAACGACGACGACAATGACCGAGATATAAAGCGGAGAGGACTCCTCACCCATTTAGAGGCAATCTGCTGGCCTATTATAAGACTATGGCAACAGATAATTATTTAGTTTAGTTTTGGAAGGTGATTGAAATCAGAGCGTTAAGAAATAATTGAAGATGTTTTTGTTTAGCTTTGCTTGTCACTTCGGTACAGCCCGCCTTAACGTTACACTAGTCGATCATTCTTCCATACAAACGTAGTCTGGCGATTATTCCACTGTTTGACGATGTACGTTCAAAATAAAAAAATAAAAACAATTTGTCTTATCATTATCTAGCCCTGTATGGAAACAAAAAAGTAATAAAATAAAATATTTGAAAGTTATGAGCGTCGAAATTTTCATATTTCCACACTAATTTTAACGCACCTTCGGGCGGAAATAAATAACATAAGAAGAAGTGTTGAGACCCGCTCCTCTCAACACCGTCGCGCGCCAGCAGCAGTGAACGAGGGACGCGGGGCAGCGGGGTGCCCGCCGGCCGACGGCCGAGCGAGCGACACACCGCCACGACAGTCAGCTGCTGCACACCTCCACACACGGCTGCGCTCGCGCATCATTTCCCTTTGTTTACTTTTAACCGACCGTTGTTCTATAATTTTTCATCTTCTCTATTTCAATATACTTCATCTTGTTATACAGTCCACTTCTCTTTCATTTCCTCTACCACGAGCTATCGTCGCGTATATTGGTCCTTCGAGCCGGATTGGTCCTTCTACCGTTAACTTTCGAGCCAAACGAAGAAGACAACGGAATTTTCGAATTCAAAAATTCAACGGTTCGTCGGTTGAAGAACAAAGGACTTCTTCTTCGGGTTCAAGAGATCTTCATTCTTCGCGTCTCATCGTCTGCATTGGGCATCGTGAACGTCGATACGGCAACAGCCGTCTTCATCGACTTCAAACCAACGGACGGCGCATGAATAGATCGTCGAGACTACGGGACAAGAAGACTTCAACATTCGGCTACAGTCGTCAGAGGTTGACAGCATAAAACCGTGAGAACGTTCCAATTCCTTTTTCCCATCATTTTGCTAAATTATTTTTCCTAATTTGAACTTATTTAATAGTTGCAATTCCGTTAAAATTCAGTCTATCCATAATCTTCAGCCTATCAACTTGTTTAAACAGTTTCCATTTCTTATTTAGTGCCTACACAGGTTTAAAATTTAAATAAAAAGTAAAAAAATGAAAAGTTTTTAATAATTTAATAATAGTAGGTTATTTGTAACGGTTTTAACCTAAATCTTACTTATTTTAATTATTAATCGATATATTTTGCATTGTTCCAGTGAATTAAATTGAATTTATTTTGTATTGTGTAAAGAAAACATTGCATCATTCGCTTAGCATTACTCAGCAGATTCAGTCGGAAACGCCTAGTGCTTTTGTGATAGCAATCTCATTTCTTACTGCTTATAGCTCTGTGCCCACTGTAAATTTTATTTATCATTAAAAAAAAATATATCACTGAATAATATCACATACCCTCATTTTTTATTTTTTCTTTCTTTTATTTTCTGCAACTGCTAATTATTTTTTAATTGTCATGGCTGACATGAAAAGCTTAGTTAAGAAGCGAGCTTCAATTAAAGCCAAGCTAACGCAGTTTAATAATTATTTAAACATTTCTAAGACTTGCGAAAAGTTGAGTGAGGTGCAAGTTATCGAAATCGAATATCGAATTAATATATTTGAAAGCTTGTACGAAAAATATGATGCGTTGCAGGACGAATTGGAGGCAATGGTGGATGACCCCAGCGAGCAATATGCGGAACGCGAGGAGTTTGAAAAGCTGTACTGCAGCTTGGTGGCTTCTGCACGCCAGCTGATCACCGGCGCAAGAAGTCTTCTTAAGGGGGACTCCGCAAGCGAGGTGGATTCTTGTACTACTAGTACACACAAACACAATTCAATTCGTTTACCCAAAATTGATTTACCCAAGTTTTCAGGTAGCTACATGATTGGCTGGAATTTAGAGACACTTTCATTTCAATAGTACATAACAACACATCCTTGGATAAAATAAATAAATTACACTATCTACGTGCTTCTTTAAAGGGTAGTGCTTCTCTTGTTGTTGATAACCTTGACTTCAGGTCAGAAAACTACGATGCTGCCTGGAAGTTACTCTGTGAGAGGTATGACAACAAAAGATTGCTTGTCAACTATCATGTGCAAGCACTCTTTAACGTTCAGCCCATAGAAAGAGAGTCAAGTAAGTCACTACGGTACATAATTGACTCAACTAATAAAAATCTTAGGGCTTTAGCAACCCTTGGTCAACCTGTTCAAAACGCTTTTGTTGATGTTCTTATCATTTACATAATGACCAATAAACTCGATCACGTTACAAACCGTCAGTGGGAAGAACACAGAAACACTTTTTCTGAACCTCCAGCTTTATCTGCGTTCATTAACTTCATCAGTAGCAGGGCTGACTTACTAGAGACACTTGAGGAGTCTAAGCCTATAGTATCAGCCAAAATTGAACCCAACACACCTGCGGCCAAATCTAAGAGCAGTGCTGTGGTACCTGACAAGTCTTCAAAGTCTTTGTCATGTCCCATGTGTCGTCAGGATCATTTTATTTATGCATGCGAGCAGTTTAAAGGTCTCTCGATACAGGCTCGTATTAAAAAAGCTCAGGGTTCAAATCTGTGCATGAATTGTCTTCGTCCCGGTCATGATGTTTCCAGATGCAAATTTGGTCATTGTAAATATTGTCGACAAAAACATAACACCCTTCTACACACCGATAGTGACAATGTTCTTCCTAGTGCACACAACACTGCATTATCAGCTAGTCAATCTTTTACATCTCGAGTAATTTTACTTTCCACAGCGCTCGTGAGGGTGACCGACGCTGACGGTAACTACCACACTGCACGAGTCTTGCTGGACAGTGGAAGCACAACAAATTTCATATCGGAGGAATTTGTTCGTAAGCTACACTTTCCTACCTACATTACCAAGTCCAAGGTAACAGGTATTAATTTTCAAACTACTAGTTGTACTCAGGGATGCTCAGTGTCATTAAAATCAATTGATGACAGTGAGTACGAACTGAACATCGATTGCCTCGTATTGCCGAAAGTATCAGCATCAGTTCCTCATACTTATGTTGATACTAGCAACATACGTATACCTACGAACGTCCGACTTGCCGACCCCACTTATCACGTTCCGTCTTCCATCGACGTCCTTGTCGGTGCAGAAGTCTTTTGGGGTATCATAGGCACCGGCCGTATCGCATTAGGTACTCATAAGCCCACTTTACTTGAGTCAAAATTAGGTTGGCTCATTTCGGGTGCATATTATCCGTCAGATTCCTCTTCACATGTTTGTATGCACACTTATAACTTACAAGTAGATTTAGATCGGTTTTGGGAGTTAGATTCAGTGACATCCATACATAAACATTCTGGTGAAGAGAGATCCTGTGAACAACATTTTAAAGATACCACATATCGTAATTCTGATGGTCGATTTGTGGTAAGTATCCCCTTTAGAGAGTCACTGGACGTATTGGGTGATTCATACATGATGGCTAAGCAGCGATTTCTATCACTTGAACGTCGTTTGGGTAGAGATCCTCGCCTTAAAAGCCTATACGTTGACTTCATTAATGAGTATATAAAGCTGGGACATATGTCTGAGTCAAGTAAGCGCACATTAGACTCAACATGTTCTAACTATTTACCACATCATGGTGTTCTGAAGGAGTCAAGAACTACCACCAAATTAAGAGTTGTTTTTGACGCTTCCGCCAAAACCTCATCAGGTAGGTCTTTTAACGAAATACAGATGGTTGGTCCCCCTATCCAAGATGATTTGTTGTCAATACTGCTTCGTTTCCGTCAGCATAAAATAGTCATAAGCGCGGACATTGAAAAAATGTATCGACAAACTCTTATTCACAACAGTAATCGTCCATTACAAAAAATACTTTGGAGGGAAGAACCAACTCATCCGTTAAAGGAATACACGCTTGACACCGTAACGTATGGCACGGCATCAGCACCCTTTTTAGCTACCAGATGTTTGCTGCAATTGGCTGAAGAGTGCTCAGATTCTTCAACTAAGTTTTCGATAGCACATGATTTTTACGTGGACGATTACTTGTCGGGTGGACCATCTGTTTCAGAAACTTTAGAAAAAAGCCGCCGTGTTGACGACATCCTTCGGTCAGCAAAATACAACCTTCGAAAATGGCGGTCCAATTCTAGTCAGGTACTACAGGCGCTAAGCGGTGAACATGACGTTTCTGATGTTGTGGACCTGAGCGACAACGAGCAGTCGAAGACTCTGGGGCTTCTATGGAAGAGCTTAAGTGACACGTTTTCCTATTCTATTAACTTAAACTCCACTGACAAAACCACTAAACGTCATATCTTGTCAACCATAGCACAAATCTTTAATCCCATTGGCCTAGTCGTTCCATGCATAGTGGAAGCCAAAATTATTATGCAGCTTCTGTGGCTGGCCAAATGTTCGTGGGATGAGCTTGTTCCTACGCATATTCAGTATGCTTGGCATAATTTTCAAAATAACCTGCACCTTCTAAACGAGTTCAAGATACCTCGGTGGGTGTTGTGTGAATCAGCGTCCTGTCTACAGCTGCATATATTCACTGACGCATCCGAAAAGGCTTATGGGGCGTGTGTTTATGTTCGCAGTGTTTCGAGAGACGGCGAGATCACTGTACACCTCCTTACCGCTAAAAGCAAGATAGCTCCAATCAAATCCACAACTATACCGCGACTTGAGCTATGTGGTGCCTTGTTGGGTTCACGATTATACTCAAAGGTTCGTCAGTCACTTACTTTACAATTTGATGAAGTCCATTGTTGGTGTGATTCCACCATCGTCTTGGGATGGTTATCTACTTCACCAAATCAATTAAAGACATTCGTTCGTCATCGAGTGTCTGAAATTCAGGAAACTGTAGCAGGAGAGGCATGGCACTATGTTCCGTCAGCTGAAAACCCCGCAGACCTCGCTTCGCGTGGGCTTAGTACTGACAGGCTTTTGTCGTCTTCATTGTGGTGGTCAGGACCACAATTTCTTAGCAAAGATACATCTTCATGGCCTCAGTTCCCTGAATCACATCATAATAATTCTGAATTACCGGAAACAGTTGCTTCTTTTCAGGTTTCTAATCACATTATAGAAAATCCAATTAATGCGTTAATTTCAAAATTCTCAAGCTTCAGCACATTACAGCGTGTGACGGCATACGTCATGCGATTCATTAATAAATGCAATAAAAAATCACTTGAAACTGGTTCACTAACTTCTACTGAACTTAACAATTCTTTAAACTTATTATTAAGATTTAGTCAAATGGAATCTTTCCCGGAAGAGTACCACTTACTTAAATCAGGTAAACAGTTACCAGCAAAGAATAAGCTATTATCTTTGTCACCTTTCTTTGATACTCTTTCTAATCTAATTCGTGTTGGAGGAAGATTAAATAACTCATTCTATGACTATAACGTCAAGCATCCAATTCTAATATCTAGTTCTCATACAATTTGCATTCTCTTGTTCAACATGTTTCATTTACGCCTCTTGCATGCTGGGCCACAACTTTTATTGGCCACTGTTCGTCATCACTATTATCCTATTGGGGGTAGAAACTTGGCAAAAAAGACCACACATCAATGCGTGAAATGTTGTAGGATCAAGGCCAACACTATTCAGCCTATCATGGGTAATCTTCCAGAGCAGCGTCTACATTTAGAGTTTCCATTTTTAGACACAGGAGTAGACTACGCCGGCCCCATCATGATAGCTGACCGGAAAGGCAGAGGGTGTAGACTCATCAAATGCTTTATTTGTGTGTTTGTGTGCCTAGCTACGAGAGCCATCCACCTCGAACTTGTGTCGGACCTTACAAAGGAAGCTTTCTTAGCCGCACTAAACCGCTTTATTGCTCGAAGGGGAAAACCCCGTAACATCTTTTCCGACAACGGTACAACCTTTGTCGGTGCTTTCAATGAGTTGGCCCGGCTACTTTCGCAAGACTTAAACCTCAATAAAATCGACCCTGGTATAAACTTTTCATTTATACCTGCATATACTCCACACTTCGGAGGCCTATGGGAGTCTGCAGTTAAATCCACCAAGCATCATCTACGACGCACTTTGGGCTTAACAAACCTGACCTTTGAGGAGATGGCGACTTGTTTAATTCAAGTTGAGGCTATTTTAAACTCAAGGCCCTTAACTCCACTATCCAGCGATCCTTCCGACCTCGCTCCATTAACCCCGGCACACTTCCTTATTGGTCGTTCTCTAATCATGCTGCCTCATCCACAGATCCAGGACGTCAATGTCAACAGCTTGAAACGATTTCGCCGTATCGAATATCTGAAGCAGCACTTCTGGGCTCGTTTCTCACACGAGTATGTTATGTGGCTCCAAGAGAAAACGAAATGGTGCCGGTCGTCTGGCGAGCTCAAGGAAGGAACTTTAGTTGTCATAAAGGACAACCACTTACCTCCTCTTATGTGGCTTTTAGGACGCATCAAACATGTTCTCCCAGGCAGAGATGGCGTCGCGAGGGTCGCTGACATCCACACAAGAAAGGGTGTCATCCGGCGCGCCTTCAACACCATCTGCCCGCTGCCGGTTTCTACTGTTGAAGACTCTTCAACGGGGGGAGCATGTTGAGACCCGCTCCTCTCAACACCGTCGCGCGCCAGCAGCAGTGAACGAGGGACGCGGGGCAGCGGGGTGCCCGCCGGCCGACGGCCGAGCGAGCGACACACCGCCACGACAGTCAGCTGCTGCACACCTCCACGCACGGCTGCGCTCGCGCATCATTTCCCTTTGTTTACTTTTAACCGACCGTTGTTCTATAATTTTTCATCTTCTCTATTTCAATATACTTCATCTTGTTATACAGTCCACTTCTCTTTCATTTCCTCTACCACGAGCTATCGTCGCGTACAAGAAGGAAAATTGCAAAACGGCCTCCATACAGGGATAGATTAGTAATTCAAAAACGATTTTTTTTTGTATATTTATATTTAGTCATTTTTTACATGATATCTAGACTCCCAAAGGTCTGTTTACAAATATTGCGCGCTCGTTTTCGTTCTAAATCATCATCCATTTCGATATAAATTTGCAAAAGTGCTAATTTGTACACGAACTTCCTTCTTACTGCTCATCACAGCATCTATCTCTTTCGCACGTGTTGTCGGATGAGATAGTATGCATTTTAACCTCGCGCACAAAATAATTCGTGCCGTCGGCTAGGGGAACCTTTGTCAATATAAGATTTCAAAGTAATTTCTGATTATTATTTACAGCTTTCTGTGCTACTCCCTCACAGTATCTAGCTAGTCAAGCAAGTACGAGTATATATGTTACGCTGTTTGCACATCGATACAGCACGGGAAACGTGATATTTTTTCGTACATATTTTTCTACTATCTTCGCTTGGCTCTAGTTGTGTGAGCGATGACCGTTTTGCGTAGTTGTGACGCATACTTTGCATTTGTATTTAAGTTTTTCCTTTTGTGTTTTTATGGTATGCGTCGCGCCTGGCGCAAATAAACGTTTTTTCTTTCTTTTTCTTCTCACTTTGATGTATCGCTTCGGCAGTTTGCTAAGGTTTTAGAAAGATGCGTGCATAGCATATCACAAACTACTGCAGAACGTATTTTTCTACTAGCTTACTTTTTAAGCTAACTCAATATCACGCCTGAATTTCTTTGGGGTTAGGCAGAGATCTATATATCCCTCAACCGGGCAAATTCATGCTGCTACTAAGAAATTCTGACTTTTCTAGACTTAGGTCTTTGAAAATAAAAACGGCCAAGTGCGAGTAAAACTCGTAAGCCGAGGGTTCCGTACCTACCCATTATACAGACAAAGATACAGATAAAGATGGACATAATTGCCTCTACGCATTCAAAGCGTGATTATCGCGATTTCTAGAAGAGTGCTAATAAATTGAGCATTCAGCCAGGCCTGCCCGTTAGTGTGAATGGTGTGAGTGATGTGAAGGATATTGCAAACATTTTTAGAAATCGGTGTGTTTTAAAGTCATCGCTAGGTAGCTCTTGTGAGATTCTGGATGCTGAGTCCCGTTGTGGCAAGGTAGGCACCCGTTTCAGTGCCAAATATGTGGCCAGGGTCATCAGGTCTACGTCTAGAGGTAAGTCCCCTGGACATGATGGGCTCTGTAGCTCGAGCGTTTGGAATATGCCGGACCTCACTTACCGAGGGTTTTGGCACTGCTGTACAATTGATGTATTGGTCATTCATACTTGCCTATGAGGACGATCGTAGTTCCCATTGTTAAAAGTAAAACAGGTGATCTTTCGGATAGGGGAAACTATAGACCTATTTCTCTAGCAGCCATAGTCGCTAAGGTGCATGATGGTCTGCTTGATACACAGCTAATCGAACATCTTGTACTGCACGACAATCAGTTGGGGTTTCGGCGAGGAATTTCTACAGAGAGTGCAGTTCTGTGTCTCAAGCAGGCCGTCAGATACTACATAAAAAGAGGAACACCTGTTTTCGCTTGCTTCCTCGATCGGTTTAGGGCTTTTGACCTGGTTTCCTAAGATATATTATTAAGGAAACTTGAACCTATAAGCTTGCCTATCGAGCTTATAAGTATCTTCAGGCATTGGTAAGGAAGCCAGATCAACAGAGTTCGGTGGGCGGGTGTGCTGTCGGAGCCTTATCAATTGGAGTGTGGAGTGAGACAGGGGGGATATACCTCCCCTGCCCTTTTCAATTTGTATATGAATGCCCTGATTGAGGCGCTTGGCAGTCAACATTTCGGTTGTCATATTGACGGTGTCTGTGTCAATAATAAGCTTTAAAGGACAATGCTGACATTGAAGGGTAACGGAGGGCTCTTTTAGAGCGTGGGAATATGATAGCAGAACGAATACCCTTGCAGCCTGTGGGATAAGTATTCACGGGCGTCGTATGGACCCCTTCGTGTCCAGTATAATAACGCATTCAGAAAACTGATAGGGTTGCCTTGACGTTGTAGTGCGTCAGGGATGTTTGCGGCGGCGCGTTTGTTTTTACGCGATAATGCGCAAGCGCGCAACATCAATGGTGGCCCGAGTTATGGACAGCCCTAACAGGGTTCTGAAAATTATTGCTGACAGAGCGGACTGTTCGTATATATATGTAGTTCACTGCTTTCTGTTACATATGTCACAGTATCGTGTTGTTTACTAATACTTAGTTTTAATGCACATTGTTATTAAGAGTCTTCGCTCGAAATAAAGATTAAGAATTTGAATTTTACCGCCATAATAAAATTGATTATTGGTGGCTAAGTTTTAAAGATACAGGCAAATCTAGATTTTCGCGAAAACTTGAAATTACCATAATTTAACAAATTTTCAACTTTTTAAATATTTTGGAATTTTTTGTTTGTTTGTGCTTTTTTACCTTAAGACCTTACTTTTTTTTTATTAATTTCGTGATTCTAGGTCAACGGGAACAACCATATAGGTTTTCGACTCAAAACCTATAGGTTACTTCCGGTTGACCTAGAATTGTCAATGTTGGTTAAAAGTTCAAGTTCTTACAGCACAAGTAACGGGAAAATTCCAAAATAAAAAAAAGTTGAAAATTAAGGTAAATTTTGATACAAGTTTTCGCGAAAAACTAAATTTGCTTATATCTTTTTATCGTGGTGACTCAAGACCTTGGTTTTTATACACCTAAAAGGGACTATAGACCTCAGTTTCTGGTATTAATTTCAACTTGCTAGATCCACCCATTCCTGAGAAAATCGGTGGTGACACACGGACAGACAGACAGACGGACAAGAAAGTGATTTTATAAGGGTTCCTTTTTTTACTTTTTGAGGTACGAAACCCTAAAAATTATCACCAAGTAAAGAAACAAACAAAACAAACACTTTAAATTAGTCTAAACGTATGCCACTACTGAAGTAGGTGACCCGTTTTTATTCGGTAAAAAGTTTCCAAGCAAAAATCACTACGCAATGCCGTATTTTCAGCCTAATAAGGTCAGTTATTGATCAACCCACCCTCTCCTTAAATAAACGCAAACGTGTATTACACCAATTAATAGCCGGTTCCTAAATAAATAAACGATTCGTTTTAGTAACCGGTCGTAAGTTCAACTTTGTAATACGGTTCCGTACTTTTTATCTTCCGATAAAAACAGCAAAAAGCACGTTAGCAAAAATTCATTTCTTTAGCGAGGTTTTCGTTAGTATCAATAATTCCGAAACGATTCGCTTTTAATTAGCTTGGCTAAGCTTTGACCGTAGAGCTAACGCAGTTTAGAGCTGACAAAGATATTTTACAAGGATAACTTTTGAGCTGATCAGCTGAGTACCAGTATTTACATGGAGTGACTACCTATCTAACCTTCACAACCTAAGGATAGGATAGGATAGATTCCCTTTGCCTCACTTAGACGCCCATTTGGTCAATTGTTCGTGCAGGCCTCTTCTATGTGAGAAGAAATAGGTCGTAATTCACCACGTGGGCCAAATGCGGGTTGGTAGATATCAAATGTTTTCAAATTTCTGGCTCACGATGTTTTCCTTCACCTTTTTGAGAGCAGTGGTGATAATAAATAAAATTTACACAAAGTGCCTGGGTTTGAACCTACAACTTGTAAGTCACGGCCATTACCACATTGGCCACCATTACTCTTTATTTATTTATTTAAACTTCATGCACAAAGGTACAAAGGCGGACTTAATGCCTTAGGCATTCTCTACCAGTCAACCAAGGATGGTGAAGAGATAACATGGCAGGTGCATTTATAATTAAACCGTGGAATGCAAACAACAAAACAAAATATAACAGTAATAAGCCGTTTAAATACATATATTACAAATATATCTTATACATATTATAATACATCCCTATATAAATATATATATATACATATATTAAAAAGGAAATTAAGTTATAGAGATGACCCCTCTCCCCGCTGAAAGTAAAACCGCAGTATCCGCTTGAAAGCATAACGACTGGTGGCTGTCCTGATTTTGAGAGGAAGCACGTTCCAGACATGAATAGACTGAATATGAAAGGAAGAATGACCAAAATCAGTAGTATGTGAAGGACAGAGTAGGAGAAGATTATTGGAGGAACGCAGATTTCTAGCGTGTGAAGAACTTAAATATTGAAAGTAAGACATAAAGTAAGAAGGTGGGGTGGGAGAGTTGAGTAGAGAGAAAAGCGTAGTTAGAGCGCGAAAACTTCTTCTCTGGCGAATAGGCATCCATTTGAGTTCAGACCTGTAGCTCGACACATGGTCATACTTTCTCAAGTTAAATATGAAACGAATACAGTATTTGAAAAGCCTATCAAGCTTATCCAACAGAACCGCACTCAAGTCATAATAGCATACGTCACCATAGTTGATTATAGGGAAAATTAAAGTCTGCACAAGCAAAGTCTTTGTCTTTGCGGGCAAAAAGTTCCTCAGTCGATACAGGTATCGCAAAGTGCCGTTGACTCTTTGACTTTGACATTAGCAACCTGACTATGCCAGCCAAGTGTCGAGTCAAGATGCAAACCGAGATCTTTTACGCTAGGGCTAATAGGAATGATGGTACCATTAAAAATAAGAGGAGGAAGAGAGCACAACTGGGTGACACAATACCCCATGACAAGACTGGTGTTAGATTTTCCGGCTTCTATCATCCCAACAACTGCCAAAGATCTACAAATGATAAACGGGACCCACAGCTTAACGTGCTTTCCAGGGTACAGAGGAATCTCGCTAGTTAAATATGGTCACCCAACTATAGACCGACTTCGGCAAGCGTTGCTTAACCTTGAAGGACCACTCGTGCGGCTGTTATTATTTAGCCATCATCATCATCATATTAGCCGAAAGACGTCCACTGCTGCATATAGGCCTCCCCCAAGCGTCACCACAATGACCGGTCCCGTGCGTCTCGCATTTAACTGTAAGCTTTCTGATGAGACCAATTGTGAGTGACCACCAGTAGTCTGTGGTGACCACTTCTCAGAGCCATATGTCATCACTGGCAACACATTCTGGTCATAGACTTTAATATTGAGACACTTTGGCAAGTTGGACGGTTGACCTCTTTGGCCACTAGCTACTTACAAACTATGCTACATTATTGTCAAACTTATAGTGTTACTTCTAACAACCGTCGGTAAATATTAGTAATCGGTCCTTCGCATCGTTACTCACACGCAAACTTTTTTTATTATTTTTCTGTTTAATTTATAAGTTCCTGTTTTGATAAAGGGTTTGTGCTGTGTTTTCGTAGAGAGCCTTGTGTTGTTGTGTTTTATTATGTAGTGTAAACGTAATTTTGTGTATGTAGGGCGGGCGAGGTTTTTAGGTCATTTCATGTGAAAATATATGTATGTGGGGTGTCTATGCAGTATATGTATGTGCAGTATTATGTCGAAGGTATGTTCCGTCGAAATAGAGATCCGCCGAACAAGTGCATATCGAAGAAGGATTCTGTCGAAGTAGTGTTTTCGAAGATGTGAGTTGTCGAAGTATAATCTGTCAAACTAATGCTAGTCGAATATATGTTCTGTCGAAGCAATGAGTAGTCGAACTATTGTTTTTCGAAATTGAGACTGTGTCGAAATAATTAACTGTCGAAATTCAGAATGACACTCGCAAATATTATGAAAGTTAAATTATAAATAAAATTAATGAATAAGTTTAATCTTCTTCTTCGTCGTATCGATGATTCCTTAATTATATACGTTTTGACCAGGATTCAGCCACGGCAACAGCGTTTTCATTTGCCTCATAAAGGTCCTTCAGGGTGCAGGTGTTGTTGCACAGAGAGCACGATAGGAGGTGGGCCATTGTTTGGGACGTAATTCCGCAATCGCACTGCGGGTCATTGGAGTACCCCCATCTAACTAAGTTGTGCCTGCAGCGAACAATTTGGCTTCGGAGGCGGTTTAAAGATTTCCAGGTGGGCAGCAGACACAACACAAGCAGGAGACAGATGAAAGACACTCTTTATACAATGTGGACAAGCCCAGGGGTCAGATTGAAGAGTTGGAAAAGCTTTCTGAGGTTAACCAAACCAAATAGTGATTGCAGGTATAGTGCAAAGAAGAGACTGTGGCTCCTCAAACATCCTTATCCGACTGACTATGCTGGGCCTGCAGAAAAGCTCCCTGCAGGCTACCAACTTCCATGGCCCATCTGGAAATCTTTAATAAGTTTAATTATAAATGAATTCAATAATTATCAATACCACCAGTTAAACAACAATAATACATGTTATCATTTCCACAGTTAACGGCTCCTTCCGTAAGGTAATAATCAACTGTTTGGATTCTATTGCATTATAGAACCATTTAGGACTTTTAAAAGCAGATCCTTCAAATCAAATTTGATCCTTCTTCCCGACCGCTTTTAAACAAAGCTTCCAGACCTCGGAAATTTTCAATTTCAGAATCGACAGACCGTGAAAAAAATCTTATTTTTCAGCCTAATTGTTGCTTCTTCACATCTTGTATTGTTACCTTTACTGTCTACACCTCGTCTACACCATCATATTTAGTAACAGACAATGTGATCATATCTATGACAATTTGTTTCAATTTGTCATAATCGTCGCATTGATTTAGTTCTAGCAGACATGTTATGTAAACCAACTTCACCCGTTGATCAATATGTTTAAAACAAGGAAGATTAATTAAAGTCTTTATAAAATGACTCGTATCGTTACGAATATAGAATATTTCTGGGGTAGATTCTTGTTTTTCTAATTTCATTAATGAATCATTAATATTCTTTTGTAGTGTTGAAATTTGTAAATGCTTTTACAACAGCAGCACTCAAAGCAGCTAAATCATCTGTAACTATTTTATTTAATTGGTAATGTCTCGTTTTTATTCCAAATATTTAGCCATTTGTTTCTGTATATAGATTGTGCAAGATGAAAAAAAAACAGCCATTAATAGTAACGTTGTCAAAATTTTGTTTAACACATTTCATTGCAACAAGTTCAAAGTCCATTATTACATTGATCACCGTTATTGTGATCTCATGTTCATTACAGTAGGTAAAAATGAAATCGAATAATTCATTATATGTTTTTGATCTTTATGTGTACATAGTGTGTCTGTTTTCTTCAAAGATATTTCCATGTATAACATACAGCTGCAGAAAGTTCATTGCCGTAACGTAGAATGTCCCATCTAGGTTAGATCTCCCAAAAAAAGTCCATCATTCTTTGTCAATTTTTTTTTTATCCTTGTGTGATTTATCCTTTATCACAGATCTCATCACATATTACAACATTGTTATTTTACATTTGTAAATCCTCATGATGATTTTGAAAGTAAATTATCCATTGGCGCCATAAAACACAGGTTTTCCTTTTTTCTTTTCACGTTAACGCAAATATGGAAAAAAAATTGCTGAAAAACCATTTCATCACTACTAGATGTTACGGTTTGTAAAATCTGGCATGTCTCCTTATCGGTATTCTGACAGGAATCTGTTTTGATTTTATCCATTATATAGATGCCATGGACAGCCGTGATGGTTCCGGATCGTGGATGTGGTTCTCATCATATTTAACCATAGAATGTAACAGCATCTCCATGTTTACTATTGTTACGACACGACACATATATTTTTCCGCACGTTGTCATTCACAAATCCAATAAGTGTTATTGTTTACTTGCCTATTTTTGTTATAAATGTATCCATATATATAAAGTTCTTGCCAACCTTTAGAACTTTTGAATGTACTGAAATTTATAGTAGTCCTTTAAATACCAAAACATATTATAGAGATCCTAATAGTCCAGACTAAGGAGTCAAGTGATACAATAAATATTTCTGCTGTATGACGGTAAGAAAAATAAAAAATATCTAACCTACCGTCCTCCCGCATAAAAACAAACTTTATTAACAAGCAATATTTATGCAGTGCATTTTTGCTAGCACGAAAATTGCAGGCGTTGGAAATTAAATCAGCTTTCAAAAATATACAAACAAAGAAGACGTTACTAAATTATATTAAACGTTAGTTATAGATTTTAAATATTATAGTAACTGAATATTATACAAATTAAATATTAATTCAAATGTGTTATGTGTGTAATAATAATTGATTCTATCACCCGTGCGGCAAATTTGCTTGTTATGGAGAAGAACGGACAAGAAACCCCACAGTTACTCTTTTAAAAAAAGTGTTTTACAAGTACTTGATAACAGCATTATTGTTGAAAAATACATATATGTAAGAACGACGTAAAAAGACGTGCACGTAAAAGCTTCTAGAGTAAACTAACAATTATAAAATACAGTAAATAGGTAATTAAAAACAGGTCGAGGCAGCTTACTTATGATCAATCCCAACTGATGGCGCCCGTTCACGAATATGACACATGGATTGGCACCATTCAGCTCAACCATCATGAAGGGAATCGAATGATCCAACACATGTGCAACCATCAGAGACACATTAGAGAGAGCATGACACACTATCAACTGCCAGGGCACACACAAGTCAACGAACGACTTATAGATACAGTAAATGGTAGATTTACAATTGGTGCATAGTACTCACATTCCTGGGGGAAAACCCAAAAATCCTTTGCCCGACCCGGGAATGGAACCCAGGACCTCACGCACGCCAATAACGCTTGCGACCACTCGACCAACGAGGCATTTATAATCCCATAAACCTCGCTATAATTAAACTGAAGTTTAACCACGCATTCCATGCTTCGTTTTCGCTAATAACAACATTCTGCAACCGTGTATCTGTTTGCAGAGATTAGCAATTAAGGTTTCATACCCCTTCCGACGATGTTGTTGGTAGTGACTGAGATTATACAAATATTATGGTAAATACGTTTTAGTTTGTACAATATCACTCCGCATCCCGGAAGTTCTAAGGATCGGGTCTACTTTTCGGGTACCCGAAGTTTAGGAAACTACTTTTTAAACCCTCAGTCGCATGTAGTTATGTAGGTGTCTTGGCGCCATAGCCATCAAACACATTATTATAAATACATAAGCTCACGTCTTTTTCCATGGTGATAGGCAGAAACTACAGAACGCCATCTGCTATGATCCTTACATACTTCTTTTGCTTCACTCACATTCATACATCTAGTCATACACATTATTATCTACGTGCCATATACATTTGAATCTTACGGAACATTAAAAACCGGCCAAGTTTTAGTCAGACTTCGCACAATTAGTGTTTCGTACCCAATGTAGAAAATATTTGTTGGTAAAATACACGTAATAATAAACAATATCTCCAAGATCATTGGTCAATGTGAAGTAAAAAAATCTTCGGAACAAAATTGTGTGACAGACGACGGACAGACAGACGGACACATGATTGACATCAATAGGGCTCCGTTTAGACCTTTCGGGTACCGAACCCAAAAACCAACTAGAAGTAACCATTTTTATGTTCTGACCTGGGCAAGGAGATAAAAATTCTGTTGGATAGAATAGAATAGAATAGGTCTTTATTTGCTTAGAATGTAGGTAGATAAAAATAAGTTGTTACATTATAAAATTTGATCAATGTACATTCTGCCTTAATATAGATAATCCCCCTTTCAATATTTGTAACAGAAAATGTGCTAAAAGAGTCGATAAAAACTGGTAAATTGACTTGAATTCTACGTCATCAAAAAGGTTCAACAGTCTAGTTCAAAATAACTAAAATCGTCAACCACGGCATCGTAAGTACCTACAGGATATTGTTCTGTTAATTTCTTAAGCGAACCTTCTGGTTGCTCGACACGATTTGATTTATACCACACCTATGAACGATTTCAATCAGGGTTCCGTACCCAAAGGGTTTAAACAGAACTCTATTACTAAGACTCGTGAACATGATCCGTGTTAGCTAGACAGTTGAAATTTTCACAGATTTTGTTTGGTTTGATTTGGTTTTTGTTTTTAGAATAAAATTAATATTTAAGTGGGGCTAACGTACCACAAATGTTATATATTTGCCGTTTTTTGCGATAATGGTACGGAACCCTTCGTGCGCGAGTCTGACTTGCACTTGGCTAAAGTCTACTACAAACTGTTCTTGTTCTTGTAATATAATGTTTGTATGTCGTTTTGTAGCGATTAAATACATGTTCTTTTCTTCTTTCATTATTCTTATAATATACTAAACGAAATTGCAAGTGCATACACGCAATGTGATGCAATACGAACGATTTGCTCTTGAATTATTCATATAAAATACCAGTCCATAATTTATCAGCCTTCCCGATAAAGCCCACATAAGCCGTAGAAAATACTTCAAAATATTTAAAGCAGAAAATGATTACATAAGTACCCGAAAATTCTCAACTTACTCCGAGCCGAATGAAGCATAAAGAAATACAATTATAATTTCTAACATTTTCAGAAATAATTATTCATATAAACTTGACATCTTCTTAGAAGGATGAGCGTTGCATATTAGTGTATTATAAATATAAAGGCTTCCAGACGGTCGTCGATGCGACAATGAGCGTTTTCACAGACAGGGATAATATATTCGTAGAAAAATTTCTATGAGGAATAGAATTCCCTACCGGAGTCTGTGTTTCCTGGTAGCCAAAACGGAAGGGGGAACTTTAAGTCAAGAGTGAATAGTTTAGATACTTCCAGGCAACCGTGGTCCATCGTCAAATACAGTCATTATCGCTTACTATCAGGTGGGACTGTCGTCAAATGCGAGCCTATCTATATTAATTTCAAAACAGTCTTCCATTGATAAAAATATACACAGTCACTTTATCCCGGAAAATGCACTGTGGCCATGAGAGTGAAACCGGGGATAAATCTAGTCAATAGTGCTAGTGCTGACCCCTATGGCGCCTATGGCCTATTTGGTCTAGCACGGGTATCTTTTTTCATGTCCAACTAGCTGTCCCGGCAAACGTTGTTTTGCATATAAAATATTTCAAAGATTCCCAAAAATATTGCACGCACTATGTATTATAGTATTTTTAATTGTCATTTAATAATGGAATGGTTAAATACAGGTAACACAATGGTTGTTGTTGGCGGGAGCTCGTGACACGTGTTGAATACTATTGATCTATATGAGATCACTTAATTAACTGTATGTGAGAACTACCTACGTAACCCTACACACCCTACCCTACCTACCTACACACCTACCCTATCTACCTGCACTACTCTACCCTACATACCTATCTACCCTACCCTATCCTACATACCTACCTACCCTACCCTTCTTATCTTCCTACCCTACCATACACGACTTTGGTTTATGTATATAGTTTTTTTTTCTTGTTTATACGAGTACCTATCTCCTGTGCGAGACACAAATACAATATTTTACTTCCTTATTTTCTTACTCGAGTTGTCGAATTGTCGCGTCGCGTCTGTCTGCAACATTCTTAAAGCCAACTGTCTGTAATATAATTCAGTATTTCAAGGTCACATTCAGGAGCCTGTTTCTAACTCCTAATGTGGTTACAGTACTTATCAAAAGATTTCTACACACTTCGGATTGAGAAGTTATTTAATTTAACATTCACTGAAATTGCCGAAAGGAAAATATAGCAATAAATATTTAAAATAAGAAACGTTTTTTTTTCTATATATCTACAAGAAGCTGCTAGAGCTACTAAATAGACAAAAAAACTATCAGTTCGTAGGTTCAAGGTCACATACATGAATTACAAGCTATCACTATTTGTGACATCATAAATATTAAGTATTTTAGCAAGGGAGTGTCGTGCTTCGGTTATGGGGTGCTGTCACGAGACCGTGTGGGTTCTTGTAACTTTTACTTTTGGGTATTTAAAGGCTGGTTACGAAGAACTGAGACTTGTGGCGGAGGAAGCCGTTATTCGTAAAATTGAGTGAAGAGTCTCGGGAAACTGAATTACATTGCATTGAAGGCTAGGCAAGAAGGGTCAAACGGTGGCATTGCTGTCACTCATGTGTCTGTCTGTCCGTTGTCTGTCACACAATTTTGTTCCGAAGATTTTTTTACTTCCCATTGACTTGTACTTGAAATTTGGTGATAATGCTTATTATTGTATGTTTTACTAATAAATACCATTATATTGAAAAATATGAAAATTGAAAAAAATCTTTGGTGCGGAACCCTAAGGCTTATCCAGCACTGCAATTTTAATTCGCGCGATTTTTTGCCCGCCCATTCTGCGACCTATGGAATGGAATGGTAAAAAAAATACTACAAAATTTTTAAGCTGGTATTACTATCAAAGTTGATTAATTCAAGTTCTAAGAATTAAAGAGGGCACATGACACGGTATTGGTACCTACATATTACTAAGTTATTTTTACCTTTATAAGTATTATCAACAATCTCACAAACGACAGTTTTCCAAGCGCAACAATAGTTACAATTGGAAAACTCCAGCCAACTGTGTTGCCAACATCAATCAACGTCATTTAAGTAATACTATTTTGACACTGGCAACACTAAATGTTCGTTTTATCACGAAATTCTGCGGCATTTCGGGCAAGAGAAGTTGGTTATTAAAATTATCCCCCCTTAAATATTTATTTAACTTTTTTTTTAGTATTTAATGTTATAGCGGCAACAGAAATACATCATCTGTGAAAATTTCTACTGTCTAGCTATCACGGTTCATGAGATACAGCCTGGTGACAGACAGAAAAACGGACCGCGGAGTCTTAGTAATAGGGTCCCTTTTTTACCCTTTGGGTACGGAACCCTTAAAATTTAAGTCACTTCTTAAGCAGTCGGGTTTATTCATTTTTTTATTAATTTTTTTATTAACACATTATTTTAATTTATTGTGCACTAGCACTCCACCCGCGACTTCGTTCGCATGATTTTGTATTTTATTCAACTAAATTATGTGCAGTTAGTGAAGGCGATTAAAAATAAGCTATTGATAAATCAATTATAAATTGGACATCGTAGATATCTACGGCTTAAGTTAGGATTTAGAGAACATAGAACCTCCTCCTTTTTGGAAAGTCGGTTAAAAAACTTATTTCTTGGGCAATAATAAATTGCCATCATTAGTTTTTCAGAATTACCCCCAGAAGATGTTTTAGGTGTGTCAACGGTTTTTTGAAGAATCTTACGGCACTAAAATGACCTCTGCCTTGATTTGGAACTACCGAACTGGACCGTTTGAACAGTGTTGTTTGACGGAGATATCGGAGAACATACACAAAAAATAATTAAGTACCTTACTAAAGGCAAATTGCCTATTAGGTCCACCTAAAAAGTGAAAAACAAAAAATCTATTTTTCAAAAAATACTACCGACATCCAACTAAAAACACTACAAAAGGAAAAATAACTTTCTTTTTCGAAGTCAGTGTCCTAAATTGTACCTACCAAAGACACCAAATTAAAAAAAAAAAAAAAAATACTTTGTTTTGTTTTTAGTTGGAGGTCAGTAATATCTTTTTTTTTTAAGTTTTATACAATTAAATGTCTCTTTAAAGGTTGAATTTCCAAAACTCCTTCCTTAGTGCTCACCTACATCATTAAAAGAAGCTATGTGTAATAAAATACTTCAAAAATCTTGTTCACCCCCTAAATAGTATTTTGGGGATAGTTCCGAAAAACGAATAATTAATAACAACCCACATTCTTTATTAAGGTTAGTATTTGTGCAAAATTTCAAGTTTATTAAACCAAGAACTTCAACACCCCCCTAATCATATTTTAGGGGTAGTTTCGAAAAACTAATAATGATATCCTTTATTATTTACTTACATTAGTATTTGTCCCAAATTTCAAGTTTATTAATCCAAGAAATGAGATTTTCCATACAAACATTATCATCCCTTAAATCGTATTTTAGGAGTAGTTTTGAAAACTTGTAATGACAACCTTTACTTTAAAATCAATAAAAAATATATAAAATATTTGCTGTTAGTATTGATGCCAAGTTTCAAATATATAAGCCCAACAAATTGCCACCTTTGACCTCTATTAGGGGTAGAATTTCCGGAAATCAATAAACTCATTACTTTTTTTATTAATCAAGAGCGTAAACCTACTATTTTAGATATTTTACCTTCCAAACTGAAGAAATTTCATATAAAGTTTCAACCCCTATTTTATTCTCCTTAGGGGTAGAATTTCTAAAACCTAATAATGACATGAATTCTTTTTATCAATTCCAACTCTAACTTACATACTATAGAAATTACATACAAACTTTCAACCCCCTTTTTAGACCCGTTAGGGGCATTTCCGGAAATTATTAAACTCATTGTTTTTTTATTAATCAGGAGCGAAAACCTATAATTTTAGATGTTTTACCTTCCAAACCGAAGAAATTTCATATAACGTTACAACCCCTATTTTATCCCCATGGAGGTAGAATATCCAAAAACGAATAAATACATGGTTTTGTTTTATCTACCTAGAGATTAAAATTAAAATTTCACGTGTCCAACTTACAAACTGAAGAAATTACATACAAACTTTCAACCCTCTTTTTACCCCCTTAGGGGTCGAATTTCCATAAACCAACAAATACATTAATTCTTTTTACGAATCGAAAGCGTAAATCTAAAATTTCACGTGTCCAACTTACAAACTGTAAAAATTTCGTTCAAACTTTCTACCCCCTTTTTACCCCCTTTTTACCCCCTCACTGGTCGAATTTCCAAAATCCAATATATGAATTAATTCTTTTTATCAACCAAGAGCGTAATTCGAAAATTTCAAATGTTCATCTTACAAACTGTAGAAATTACATACAAACTTTCAACCCCCTTTTTACCCCCTTAGGGTTGGAATTTAGAAAAACCAATAAAGACATTAATTCTTTTTATCAACCAAGAGCATAAATCTAAAATTTCACGTGTCCAACTTACAAACTGTAGAAATTACATACAAACTTTCAACCCCCTTTTTACCCCCTTTGGGGTGGAATTTCCAAAAATCCTTTCTTAGTGCTCACTTACGCGACATGAGGAACCTTTCTGCCAAATTTCATTCTTCTAGGCCTAGCGGTTTAGGTTGTGCGTTGATCGATCAGTCAGTCAATCAGTCAGTCAGTCAGTCAGTTTCTTCTTTTATATATATAGATTAGAAAATATAAGTGTACAATTCCGTTCTGTTATGATTGAGTAACGAATTACAGAAACCACTCATAGAAGTTTATATTAGAGGCCCTAGACAAGTGACTTTCTATTATCGAAAGAGTGGCGATAGCGATTGGAAAAATGTATGAGATTGTCAAACGCTATCGAAATGCCATGTGATAAATCCATTGTATTTTGGCATTTAGACCATCGCCGTTGCTTACATCGAATGCCACTGTTCTAGAGCCTCTATACTGTTGTTGTTTTCCGTTCAACCACTCATAGAAGTAGTTATAAGATCTAGTCTCTTCTTATACATCTTCACATATTTCTGTTGTTTCTGGCGAAAACCTAGGCAAGCAATTGCTTGGCAATAGCGATTGCCGAAAAATTAAAAAAAATGTTATGGTTTTGACTGGCGCTACCGAAAACTCACATGCCTTATCTATATCTATACTAATATTATAAAGAGGAAAGATTTGTATTTTTGTATGTAGATATGTTCTATGTTCTATGTTAGGGGGGTTTGGTTTCCGCACTTAGTCCCTTAATGGACCTTTGTACGTGGGCCATGGCGGCCGTTGGGTGGTCATTCCAACCAGCCCACCTCCCTCCAGAAGTCAATTAGAGCTCCTGGTTTCCTCAAAACATCCGTGTAAGATCTGGGTGACCCGAGGGTTCGTGTTCTTATCTGTGTGACACCTGTGCACTCTAAGAGAACGTGCGCGACGGTTTCCTCGGCCTCCATGCATGCTCTGCATAGAGGACTGTCCGTTATGCCTATTGTGTGGAAGTGTTTGTTGAGTGAGCAGTGTCCCGTGATGGTCCCCGTCACCAGGCGCAGGCCATTCCTGTCCAGGCGTAAAAGACGCCTGGTGAGCCTACTGTCCAAGGATGGCAGAGCTTCTTTCGTTTGCCTACAGCCCGGTGCCGAGGCCCACCAGTTCTCCGCCTGTGTCTGGGTGAATTCCTGTAGCCACCTGCGTATTTGGTTGAATGGGATGGGTACAATAGGCTCGGGTCCGTAGACCGCAGAGCTGGATCCGCGTCTCGCAAGCTCGTCAGCCGCGTCGTTACCCAGCGATCCGCTGTGTCCCTTTATCCATTGAAGTGTCACCGTGTTACGGCTAGATACAGTTATCTGTTCTAGTGCGTTGTGACATTCTAGTACTAGTTTTGATGTTATGTATTTTTTTTGTAAGGATTGGAGGACTGATGCGCTGTCGGAGAGTATCCGTATGTGGGTGTCCGTAACCTTCCTGGCTTCTAAGGCATGGACCGCTTGTATGATGCCCACACACTCCGCCTGATAGACGGTATTGAACTCTCCTAGCGGTCTGGATATCTTTATATTAAAATCGTGTGAGAAGACTCCGACTCCGGTACCGGAGTCAGTTTTCGATCCGTCGGTGTATATTCTCATCTCTTTCAGGCCAGAGTAGTCACATCTTTCCTCTGTGAGTGTTATGTTGTAGTGCCTATGAAAGTGGTGTGTTTTTGGGGCTTTGTCGCATGGTGATGCTAGCATCGGTTTACGCTTGATCGCTTCTTCTTTTATGCGTGTGTGCTTAATTCTGGAGTCTTTATTTAGGGAACCTAATAGGTGAAGTCTGAAGGTGCCCAGGGCTGCCTCCTCCCGCACAATTAGGTGTAGAGGTGGCAGTCCTAGCATTGCCTGTAGGGCGGCAGTGGGTGTGGTTCTCATACTACTGGTGATTGCAACGCAGGCGAACCGCTGTAGTTTTTCGAGATCTCTCTGGGCTGTGCTGAGGTCTGTCCTGGGCCACCAGACCAGCGAGCCATATGTTATGATTGGTCGGATGACTGTGGTTTATAGCCAGTAGGTGACCATGGGGCTAATCCCCCAATTCCTGCCTAGCAGTCGTTTGCACTGCCACAGCGATATGCTGGCTTTTGTGATGATATGATTCATGTGTTTTGTCCAATTCAATTTTTTGTCCAAATAAATACCCAGGTACTTGGTTTCGGTTGAAAGGCTTAGGGTTGTTTCGAAGAAACGCGGTAGTTGCAGTGTCATCGGTTTTCTCTTTTTTGTGAAGAGAATTAGTTCAGTTTTTGTGGGGTTCACTGAGAGTTGGTGCTCGTTGCACCATTCCTCTACTATTTTGAGGGCTTGACGCATGAGATTGCATAGGGTGTTTTCGTGTGTCCCGTTTATTATTATTGTTATGTCATCCGCGTAGCCAACGGTGAAATAACCTTTGTCGTTGAGTGTATGTAGATATATAGATAAATCATTTATTTAGTGCACACAAAAGACACAGCACAACACACAAAATCTTAATGAAATTATTTAAATTTTCATGTATGTTTAAAAACAAGGTGCCAACATAAAAAGAAAAAGGAAACCATACTTACGAAATAAAAGTAAAAGTGACACCAGTAACATTAGTTTTGCCAATCAAAACAGTGCGGTGTGCGTTGGTAGGTTGCACCAAATGGGAGTCCAGCTCAGCACGTGTCAGGCAAATATACCTGACGCTGATATTCTGCTGGATCTCTGCAGTGACATATGGTCGCCAAGCAGACGTGATATGTTGGTGTTGTTACAGTGTTATGCGTAGAGTAATTCACGAATGTATAACCTACCCGCAACTTTTAATTTATTAGTAACAAAAAAAAAATTGCAGTGGAAAAGTTCTAGTTCTTAGGCGTGTTGAATGTGTTATAAATTCGTTTTGATTACTTGGTTAGATATTTATATAGTTAAATGTATAATGTATAAAATAATAAATAATCTCACAGTAACCAATAAATAAATGAGGGCGTAGGTCCATATAAAGTAAACGATTTGGCTAGACTAAAATTAAATATGCATATTACTTATATGTAACGAATTAACTTAAAAACTACTGACCGATTTCAAAATAATTTTCACCTTTGGGAAGCCACGCCATCCCCGGGTGACATAGACTCTTTTTATCCCTGTATTCCCACGGGAACGGGAACTACGCGGGTGAAACCGCGAGGCGTCTAGTAATAGTTATGGTGCCAGGCAGAATGCCATTAGCTGATAAGGCCTTACGTACAGTTGCAGAGGCGTATCTTGGAAAAAGGGGACAGCAATTAATTTTTTCGTGCGAATATAAAATCATTTTATGCTGTCTACTGCATTCTTGTTACCATGAATTTGTACCGCTAGTTTCATACAATTTGATTTGTCAAAAATCGTTATCGCTGGTAGATTTTCTAGATAGGGACTATGTCAAAAGCGAATAGTTTATTTCTAGGTAGTGCTCCATTGGCACATCGTCGCTCATAGTCAATCAAGAAATTAAAAATAGGTTGAATACTAACCAAATAATTATTATGATCGGCAATCCAGTTTCAGAACTTGACTCATTTTCGCCATATCTGAAACAAAGAGAAAAACTGATTTAGAAAGCCTTTTAGTTAGACTTCAGGAGCAACAAACATCGCCACGAATTTTAGGTTCAGACGTACCTAAGTGAATAAGAGCGCTTGAACATTCAATGGCATCAAGTATCTTACGCTACATTCAGAGGACTTATCTTGAATTTTAGACAATGAAATATACGCCCTTTTGTCTGATAACACTTCAAAGAGCTGATGCTCGTAGGAGTAAATTAACACCCATATTTTAGGGATGGATAAAATCTTATTACTACCTACATAACTCCACGACTGTTTTTTCAAGGTGTCACGAGATCACTGTGCTGCCGTCTTTCCCAAAGTCTCTTGGTGGGCGGACAGAGTCCCCAATATGACCACCCGCGACCCCGGAGTCCAGCTTCCTTATAACGCAGGCGGGGTTTCGGCGCTTTAGGCATCGAGGCGGTTGCCACCCCGACGCCTTATTCTTCGAGCGGGATTAGCCCTCTCAAGATCCCGCTCGGAGGCCTCCTCACGGGCCTACCTAAACCAAACCTACTAATCATCATATATCAGCCGCTAGATGTCCACTGCTGGACATAGGCCTCCCCCAAGCGTCGCCACATTGACCGGTCCCGTGCGTTCCGCATCCAGCGGATCCCTGCAACCTTCACCAGGTCATCGGTCCACCTGGTGGGAGGCCTTCCAACGCAACGTCTTCCGGTTCGCGGTCGCCACTCCAGAACCTTTCTGCCCCATCGGCGATCCGTTCTGCGAGCAATGTGCCCTGCCCACTGCCACTTAAGTTTGGCAATTCTTCGGGCTATGTCGGTAACCCTGGTTCTTTTGCGGATCTCTACATTTCTGATTCGATCACGTTAGGAAACTCCGAGCATAGCCCTCTCCATTGCCCTTTGGGTGACTGTAAGCTTTCTGATGAGGCCCATTGTGAGCGACCACGTCTCAGAGCCATAGGTCATAACTGGCAACACACACTGGTCATAGACTTTCGTCTTGAGACACTGTGGTAAGTTGGACGTGAAGATACCGCGCAACTTCCCGAACGCTGCCCAGCAGAGTCGGATTCGACGGTTGACCTCTTTCTCGAAGTTGGCCCTACCCAACTGGATCGTTTGTCCCAGGTAGACATAGTCATCCACAACTTCGAGTGTAGAGTCTCCGACCCTAATAGGAGTGGGTGTGACATGGGCATTCAACATCACCTTGGTTTTGTCCATGTTCATCCTAAGACCCACTCTTTCGGAGGCTCTACTGAGGTCATCGAGCATTGTATTGAGGTCCTCCATAGTCTCAGCCATGACCACTATATCGTCGGCAAACCGAAGGTGAGTGATGTACTCGCCATTGACGTTGATACCTAGCCCTCTCCAGTCCAGAACCTTGAAGACATCCTCCAGTGCAGCGGTGAACAGTTTCGGTGATATGACATCTCCCTGCCTCAAACCTCGCTGCAGAAAGACAGGTTCCGAGGTCTGATCCTGAAGTCGAACTGATATGGTGGCGTTTTTATACAAACACTCAACACCTCGATGTACCGGTAGTCAATTTGGCACCGTTGGAGAGACTGCAGCACAGCCCAAGTCTCGATCGAATCAAAGGCTTTTTCGTAGTCCACAAACGCTAAGCAGAGAGGCAGGTTGTACTCTTCGGTCTTCTGTATAACCTGCCGAAGCGCATGTATGTGGTCTACGGTGTTAAAGCCTTTACGGAAACCGGCTTGTTCAGGAGGCTGGAAATTGTCAAACCTGCGCGCGAGACGATTCGTGATGACTCTTGAAAACAGCTTGTAGACATGGCTAAGAAGTGAGATGGGCCTATAGTTCTTTAGTAGGACATTGTCGCCCTTCTTGAAGAAGAGTACCACCACACCCCTGCACCATGCCTGTGGCGTTTTGCCATCGAGTATGACGGAATCAAACAGCTTCTGAAGGGCCTTAAGGACCGGTTTTCCACCCGCCTTCAGGAGTTCGGCTGTAATTCCGTCTTCACCCGGCGCCTTGTTGTTTTTAAGCTGTTTAAGAGCCGTCCTAATCTCATACAGGCTGACGTCCGGAATGTCTTCGGTATAGTGCCGGGTCAATCTAGCTCTAGGGTCTTTTGCTAGATTCGCGACGGGTTTACTAGTTGACGTGTACAACTGCCCATAGAATCTTTCGATCTCTCTCAATAGCTCCGGTTTGGCGGATACGATTCTGCCATCGTCGGTCTTCAGTTTCGTGAGCTGGCTCTGCCCAATAGTCAGATCTCTTGCAAAGACCCTGGAACCCTTATTCCGCTCAATCGCGTCTTTAATACGCTCGGTATTAAAGCGGCGGAGATCGCTTTTCAAGTACTTTGAGATCCGTCTATTGAGCTGCCGGTACTTCAATGCATCGTCTGAAGACTGCAGGATCATCTCACGCCTCTCCTTCATGAGCTTGAGAGTAGGATCAGAGAGCTTTTTGTTTATATCTGTACGGCGGGTCTTGAAAAACTTAGACCCAACCGTATGGACAGCTTCCACGAACCCATCGCTGTGTTCGTCCACGGAGCTCCCTAGGCACTCGAAACGATTCTGAAGTTCGAGCTGAAAGCTCTCGGGGTTTTGGATCTGGATCTGTGCTGGACGGAGCGTAGACTTCATCAGTCGAGACCTTTCAAGCTTGATATTAATGTTCAATGTGCCTCTCACCATGCGGTGATCGCGCCCGGTTTTCACCGAATTGATCACAGAGACATCATTGAACATTTGCTTCTTGGTTGACATGATGAAGTCGATCTCGTTTTTAGTTGCACCATCGGGGCTTTGCCAGGTCCACTTCCTGTGCTCACGCTTTCTGAAGAAGGAGTTCATCATATAGAGGCCCTCCTTCTCCATAAAGCTGGCCAGTAGGTGACCCCGGTGGTTCCGATGTCCAACTCCAAATTGGCGAACTCCACCTCTTACCTACACCCAGCTGTGGACGTCTTTTGGCTGAATTGACGATGATGATGAAGAATATGAAGATAGATCAGTTTTATCTTTCCATAAATCTACCTAACTTTTGCACAACTATTTTGGGATCTGCTTCTAGTCTAACCGGACCTAGCTGTGTAACAGTGTTATTAATGGAGCGACGGCCTATCTGACCTGAACCCAGTAACTGTTTAACATACGATACCCCTTGGCTAGACTGGAGTAGGATATAAGAGTATATATTGACATATATATTGCACCTGCCTTATTTTATCTCTGCACCACCCTAAGGTCAACTGGTAGAAATTGCCTTAGGAATTAAGTCCGCCTTTGTACTTGTGCATAAAGTTTTAATAAATAAATATCCTGGTTTCTGATTACCCGTAACGACTGTCAAAGATCTACAATTGACAGCCGGGATCAAAGGCTTAACGTACTTTCCGACAGCCGTCTACGGACCAACCAAGGCAAACTTTGCTTAACCTTGAAGATCGACCCGTGCAGCTGTTGTTATTTAGACTAGCTCATCAGCTTTATCGGTATGATATCATTTTACGAAAATTATATTCTTCCATGTACAATTATATTTTTCCGTTGCCGTAAGTGTGTCCGTGGCATCAACAGTGAGTCCTATCAGAATATCAGCGCAGCGTTATTTTCTTTTTTGTTTATCGCTGCACATGTTGAGACAGGAGCTTTTTTGGTCTCGCACGGGGCTTTAATTTTTAATTATTGTTTAATTTTATGCATATTTCTCGTGCCACAAATAAATATTTTTTCTTCTTCTTCTTCTTCCATGTCAAAAACATATTAAAATAAAATTTTATCCGGATTAAGGACAATTGTCATATTATAACGTTTTACACAAAAAGGCGTACAATAAGGCTAAAATGGCAGAAGGCCGTTAAAAATTCAACAATAGATAGTGGTCTGGTCGCCTTTGTCGCAGTCACACAAAGCGAAAATAGTGAGCGTCGCGCGGATGTAGGAACACTAGATGGGGCATCGGATATGGGCTTTTTTGGCCTTTTTGTGCGGTGATAGTAATATTGGTCTGTTTTGTCCTAGTGCCAGCCAAAGGCGTTTTCTCTTTAAAGAATGTCACATCAATGAATCAATCGGAAATCTATACTATATAGCTGTCTTGTCTATGCTATAATTGCAATTCTGCCTATCCCTTTGGAGAAAGTATGCGTGATGTTATTATTATGTGTTAATAAAGACGCAAAAACTACTGAACGGATTTTGATGAAACTTTACAGAAATATAACTTATACATCAGAATAACACACACAAAGATATTGAGTAGAAAGTACTTATACCACGCGGGTGGAGCCGCGGGCGGTAGCTAGTACTTCACACTTATATTATAAAGCCGAAAGTTTTTAAGTGTGTATGTGTGTGTTTGTTACTTCGTCACGCTCAAATGGCTGGACGGATCTGGATGAAATTTGGCACAGAGATAGATTATAACCAAGAATAGCATGTAGGATACTTTTTATCTCGGGAATACGTTCCCTTGAGATTTTTGACTTTCACGCGGGCGAAGCCGCTGATAGAAACTAGTAATATTATAAAAGCGAAAGTAACTTAGTCTGCCTATTAATTTATTTGTCACGTCTTAGCGACTGAACGCATTCAGATGAAACTGGGATATGAATAGATTATAGAATAGAATAGAATATACTCTATTGTACACCAAAAACTAAAGTTACACATGTTTTTTACAATTATACTTATTTCTACGGGTACAAAGGCGGCCTTATCGCTGACAGCGATATCTACCAGATTATGTTCTGGATTAGGACATAAGATACTCTTTCCCCTGAGTTTTAATAAAAGATTGAGTTAGATTGTTGCTGTGAACGGTTGCATGAATTTTTAACAGCCAATGGCATCGCTTGATTTTGTGGGTTTGTGAAGTGTCGATAATTAAGTAGTAATAGGTTTTATTACAAGTAAAATTTCAAAATTAAAAAAACCCCGACACATTTATATTGCAAAAACACCCCGATTCAAACAGTAAAACGCCCATACCTTTTGAACGGCTGAACCGATTTTATACAAATATAGCTAAGAACACTCGAAATCGGTTCATCCGTTTAGGAGCTATGATGTCATAGACAGACACACAGATATACAGCAACACACGTCAAACTTATAACACCCCTCTTTTTCGGCGGGGGTTAATAAAATATCTCATATACAACAAGGGCCTTATTACACAAAGGGACTAAACTGACAGCTGCCAATGACCTTATTTTTTTTTAATGTTGCAAGCGCCGAGCATATTGTTGTAGGTAAGGCTCAATCATAAGTGATTCATCGAATCGATGTGACATGACTCCTCAATTTAATTTTACTAATTACTAAAATAAATGTTTTTTAAATATAAACGTAATATATTTAAATTTAAAAGCATTAATACACATGTACTTAAACTTTTATTGATATAAATAAGAAATCAACAATAAAATAAATGCGATCGATAAAATGAAGTCTGACATAAATGAACAAAAAAAAAACACAAAAAAAAAAATAAAAAAATTACGGTGAAAATTCAAACCCTCAGGTTTAACTATGATATTATTATGTGAGGCATACAACAATATTGTTTCGTGTTGAAATAAAATCCAAACTCCACCGCGTGCGCTGTCATTATTTATACCATTCTGCCTGTCAACACATAACCACACTGACACAGGGTTACCAACATTTGATCAAAGAAATAGAATATTTTATTTAATATAATCTGATTTTATATTACAGATTATTAATTCTTTTTTAGAATACAAACTTATAAAAAACAGAATCTGTTATTGTTATTTTTAAAACAGAACCTCGCTGCGTAACACAAGTTTTTTTTAGTTATTCATAAATTTTAATAAAGTCCTGTTTTTCGCATGCCATCGCTTTGGAATCAAAGTCAAAGTCAAATATATTTATTCAACTAGGCCAAAAAGCGGCACTTTTGAACATCAACACAAATTAAAATTTACAAGTTATATAAGTTGATTCTACCGTGCATTCGGAAAAGTCGCTTGTTATGGAGAAGAATACACAAGAAGCTCCATACTTACTCTTTTTAAAATAAATTGGTGTCTTACAATATTTACATAAGTACATACATTAATAATTTCATATATGTGAGTCTACATTACCGAAAAGACTTTAATAACTCTTTTAGTGAAGAAGAAACCGAACGATCTCTCTGATAATGAAGTGACAGGAACTCATTTAATTAAATTCAAAACCAGAGTCAAATAAATTTAGTATTTAAATGTTCTTTTGCTTTTGAAATATTAAGGAATTGAAGATCTGTCATTAAATAAATATGTCGTTGGTGTGCCTTGCTTAACAAATATTGAAGTCTACTTAAGTCTTCTTCTTTAGTCTTCGTTTATAAGAGTACGGTTGGCAACCCTGCTATTGGATATGGCAGGGTTGCCAACCTACACTTGTACTAAAATAAATATCTGTACTTGTAAAACTGTGGGGCTGTTTCATTTTAGTAGGCATTGTAATTTCGCGTCGACACGGCACGATGGCCGGGATTCCACCTACTTTCGCTTTGACAGGCATTCTGATGGTTTCCTGCTAAATTATATCTTTTATTGCTGCTGGTTACAGTCTGAACTGTCATTTTTAACCAACGTTTTGTTAAAGTTTTTGTCTGCAGGCAATTAATTTCTGGTGCTATTGTTTTGGCTCGTGACGGTTCTGTCAAATGGTTTGCTGGGGAAGTCAGAGACTGGGTATACTGTTGTTACTGTTGTTGTTGTGCACGATCAAATAACAGGGTTAGTATGTATTATGGGTGTCAATTATCAAAAACTAAATGTTTAAACTAAAACCTTTAACTAAAGGTATAATCAAGGGCCCGCGAGTTTGGCATAGAGGTTTTTAAGAAAAAAGTGTAGTCTGCCACAAAGTTGGGCAAAGTTGGAAAGATAAAACTGATTCTATTCTAGTCGGTGGTTAACTTATTTTTTTTTAAATTGGCTTGATAAAATTCAGCGACAATAGCTTTCGTCAATTCCTCAAAAGTGCAGGTATATTGGCAATTGGTGCTCTCCAGCATTTGAGTCATATACTTTGACTGGGCACCGCACTCATATTGGAAATCTGACAGGTCCACAAAGAAGAGATTAAAAATATCCTTACTTATACTAAGAAAATAACTAGCTATGCCTGCGGCTTCAAAATCAAAATCATTTTTTTTATTTCACATAGGCCTACATGGGCACTTATAAAACGTCGACAAAATGTGCACGGTTCGAGTTGGTCGTTTCCTATGAAGAAGAACCGGCAAGAAACTCCATGGTTACTCTTTTAAAAATGGTTTGGTTTTACAATATTTCCATGTTACAGCATTAGTACTTAGATATGGGGAGACAACGTAGGCCCGACTTATGACAATAAGTCGTAAGAAACTAAAAAAAAAAGAAAAAGATTATATAAAAAAGTTAACAAATGTTAACTAGCATCTAGAAGGATTACAATGTTCACACATTCACAAAACAATCGGTAAAAGAATCTATACAAAGGTAAAAATAATAAAAATAAGTATAACAAGACTAAATTTAACATGTTGCACAAATTTTGTTATCAGTGCTGTAACTATTCTTAGCAAAGGGCTATAAAGATGATTGAAAACCATTGTAAAAAGTCTAATTAAAAGAAGGAAAGAAAAAATGAGATTGAGAATAGTTAGAGACATCCACATATTTGTGCCGTTTACAAGTTACCAGGGAAGCTGCATGCGCAGAAGGAGCTAAGGCCAAATGTTTTTATCTTCAACGTAGTCCTTGATTTTATAATATCCTTTTTTAACAAGGATACGTTTGATGTAGTTTCGCTCCCGTCAACTGCCTACCCTACCTACATACCTGCCTACATACCTCCTATCCTACCTACCTACCAATGGTTTTTCTAGGGTCATACTGCCGCGACGAATCTTAACACCGTCAAATGCGTCAAATGCACAATGGCATCTATCGAATATGGTGTTCAACAGTCCGAGGCTCTGAATTGCGTGTGTTGTGATATTTTACTTCTTGAACACTTTAAATTCATCTAACTTGTGAACCGATTACAATGAAACAAAAATTAAGTAATACTTCAATTATGCAAAAATGTTATGTATAAAAGTAATTATCTACTTTGGTTCCTTCCGTAAATTTTACGTGATGCGTGCACAATTAAACAGCTAAACAGACAAAAATACCAAACATGCTGGAAATGGGTTCCATTGGTTATCCTTTAACACCCTGGCTATTATTTTTTTGGGAATATTTTCAATGTACGAAATCGACTTTTGTACAGATTTATTATTTTGTATATTGATATTGTTGATGCAGATTTAATTGTCATTATTCACAGCCCGAAATCGCCCACTGCTGAGCATAGACCTCTCTCTTCCTGTGCCTCAGCCTCATACAGGTTTTACCCGCGATGACAACAAAATAGTCTGCCCATCTCGATCATGAGATTTAATCTTCTCTAAAGATGAAGTGACATAGTTCGGTGTATTTGTTAACCTTCCATTTTAAATATAAACCTCTTACTATTTAAAAGCTCACTATAATAAAAAAATAACCTTAGAAAACTATTCTTCTTGGCTCTAAACGCCACCTTACGAGATATAAGTAGTCTTCAGAATATAACGCTGGAGGAAAGATATTATATAGTGAGTATAATATCTTCATTGATAATATATACTTTGCTAGGAAGTTGCACGATCTCCAAGATATTACGTGCAACCTTGTATGGGTTTATATTATAGGGAAATATCTGTAGCGAGGTCATTTTAGAAAGATTTTGTAGCATCAATTTACATATTTCGGTAGTATAATTCGATGAAAATTCAATCATTGTCTTCCTGCCTTTGTTTCATGTAATGTGGGATCTGCGTAAAACGTGTTCTTTTTCTATTCTCCCCTGTCAACGGTCACGGTCTTCTACTCACTCCCTTTTCTTTACTTTAATAAACTACAATAATATGATATTAATAGCGATGAGCAAAAAATAATAGTTATGGTGTTCCTCAGGGAAGCATTCTGGGCTCTGCCTTATTCCTGATTTATCGCTGTAGGCAAAATATTGTACGAAGCGATTGCTAGGAAAATGTACGATTACCCAGAACTTTTGTGCAACCTTTTATGGTTTTCTATCTTAGGGAAATATCTGCAGCGAGGACATTTTAGAACGATTTTTTAAATTCTTAGGCTCCACCACAATGGACAAAAACCGTTCCATTAATGTCTATTAATCACAAGCTTCTTCAACATCTACGCTAACCATCAGGTGAGGTAGAGGTCAAGCGCGAGTCTACAGACAATAATATAAAATAAAAAATAAACCTATAACTATCAAAATGATTGAGTCGAGTGGAGGAAATTACGTAGAATATAGCGGTAGTAGACCTAATTAATACTGCTTGAAAAATGGCAGCGCCGAATTGGCATCTCTACACTGAGTTTGCATCGGTTATAGTGCCTAGTATTTCTTTGCATATAGACAATACCAACCCATGATATTGCCTTCCAGTCAAACGAGATTTCCCTGAATATAATATCCCATGGTACTATTTATATTTGACTAAACCACTTTTAGTAGGAAACACCAATATGTTAAGTGAGCCTAAATGTCAAGCTGTTACGTTTCTGTCTACAATTAAATCCAGCAGAGGCTCTGGAGATTCGATAACAGCGATGCCGATGGTCGAAATGCCAAAATTTAAGGGGCATCAAGTGACATTTCCAGGACCTGTTTTATGTATATATATTTTTTTGCAGGACCGACATTTTAATGTTATTGGAACTAAGTAACTTATCGCGCGTTTGGTGGATGCGAGCTAAACGAGAAAAAGTGTCCGACTGACACTTGCTATATCACCGTCAAACGGGGTGAATAGAAACAATACTTTGAAGGAAATTATCAGGTTACTTAAAAATAAAAATTGCAGCATTTAAGTAAGTACTCCAATATACTAATTAATTATAAAAACAAACGATGCTTTGTTTAAAACCAATAAAGTGGTATCAAAGTTAAAATCCTAATTAAAGTTCCCATTCACCCCTCCATCATTATTCATCCCGTTTGTAGGTACGTTATTTTGTGTTAGTTCGATATTTGAAACTTTGAGTGCAATTGTTTACAGACGGCCAGTGTTTTTTGAATAGATATTGATATTCTCGTTCTTTTAACAACGTTGGTTAAGTGAACGAGAATTTCATCCAAAGCTTTAGAAAACAGGGGTTTATAGTTGTCATAACCACATTTTTTTTATTTTTCACACGAGCTGACAACGGCAAACGCTGCTCTAGCAGATCAATTAATTCATCCATTAAAACGTTGCCGAATACCGCGTAAAATACCCCTCAAAAAGAAACATACAAAGACGAAACTCCTGTTACCTTAATCTGTGCTTACCTCAGAACAAGACAGTCTTAAGACTCGCTTAGTTCGGTTTTCCCATTTAACGGAGCGTTAGAGACCGTAATCCCCGCTTACAGTAATAGCTGCTAACTGATACAAATTGAGCCGAGAGTTTTAGAGGATTTACGGTTAAACTCAGTTTAATTTATATTGTAAGGTGAGGGATGAGCTGATAGTTTATTGAAGAAGTCGGCTGGTTTATGAGGTGAAAAAGTTCGCTTCGATACCAATCCTGCAAACTAACTAATCTTTTATAGGATCTATTCTAGTATATTTTTTTATTAACAGTAGACTCGCGTCTCACCATTATTGCACCTGATGGTAAGCGATGATGTGGTCGACGGTGAAGCACGCTTGTCTAGAAGAAACCTATTTACTCTTGATTTTAATATCCTAGGTTGTAGCTATCAGGAAATAGAGACTCTGGCAGGGAATTCAACTTCGTAGCTGTACGCAATCCCAAAGTATTCCACGCATGATCCCGATATGAAAGTATAGACTGAAATAAATAGTTTATTGTTTATAAATTAGCCTTTGTCCGCGGCTTCCCTTGCTTGGTCTTTCCCGAAGAAACTGTCGGGTTTTCGGGACTATAGCGGAAGCGTAGTTTTCTTTGAGTGATAATAAGATTCTACTGATCCTCTTGCGAAGATAACACTTTATCTATTATTATTTATTATGATAGATTAAAATTAAGATGTATGTCCAATATTTACACTTAGTTTGCCGCAATTAATAAATGAAACGTTTATAATCGTCATATTATTATGGTCATATTATTATGGCCATATTATGGTCAGTGAGAAATTGGTTTTGATGTCATTAAATCTAAAGATTCTTAACTTAATAACGACTGACAGTTTACTAAAAAATGAAGCCAAAACTAAAAAGTGTCCATAGTAGCGAATTATCTAGGAACTCAGTAATAAGTTTCATGAAAATCCATTAGCTTTTAATTTCGACGAGGAAAATCATAATTGCTTATGAATAGGTTCCTATTTTTATTTCAAAAAATAAGAAGAAGTTGAAGTCCTACTGAATTTTAGACTGTTATTAATTTAGTTCATTATTTTCTGAGTAGATAGGAGGAGGAAAAAGGAACTCGTGGCTAAATAATAACATCTGTACGAGTCAATCTTCGAGGCTATGCAAAACTTGCTGAGACCGGTCCGTGGATGGGTGACCATTCCTAAACTATATACTATGTCTAAGCAGGCACACTCGGATTTTATGTCTCCTCTTCAACATCTTGCATAACCCGTCCTTTCCTTCCTATTTACGTGAGCGATTCTCTTACGCTCGCCCTAAAGAATACCTTAAATCCCAACCACAAAAAAACAGCTATTATTCCTATTCCTTCTCTGTTCATGCTGTGCATTGTGGAACTCACTTCCGCCTAGCATCAGAGATTTAAATACTATCTCACTATTCAAAACACCTTTAAAAGAGCATTATCTTTCCTCTCAAGTCTGATCTTTAGTAACTATATACATATATTAAGAATCCATATATTGTAAAAACTTTTTAACAAAAAATCAAACCGACTTCCAGAACAAAAAACTACAAAGCAAAAAATAAATTTCTTTTCCGAAGTCGGTGTCTTTTGTGCCTACCCATTCTTTCCCGTTTTTCGACACCGACTTCGGAAAAGAAATTTATTTTTTGCTTTGTAGTTTTTTGTTCTGGAAGTCGGTTTGATTTTTTGTTAAAAAGTTTTTATTTTTCTGTTTTTAGTTTTGGTAGGTACCTCCAATTAACATGATTATCATTTATAGCCAAAGTACATCTCATGGCGATTCCAATAAGCCCAAACACGAGTAGGATACATTGTCTTATATTAGAGTTCCAGTGCCTACCTTCCGGTTTCATCATCAGATCAGTTCGATGGTGTCATTTTCACCAGTACCATTTATTTATAAGTATTTGCTTCATTATAGTCGGTTAACTATTCGAGATATCTTATGCCCGTGACATATTTAGCATTTAGGAGATCCAGTGGCCATCTGTGGTCTTCTTCATCAGTTCCACTTCACCAAATGATACTTTCTGAGTGCAGATGATTGCATTGTTGATGAAAATACCAAAATCACTATATGTTTGCCTATAATATTTGAGGAGTTCCCTCGATTTCTCTAGGATTCCATCATCAGATCCTGACTTGATGATTATGGGACCAACTAGGAAGTATACCCTTTCAAACAAAAGAAGAATTTTTGAAATCGGTCCAGGCATCTTTGAGTAATCGGGGAACATACATAAAAAAAAAAAAAAAAGATTCCGACGAATTGAGAACCTCCTCCTTTTTTTGAAGTCGGTTAAAAATATGTATTTATGTAAGTATATATCAAGCATTACATCATTGTGTAGGTGCTTATGTTTTTATATCTTAGTTTATGTCGTTCACATTTCTTCTCTGCATGTTCTCACACACTGTCTACATTTTTTATTCATTTTTCCTTTTCGCGGGTCTGCTGGTAGAAAGTTCTTAAAAAATAAGCAGTTCCTTTGTACTCTATTGTCTTGATGTGTTATCTTTATGTATTTACTGTGTGTAGATTAATTATAAAATAAATAAATATACCGAGGCTCCTCCGTGCCTCGGTAAGCACGTTAATGCGACTTGGAGATCTTTAACTGTCGTGACAGGTAGTGAGAAGCCTTAAATCTTAGACCAGTCTTGTTAAGAGTTATTGTGTAACCCAGTTGCTGGGTTGCGGAGGTCAGATAGGCAGTCGCTGCATGTAAAATACTGGTATTCAGCTGAATCCGTTTAGACTGGAAACCGAGTCCAATATGGTTGTAAAAGTCTAGGCAGATTAAGATTGGAAGCGAAAATGCAATTAGGTACCTAAAAATCACCATCATTATCAACATTATATCAGCCGTAGGACGTCCACTGCTGGACATAGGTCCCGTGCGTCTCGCATCCAGTGGATCCCCGCAACCTGGGCAGCCTTCCAAAGCTACGTCCTCCGGTTCGCGGTCACCTCTCTAGAACTTTTCTGCCCCAACGCCCATCCGTTCTGCGAGTAATGTACCCTGCCCACTGCCACTTAAGTTTGGCAATTCTTCAGGCTATGTCGGTCCCTAAAAATAATGATTATAATTACAATCTAGCTATTCCAAAAACAAAATTAACATTTCGGACATCTATTTTAAATTGACATTTTGTTACCAAACCAGATTATAAAATAATAAGGCCCCATATTGTTTTAGGACGTCGCTAAAAGGCGTCTTAATTCAATACAAAATGCTTTTAATTTTGGGTTTTTAAACCTGCTAAGTGTTTTGGGTAACATTATCGGAAATGTGTTATTCAAAAGGCCTGTTTATGGTACCGGCCCGTTTATGGTACGGCCCGTTATTTTTCAGGCCCCATTTTATTTAATGGGCCGTTCCTTTATGTTAGGGATTTGTTTAATCACATGTCAGAAGCAAGGAAATGAAAGCCTCCATTCATTTGGGTGACACGCTAATGTCCAAGATTAGTGTAGGTATACCTTTATTATGAATTTCTAACAGAATGGAACAGTCCCTATTATATAAAAAAATAAAGAAAAGTTTATTTCTTTAACGGTTTTTTTACAATATTATTCAGTGGCTGGGACTACCCAGAAAGCATGTAGTTATGCGGTGGTTCCGCTCCTCCCTAGGATCAATATCAATAAGAATATTTTTAGGTAACTAGTTAACTTAAACTATACGTATTTTAAGTAAATTTTATAAATAAGAACAAAATGAATGTAAAGGCAAAGATACTAGTACGATTATTTGTGTATGTTTGTGTGTGTATATGTGTGTGCCTTTATGATAGTTAGAACATCTATCTATCATATAGTGTTTGTGAATTTTGATTTTTCCATCAGGGGTTAAAAACACACAACACGGTGGACAGCCTGCCTACAACTTTTATTCCTATCCCAACTACGTTAAAACAAAACGAAAAAGAAAAATGGAATTCATTACGGCATATCCAACCAGAAACTAGGCCATAACGTAGGTCTAAAAAATCACTAACGATTTCACACTTCGAAATCCCGGATAAACTAGTCCCACGCTCGGATGACCTGAGACCCCTATCCTTACTTATCCCCCAGATTAATTTATGGGCTCACCCGGATGCCGTTTGCTCACCTATGAATAAATAGGACCCATATGATATATAGAGCCAAAGAACCGTCAAACTGGGCTTGAATAGTTTTAACTAGGGGTTGAACAAGGATGTAGAGAAGATGGATGATGCAACACCTTGTAATATAGTGTGGGTTTTTTGAGACGGGGGCTCAGTAAAACTGTCTTGAGACTGTTTGATGTGTGACATAACAAACTGAGATTCTAGGCTAGTAACATTATATGAACGAAAGCGAGGCGAATGCTATTGGAAAAACGACAAAACTCTGATCTTTGCTCTTTTGTGTTGAGATCTTTGATTGTAACAGCGTTCAGGTTAAAATCTGGTCACGTTCCACTGAACAAGTTCGCACACATGATGAGGAAATCAGATTCTCCAAACTGTGACGTGTGATTGAAGACGTTCATCACCTGTTGGTTGAATGTGTCCGTTACAAGACCGATCGAGAGCTCTTTATAAGAACTTTTTACTTGATCAGAACTAATGTGGTTATGTTCCACGAGATTTTGTCCTCTCCTTTGTCTGAAGCCGCTAAAGCGATGTTTATGTTCTTAGTCGCAAGCTATAATTTAGTAAGTAGATGTATTTTAAATTAAGTTAGGTACGAGCAGTGGTGGTCCAGTGCTATTGGCCGCGACTTGCAAGTTGTAGGTCGTGGGTTCGAACCCAGGCAGGCGCTTTACTTTGTGTTTCTCTCAAAAACAGTGAAAGAAAACATCGTGAGGAAACCGGCCATCCTAGAACCAAAAGTTCGAAGACATGTGTCATCCACCAACCCGCACTGGGCCCGCGTGGTGGATTACAGCCCATCCCTTCCCAGAGAGGAGGCCTGTGTTCCAGGCAGTGGGAACATTAATAGGCTGATGAAGATGAAGAAGAAGGGTACGATGGATTTGATATGTATTTTATGTATACAAATTCCTTAAATAAATACATACAAATACGAGTACCATTGCTTTCGCTGATAAAAATCAATCTATCTATAATCAAACAATACATAGTCAAATTTTCGAAAATCTTTACCGGTCATAAAATGTTACAATGTTTTTAAGCTCTAACTTTATAAAAGATTTTGATCTGGCATCTCTAAATATGCACCAATATAAAAATCGCAATGCGCTAGCCACAGCAATTTTATTGCATAACAGAAGTTCGACAGGAATGTAATAAAATCTTTCAGATACCTGCATACATATTGCCGGAACCACTCATCGTAAAATATGTATGGTGTTTCCGGATAACGTTCATGATTTCAGCGGTGTTTTTCATATCTCTATGCAGCGTTGGAAGGCATTAATTATGATAATGATATACCTATATAAAAGAATCTCTACGTCAAGAATTCCTTTTCTATCAGGCCTATCCCCCCTAACCAAGTAACACACGTTTCGTATCGAATCTCTTTCTACAATCGTTAACGCCTTCTATTTGTATTGTCTGATCACGTGACGTGACGTGACGTGACGTTCAGCACCTGTAGCCAAGTTGACAGTCTACAATCGCACGCTAGTAGAAAACGAATCAATGTATGGGAATGACACATCTGACCGTTAAGTTATGATTATGATGTTATGATTGTAGAAAGAGATTCGATACGAAACATTTGAAACTTGGCTAGGAGGGCAGGTGTGTCATTCCCATACATTAATTAGTTTTCTACTAGCGTTATCGATTGTAGATTTTCAACTTGGCTTGTGCATGTTTGCTGAGAGATCTTCTTACTATATCAAACTAATATTATGTGTTTGTATGTTTGTAACTCTTTCACGCAAACACCACTGAACGGACCTGAATGAAACTTGGCACAGATATAGTTTACAGTCTGGAATAGCACATAGGCATTTTCATCGCGGTATATACGATTTTTTTTTTTTTGAACTTTGCCCCGCACTTGGAACTTCTTCCTGTATCGTGGGTGCTTTTACAAACATATAAACTTACATACACAACACCCTGAGCCGGAACAACTATCTGTAGGTCATACAAACATTTGTTCCGTGCGGGAATCGAACCCGCCACACGCAGCGCAGCAGTCAAACGATCAACCACTGCGCCAACCGTGCGCCCTTAATGTTCCATTGAGATAAGAAAACACATTTCACGCGGGCGAAACCGCTGGCAGAAGCGTAACCAATAAACCTGAAAGTTTTATGATTTCTTCTTATTCGTTGTATCGATGTCAAAATCAAAATCCAAATATCAATATGTTTTGACCAGAATTCCGCCTCATTAACAGCGTTTTCATTTGCCTCACAAAGGTCTTTCAGGGAGCAGATTTTATGATCTTGATACTGCAATTAACTCACACCCAAATTTTTTGAACAAAATCAAAAATATTTTTTATAATACAACTACAGCATCAGCACTTCTAGCTCTCTCTCAATACATCTGTGGTAGGTCCTAAGACCCGCTGACTTAAGACTATTCCCATTAATTTAATTACCTTGGCCCATGAGGGAAGACATAGTTAAGGAAAAGCCAACCTAGATATCAAGCTTTGATAAACTAGGAAGAAGTCGTACTCAACCGTGGTAATTAGGAAACAATTGATTTTCTATATATACATAACACCTGATTCAGGTTCATCAATGTTGGGAGTATATACTATTTTTAGTATTTGTTGTTATAGCGGCAACAAAAATACATCATCTGTAAAAGTATCAACTGTATATCTATTACTAGCTTTTGCCCGCGGCTTCGCATGCGTAGACTACATGTTTCTCCTAACCATATTTTAACAAAAGCCTTTTAAACTAACAAAACTAAGCTATACAAAACCAATGAAGAAAAGAAACTGTCAAAAGCTCAAAATTCCGTTTTCGCATACAACTTTCAACGACGTCGGTCCTGTAGCGAGTACCCGCTTCAGGGCTCTGCACTCATACTGGTGCCCCCCTCGCCCCTTGCACCTTTGTTGCACCTCTCACTCCTCGTTGCAGCCGTGTGGATGGAACGTATACCTAATCCCCGCCACGTGTCTTGACCCTTGGCTACCATACCGAAAGTATGACAATCAGGGCAGGGCTCAAGTTACCTGCCTGTCTGTCTGTGATTATTGATTATTATTATATTATTTATTTAATTATTGTTATCATGTAGTGTAGTGGTAGGTACTTAATTCTGTCATATAAATAAAGAGGATGAGTGCGCCTTATTAGTAGGTATTGCAATAATTTCAGTTACTATCTAGCCTACCTGTAGTTTACCTACTGGAAATCAGTAGGCAGGGTGCTTGTAGGCTATGCGTTGCATTGGTAGGTAGTTACCTTTATTAGTGCTCACCTACACCACTAAAGGAACCTACGTGCCAAGTTTCATGATTGTAGCTTCAGCCGTTTGGGCTGTGCGTAGATGGTCAGTGAGTCAGTCAGTCACTTTCTTATTTTATTTAGCTATATGTTTAGATATGGATTATGGCTTGATAGCATCTTCGCTCGTCTGAGCCGCTGTGCCTTTAGCGTTTCTTTCCCACACACTTCACAATAGCTCCATTTGGGAGCTAGGATGTGTTTGCACATATGACACCTATCTAGTTCTCCCAGGAGCTCGTCGTATGACTGACTACATAGCCTACATTTATCTGAAAAAAACAAATAAACCGTTAAGAATTGCCGTACTTACGATAATAATAATACCGAAAGAAAAACAAATAGGTTCTTATGACGTCCAAGCAGAATTTCTTGTTGAATGTGGTCAATTTAGCATCTTGTATTTATATAACTTGATCATTTAGGTAACTGCTTTATAAAATTATAGGTATGTACCTAACTATAATAAGTTTATACCTAACTATCACAACATTTTTAAAGAGAAACCTAAATCTTACCAGTTACTCTTGAACCATACTTCCCGCAAGACGGGCAAAATTTGTTTTTTTTTTAATCAAATATGTATCTTCAGGTTGCAACATCATTAATACATGATTATAAAAAAAAAAAAAAATGTAGTCGTTAGTTTGAATATCAATGTAATGTATCAAATATATTAATGGTATGTACATATACATAACTAAATTACAGTATTATTTATTACTTACGATTTTTTGCATGTTCGTAATCATGTCAATATTTATGTAGGTTCACTGCATACTCCGTTATAATACGTCCTTGTGGCGTAATCATTGCCGATTAACTGAAGCAGTCACAATTATCATCGCATCTAAGAGGGATGCATCCGCAATGCAATGCATCTAACTGATAGTATGGTAGCCAGACCTCACGTTAGGTGCCCCGGATTATATCTAGGTACACTTATTTCCTATCACTGATTCATTTATTATGTAGTTAGAAATTAATTACCTACCTACAGAAGTAATTATTAGGTACTACATTCTTTACAGAATACCTATTTTTATTTTGCTACACTGCTGACCCCTAATGCAACAGCTTAAAATAAATTAAAACGAAATAAACTGCAAATTATTTTAATACAATTGTTACACGTAAATCTTTAACATTGATAAGTTAGCTTAGATAATAGGTCTATCCCTATCCCGTCTCTATTTAATTCCTATATTTATGCGTTGAGCCCTTTTATAGTTACCAACAGACTTTAAAGACTTGAAAGTATTTTTAATAATTTTTCCTTTGTAAAAGAAGGACCTTTGTACAAAACATTTCATCCCCCATGATCCGCTCCCCAAGGACGGAATTCCCAAAAAACCTTAAGTTGCGTTAAATTTTAATCTTCACCCCAAATCCAAAATTCGAAGATTCTAACTCAAAACTGACCGACTTTCATACAAACTTTCATCTCCTATTTTATCCCTATTAGGGATGGAATTCACAAAAATCCTTTCTTAGTGGATGTATAAAGTAACTGTGTTCAAAATTTCAAGTCTCTAGACGATTTTATTATTCCCATGACTTCATCCCCCTTTTCATCCTCATGGGGGTGGAATCTTCAAAATCGCTGAGACACATGTAAATTATTTTTTAATCTTCAGCTTAAACCCGAAATATGAAGATCCTGGCTTTAAAACTGACGTATTTTCATACAAACTTTCATCCCCTATTTAACCCGCCTAGGGGTGGAATTCACAAAAATTATTTCTTAATGGATGCCTGCACAGTATAAAGTATCTATGTGCAAAATTTCAAGTCTCTAGATGATTTCATTATTCCCATGACTTCATCCCCCTTTTCACCCTCATGGGGGTGGATTTTCAAAATCACTGAGACAGGTGTAAATTATTTTTTAATTTACAGCCTAAACCCAAAATATGAAGATTCTGGCTTTAAAACTGACGGATTTTCATACAAATTTTCATCCCCTATTTCACGCCCTTCGGGGTAGAATTTCCAAAAATCCTTTCTTAGTGCTCACCTACACTACCAAAGGAACCTACGTGCTAAGTTTCATGATTGAAGCTTCAGCCGTTTGGGCTGTGCGTTGATGGTCAGTGAGTGAGTCAGTCAGTCAGTCAGTCGCTTTCTTCTTTTATATGTTTAGATGGTTCATGAGATACAGCCTGGTGACAGATGTACCGACAGACAGACGGATCGTGGAGTCTTAGTAATGGGGTCCCGATTTTACCCTTTGGGTACGGAACCCTAAAAAGATGTCTCTAGTTGCAAATTCGCTAGCGTCAGTAGATCTCAATGGAGAAGAATTTGTAAGAAACTCTACGGACACCCTTTGCCATCAGTTTTAATAACAAGTAACGCATATTAAGCCATCTCATCTGGCAAGCATTTGAATTAGTACTTTATCGTTGAAAAATACATTACTTTTAATATGCACCAGTTAAAACTTTTAATTATTTTCAACAATAGAGTAGTTTACTAAAAAATGGTTTATTTTCCGTCAGGTAGATTTAATAAAAATATTGGACACGTAGTTTTTCTTTTGACACGTAAACATAAAGTGACGACGATATAATGCGTTGAAATATCGTGTGACGTCACGCCGCTAGTACACTTTATAGTGCCTTAGTGAAATCACAAGACCGCACTCCTGAACTTTGATGCGCTTTAACTTTGTATTTTTTATTGATTTGGTATAGCAAAAAATATGTGACTAAATAAAATTATCATTTTTCGACCCAGGAAACATTTATATTCGCTTGATACATCAATAAAGCAAACTGATTGCACTATTTAGTAGAAAATAATTCCACATCAAAATAAAACATGTAAGTACCTCGAAACAATCCCTTACATTTATTTCGATCCATTGAAAGTATTGTAACAAATAACATGCGTAATATCGTACGGTACCCATAAAACTAAAGTATAATTGGGGGTCCGTAACGACGCTCAAAATCCTTTTCTTGGATGTAAAGCTCAAAGCAATCGCGGCCTTAATAAATGTGTTGTATGTAGAACTTTATGAGCCAATATTCTTCATTGGTTTTGATTTGTTAGTAGATGGTGAGTTAAAGTATACTTAGGGAGTAAGGAATAGGATTGGTTAGCTATTACTTTTGTCTGCGGCTTTGGTTCTTTGACATATTCATTTAGTCATTACTTCCAGAGATAGCCTTTTAAAAACCGGCCAAGTGTTCCGTACAAACAGCTACATTGAAAAACATAATCACATACAAATACTCAAGTTCATAAACAATGACAGCACCGAACATTACTCTAAGGAAAATATTTTTGAAATGATGATGATGATGAAATGGAAAAAGTTGATCTTTGTATGAAACTTTAAATTGCGGCTTTCGATTTGGTTGATACTTTGCAGGCATGTTTTTGATAACATATGATTGAAATCTGCATATTTATTTAGATTATGCAATGGGCTGAGGCTTCGTATTACATAATAGGTGCAAATATATTAACAGGTATAAGAAAAGGGAAAAGCGTGTTCATACGTCGAATCCCAATAATCCCAACTGAACTATCAGTTCAATTTAAAAGACTCCAGTTTCCAATTAAACTTAGTTTTGCTATTACTATTAACAAAGCTCAAAGGTAGCAGGGGTGCATTTGGAAAAGCCGTGCTTCACCTACGGCCAGCTACATGTAGCTGCTGATGTTCGCGTATGTCCAGAGCACAGAATGTGTATGTATTAGCACCAAATGAAAGGATATACACCACAGTACATAGCAGCGTCCTAAAGTGTTGTACCCATGATTAACATAATTAAGGAATGTCAATTAACTGTAGATACAAATTATGATAGAGTGGTATCTTCAATTCGCAGCAAAGCAGAACCTCTGACTCTGTAGTTTATTTGTTTCCTTTTGTAACTGTTTAATCTTTACCTGTATTGACCAACGTTTTCAATTAAATAAGTTAATCCTTTTTACGTTAATGCTTCCTGTACCTATACAGAGTGACTTTTCCAAGTGGGCGTGGATGGCCAAATCATCACTATGAAGAATAGCACAATACAATCAAAGGAGTCAAAATTTGATTAAAACTAAAACTGCACAATTGGATATTTCTCACCCTGTATGTCGACAACTACATTTGATTAACAATATCTATATTAACGAGGGCGAAGCTGCGGGTAACAGCTAGTACAGATATATACGCCATCTTACATTTTTACTTTACACTTTCACAGACATACGTAACTTAGTGTTGCCAATATAAATGGACAATATCCCAACAATCATAATTAGTTATCCATCCGGACCATACATACCAAGTCTGTGACATTTTACCAGTTAATTTAATTTGAAAGTATTTGCGCTGAGATTTGTTACACCTTACACGTGCAACACACAACCCACCTTTCATTAAAGTTGGTTAACTCACCAATATACTTTAAACGTTGCATACTTAAGTACACTTGCCCAAGTAATTGTCAGCTGAAATATTTATTGCAGCTTCGAATCCCGGGTCGGTCTCGTGATTTATAGTAACCCCAGAAGTGTGTGGGCCTTTTGGACGCTTTGTTTTACAGCAAAAGAATGAATTGGTAACACAAAAAGGGATTCGTGTATTTCATTTTTGCTACTTTTTGAAATTGCGGGGTTTTGCCTATATTGTGAGTCATATTATTTAATGAGTTTCTCTTTGTCCATTAGAAAGTTTCCCGTAGTTTCACGAAGTCTAGATTAGTGCCCGGTGTTGGAAATAGAAACAGACTTTATAAATTAAATAGTTAGTAATACGGGTGCGAATGATGATGTTAATTTGTACTCGCATTTCGTTTTAGCATGGCAATAGCGGTTGTTAGCCTTTTACTAATAATTTCAAGGAAACCTCAAAAAATACGGGTGCGAATGCGTGATGTTAATATGTTCTCGCATTTCGTTTTAGCACGGCAATAGCAGTTGTAAGTCTTTTACTAATAATTTCAATTATTCTTAAAGTAGAAACAGCAAAAATGTGTTTAAAGAAATCAAAAATCCTGACTGCTAAAGAAGCGAACTAAAAATTTGTTTCTTCTTGTTTACGTCTTTTTAGTTCGCTTCATAAGCAGTTGGGTTTTTCGATTTTTTTATTTAACTTTTTTCAATCATAAGTTTTCGTAAACATTTTTTTTTTCTCACATTTAGACATAGAAGTGTAATATATATTTTGAAATCAACTCTTAAAACCCTTTATTTTGATACCCCACAAGATGGGATATGAAGAATAAAACAGTTGGGCCAATTTCCAATTATAATTTAGCCAGTGATACTCGCAAGGTTAAGACGAATCGATTGACGTAAGAATTATCAAAAACCACCCAAAACGTTTGGTCTCTTGAACGCCACATAAGAACAAACATACTTACTACATACATACTACCGTTAAGGGTTTAATTTAAGGAAAAATCAAAAAAATTGTATGTCGTTTTTGTGGCGAATAAACACTTCTTCTTTCTTTTTTTCTTACATAGGCTGGAGGCCGAAGGCGGGTAATGTGTTAAACATTACCCTACTTCGGCAGTCGGGTATAGACCCATTTCTGATTGTCATCTGTTTTAAGTACTTCAGAACTTTAGAAGACTCTGTTGAAATCGCGGATGAAACCTGGACAAGAAAGAGTAGCAGAGGAGCGTGGAATTGGCGTAAAAAAGAGAGGCCCATGCCCAACAGTGGGTGAAGTCAAGCTATGTAAAAAGATGATAATGACTTTAATTTTGAAAACTCATGAAACGAATCCTAGAAATCAAACAATCTATAGTTTTGCCATAAACATTTATCATAGTTCGAATGTAAAAAAGAGACAGATTATCCAAGTCACATACATCTGTCCCTTACGCCCACTCAAAATAACCTTGCTCTAAGAGCTTATGGTCATCTCCCTAGACTTAAGGTAAGTTTAAATTTGTGCTCCATTGCTGTAATTGCTGCAAGGGACTGCAGTGCGAATTGTCAAACAAGCCGGTACTAAAGCATTTACGTTTTTAATTTGATACCTGATTTACGAATAGTATTCTGTGGTGAACGGATGCCGCAGCATTCACAGAACCGATTAGTAATATTAATCGGGTCGGGGTTGGCAGCTCATTACGAGTTCTCTGGAATTTATGTCCATTTATTACATTCATTTACATCTTTTATAATTTTTACTTTATTATATTAAAATACTGTGACTGTCGTCACCAAACATTATCATCATTTTTTTGTCCAATTTTATAAGGAGTCAAGCCAGAACCCTCCCGGTCATGACTTTGTGTAATTTGTATGTATGTAAAGTTCGTATGTTCCATACAATACAATTAAAGAAGATAAATTCTTGGTTCAAAAATTTGCTTATCTTTTTGAGTCGATGACGAACTCTTTAGATAAGTTTGAGCCCAGTAGGTGGCGTAATTGCAAAAATATGTAAAATTAGTCAATATAACAATACATTTAGTTAATATAACAAATAATTTTGTTTTTAATTTGTTTTGAAATGATTAAATTGATGGTGCTTGTTTTATTTTCCTGGTAAAGAGTATTTTGTAAAAAAATCACCATATTTTGCCCCCTGAAGTTTGCCGTATGAAGTTATTTCCCAGAATTTTATCCTTATAAGCGACACTTTCGGATGGTGTAATAATACAACGTGTGCGTTTTTTCAATACCAAAATCAACTGGTTCGATTTCTGGCTATGAATATTAACTTTTCAAAAACCCAATGATGCAGTTTTAATTTTCTTCAAATACGGGCTCGAGACTCCTTTGAATATCTTTCATTATTCCTCATAGTGTCGGCTTTGGCCATCTACGTCCATTTGCCAACCAGTTGCCAGCTCTACTACTTTAAATATACACCCAATGGATCAAGTTGAACAAATCCCAGAATAGCCTTCTCTTCTAAAACAACAGATTCCAAGTTTACCTCAATTGGCAACAGCTATTTTAAAGATTAAAAAGCGATTCAAAAAGTCTATTAGATGGCAATATTTGTCCCAAAGCGGGCAATAGTAGGTAAAATGTCACCCGGTAGATTTATTTAAAGACTCGAAAAGCACTTTGGGATATTTATGACCAAATGACTTTTTACTTGTTAGTTTTTTTAGGATGTACAAAAGATAGACGCTTTAGGAATTCTTGTTTTGAGGCCTGTAAGAGTTTAGTGCTTTTAGTTTGCAATTTTGCAAATAGGCCAGGTACTAAATGTACCAACTAGCGAGTTTATTCCTTCGTCATGATTTTTATTTTCTTGTGCAGACTATTAATTAATTGCGACACTAACCTCTTTATTCTAAGTCCTGTAGGAAACTTTCTTCATTCAAATCGAATCAGTCACCAAGACCTCGGTAGAAAACCCATTTTAATGTCAATAATTAATTGTCAATTTTAGTCATTTGAGTGGAGTGGAACTGACTGAAAATAAATGGGTAAGTTATTTTCTCCAACTATGTAGAATATGGGCAAAAATTACAATCCCTTTAGGTTCGGCAATGATATATCTAGCTGCGGTTATCTAGTGGTTGAGCAGACAATTATTTAAACATGGTTTATTTGCCGGCACCTAACTTGGCAAGAGTCTTTGGTTAGCAATTTGGACGGGTTCGCGCTCGCATCACGCTAGGCCCAAGGGAAAACATAGGGACGGACTCAATATTGTGAGCCTCGGTGCTGTAACCGCGGCTAGGGAACAGAGTTCCGCATAGACATACTAAATAATATGTACTGGAAATACATACAAAAAAAACGTGCCTACCTAAACCTTAAAATGACACTTAAAATGGCTGCCGATGCTATGGTTGTGTCAATCACGGAACACACACACATTAATAATACAAAATGTAAACAACCATTTGACAGCAGGACTACCACGAACACAACCACAAAATTCGTCACCTAACATGGCGAATATGGCACGTACCTACAACTGTCACTATGTCATAACAAAATGTTGCCATAAAGAGCAACAACTAAAATAATGTTTGTCTTTTTTGTCAAATACGATTACTACATTAGAAAGAATGAAACAAAACGATGTTTCACATTCTGTATCGTATTTCACTCATATTTGTATAAGCTAATGTATGTATAGAACATCGCGGCGCCTCCATATTTTTCCTAGCTCAATGGAGTTCCGTGACCGCTCGCCTCACCCCCTTACTTCCAAGGAAGCTGGACGTGGGGAATGTTAAGCACCGTTCCGAGCTTACGATTGGTTGGTCAGTTGACACAATAATCAACTGACCAATCGCGTCGCGTTCACGTGCCGGTTGCTCTATATGGTTGTTGGTGAGCTCGCGCACTATGCGAAAACTTACGCCAACTACTCCAAAACCTTACCAAGTTACATAGGCATATAAGCATCATCAAAATAGAACAAATTGTGATAAGGCGTGGGGACCGAAATGCAACTCTTGCTAGTCTTGCTAAAAGCTTTTCTAGCAATGATTTTAATCACGAACGCGATGTTGTCGCGATATCGCCTGCAATAAGGATGAGGGCGCAATATTCATTTGTTTTGCAAACAAAATTTTCTTTTTGTCGCACAGATGACCCTCCCTCCGTTTATGATAACAGAACTAGCGACTTGTAAATGTTCCAAGTTAAATTAACCACGAAATAATTTGAAAGCTTTAAAGGCTCGCCGGCTAAAACTCTCTAGACTTGTAACCGTTACGAATTTGGCAAGTGTACAACAAGTATTTTTGGACACAATTTGAATTTTTGGTTGAAACTATTGGTAGTGTCTGAGACTTTGTTGCTAAAATGTTTATTCAACTATTTGTTGAGAAAATCATACTACTAATATTATAGATGTGAAAGTCTATTTGTTTGGATTAAAGTCAAAGTATAGTACATTGTGATACAAGGGTGGAAAGTAGGATATTGAGTTTGCAATAACCTACACACCCGTGTATCACACGACGTTTTTCAATACAGTTGTGGGAAATAGTAAAAACAAGTCAAAGAATTAAATTTTATTTTTCCATAAAATAAAATTAACGTAAGTCGCCATATATCTTTCTCGAGATTAGGGAGGCAAAATTTCATCTTGCGCAGTGTTGGCCTCAGATAAAATATCGGGTGGAGTTAATTCCATTTCATCACTAGTACTTGAACTCATATTAAAAAAAAGAAATAATTTATCACACAAAAAAAAAATATATACCATTCCTCCTCTAAAAAGCGTATTTTATACTGAAAACAGTGAATAAAAAGCACTTTTAATCACTGTTTTGGTGTTTGAATTTAGAACACCAATATAATATTCAAACTCCATCTCAATGCTATACAACCTCCTTGCGCATAAAATATTCGATACAAACTTAGATAGAGATAGAGTTAGAGATAGAGTTAGAGATCGAGATAGAGTTAGAGATAGAGTTATACAAACTTAGATAGAGATAGAGTTAGAGATAGAGAAAGAGATAGAGTTAGACACAGAGATAGAGATAGAGTTAGAGATAGAGATAGAGTTAGAGTTAGAGTTAGAGATCGAGATAGAGTTAGAGTTAGAGATAGAGACAGAGTTAGAGATATAGAGTTAGAGATACCAATATTTTTTTTTACAACGAAAACAGCCTATACATCCTATTCGATTTTTGACAAATGTTTATGTGAAAATAATGAAATTAAAACTGTTAATTAATATATTAAACAACCATTTAATAAACTTTTGAGAATTTTATGCTAAGACGTACGGACTCATTCATTTTGGCCTCGAATAAAATACCATTTTATTTTAAGTATGAAAACTCCTTGCTACTAAACTTTTTTAAATTGACTTATAAATTTAAAACTCAACTGCAAAACTAATGATCGAGCTCGTAAACAAAAGTCACGACCGCGTAATAGAAAGATGCAAGATTCAATTTTCGAATCATAATTATAGCCTCTGAAAGTACGCCATGTTTAACAACTGTATTGAAAAAATAATTTATTTCAATTAGGCCATTTGAGTTTTGAAAGTTAAAATTAAAAGTTAGAAAACTATAATAATTGATTCGATTGTTGCTTTCGCAGATGCAATTAGTTTTTAAATCACGCATCAACTGCTGAAAAAAAATACGGTTTCGGTTATGAAACTTTTAAATCGGAGGTTATCGAAGGTCGATGCGCTGCGGGGGCGGCGGCATGTGGACTAGTTTCCTCATCATCATATCAGCCAAAATACCACTGCTGGACATAGGCCTCCCCAGTAGGCGGTGTAGGCAGGGTAGGCAGGGTAGGCAGGGTAGGCAAGGTAGGCGGTGTAGGCAGGAAAGGCGGAGTAGGCAGGGTAGGCAGGGTAGGCAGGGTAGGCAGGGTAGGCAGGTAGGCAGGGTAGGCAGGGTAGGCAGGGTAGGCTGTCAGCGTACAAAATTACACACTTAAATAATATTACTTAGACATAATCACATAAAATCCATACATACAATATTATATAATATGCTAATACATATCAAATATATAAGAGTCTGTAAGAGATTGCCCTGTGCTAAAAGACCGCCCATTGTACACTCGTTTTTGTAAATGTTTGTCCTGTTTGTTTTTGTGGTATACAATAAAGTATATAATAAATAATAATAAATAAATAAGAGAGAAAGGAGAAGAATAAAAATAACAGTGACAGGTAATGTTCTTTTACCAGTTTCTTAAACGTTGGCAGTGTTTGAGCACGTCTTATTTCAATTGGTAATACATTCCACAAATGAGCCGCTGGAATCGTGAAAGATTTGACAAAAATGGGAAGTGGAATGCCATACGAATACTTGATTTTAGATTTTCCGATGATCTCAGGGACCTAGAGGGTTTCACAGAGGAATTGAAAGCGTTCTTTGAGATAAAAAGGAGCAAAAGGATTAAATAGCACATTATAAAGCAAAGAAAGTATGTGAGCATTCCGTTGAAGGCGAAAAGGGAGCCGTTTGTGCTTAGTACGAAATTCAGAAACGTGATCATACTTGCGCAAGCCAAATATAAATCTGATATAGAGATTTTGAAGTCGCTCGAGCCTATCCAATTGGTCTTGGGTGAGATCAAGGTAGCTCATCAGCATAGACCAGGATAGGGAGAAGAAGAGATTACATGGGACTTAAACATAACTGGTGAAATATGGGTGTATCATTGGTGCTCCTCTGCTCAACCCCACGGGGCATACATGTGTGCGGATATGATATGTTACACGTATAATATTCCTTGTTATTTCAAAGTTAGATGCTTTAAGCTTTAAGTAGAAACCCCACTATAGTCGCAACCCACATCCAAATTCCAACAACGATGAATATTTTAAATTCACACATAATTAGCTATTTAGTTCAAAGGGCCAGGTTTCTTTGTAGTGTCACAGTTTACTCAAGGACGAATCAAAATGTCTGGACATTTACCAGTACAACGAAGTAGTGGGAATACATTTTCTTTTGATGTGTTGTGTGCCCCACTTTTGTGTTTTAACGATATGAAAAAGATATTGTTATCTCTAGTTTTGTTTGCTAGTGAAAGAAAATATGCTTTTGATTATTCCACTTGCCGAATAACGGTGAATCTTTTGCTGACTTTAGTAAGTTGAAGTATCATTTTGACTTATAAGTAGCTGCCGCTCGCGGCCCTGCCCGTGTGATATTAGCCTTCTAGAGCGGCTCCGTCCGCGTAAAAGTCAAAAATTTTCCCGATGGAACATATTCCCGGAGTAAATAGTATCCTATGTGCTATGCCAGACTATAATCTATCTCTGTACCAAATTTCATCCAGATCCAGTTCAGCCGTTTAAGCCTTATTGAGTAAAAAATATACACACATTCATCCAAACTACGGCATTAATTTATAATATTATATAGTAAGATGTGTTATTCTGTTAAGCTATTATAATATTACTCTAAAGTTTCATCAAAAGTCGTTCAGTAGTTCTTGCGTGAAAGAGTAACAAACATACATCCATCCATCTGTATGTACGAGTTTTTGGGTGAATGCTACATTTTACGACTGCCGCCAGAACGTTAACGTAAACTAACATTAAAAGATACGAGTATAACCGACTTCCGAAAAAAAACACTACAAAATGAAAAATATGGTTTTTTTTCGTTGTAAAAAGCTTTTATTTTTATTTTTTTTGTGGTACGATGGAGACAAGTTCTATCAAATCAAATTATTTATTTTCCAGAAAATACATTGTTTAACAAGGAAAGATCTTAAAGCCTAAAAGTTTATGTGTTCTGCCTGCAATCAAGCGTGCAAATTGCTTCAATAATAAAGTCATTAAGTTTTTTCGACATCATAACCAAAACACAATTGTAAACATTACATAGAAAAAAAACCAGCCCAAACCAAAACAACATTGATGCATTCTTATACTTTCAATTGCCAGATTATAAATATCAAAAATTAAATAAATCAAAAACACAATCATTAAAATTAAATGTCAATCAGATAATTATATTTAAATGTCAATAACTAAAATTCCAATACTTTCAATTGTCAGATTATAAACTCGACAATTATTGAAAAATAAAATAAAAATTACAATAAAATAAATTAGCATGTCAATAATTAAAATTAAAAACGTCAAACAAATAAATTAAAATGTCAAAAAAATAAATTAAAAATGTCAAAGACATAAATTAAAATGTCAATAAAATAAATAAGCATGTCAATAATTAAAATTAAAAATGTCAAACAAATAAATTAAAAATGTCCAACAAATAAATTAAAAATGTCAATCAAATAAATTATAAATGTTAATCAAATTAAAATGTTTTTTTTTTACAATGCTGTTTTAACAATTATATTTATGTTTGTGATTACAATTATCATTTAATTAATAAATTATTCATTATTTATATTCTTAACAATAATGATGTCTATGCCCTATAAATTCCTTTATAGTATGGTACCTATAGTACCTACATACTGTGCGCAAACCGCGCTTGGTCGTTGCGGATACCAGCCCGTTTTAACCTTACCTAAGGTACCTATAATGCCCACAGTGATGCCAGAATAGATTACACGAATAACATGTAACATGAACATAACCAGTAGCATGAGAGTGTATCAGGGTGAACTGTACACATATGCGTACCCGTTTAGAGCATACTGGTGTGATGGTATGTTATGCAATGGTGTAAACAATAAACAGACATGCGATTGCAGCAATCCCGAGGGATTTGCCGTTATGTTGTATATCTTCGAAGTTATTCATCAGATCTTTACCAAATTACCAATTTAAATGAGACCATTTCGGAATGAACTTCTTTCGAAACAAAAATAATTTTGCAAAGCCGTTTATATATGACGGAGTTATGCCCGAACATACAAACAAATATATATATATGTAAATAAACATCCTTCTTTTTGGAAAGTCGGTAAAAAATTGAAAACCGACGTTTTTTAGCCTATTTTACTCAAGCTATAATAACGAATCGATTGACACCATATTCATCAAAATCAGATGAATATTTTAGGCGCTACGGAGGAATTAAATACAAACATACACACTGCAAAAATCATAACCCTTGCTTTTGGCTTCTCCGTAGTCGGTTAAAAAGAGGTAAAATTGTTTGTTTGTTAGAGATAATCTTTGCAATTACCTACTGTTTCGAAACTTTAAATGCTTGCTTTAAAGGCCCGGTTTTTGTAGAGGCCAAGCCAAGGGATAGGTTAAGCTGGGCCCCGATCTGGGCGGCTGACCTGACGGCCGGCAGCATCGCTGTTTTGCGGAGGCCGCAGAGAGCGATTGCCGTCAGAGTCATCAGGGGGTATCGCACGATCTCCTACGAGGCGGCTTGTGCACTGGCCGGATCCCCGCCCTGGGACCTGGAGGCGAAGGTACTCGCGTCACTGTATCGGTGGCGCGAGGAAGCGCGGGCGCGGGGCGAAAGGCTGATGCAGCGACATATGGAGTTGCGTCAGTCGCAGCTTCGCGAGGTCCTGGTGGTGGAATGGCGGAACAGGCTTTCACGCCCTACCGCCGGCCTCATTACCATCGAGGCGGTCCGGCCAGTGCTTGAGCGCTGGCTCGGGAGGAGGCACGGCTCTCTGTCGTTTCGGGTGACGCAGGTGCTCTCGGGGCATGGTTGCTTCGGGAAGTACCTGTGTCGCATAAACAGAGAGCCGGACGCCCGGTGTCACCACTGCGTCGACTGCCGGGAGGACACGGCGTGCCATACGCTGGCAGAGTGTGCCGCTTGGGAGGAGCCACGCCGTGCCCTCATCTCAGAAGTAGGCAGTGGCCTGTCGCTGCCGGCCGTAGTCGAATCTATGGTCGGCAGCGAAGAGTCCTGGGATGCGGTGGTATCCTTCTGCGAAACAGTCGTCTCGCAGAAGGAGGCTGCGGAGAGAGTGAGGGAGATTTCATCCGCTCACCCGATCCGCAGCAGACGCCCCGGGCGTCGGCGGAGGGCGGACAACGCCCTCTTCCAACCCCCCTAAATGGGTCCAGGAGGGACGTCCGTCGCCCCCCACACATCAGGACCCGAGGTGGCGGCGCGTAGTGTTCCACGCGCGCCCCTCTTGATAGTCGCGGGGGGAGTCCAACACCTCACTCCCCCCCAACCCGAGATCGAGGCCCGCAGACGCGGGCCGGCACTAGCTGGGGGTTGCGGAAGTATAGTTGTTCCCGGGACCCCCAGCGTAGGTGTGAGATGGAACACCGGGGTGGTTTTTAGTCAGTAGGAGTCTGACAGACCCCTCCGCCCCCCCCAGGGCGGTGGACATCCATCGAGGATTTTCGATAATCGTTAACAGCCCACCAATCGTTGACACGGTGTTGCAAGTAAATACCAAAAAACGGGACGAAACAGTACCTGTAATCATTACACAAATACATGTGCACAAATACAATAGGGCACAAGTGCTGGTGGATTGGACTCAATAATGTTGATTGACTTTTGAAATGGTTGATCAAATGAGAGTTCGTTCAAATGAGAATGTTTGAAAACCATGGCTCATTGAAATAAAAGGGATTTTAGTATGAAATTAAAAGTTTTTGGTTTTTGGTGGTTTTATGCAATGACGGTTTCACTGCTAATACTTTCGGGGTTGAAAGTACTCAAACGTATAAAATACTTTTAACATGAAAACTGAAATATGAAGAAAAAAGAGCCAGTTTTTTTTCGCGATTCACGATACCTTGTCTACTATCACCGCAACGCTTATTTAGACTCTGTTATAAACTTAGTCAAGGGTGAATTGATTATTTCTGGGCAAGAGCGCTCCATCGTCTACCACATCGTTTACCATCGGGTGAGATCGTGGTCAATCGCGAGCCATCATAGTAAAAAAAGTTCAGTTTTAATCATTCCACACAAGTTCAATGGAGGCTTTTTAGTGACTTATCATATAAACACGTAAAGATGTTCTCAGAAGAAGATGCTCTGAATCAAATATGATAAATCCTCATTATCATCATCTTTTCTGCCGAATGGCGACTGGCAGAATATTGGCCTGCCCCGTTTCGCCACAAAGACTGGTCCTTTGCGTCAGCTATTTGATTAAAGATAGTATTTAAACGAGTGAAAATAAATCCAAATTAAAGGTGTAAAATATAATGAATATGGCTTACTGAAATACTAATTGGGCGACAAACAGTGGGGGAATACAAACGTTTAAAACACCAACTTGAAAATCGATTTCAAGTTTCTTCAAAATCGATTTCTTGAAGTCGATGAAGATGACGGAAGCAAAGTTTGCTTGCTTTGCTCGCTCACTTCAGCTCCCGTCATCCCCTTCGAACCTAACCTATCCGTGTCGGGGTGCCCAAAGCTCCCGAGCTCATTTCGCTCGCTCTTGGACTAATTCGTTGAAAACACGAATACATCCGAACACGCGCGCTGCACAACGATCTCGCCTTTTCGGTTTTATACTATTTTCAAATGAATAATTTGCATATTAAGGTATGTAATAATATTATTACCGCAGTTCACAAAAACCTCTTAAAAAGTTCCTACTCAAACCGGATAAATAGTCACTTGCTGTATAATAATCGCTGATCCAGTATATTTTCGCTCGATTAATAATTTCCCTTTGATTAATTCGGTATATTTTTTAATGAAGAGAGAAAACATCCTCTATCATAACTTTTTACTAAGCTTCAAAAAAAATCCTTTTGAGGTTGGTAAAAAGAAGTATTCATAAACATAAAAATGTCGTCTCAACGTTGCCAAGGAAAACTTTCCTACCTAATTCATGTAAAAATTATAATGAAGGATCTTTAAAACATTAGGCTGAAACCTTGAATAAGGCAGTTGTTATTATATGTGCTTAATTTTCTTTGAGGAAACTTCATTATTTTGGTTTCTGCGGGTTTTTGCTCCTCGGCCGGTCCGATATAGGCTACCGTGAATTAATGAACTTCCTGTGCCCAAGTAAAGGCTGTTTTCCTGTTAGAGCGATACTTAGATATTTTTTTGGACTGGAATATAAAAAAAACAGACACTCCGCGTTAAAAAGTGGTGAGGCATTCGGTTAAGACCGAACAAGTTTTTTAACTTAAAGCAAACGTTAGTTATAAGAAAATAAACATTGATTGAATAATAGACAAATTAGTTTTAACTAGTTTCTAGTAAGAAAAGTTTGTTGTGAACATGGCATCAATGATACCACGTGCAACTGGATTGACTATATGCTGAGAAGCAGAATAGTCAGATCGGAACTGATGGGAGACAGACTTAGTGCAAAAACAACAAGAGGTTGTCCGCAGGGTGGAGTGCTGTCACCATTATTATGGTGCTTGGTAGTAGACTCGCTACTTACCAAGCTCAATACTGGACCATTCTACACAGTAGGCTATGTAGATGACATAGCCATAATGGTTATTGGTAAATTCCCGAACATAGTCTCTGGATTATTACAACAGGCATTGAGGATGACAGAGGAATGGTGTACAAAGAACCACCTCTCTATCAACCCAAGCAAAGCAGTCATTGTTCCATTCACGAAGAAGAGACAACTAGGAAACCTAGGAGAGCTCTCCCTCAATGGAATAAAGCTGCCCTGGTCTACCGAAGTTAAATATCTGGGTGTAACGCTTGATAAAGAACTCAGGTGGAAAACTCATGTGGAAAATATTACGACGAAAGCCCTACAAGTGTTCGGCATGTGTCGTTCCACCTACGGTTCAACTTGGGGGTTAAAGCCCAAAGTGATACGATGGCTGTACCGGACAATGATAATACCTATTATCACATACGGCAGCATAGTGTGGTGGCCCAGAACAAAGCTTGCCTCGTGCAAAGCGCCACTCACCAGATTACAAAGAACAGTGTGTCTAGGCATCACGGGTGCTTTCAGGACAACACCTACGGCAGCGATTGAGAGATACCTCAATATCCCTCCTCTGCATATGATGGTTGAATTCGAGGCAAGGAAGACATTACATCGACTTGCTGTGGCTGGACTATGGGATGCCTCTAAGCCAAGGACCAACCATACAAAGTTTGACGGGAATGAAGGCCTGGATCGGGTAACAAGCATGTTATCCGATAAAATGCAAACTATGTTTGTGTTTGAAAGGTCTTTCAAGGTCCAAATCCCTACAATAGAGGACTGGACGAAGGGAATCGATCCACCAGAACAAGACAGTCTGGTGTGGTACACTGATGGATCCAAAATGGAATCAGGTACAGGGGCGGGAATATACGCAAAAGGTTACAAATGTAGCATAAGCCTAGGGAAAATGGCAACTGTATTCCAAGCGGAAACTTATGCCATAATAACCTGTGCTCAAGAGAATATAGATAGAGGAACCAGAGGTAAATCCATATATATTCTTAGTAACAGTCAGGCTGCAATCAAAGCCATGGCATCCTACAAAGTGGACTCCGGACTTATTCTGGATGCTGTCCAAACCCTAAACAGGCTTGGGAAGCACAACAGGGTAAGACTGATGTGGGTCCCTGGGCACAAAGGAATCCATGGTAACGAAATGGCAGATGAACTGGCAAGAGAGGGCTCAGCAAATGACTTTGTGGGTCCAGAACCATGTGTAGGCATCTCGACGTGCCTCGTAAAAGCCGCATTTAGGGAGTTTGCAGATCACAGACAGCGAACTCATTGGCTATCTAGCACCGGTCTACAACACTCCAAGAAATTCCTAGGCTCTACGTTCAAAGCCCGGGAATGCATTTGGAATATGAGCAGGGGGCAAATCCGCTACCTGCTTGGGGCCTTTACTGGGCACTTTGGAACCAACGACATGCTCATGAAGATGGGTCTAACCGCGACACCCATGTGCAGTGCAGTGAACATACGGAGCGCATGGAGCACCTTCTTTGCACATGCGATGCACTGGCTGGTAAGCGAATGAGTCTCCTAGGGGCTGGATATCCAAGACCAGAAGACTATAGGCTCATATCTCCCAGTCTCGTTGTAAAATTCATGAAAAGAGTTTTCAACGAGATTGGGGAGGAGTAAGGTATCTAGGGGACCACAATAGATCCCAATGGGTCGAAGTGTCCGAGTTGTTTCTCGGCCCCTCCACAAGATAAGATAAGATAAATAATATTTAATATAGAAAATCCTTTTTATTGTTTTTCAACCTCAACGTCTGAACGAATTTAGATGAAACTTGGGGATAGACTTTTCTTGGATTAGGAAAAAATACGTATCGATAGAACGTTGCCATGATGCCGTATTTTAAAGCCGGATAAAGTTTAAAAAGGAGTAATTTTTAAAAAGGCACAAAAAAAAATTGCTGTTTTTTTGCGATAATGGTACGGAACCCTTCGTGCGCGAGTCCGACTCGCACTTGGCCGGTTTTTATGTCTGTATTTTGGTCTTTAAGCAATCTTTCGCAATGAAGCAGATAACAGTGCTCAATGACGTTTCTATAAATTCACTTGCAAAACGTCTTGTTGGTTTAAAACGAAACTATTGGTTTCATACTTCATACATACATAAACCCACGCCTTTTTCCCATGGGGGTAGGCAGAAACTACAGAACGCCACCACCTACGATCATTACATACTTCTTTTGCCTCACTCACATTCATACATCTAGTCATACACACGCCGGTTATGAGTACTGCGCACCTGACCTTTCTGAAAAATATCACCTATACTTCATCTATCTTATAAATAATACCTTTAAATGAGCAATTCTTATATATATATATATACACATAATCTGAATCTCGGAAACGGCTCCAAAGATTTCCATGAAATTTAGTATGCATGGGGTTTCGGGGGCGATAAATTGATCTAGCAAGGTTTCATTTTTAGAAAACGTCGTCATTTCTCTGTTTTCACTCGAGCAGAGCCCAGGTACTTTATCATAAAACGTCCTTAAGACTGATTAATAAGCGGTGAAATAATATATTAAAAACCGGCCAAATGCGAGTCGGACTCGCGCACGAAGGGTTAAAAAATCGCGTTTGTTGTATGGGAGCCCTAATTAAATATTTATTTTATTCTGTTTTTAGTATTTGTTGTTATAGCGGCAACAAAAATATATCATCTGTAAAAATTTCAACTGCGTCGCTATCACGATTCATGAGATACAGCCTGGTGACAGACAGACGGATCGCGGAGTTTTAGAAATAGGGTCCCTTTTACCCTTTGGGTAAGGAACCCTAAAAAAGTGTCATTGATAGTAGCGCAAAAAAAAAAAATGCGTAAAATCCTCAGAAGTTTCAGAGACATCCTAGGTTTCTTTACCCCGAAGACGCGGCTAAAGTTGCTTTCAGTAATTTAACTTCGGTATGTCAAAATTTCATAGTGTCTGAACAAATGCTACCATTTCAGTTAAAACACTTTTTTAAAAAGTTACTTTCTTTGAATGGGTTCTAGTTTCCAAACTTAATTTCTTAGTCGACTTTAAATTCAACAACTTTTTCTTGGACAAAGAACTAGTAACTGTGGGTAATTTTATTTTGTTTCATTTAAAAGTACTCGTACATACGTACATAATTTGTTGGACGCTGGGAACTTTGTTGAGTCACTTCTTCTCCTAGCTTAAGTTCTAGAAAATAGTCAAGAGTGAACTATTTTTAGGGCTTCGTATTGAATTGTTACTGTCAGCTTTATTTAGGTGATAGCCTATTTTGCAAGTAAATTCTCTCTCTCTTTCTCTTTTAAAAAAAAAAACATTGCTCCACACTAGGAATTTCTTCCTGTATCGTGGGTGCGTTTACAAACATATAAACTCACATACACAAACACCCAGAGCCGGATCAACTATCTGTAGTTCATACAAATATTTGTTCCGTGCGGGCATCGAACCCGCGACACGCAGCGCAGCAGTCAATCTTTAAATACAAGTATCTTTTTTTGAGAAAATCTCACAATACTATTCCCAACCACTGCAACTCCTGAAAGCCAACAGTCGCCACTGTTGGCTTTCAGGTGTTGCCAACACCAACAGAAAAACGCCGTGTTAATGAAGCACGGCGATTCCCAAAAAAACTATGGTTCCCGCAACGAAATAAAGCAGAAAAGAACAACGGAGGACTAAGAAAAATATAATTTATAAAATTCCGCGTAAGGCTTCCGCATAGCTACCACTACAGCCCAAACCTTAATGCAAAGTGTGATATTTCATAGTATAATGCAGCCGACCCATTCGGCTGACGAATTCATTATTTTGCATAACAAAACCAGCGAGTAAGACGAAGGAGCAACAATGACCGCACTTCCCCATAACCCAGGGTAGCCAGTGTAATTGCAGAATTGTTTCAATATAATTATGAGACGGTGCAGCTTGGCAATGTTTTGTGCAATTCATTAAATATTTTAAGCTCCCGCAGACAGGTGGGACGCGACAATGCGACAACTTGTTGAGTTTTCATCGAAGTTATTTCAAAATTTCTGTACAATTAATTTGCTTAAACTTTCCATAAATACTTTGGGCAACTTCTAGTCTAACCGGAAAACCAGTATTTTACACAGAGTGATTGTATATCTGACTTCCACGACCCAGTTGCTGAGTCACACGATCCTCGGTAAGACTGTTTATCAAACCTACCAAGCTTTTTGGACTTCTAACTGTCCGTAACGACTGTCAAAAATCTACAAATAACAGCCGGACATCGCCTCCCACCTGCCTGCATGAAATTAGACGTTGGGCCGTGTTTTTCTAGGCACAGACGTATCTCAATATGTAATAGGAGGTCACCCATCAATGGATCGACAAAGGTAGTTAACCCCGAAGTTCGACCCATCATCATCATCATTTCTGCTGAAGGGCGACCCCTATTGGACATAGGCCTCACCTAAGTGTCGCAACCTCGATCGGTCCTGCAAGTCTCTTATCCAGCGGATTCACGCAACCCTGATAAGGTCATCTCTCCACCTAGAGGGACGGCAGATTGACCCATGCGACTGTTATTATTTAGCCATGTACTCGTATTTACCTATATGTATATCTAAAATTCCTCTGCCGACAGAAAACATTCTCTGAAATTGTATTGTCGCAGTTTCACGCCGCGCTTGTCTGCGGCAACCTTTTAGTTGTTACAATTCATTTTTATTTTATAGAGAAGAATTTTGAATGGGAGTTTATTGGTTAATGACTTGGTAACATGCAACACTGCATGTGTTGGACTAAGCTGGTCGTAGCTGTTAGCCTGAAGTTTTTTAATTATGGGATTTATCAAATAGGTACTATAAATTACCTTAACCGTAATATAGGTGTGGATTTTGGGATAATTCAATCTCACACGGACTGTTTTATTGCGATACTGTCAGATAAGTAGTACTTAATTTGTATAAGAAATCGCAGTATCAATCTGCTTAGCCTTTGCCCAACTATGTTGAGGTCGGCTTCCAGTCTAACCGGATTCAGCTGAGTACCAGTGTTTTACATGGAGCGACTGCCTATCTGATCTCCACAGCCCAGTAACTGGGTAACACGGTACCCCTTGGCTAGACTGGTTTTAGATCTCAAGCGTCTGACTACCCGTAACGATTGTCAAAGATCTTCAAATGACAGCCGGGACCAACGGCGTAACGTGCTTTTATGTTGAAATGGTCACCCAACCAAGGACTGAACTCATGAAGCGTTGCTTAACCTTGATGATCGACCAATGTGGCTGTTATTATTTAGCCACGAGCTTCTCAGGAAGTAACTAATAAAAAAAAAAAAATGAGGAAGGTCCACTATGGCCAATGCCTGTCTGGGTCGCAGATAAATTTGAAAAAGAGTTACCACGGCCCTGGCTCAAGCAACTGTAGGAACATGGGTGGGTTTCAGTCAGTAAAAGTCTGACACGCCCTCCCGCTTCACCCAGAGCGGGAGCAGTCATTGGATGATTTCCCACCCAAAAAAAAGGTAGGTAATACATTGTTTCCTTAAATAAACTTTCTAAAAACTTCTACTTCCACTCTTTAGGGAATACAGAATTACAGCTCAGTTAACCTAGGGAACAGGTAAACAACGTTACAAAAAAGGGTAGTCTCAAATTTGTTCCCTATATTAATTGTGATCCCTTTTGTGAAGGGTTTTTTTTAGAATTAGTAGCTACATTCATACCTTTGTTCAACATGACTTAATTTGCGTGGGCTCAAGTTATAGCCTAAGTTAGAGTAATGTTTTTTGAAGTACTCTACTTAGGATTTGTTGAAACGGAAAGTGAGTTTTCTTTTTACCAAGTATGTTTATGGAAAGGTTATCAGGGTTCATTCACTTTATTGGATTGGAGAAATTGGTTCTGGATTTAGCTCATCTAAAATTATATTTTGAGGATAAATAATATATTTTGTAGTTTGTTAACCGACTTCAAAACAGGAGGAGGTTCTAAATCCATCGCAATTTTTATTTTATTTTGTTTTCCCCGATTATACAAAAACACCGTACCGATTTAGAGAATTCTTCTTTTGTATGAAAAAGTATGCTTCCCAGGTGGTTCCATTAGGTCAGGATCCGATGATGGGATCCTAGATATATCGAGGGAACTCCTCAAATATTATAGGCACACCTATAGCGATTTTGGTATTTTAATCAACAATGCAATTATTTGCACTCTGAAAGTAGCACTTGAACTGTTGAAGAAGACCACAGGTGGCCACTGGAACTCCTTAATGCTAAGTATGTGGTCGCGGATAAATTTGAAAAAGAGTTACCGCGGCCCTGACTCAAGCAACTGAAGGAACACGGGTGGGTTTTAGTCAGTAAAAGTCTGACACGCCCTCCCGCCTCACCCAGAGCGGGAGAAGTTATTGGATGATATTACAACAAAAAAAAAAAATGAAAAGTATGTAACGGGTACGATCTCGAATAGTTAACCGACTATGATCAAGCAAACACTTATAAATAAATGGTACTGATGAAAATGGTGATGAAATGAAACTGGAATGTAGGCACTCCGAAATAAAACAATGTATCCTAATCGGGAACACCCAAATACTCCGAAATATTTTATTCCGAATTTCGATGTTCAGATTTTCGAAAGTCCGGATTTCATAATACCTAAGAATTATAATGTCTATTATTAAAAATCACGAAATTAATTTTACCGAAAGTCGTAAATGCGATTTGTTAGTTTTCCGATTTTCATACATTCGAAGAATCAAAAGCTCGAACGGTTCTCGGTCCGAACACGTCCCCACTTTACGTCTATTAAAACCAGAAAAATCCATTTTTCCACTTTGTTGGAATTAATAATATGTATATCCATGCCAAATTATAGCTTTCTAGTACTTAGAGTCTCTGAGCTAAGCTGCGGACGGACAGACGGACAGAGCGAAACTGTAAGGGTTCCTTGTTGACTTCGGAACCCTAAAAAAAATACTTAAACGCCCTATGCAGGTGTTGAATGAGTTAGAGAATAATGAACGATGCAAGTTTAAACTGCACTTGTTACTCAGTTCAGCCTCTCGTTATAGTCTGCAGGTGAAGGTTGGCTGAATACTAGGTTTATTAGGATAAGGATCCTATGTAACTTTTATTCGGAAGTCTGTTTTTTTCTTTTTTTATCCTTGGCGTCTTACAGTTAAATACTGGAATTCACTTAAAAACTATCAGCTTTTAATTTGAATAAAACTAAATTTCTATTTCTTGAGCAGTGTAGGGAATTACCAAATAAAGAATTGAAATGTTCTGGAGTGGCAAATTCGATGGCACAGCATTAGAAGGAACGGTGGCTTGACTAGGCTGTGCTGGTGAGAGCAAAAGGAATCAGTTGGATGTGTTAAACACAGGAGCAGCCGTTGTGACAGTGAGTCCTATGTCCAGCAGTCGGAGATCTTTCAGTTGAAATGATGATTCATAAAAGATTCCTAATTTGGGTACAGTTTTAAGAAAGTTTCTTGCTTTGTCCTTCTCATACTTCTGATTTTATTCATTCTTTTTTTTTATTCAGGCCATTCTTTTCTGAAATGCGCTACCTCTCCATATCAGGACGACCACTAGACTATGTATTTAAGCGGAAGTTACAGCATTATTTTTTACACCAGCAGAGTCGACACATTTTTATTTCATGCTACATAATTTATCTGGTACCTACATAGTAGATACGCTTCGATTGGCAATATATTGAACACGTAATATGACACGAAATCTTGCGAAAACACCCCGATTCAAACAGTAAAACGCCCATAACTTTTGAACGGCTGATCCGATTTTATTTAAACATAGCTGAGAACACTCTTGACAAAATCAGCTTTCAAACAAAAAATACTAAATCAAAATCGGTTCATCCGTTTTTTTAGGAGCTATGATGCCACAGACAGACACACAGATACAACAGCAATCAACACACGTCAAACTTATAACACCCGTCTTTTTCCGTCGGGGGTTAAATACCCAATTGATGCTGTATGAAAACAGTTGTTACCATTACAAAAGCCTGTTGAACATACAAGAAAATATGCCTTCGAACATTCTCAAAGGCCAACGCTCCAGACATTTCTTAATGTGTTCACTGTTCAGGCATAATTAATGAAGTTTCGCCCATTATTCATCCCGAGTATAGGCAGAGTTGTGCCATTAGTATGCAAGCAGTGCGTTTGTGACATAAAGTTAGGAAGCTCTCACATTGGAGGAAGGTTAAAGTAAAATTCATGTCAGAATCATTTTTATTATAGTATTTGGACTTCCTCATCATATTTACAGGTCAAAGACGTTCATTGCTAAAGCGCCCAAAAGTTTTTTAGACTTAAGAATAGTGTTTATGTGTGTTTTTATAGTTTCCTGACGCTGACGCAGGCAGGATTCAATAATTACCTCTATTTAGAGTCCTTTTTTTAACATATGTCCGTCGCGGTCCGTAAGGATTAAAACCAACTCCACAGTCTCCCTCCTCCAGTCTTTACATCGTCAAGTATATTTTGTTTAAATTGAAATAATAAACTTAAATATAACATAACATAACTCAAATATTTACTTGTCTTGCATAAAGGAACACACAAGTTTGCAAAATCTACTACCACTGTTCTTGTTCTTGTAATGTTTATTTGTCGTTTTGTGGCAATTAAATATATTTTTTTCTTTTTTTCAATATCAATGAAGATTTTCATGAGATGATTCGTCAGTTGTCGTATCAACGGCAGTAAAGACCAAAGCGTGGGATAAATTATTCAAAAAATTACGTACCTGCATTGTAATGCAAACTTAATGTCTATACAAAATAGGTCGGCGGGCGGTCCGGATCCGGTTCGCGGTCCGCCGTTTGGTGACCCCTGCTCCAGACCATCTTATTCGATGTCAGCAACGGCGATGGTCGAATAAGTAAAATGTAAGGATTTGGTCATGTCACATTTCGATGGCGCCTCGCAATCCCATACATTATTGACATTTTGTCAATCGCTATCGTGATGTTTTCTTTGATATGCCGCATTAACATTCCTGCAAATCGCGAGGCGAATGGTGAATAACGAACACGCATAATTATGTAAACAGTGCGCTCGCTATTCACCTTGTGCCTCGCCTCGCGATTCGAGCGATCGCGTTGTGAGTGGTTTTTGGGATGCGAATCAAAGGGCACGAATGGCGAACACGAATTTACTGTTTACACATTCGCCTGCATTCAGTTGACAGCTAGCGCCCGAACCAACAGGACGTGTAGGCAAAATGGAGTGGAATGAGGTGCGAATTTTATAATTCCTAGAACTTAATGAAAAGGAAGAGCTCATTTGGTATCCAAAAAATCGCAGTCTTAAAAATAGACAAACGATGCATGGAACCGTATATCAACTAGTATGGGATTGCAGTCAGCAACTTAAAATTAAAGAAGAATTCATGAATAGCCTGTGTTCATTTTCATTTTCACCCTCGTCTGCGTCTACGGTTCTTTTTTACTTTTTACGCAGGATATCTAAATAATGTATAAACTCATAGACGTAGCGCACATGACGCAATTATTTTCATGTCCTCCATGTTCATGTGCGAATGTCAAAATAATTGATCCCGCGAATGTGTGAACAGTAGTGTGCGACGACACTCGTATACGAATGTTTCGTCAAATTTTCGTTGAGCGACGAGGCGAACGGCGAACACGATTGTGTAAATGCGGTAATAGAATTTTACTTGTCTAGAGCCTCTGATATGTTTAATTAATTGATTATGCCAGGCAGATAATTTCATACTAAATCTCTTTTCAGTGTTTTTCTGGTTTACAGTGACTTAAATATTTAAAGCGTGGTGACGTATGGAACTGAAATGTGGTCGCTCGCAATAGGTTTCATTACAAGCCTAAAGGACAATGGAGAGAGCTTTGCTCGGAGTTGCCTAGCGTGATCGAATCAGAAATGAAGACATCCAGCAAGAGAACCAGGGTTACAGACATAGCCCGAAGAATCGCCAAACTTAAGTAGCAGTGGGCAAGGCACATTGCTCACAGAACGAATGATCAATGGGGCCGAAAAGTTCTGGAGTGGCGACCGCGAACCGGAAGACGTTGCGTTGGCAGGCCGCCCACTAGGTAAAGTGACGACCTGGTCAAGGCTGCGGGTGTCCGGTGGTTGCGAGTCGCATAACCAATCAGTGTGGCGACGCTCGGAGGAGGCCTATGTCCAGAAGTGGACGTATGAAATATAAGCGTAGGTTTTTATTTTATAGGCGAGATTTATTCTCGAAGTGATAGACAAATTTCGATAGTTATATTTAAGGCCCACATATTACTCCCCTTTACTCAGGCACTTACTCGTACGTTTATAGGCTACGAAAACCTGCTAGCATAATATTTTTCAACGTGAAACACTGCCTCTAAACTAATGTTATTCCACCATTAATTCTGCTTTCTACTTACAAAATGTCGCCTCGTCTAGTGTTTTAGGAACCATTTTACAAATTGGATTACTAGAATATAAGAAAAATATGTGCCTATTAGGTACCTAACTACTGAAAACGTCAGAACACTATAAAACTAATTAGGTAAAAGGTAACATCACAACACGGTTTCTTTTTCGAAAGTATTAAGGTTTCTATAGACAGGCGTGAAGCGCCAATGTGACAACGATGAGTGTCATTCTGAATTTCGACAGTTAATTATTTCGACAGAGTCTCAATTTCGAAAAACAATAGTTCGACAACTCATTCTAGTACTCTAGTAGAACTCATTTAGTTAATGCTAGTCGAATATATGTTCTGTCGAAGCAATGAGTTGTCGAACTATTGTTTTTCGAAATTGAGACCCTGGTCGAAATAATTAACTGTCGAAATGCAGAACGACATTCGACAACGGACAACGATGCAACTACAGCCAGGCGAGCACGGCCTCTGTGACAAGCTTGAGTAACGGTTTTTGTTACCAAACTGTGATAAAACCTGTCATAGTAGGCCGTGCTCGCTTCTCTGGTTTTCATTTTTTTTTCAATTTTTTACCCACATTGAGCAACCGTGGTCAGCAATGCTCGTGCCTTCCCTGTATGAAAAGAGGCCTTTGCCCTGCAGTACGACAGAAACGGGCTGATATTATTAGAACCGACACACCAGATATCGACAGACAGGTGCGAAGCGACATTGAAACAGCTCGTGACAGCTTTTGCCATCGAATCATTCTGCCAGGTATGTTTAAACCCCATAAATCAAATAGGGGCGATTTTAATGTTAATTGCTAAACAAAAATCACTTTAGATTTGTTGTTACTGAAAAATGTATACAAAAACTGAATAATAATAAAAAAAACAAAAGCCATAATATAGTTTTGGTCAGTTAGCTCGCGATTTTGTATCCTCTGACTGCACAGTATGATTTTCTTATTGTTTACGTCTTTTTAGTTCGCTTCTTAAGCAGTCGGGCTTTTGTTTTTTTAAATATAATAAATACAATCATTTTATTATTAGTTATTAATAAAACATATATACACAATTGAATATTCTAAAAAAATTAATACCTATATACAAATACAAAGGGGAGACGGAAAAAAGCTCATTGTGCATCAAAAAATTCGTCCACATCGATGTCAATGGGAAACGTGCCCAGAACGCTGGCAGCATTGCCACGATGAATGGCAATGCTGATTCTCTGGCCGAAGAAAAGGCCAGCCCTCTGGTCACGTGAAGAGTCGACGAGCTTTGTGCTAATTTCTCGAAAAACTCGATGCGCACTCGGACCCCATGGACCTAATGTTTAAACCCCAAACGGCTCAAACATATAACTTCCAATAAGGTTGTTATATTTGCGCCGTTTGAGGTTTTCTGCACACCTTCCAAGGCATACTATACTATAATAATTTTATATACTTGTTTTACTTATAACTTTTTAGTTAGTTATAAAATGTAAAATTAAAACTGAGGTACACGAAACAAAATGTATTGGCTACTTAAGCTCGAGTAATCAACTTTGTTGGTCTTATTAAGAAAGTATCGCATTCGTGAATAAATTATAATGCGATATAAATTGAAATGTATTCGGAAGCCAGAATGAAAGATGTCAAGGGGTGTTGTGTCATGCGGTTACTGAGTTTTGGAAGTCTGTTTGGTAGCGGTGCTCAGCTGGATGTGGTTAGACTGGAAGCCGTCACCAATTTAGTCACACATGTAAAATTACATATAAATACACACGTACATTTTTGTTTTAGGCTAGGTATATAATTTATCTAGTAGTAGACAGGCTTTCGATCAAAAAAAAATTAAAAACAAAAAGCTTTATTCAATTAGGCCATTAAGCGGCGAACGTCAAAAAATAAATTATGTAATATTAATTGATTCTACCGTCCATTTGGAAATGTAGCTTGTTATGGAGAAGAACAGACAAGAAACTCCACACTTACTCTTTTTAAAAAAAAATGTGTTTGGTTACAATAATCTTGTTGAAAAATACATATATGTGAGAACGATGTAAAAAAAAAGAAAAAGCGTTTAAAAGTGTGTAGAGTAAAACAAATTGAATACGTAATTATGACACGTTTAGCGCCTGCGAGCGGCTTCGCCCGCGTGAATGTCGAAAATTTTCCCAAGGGAACATATTCCCGGGATAAAAAGTATCCTATGTGCTATTCCAGACTATAATCTATATATGAGCCAAATTTCATCCAGACCCTTCCAGCCGTTTGAGTGTGAAGAAGTAACAAACTTTCGCCTTTATAATATTAAAATATTAGTGTGATATCTTGCGAAAACAACCCGATTCAATAAGTAAAACGCTATATATTTTGAATGGCGGAACCGATTTTCATCAAACATAGCTAAGAACAAAACGAAAAAATCAAAATCGGTATATCCGTTTAGGAGCTATGATGCCACAGACAGATACACAAACAAACAGGTACACACGTCAAACTTTAACATTTCTCTTTCCGTCGGGTGTTAAAAAAGGCTAGGCAAGGACAGATATTGTTGATAATGTACTGTTTCTTGGATTGTTGAAATTAGACTCTAGACTCGAAAGAACATGTATAGGTAAGGGTGACGACACCTTTAAAATAACGACTTTTGTATTGCGTTATACACTTGAAAGGGGTTAAGGTCATGGAAAGGATATGTGAATTCAACTCATAGGGTGGAACACTTACCCTTTCTAAATTATTAACGCAATACCGAAAACATTTAAAGAAAATGCGTCATTTTCTTCCATGGAGTTGTGCCCTTTGCCCTGCCGAACTCACTTACGCAATTAGCCTGCCTGCTGTGTATCATGACACTTCCTAGTAAGAATGATGTCAGGTTTTTTAGTTGCCGACTACGGACATCATCATCATCATATCAGCCGAAAGATGTCCACAGGCCTCCCCCAAGCGTCACCACATCGATCGGTCCCGTGCGTCTCGCATCCAGCAGATCTCCGCAACCTTCACCAGGTCATCGGTCTACCTGGTGGGAGGCCTTCCAACGCAACATCTTCCGGTTCGCGGTCGCCACTCCAGAACCTTTCTGCCCCAACGGCCATCCGCTCTGCTAGCAATGTACCCTGCCCACCGCCACTTAAATTTGGCAATTTTTCGGGCTATGTCGGTAACCCTGGACGACTAAGGTAACGACTGTCAAAGCTGCACTTGCTTTCCGAGGCATTGAAGTCTCGGTGTGTAGTAGATGACCATCTAACGCTGGCTAAGGCCGGTCCCATCACCCATCTACAGACCAGCTAGATCTAGCGTTGCATTGCTTTCGGATATTGACCCACACGGCTATTATAACTTACCCACGAGCCTGCTCATACAACATTAACTAAAATCAAAACTAGTTGCTTCAAATATACGACTATACGGTTTATAGAGCCATTATAATTATTGCTTAGGTTATTAACAAAATTGTTAGGTAGAGCTGTTACTCATTCTTGTGTTATATCTCAGTTACAAGTTACGACCCCCTCGGGATTACATAAGGAAACTCATTCCTCACTGAGAATACACGAAAATTAGACGTAGCTTGATTACGCAGTTAACACAAATTATTATGAACATGAAAGCGTTATCGTGTTACCCAGTTACTGGGGTTTAAAGGTTAGATCGACAGTTGCTCCATGTAAACAAGAAAAAAAAAAAAAACACCTGACATATTTTTATTTCATGCTTCGATCCACAATTTGCAGCCCGATTCAAACAGTAAAACGCCCATAACTTTAGAACGACTAAACCGATTCTCATCAGACATAGCTAAGAACACTCTCGATAAAGTCACCTTTTAAAAACAAACAAACGAAATTAAAATCGGTTCATCCGTTTAGGAGCTATGATGCCACAGACAGAAACACAAACACATTATAGGTACACACGTCAAACTTAAAACACCCCTCTTTTTTCGTAGAAGGTTAAATACTGGTATCCAGCTGCACTCGGTTGTCGATTAAAACATAATTAGTAAAAGACTGGTTATTATATTAAAGACAATATAAGAAAATGCAGGTTGATTCTACCCGCCTTTCTCACCATCAATTTGCAAGAAACCGTCCAAGAATAGAAAATAAATAAAGAAAAACTAATTATTATAAAATCAATAAGCCCGACGGCAAAAAAATAATTAACTGAAACGAGAAAAACAAATACTATTAAATAGACATTAAATATTTTTAGGCACTTCTAACGATTTCGTTCTGACGAGAGCTATGGTTTGGAACGACTTTGACAGATGTCAACTTGACGTAACACTAAGCACTAGTTTTAAGCGCGAAGAAGAGAGAGGGGTCAAGGACTGAGGAGTAAGAATATGTCGGGTTTGATTGAATGGTTAATTTGTGATGAAACTTATGGAGAAATACAGTGATAGTGACCGATTGTTCGTGTAGACAAAACTACGTGCCTAGTGGAATGTCGTATACCTACGTTATTCACCAATACATTTGGTTTGTCTAACTCGTAGTAGCCCGAAAAGATCCCATGCAATAATGGCTTTTCCTGACAATTACACAGTATTCCCTACATATTTATTTTAATATTAATGTACACACAGAAAATACATACAGAAAACACAATAAAAATATAAAATGAAAGAATATTATGAGGTGCTGCCAGCGGTGACGGGTACGATGGAGTATTATAGGGTTATCTGAAGTCCGAAGAGAGAGGAAGGACTCGATAATCCTCAAATCCGGTAGCCTGCTCTATTTCCGAGAGTCTCAGGGTGATGTCGGGTTTATCATCCACAAGTCGTGTGTGTCGACCATGGTGGCGTACCTTATACTCAAAATATATCCTCAAGATATTCGCTGCAGGTCAAACAGGTCTACGCCCCAACCTCGGCACTCCCCGACGACGAAGTAGAAACCATGTATGAAGATATCTCTAGAGCCATGCATGGTTTCAAAACTCACTTCAACGCGAAACTGGGCAAACGAAAAGAGGATGAGCTGCAAATGGGGCAATTTAGAGTTCGACTTTGAAACCACTGAGGTCACCTATTGGCCAGTTTTATGAACAAGGATCTGTATGATGAACTCCTTCTTCAGAAAGTGTGAGCACAGGAAGTGGACATGGCAAAGCGAGGTTGCAACTAAAACGAGATTGACTTCATCATGTCAACCAAGAAACAAATGTTCAATGATGTCTCTGTTATCAATTCGGAGAAAACCAGGAGCGATCACCACATGGTAAGTGATACATTGTAAATTAATATCAAGCTTGAAAGGTCTCGACTGATGAAGTCTTCGCTCCGCAAAAACCCGAGATCTTTCAGCTCGAACTCCAGAATCGTTTCGAGTGCCCAGGGAGCTTCTTGGACGAATACAGCGATGGGTTCGTGGAAGCTGTCCATACTATGGGGTCTATGTTTTCAAGACCCGCCGTACAGATAGAAACAAAAAGCTCTCGGCTGGAGATAATCCAGTATTCTGCAGTCTTCAGATGATGCGTTGAAATACCGGCACCTAAATAGACGGATCACAAAGTCCTTAAAAAAACGAGCTCCGCCGCTTTAATATCGAAAGTATTAAAGACGTGATTGAAAGAAATAAGGGATCCAAGGTCTTTGCAAGAGATCTGACTATTGGGCAGTGCCAGCTCACGAAACTGAAAACCGATGATGGTAGGATCATAACCACCAAACCGGAGCTTCTGAGGGAGATCGAGAGATTCTATGGGCAGTTGTACATGTCAACCAGTAAACCCGTTGCGAATCTAGCATATGACCCTAGAGCTAGATTGACCCGACACTATAGGCAAAGGCATTCCGGACGTCAGCCTGTACAAGATTAGGATGGCTGTTTCAAAGCTTAAGAACAACAGGGCACCGCCACCGGGTGATGATGGAAACACGGTTTTTAGTTTTATTAATGAACGAGTTCTCCAAATAAGTTATGTTGTATAAGATTATTTATGTTGCTATCAAAGATTAGTAGCATAAAAGTTGTACGATATATATTATTATATTTAGTATTTTGTGGTATATTTAGTAGCTTTCATTTGATACCCATACCTTTTTTAGGGGGAGGCGCCATGTTTAAAAATTATATAGCCCATGTCACTCCCAAAATTGAGACGAATCCATGACGAATCCATCTCATGACACCTCATATGTCGTAATTCGTCAATCCCTTTGGGCTGTAGAGCGTGTTATAGAAATGGACATACAAACGTTCGAAAAACCTCACCCTCCCGCATTCGCGTAAAAAGGGATTATTTCTGCCAGGTATGACGAACCAAAAAATTACTGCATTCGCTTTAATTTTTACAACATCGCCAATTCGCCGTTCAGCTTAAATTCCGTACTAAATAAACGCCAACAACAAGTAAACACGACCAAAAAAGTAAGTAACTTGAAAAAACAATTTAGCAAGCCGTTCATCCGAACCGACTTCATATCGATCAAAGAGCCCACGAAAGCACAATTAACTTCACCAGTGCCTTTGTTTAAAAACACAACTCCGGCAAAAATTCTTTCCTATATAACAATTTTCAGTTTCGAACTAACCGACAAAAGTCCAATAGTTCCCAAACAATCTTGATGAAAGCGATTGAGCGTTTCTCCGACGATTTCAGCGCTAAAATGTTTCTGTTTTTTTGCTTTTTATCGCCAAAACAAAAAGTTTGTTTATTGCTCTTCTCTTTTGTTTGGCGAACAACCTTCTTTGAATATTCGGCGCGATAAAGAGACAGAAGATTTAGCACTCACACTTATGTAGTTTGGAATACGTGTTTTGTGTTGAGAAATCCCTGTGTGTATTATGGCGTAATCGCCGATATATCTTTTGATCCAGGACTGGAGGCCGGTTTTTGAATTGAATTAAGAACGTGTCCACATCCAAATTTTTCACAGATTTTGACAGAATCTCAACTTCTTCTTAATTCATAAATTGGAGGTCAGCATTTCAGCAAAGCTATTTTAGGACTGGTAAAGTATTATGGAAGTAGGTAATACTTAATTCCATATTTTTTCATCTGCAATAACTAAGGCATCATTATCCGAAAAATATTATTTCATGAACATCTATTTTCAATACTCTTACAGAGCGCATCTCGTGATCTTTCTTAATTATAAAAAACAATATTTAATACATCATCACATCACATCATCAGCCTAATAATGTTCCCACTGCTGGGACACAGGCCTCCTCTCTGTGAGAGGGAATGGGTCGTAATCCACCACGCGGGCCCAGTGCGGGTTGGTGGATGTCACATGTCTTCGAATTTTTGGTTCTACGACATGCCGTTTTCCTCACGATGTTTTCCTTCACCGTTTTGGGAGCAGTGGTGATGAAATAATTTACACAAAGTAAAGCGCCTGCCTGGGCTCGAACCCACGACCTACAACTTGTAAGTCGCGGCCGATACCACTAGGCCACCACTGCTCTATTTAATACAATGTGATAATAAAATACATGTACAAAGGCGAGCTTAACTCAGTGTTGGATCCAGTGTACAATTTTAAAATAACATAATTATCTATAATCATAAAAATAAATCATCAATATATACATTATATTATATATATATCTACTAACATTGCGTTAAAAGGAAATGCTCTTTAATTTTCCTCTTGAAGACATCGAGAGAAGGGCTATCGCGTAGGGAGTGTGGGACAGAATTCCAGAGGTGCACTGCAGTTACAGAGAAGGAGCCATCATAACGGCTGGAAGTGTGACGCGGAGTACGAAGGAGAAGCGATGTCGCCGTGCGATAAGGTTTGCACCTCGGGATGATGTACTAAAACCGTTCGCGAAGGTATTGGAGAGAATTAGTGCTGTGCAGGATAGTTTAGATAAGGGATAGGATATGGGTATCTCGTCGACGCCAAATCGGCAGCCACTTCAATCTGGTCCGAAATGTCGACACATGGTCGTACCTACCTGCGGAGGCCGAAAATAAAGCGGATGCACAAATTCTGCAATCCCTCGAATTTGCTTAGAAGTATATCCGTTGCATGTAGAAAAAAAAACAAACATAATGTCGAACATAGAACCTCCTCATAGAAACATAGAAACGCCCGCAGCCAAGTCACACCATTCAAAGGAATCCTGTTCGGATCGAACAGACTGCGAGTGACCCCCGATCTTTAATAACATTGATGGTAAAAAATCTGTAAAACAATTCAGAACCAGCTGATTTGTGTATTAAATTTTACCTTTTGCGGTAATACTAACAAAGAGTTACTTCAGAAAACTTAAATAAAGCAACATAAAGTTTTTAACTTGCCGAAAAAAAAATAAACAAACTAAAAATTACTGTTTTCGCGATCCATTGTTCCAACGTTTTGTTCCCAAAGCTTAATTTCGGAACTCATTCACAAAAACATTATTTTCACATTAATATAATTATCGAAATTAATTAATTCGCCAGCGAATAACGCTTCGTTGACTACTAATCAAAATGTGCGAAAAGGTACTTGTTTCATAATTTCGTACAACACTCGGAGAGTCCGTTGTAATTTTGCAAATGGAATATCAATTCAATATTACGAGACAGTTTTGTATAAGCTAAAGACATGGAGAATCGACTGAGTCTTTACTGAGTTGAATTAAATACGCCTCGAAAAGTGTGAGAGAGATAAAGCAATTGTGCGACCAGTAGGCAATTGTATTTTTAAGAATTTTGATTGGGTGACGTTACAATCGTGTAGTTCTGTTTAATTGGTCACTTTCGTCACGCCTACCTGCAGAAAAGAGACAATACTTGTCTCTTTCTATAGAGTAATCAATTTTGTGTAGCTTTTACTCTAGGATAATTTTGCCAACGAAACTGAACGCGATCAGAGCATCTTAACCAAGTTCAAGATTTGTCATTGCTATGAAATGAAATGACACTGACAGCTCTGCTAACATACCATTTCGAAGTGCTGGTAGCGTTCTGTTTCATTGATGAAATTTGCTCTCAGTCCTTTCTCCATGTCTATGGCCACCATGTTTATGGCTTTGATGGAAACTGACGCATCATTTGCGATCGTTATTTCTAATTAAGAGAGAATGTTTTAGAAAATATAATTAAGAAGGGAACGCCGGACGTTACGTGAACTTATTGGGTACTTACAAATGGAGTCATTAACATTCCTACCCTAATAAGTGGATAAGTAATGCAGGTATCAGTCACGTACTTTCCGGTCAAAGCATAAAACTGGACTGAATAATAGGATTTTCTAATACTTTTACCACGGGGTCCCGCGCTAAGAAAGAATATTAGATTCAAATACATATCACTAGATGGCGCGATGTATTTTTGTTTGTAAAATTAACATTTCCTAGAACTGATCATAAAAGTGAATGTTCTTATTTAATTAACTCTCCTAAACACAAAATTACGGAATATTGGGTTCTTAATTCAAATTTAAAAGATTGTTTGAACGGATCATTTAAAATTGATTCCAATAGATAACGCGTTTTTAAATTTCTGAGACATTCCACTCGATTTTTTAAATTTGTTTTATCACACATTTTGGTATAATGAAACTGTAAAAACGTGGAAAAATTCTATAAAACAAATCGTCACTGTATTTGAATAAAAAAAATCACGAACCGAATAAACCTTATCTTGCAAGTCCAACCCAATACTTGCAAGTCGCTGCTAAAACCATATATCGCCGTGGAACGAAACCGAACGCGATCAATGTACTTATAAAAATAATCAGTTTAATCAGACGAAAAACGCTAGTTACGTTGGCACGGTTTCTTTGTATGGGATGAAGCATCTGTATGCTAGTATTATATTAACTGTGCTTTTACTAAGTTTCTTTACCTAATATTTCAAAATATTGTTAGAGAACAAGAACTGCCTCGTTGGTCTAGTGGTTGCAAGCGTTACTGCTGAGCATGAAGTCCTGAGTTCGATTCCAGGGATGGGCAAAGTATTATTGGATTTTTTCAATTGGAATTACTTAGTAGCAGTCTAGATTTGTACCCGGTGGATGGAAATAGGCCATTAATTTCGAGACTTCAATCAGTGCGTCCTACCTGTTATGACTTACGGCGCCGAGACGTGTACACTCACAGTACGGCTGGTCCATCAGCTTAAGGTTGCTCAGCGAGCTATGGCAAAGGCTATGCTTGGGGTTTCACTGAGGGATTGAATCCGGAACGAGGCAGTCCGCCAGAGAACCAAAGTTGTCGACATATCTCAGAGAACAAGCAAGCTGAAGTGGCAATGGGCCGGCTATATTGGTCGTAGAACCGATGACCGTTGTGGTAGACGTGTTCTAGAGTGGAGACCACGAATGGGTAAACGTTGCGTGGGACGCCCTCAGGCCAGGTGGAGCGACTATCATCGCAGGGTGGATGAGCTGCTGAAAATCGAGACAAATGGCGTGCGATTGGAGAGGTCTATGTCCAGCAATGGACTGCTATAGGCTGATGATTTTATGTTTTGTGTCACACAAGATTATAGCTAGCTTTATCACGGAACTAGTCCAGGAAGTAACTGCCATTATTATACCTTTTTCAAAGGGCTCGTTGCAGTGATCCAGTTTGATCGGAGGCAGTGTTATTAATATCACATAAGAGATTTCTGTTTCTTCACTGGAATGGCAACGCATAATTAGCATTGCCTCCAGTGTTGGGGAAGACTTAATACGGTTAGGCATGGTGACATTTTATCAGTATAACAACTGTCACAAGTCCTGAATATACAGGCTGTGTCTGGCACCGACGTGAAAAAAAATACCATGGATTCAAGATTTGATGTGTTGAAATTTTGGTAGGTTTTGGCCTATACTACAAAAAAAAACTGCGGTAATTAGTTTAAATCGTTATTTCTATCTAGCTCGCCGAAAAAGTGGGAGCGGCGCGGAGCGTGTAGGTGCTAGCCGGCACGTAGAACTTTATCGTGAAATTTAGGCAATCAGCTGATAGGAAGCACTTTTGAATTTTATTTTCATTGTTGTTTTTTTGCGAAAAGGGGCAACAAATGATTTAAAAAACGGTTTCTTTTTTCTAATCGATAATATCCTACGAAAAATCCTAATACTAGTGGGTCCGGAATCATACTCGTATACGAATAAATATGCTGTCATTCCATACATCTATGACCTTTTCACTATTGTTATCGCTAATAAAATATCACCTGAAGCAAATAGCGGCCGGATCACGGCACGGGGTGCGCCATGATCCGCCCGCTTGTTAGTTACACAAAAAAAATACCAACATAAAAGTAGTACCCACTAAAAGAGTGGTACTTAAGTTCGACAAACATAGTACACAAAAGGCTTCTTGTAAGTATTCCATTACCAATTTCCTTTTCAATGTTGATTGACACTAATAGGCGATGAGCCAGCAAATCATACCCTATTCTAAACAGGGATGTTAAGAAGCTCCGTAACCGTAACCGATATAATCAGATATCCGAAATAATAATCAATCCGTAACCGAATCGGATATTAAAGATTCGAATAATTTCGGATAGGGGCGGAATCTAAATGAGACAAGTTATGACAGGTTTTTCCGCCCGGCCGAGCCGAAACACTAGCCGCGCGCGTCACTTGCATATTTGTTTTATCATCATCATCATCATTTCAGCCGAAAGTCGTCCACGGCTGGACATAGGCTTCCCCCAAGCGTCGACAAACTGATCGGTCCTGTGCGTTACGCATCCACCGGACATCACCACCGGCTATATTTGTTTGCTTAGTCTTAACTAATATTTGTGTCTTATTTTACAATTCCTTAAAAATCTAATATCCGTAACTAACAGATAATCCGAAAATTTCATATTCGTAATCGTATCCGCAACCGGTATAATATTATTTCTGTATCCGTATCCAGATCCGAAATATCGTAGCCATAACATCCCTGATTCTAGCCACTAGCGCTAAGTACTTATACTTTGTGGTTATTTTGGGCACATTGAGACCGTTTGGTAGTTGGTAAATACGCTCTTTTTGTTTGCAGGGTATTTTCCTTTATAAGGTTGTGGAAAATGCTCGGTGTATTGTTTGTTTTGTAGTATTTTTGGATGTTAAAATCTTTGTGCCGTAAAAAAGGGTTTGATCGTGTTTGAAATGTAGAGAATAATGTTATATTTTAGAGAAGTGAAGTTCTATTACTGATATCATGGCGATAGCGGTTTACAAGATTTATTTCGTTCTAATACCAACAACTTATACCACTGGTATTTGTTTCAACTCGTATTTATTTTCAATTCCGAACGAATACCATTGTTTAAACTAATACCAAAACAAGTTCAAAGATATAAAGTATGTAGGTACATTCAGTAAAAATGCTTTGTATGTAATTATATGAAATTTTATTAAAAAATATATATTGTTAGCAAACGTCTAATTCAGTAATAAAATATGATTAATAATCAACTTTATTATAATTTTGGTCATTGTACTTGTACAATACTTTTTTTCAAAAAAATCATAACAAGAACAATTAACTTACAATCTCAAAGTTACAAAATATCTTTTATATTAAATAATAATTACGTCAGGTAAATTTTGTACCAAAAGTATTATTACTTTTATTTTAACAATTGTAAAATATCATAGAAAATACACTTTCTGTATACTCAAATCAGTTATTTATCACCTATTTATTAAATTTTTATAAAGTTTTCGCCTAGTCTGTTGTCGTGACGAGGTTTGAGTTTTTTTTATTTATAGCTATTGAATGTGCTAATATTCGCGAATATAAAACACCAAGAACCAGTGGTATAAATTAAATTCGATAACTATCGATACACAGCGTCCATACAGAAATATATTTCACTAGAGGACGCCTCGCGGTTTCACCCGCGTTGTTCCCGTTCCCGTGGGAATACAGGGATAAAAAGTAGCCTATGTCACCCGGGGATAGAGTAGCTTCCCAATGGTGAAAGAATTTTTGAAATCGGTCCAGTAGTTTTGGAGCCTATTCGGTACAAACAAACAAACAAACAAAAATATCTTTCCTCTTTATAATATTGGTATAGATTAGGTTTGACTGTGGTGACTGTACCAAATTCAAATTTTTAGTATTCGTTCGCACATTAAAATTAATTATTTAAAGAGTGGTATTCTATTCCAATAGAAAATAAATAGTGGTATTATATGTTGGTATTAGAACGGAATAGAGAAAGAATATTTTTAGTTGCTATCACTTCATGGTAAAAAACTTTGTGTGCTTGTAATGAGAGTCGACTACAAATAAATGCAGCTATTCCATCTAAATCTTTTTGGTATTCGAGTCCACAGCTTATGGAGGAACACCGTGGTCTTCTAATTAATAAGGGATCTTATTAATTACTACATAATTACAGAATCCCTTAATCTTCCTCTGACCAGATTTAGTAACAACAGTAACCCTATACTTTAAGAAAAATAAGCGGTTCAAGCTTATACCTTCTCTAATCAGCAAACACATAAATAATTCGTTCTACTAGCAAGTGCCTCTATCCCGTCTAATATTAAACAAAACTATACTTTAAAAGCAATACCTTTACGACCTCCTAAAAAGCAGGCAAGACTACCCACACAACCTTTGTCCAAGACCGCAAAAATTCTCGCTCACCAAAATTCAATTTAGTCTGTACGGCAACTATGACCCAATTCCCATTCAACAGACCCAGTGTTTCCCAAATCTAATAAACTTTTTTTTTAATTTTCCATCTCATCTTACCTTCGGGGTAATGTAGGCAACTGTTCGTAAACCAGGAAGTACTGAGGCCTTCCCGGGAACATAATGTGTTTCAATAAAATGTACTGCATACTCTGATGTTCTCAAACTTTTGAGTTGTGACCCCCGAAGCGGGCGGCGTCTTGAATGGAAACTTTTTGAAAGTTTGTTTCGTGGTTGTTTTATATTATCGGTGTTATGCAATGACCTGCATTGTTGTTTCGAAGTAGAGCTTCTTCTAAATTCTATTCGAGCGATAAGACCGCCCATTGTACACATGTATATTTGAACAATTGTCCTGTACGTTTTTTGTGGTGTACAATAAAGTATAAATAAATAAATAAAATTCTTTTGTCATGCAAAATGGTAAAGGATTTATCACTTTTTATTAAGCTCTTGTCTAAAACGAGTTGGCGAATGAAATATTAGACATAATTTAGTAGAATAATAAAATAGTAAGAAGTTTTAGAATTAAGAAAGTATTTGTTTAATCAGTAAGAAACATTATAACTCTTCATAGAACTGATTGGGGCTCTAAAGATTTTCAATTAATTTTAAAACCTAGTTCAAAGATTATCGTAATAATATTTCGTTCAAAAGTTGTGTTTTTCGTATTTTTTTTTATTTGTTTTCACATAATATCTATTGATTTAAATAAATATGTAGTATAGACTTCATATCTTATACATTCCCTCTTACAGAGAGGAGGTATGTGGCCCAGTAGTGCAAACATTAAAAGGCTGATGATGATGATGATCTTATACATCTTGGTGGTACAAGAAAGTTTGAGAAACACGTCCAAGGCCTCGATACAGCTCATGAATTCTCGGTTTTATACGTAAAGGCGGAGTGGAGCCGAATTTTTTTCTATCACACTTCTCATTTCACGCGAGTAGCACTCAAAACATTATTTATATGAGTCATATCTAGATTTATTTATAGGTTTGTTTTTAGGGATCGATGGAGTGAGAAATATGAGGAGTGCGACGAGAATGTAAAATGTTGGAGTAACGGTATTGAGAGAGTACTTCAATCAGAGGCGTCCAATTTTTTTTTGTGTTATTTTTATTATATCTACCCAGGAGAAGATGAGCTTCTCCTGGCTAGGTAGGTAATAACTGGCGCTCGGGTCGATCTTCAAGGTTAAACAACGTTTGCCGAGGTCCGTAGATGGGTGTCTATGTTTAAATAGCGAGATTCTTCCGTGACTTGGAAGGGCGGTTACGCACTACACGTCCGTTAATAATACCTTTGTTAAATTAAGGTGGTTGCATATATAACTGTTGATTACTGACGGGGTTGCCTTGACGTTGTAGTGCGTCAGGGATGTTTGCGGCAGCGCTTTTGTTTTCACGCGATAATGCGCAAGCGCGTGTTAGAATCATGAAGGAACTCCATATAAAAGTATCAATATATGTCAAGATGGTTATTTACTATGTATCAGAGTTCCTATGTATGTGGTGTATAAGGGAAAGGTTTTATGAAGAAAAGCACAAAAAGACAAGACTAGGTATTTATTTCAATAAGGCTTGTCAATTAATTTATATTGAGGCTCAGAGAGCTTACCGCCCGTTCGCTAGACCTAGTTCTCGTAGAGAAGAAGGACAAGAAACTCCACGGAAGCAACTATGGTTGTATTTATAGATATGTTTCACAACCATATAAACATCGTTTATCACAATAAAGACAGACGGATATGAAAGTGATCTTATAAGTGTTCCTTTTTTACCTTTTGAGGTACGGAACCCTAAAAACGTACACTCGAATTAAGAACCCCCTCCTTTTTGTTGAAGTCCTGTTAACGGAATATGAATTTAAACAGCCGAAGTTCAATTAGTACCAGTTCCTTTCTACATCATCATTATGTTGCTTGCCCCAATTTATTTGAGGTCTGTGCAATATATCTTCGTCTTTCGTAATTCAATAATATTATTAATCTTAGTACCCAACCATTTTCGATCCATATTATCACATTCCTTCAGTCCATTCCTTTATTTTTAACCTCCGACGGAAAAAGAGGGGTGTCATAAGTTTGACACGCGTCGCACCTGTGTGTTTGTGTATATTATGTGTATTTGTGTATGTGTCTGTGGCATCATAGTTCCGAAACGGATGAACCAATTTTGGTTTCGTTTTTTTTTTTAAATGTAACGTTGTCAAGAGTGTTCTTCTTCTCTTTGGTGAAATCGGTTCAGCCGTTCAAAAGTTATGGACGTTTCACTGTTTGAATTGGGGCGTTTTCACAAGATATCGTGTCAAAATTACTTGTTCAGTAGATAATTATCAATTGAAGCGTGTCTACTACTGGATAAATTATGTAGCTCGAATTAAAAAAGTTGTCAGTGGTTTTTATATTTTCAAATTTTACTTGTCACAAGCTTTGTATTACCTTGGCTTCGTATGTGCACTTCCTGGCATCCGATTAAGCTAAAAATTGGCGTTCTTATGTAACTTTGGAGACATTGAAATAATATGGTACAATGGAGCTGGTCTCATGATGGAGCCGTAAGGTGGCCGTGGCAACTCCTAAAACAGACTAGATAGCACCGTCATGTTTAGCCTCATCGCATAGGGTAGTATTCTTATATGTATTGAAAAGCGATATTACATTTTGTACTTTTTAATCCAATAAAAGCTTGTTTTTAAAATATTTTTACTTTTAACTAGCTACCACGCGGCTTCGCTTCTGTCAACTGCCTACGTTCTACCCTTCTTTTCTTACCTACCTACGGCCTACCTACCCTACTTACCAAGACCTATCTACCTGACCTACTTACCTACCTAATATGGAGTACAACTGTCCAAGTATCTGAATTGTGTGTGTTGTGATATTTTACTTTTTGAACACTTTTAACTCATCTAACTTTTGATAGAGTTAACCAATTGCGATGAAACAAAAACTAGGAAATACTTCAAGTTAAGCACAATGTTTATGTAAAAAATTATCCACATTGCTTTGCATTTGCTTGCTATTTTACGTGATGCGTGCACACTAAACAAACAACAATTCCAAAAATGCTGGCAATGGGTTCTGTTGGTTATCCTGTAACAGCATAGCAATTTTTTTGGAAATATTTCCGATGTACAAAAACGACTTTTGTACAGATTTAATATATATACTGATTATTGTATAGTTACCAAAATCAATCTGTCTAACCAAAAGGTTAGACAGATAAAATAAAAAAGGTGATAAAATGCATTTTATCACGGTTATTTTTATCACGGTCACAGAGGCCGTGCTCGCCCGGCAGGTCATCGGTCCACCTAGTGAGAGGCCTTCCAACGCAACGTATTCCGATTGGCGGCCGCCACTCCAGAAACTTTCTGCCCATCGGCCGTCCGTTCTGCGAACAAACTGCCGTGCTCACTGCCACTTAAGTCTGGCAATTCTTCGAAGTAATGGAAATAGCTATCCAGATTTATACTCAAAACATCCTAATGATCTTTTCCTTATTCCTCCGCATCACATCATACCATGGCATCCAATTTCCGTACTGCCCTATCTAACCAGAGAAAGGATAGCAATGACTTCCAATCGAGCAATTTGATTTAATTCCTTTGGAATTCTTCGGACTGAAGGCAATTTTACTTGAAAACTTTTTGAGTTATGAAGATTACACTTTGATCTTTGAGATGAGACTGGAATGTTGGAGTGCCAGTTTAGACTGTAACGAAGGATCGATAGATAGGTACATTATGTAAACGAGAATAGCTGCCTTGATGTTTGAGTTCCACAGCTTCGCTGTACATCGTCAAGCCGTGCAAGTTCCTCGCACAGACTTGGTGGTTAATTACACGTTTCCACACTACTAACTAACCAGGCAAAACCCGATGCATCATGAAGAAATGAAGTGTATAGTAACCTTTATTTTTTAGCCTTTACTTTTTAGCTTGAACTGTATTAGTTGTCGATTTAAATCTTTGGTTACAGGATGCTGTTTTTAGTATGAAAATCTTTGGTTACAGGTTGCTGTTTTTATAATGAAAATCTTTGGTTATAGGTTGCTGTTTTTATAATGAGAACCTTGGCATTACATAAACATACATTATTCTTTTTATTTGAGACGGGTTTGCTCTTGACTCTAGTCTAGGTCAGAAGTAACAGAGACAGAGTCGACGATGGAGTGAGCTTACCCAAAGGAAACCTGTTCACTCTAACTTTGAAGATATTCGGGTTGAATGCGTTTGGAAACACAGACGCAGGTAGTGATTTTCACTCAGCCGCTGTGCGCATTATGAAGGAGGTTTGGAAGCGCTTGGTGCGAATTGGTGGAATGTCAACCTGGTAAGGATGGTAAAGTGCAGTGCGTCTAGATGTCCGATGGCAGAAGGGGGCCGGTGGGATAAATACGTACAGACAATAGTAAACTCTCACGCCTTTTCCCCATAGAAGTAGGCCAAAAACTAAAGAACGCCATCTTCATCTCCACCATCTTCTTCCTTACATACCTACATCGTGTACTTCGTTTACGTTTATTTACGCAGGGTCCTCTCTAGCCCATCCATGTTTCCTACAATACGAACAATATAAAATAGTTCCCTTTAACAAAAGACGAGCTAAAACGATATTTTAAATAGAAGAAGTATAATTATTACGACGAAATAGTTCTTGCTATACAAAGAGTTGTCGAAGCCAAGAGTTAAATAAGAATGAAAGATGGCAACAAATTGGTTTAAATGTCTCCCGCTTTCATCTAATAGTGCGAAGACGTTCTCCATTTTACTTAGTTCCAAGAACGGGGTTGAAAATATACGGGTCAGTTATTTGTGGCAGGAATCACATATAATAGAACATTACCAGGTCTGTCTATAAGGGTACATATAGACAGACCGAAGGTCTGAAATTATGCCAAGAATTAGAACCATTAGAACGCACCCCTGGGATAAAAGTAATATAAATGCCTTCATCCAGGACACACGGAATTATTTTTGCATTTATAATATTAATAAAGAATGAATTTGAAAAAAAATGGAAAAAGGCGTGAGTTTATGTATGTATGTGTCTAAAGTATGAATTTACTGGCCAAAACGCCAGACATCGGATTGTAGTAAAATACCTAATAACACTGCTCTACCATGCCTGGGATCGAAATTAAGAGACAGCTCAGTAATCAACTCATTACAAGCTGCCCCGAGCAGGCAAGCAATTTTTTTTGAAATTTAGAGAATATCCCCTGAACGGAATAATTGAAGTATGTAGGTCGATAGAATGGAAAACATGCAGAGCATTTTGTTGGAATATATCCGTGAAAACCATCCATCGCTCACTGTGCCGATATAGTTCATGTTCGTACCAGCGCAACAGATGGAATTTCAGTTTACAATAGGGATTTCGTGTTATATTTAAAAGTTGTGCTATACCACTTTTACTGTAAAAAAATGCAGAAAATTTACTATAAAACATTTTTCCTTGGCTTTCAAAACTGCACCTGTAGAATCAAAATCCACAGTCGATAACGCTAGTAGAAAACGAATCAATGTATGGAAAAAAGTCGAAAAGTGGTCAAACCATACAAATAGAAGGCGTTAACGATTGTAGAAAGAGATTCGATACGAAATGTTTGTAACTTGGCTAGGGGGGTTGTACTGTGATGTCTCTTATCACATTCTACTACTATTATTAATGCGAAAGCCAGAGCTTCACCTATAGGTAGTAATTACACCCAGTCACCCACATTTCGCCCAGTTAGTTGTGTTTAAGACTCCGCTTTAATGCCCTAAAACGGTAACTTTCTAAAGGTTTGAAAAAAAAATGTATTATTAATGTTTTCAGTACTTCCAGAATCGTATCAGTACTTCCAGAGACTACAGATTGTATTTATTTATTTGTGAGAACAAAGGAACTTTGGGGGTAGTGGAACAGGGTGTAAAGTCCCACAAACCTCCATAGAAAAGGGAGAATCCTCCGACCAGACGGGTGTTGTGTCTGGTCCGGGCAACTGCCCAACGGTTGATGTCGGACTGTTGTATACGTTCAAATCGCGCCGAAAACTTTACTTGCGCGATGCAGGATTTGTGTGACGTCATGTCGTTAGTTCGTAAGTGGCGGCGTTGGTGCCGCTACATCACTCCCCTCCGGAGACCGGAGGTCGATAGTAGATTGAGTCGTCCGTACATCTCGTGATGTGTGCCTGGCCAGTGGAAGGTTGGTTCCCGTGAGTCGGAACCGGAAGTCGCAGAGTTCGCGGTGAGTCGGAACTGTATGCGGTTGTGCCCCAGTGAGTCGGGGTGATGAAATCCCAGTGAGTCGGGATAGTGTTGCTGGCTCCAGTAGTTCGGAGCGGTGATGATGTCCCAGTGAGTCGGGACAGTGCTGCTGGCTCCAGTGGGTCGGAGCGGTGATGAAAGAAGCTGGGGGTGATGACCAGGAATGCGCGTCCGCTGCATGCTGGTGGTCAGGATACCCCCGTAGATGCCGTGGGTACTGGCTGGCTGTGTGACTCGCTGCTCGAAAGCTTGAGAAAGTGATGATGACGTCACGACGAAGTAGCTCTGCACGAAGGCTGCGCTGATGTTCATGCTCGGGGTCACCATTTTGGGGGTAGTGGAACAGGGTGTAAAGTCCCACAAACCTCCATAGAAAAGGGAGAATCCTCCGACCAGACGGGTGTTGTGTCTGGTCCGGGCAACTGCCCAACGGTTGATGTCGGACTGTTGTATACGTTCAAATCGCGCCGAAAACTTTACTTGCGCGATGCAGGATTTGTGTGACGTCATGTCGTTAGTTCGTAAGTGGCGGCGTTGGTGCCGCTACAGAACCAACACAATCCACGAGTAAAATTTCAAAATTTAAAAAACCCCGACACATTTTTATTTCATGCTACTTAATTTATCTAGTACATAGTAGATTCGCTTCGATCGGCAATCTATTGAACACGTAATTATGGCACGATATATTGCAAAAATACCCCGATTCAAACAGTAAAACGCCCATAACTTTTGAACGGCTGAACCGATTTTATTCAAACATTGCTAAGAACACTCTCGACAAAATCACCTTTCAAACAAAAATCAAAATCGGTTCATCCGTTTAGGCGGTATGATGCCACAGACAGACACACAGATACACAGCAACCACGTCGAACGTATACTACCCCTCTTTTGCCGTCGGGGATTAAAAACAATCCAAACCCATCTACCTATATCAAATCTAAACTCTTTAATAAATTGTTTGTGTATCCAAAATTTTATTAATATAAAGTTTGTTTGATACATCCGTCTTATCATAAAACACTATTTGTTACCTCAGTTCAGTATAAGACCCGAGAAAGGAGCGACGTCCACCCATCCGTTAAATGGATGAAAAGCATTTTATATCAAATTTAATATATAATATATATATCGTAGTTTAAGCGATAGGAACATCATTATCATCATTTTAGCCGACAGATGCCCACTGCTGAACATAGGCCTCTCCAAGTGTCGCCACATTGAGAACAGAATATAAGATTGCGGGCGCTTTTTATTCATACAGAAATGCGCCCGTTCCAATCGACCTCCCGTATATTTCAACACAGGACGAACACAAAACTAACAAAGTTGGAAAGGACCGAGAAATTCAAATTATTTCGATAGTGAGGATATTAACTGTTCCATTTCGCGACAAAATGACGATTGTCAAGAATCCCTTTGTAGTCCAATTTCTAAATAGGTTTCAAGGTTTTGGGGTGGCAGAGGTATCTGGCGCGGTAACGGAGGGCGGAAAGACCGTATTATGGGACTTTGAGAATTTACTTATGCGTAACTTTCAATATACGCTTCTGACACTGCAATAAACGTGGCTTATCTACCCAAACAATTTAATTAAATGTACCGTCGCTCCTCGCAACGAAAAGAAGAAGATTGTACGTAATTACGTAAATTTAAGGAGTGAAATTCACTGCCGAAGTCTGTGATTCCTGGTAGCTATAACCAACGAGTCTTGACGTCAAGAGCGAATATATTACTTCTAGACAAGCATGCTTCATTCTCGACCATATCTTCAGTGAAATAGTGGCTAAGTGCGAGCCTATCAATAATAAAAAATAATAAAAAAAATCAAAGGTACGAGATGCATGTTTGTCCCAGTTTTTAAACGAATACCAGGCGGATGCCTGAACAAGTGTCTATTACCTTTTTTTTTATCTAACTTGCATGAAGGTCCTCAATAGAAGGCTTAAAGTAATCCAAAGGGCTATGGAGAGGGCTATGCTCGAAGTTTCCTGCCGTGATCGAATCTGAAATGATGTCATCCACAAGAGAACCAGGGTTACCCAAATAGCACGAAGAATTTCCAAACTAAAGTCGCAGTGGGCAGGGCACATTGGTCGCAAAAAGGATGTTCGATGGTGCCGAAAAGTTCTGGATTGGCGACCGCAAACCGGAGGACGTTGTGTTGGGCCTTCCACTTCTCACTAGGTAGACCCATGACCTGGTGAAGGCTGCGGGAATCCACTTGATAGGAGAAGCACAGGACCGGTCCATGTGGCGACCATTGGGGGAGGCTCCGGATATGGGGGAGGCCCCGGATATGGGGGAGGCCTATGTCCAGCAGTTGACGTCTTTCGGTTGAAATGCTGAAGATGATCATGACTGTCTAAAAGCTTAGAACTTCATTCTAATATTAAGATTCGGGTTTCAATTCCAAAGTAAGACTAAGTGTGATTGGGTTGTTCAATAGGGAATGTCGTAAATAGCTACCAAGGATTTGAATTAATGCCCGGTAAATGGCAATAGGATCATCGTTGAAGTTTAGGCGTTTATTGGTACATCCTTGGCTGCTCTTTTTGGGCATTTATTTGCTTTGTGTGTCTGGCTGTTTTAGGTGTAAAGCAGCTATCTTATAATTAAAATTAAATCGATTTTCTATAACATTCAGGTATCAAAGGTTTTCTTGGGAAAACATTAGTACGGTTATATTTAGTAAATGCCGAGGATATGGAATATTAGGAGAATTTCGAAATTTATAAAGTTCGAAATTAGAGAGAACCCGAGTAAACGATCTGTTATATTATTTTGGGTTGAGGATAGAATCATCGTTAGAGAAAACGGTAGTGAAGTCGTGTTTGAAAAAGCATGTTTATTAATAATATTAGGTTGTAATAGATAAGAGGTCGTGCGGGAAAGGAATGCCTGGAAGGGCTTTGGGGATACCTTTCTCCAGTAGTGGGACAGAAAATGCTAACAAAATAGGCTGTCATGGCGACTGCAAACAGAAGTGGAAACTTAACACTTTGGAATAACTGTGTCTTTGTGTGACAGACTGTTATTCCGCTACACGTCACATTATTATGTCGCTAAAGCAAACCTATAATTTTGCTCCTACCGAAAATCGCTCAACGCGGCTATATAAGTATTCACTTGAAAACATTGGTAACATATGCTACTGGTAGCATATGTTACCAATGTTGATAGCTATAGCTTGGCTTCTGTAATTGCGTGACGCACTTTTTGTCATAATCCGAAGATTTTGAAACGAAATTCTTAATTACACCATTGCTTAATTGTTTAAACATTCGACTGATAAATAAGGATTTGGTTGAATTTATAAAAATATTTGTGTGTTACGCAGTTGCATTATCCTGGACCAAAAGTTGTGTTCAGAAATGAGTACTTTAATAAAACAAAGACCCGACTGTTTTTAACCGAAATTAAAAGCTATAAACAAGGAAAAGTCATGCTGTGCAGTCGGAGAATCAGGTGGTCAGCCAGTTCGCGAATATTTATTCTCCGATTGCACAGCATAATTTTTTCTTGTTTACAGCTTTTTAGTTCGGTTATAAGCAGTCCGGTTTTTGAATCTTTTATTAACTTTTTTATTTACAACATTTTAGTAATCATTTTTTTTTCTAATTACTTTTAAATATATAAGTGGTATATATTTTAAATCACCTCTTAAAACCCCTCATTTTGATTGCCCAGTCGATGGGTTTGGGCGTAAAGGAAGTTTGGACGCACACAATATGGCGCTCAAAATCCGCCAAGTTTTTTTAAACTGCACTTGTTTAAGAACACTTGGGCGGTGAAGATGTATCAGACGATGTATTAATTATATAAATCAGTTTAGCGGTTTGAAAGATATGAGGTAATAAAGAATATTACATACATACAAATATACATACATACTAGATACGCGTGAAAAACATAACCCTTACCTTGCATTCGGGTATTTAGGAAGTTATGAAAAGAGAACAATCTGCATTCTGCTATGTAGTCTAACTAAATAAGTAATCAATAAACTCAGTAAAATCAGTCCTTTGCTGGACATAGGCATATGTACATATACATTTGTAACATGTTATTTAATTTAAAAATCCGCTTATTCTCATATTCTGAGAAGCTGTCCGAGTAAGGAAAAGCACAAACCATGAGCTTTCCTACATTTAACCCTAACAAAGTGTCAATACCAGCCATTATGTCCTTTTTGGTAATTCCAGTACTATTGCCCAATAGCAAAACCATTGTAGAACAATTGTCTATATTTGAATTTATAATTCTATTGATCATTTGCTTAAAACTGATATTATGGTAACAATGATTTGTAAAACTATGGCTAAGGTAATTTTATAATATTTTTCCAAAGCCTGACCCTATTTCATCACTAAATAATATTGTTTTACATTCCTGTACATTGTGTACACATGTCTTTTCAGGAAGAGCCAACATTGGTGGGGACAAATCATCTTGTAGCTGGGGAGGTGGTGAGTAGTTGGCACAGCTGCAAGAGGAATTAGTCAGAGACTCATACCTCTTGTATCAATTTTGTAGCAACCTGTACTGGGTCAAGTCCCACGCCCGACAGTATTATCATGTGGTGGTCCGCCAGGCGCCAATACAGTTCCGAGTGCGGCCGAGTACAGATCTAACGAGCGCGTTCTAGTAAAAATGTGATCGATACAGCTACGTGTAGTGTTATTGCCGCGTTTTTCAATTCTTGTGTAATCAGATATCGCGCTCGTTAAACCACACTCGGACATGCTACTAACGTAGTATTCTCGGATGTTATCGTATGTTTTAAGGTCTATGATAACGTCTCCTAGTATATAAGTGTCATATGATTCTGAGTGATTGATTCTTTGAGTTCTGGTGCGCCGGTGATGGGGGAATCCCTAGAGTAGGATCCCATGACGAACAGCCCAGCAGCGTACCCGTGTTGCCCCCATAATAAGCACAGGAGGAGTCTCACATAACTGCACTATCTCACCGTGGTAGTGCAGTATGCATGAGCATTACTCCAGTCAAAATAGAAAGGTCCTCATCCTCACCAGTAGTGAATGCGACCACTAAACCAATGAGGCGGTTAAAAGCTGGTACACACTAAAACCAAATACACAGGAAACAAATCACATTGTCAACTCCAACAAGGTAATTTTTTCCGAAAACTATGAAATTCAGCCGAATAACATTTCCGTATCAACAGCAGTCAAACTCCACACTACCGCCAGCCAACCGCACCTGACTGAATATCAACATTTCACACACCGGTAGCCATATCTTCTTCTTCTTTTCGTGTCGATAATCTCAAATTTTACTCAACTAAACTCATATTTTGTCTGACCAGTATGTAGCCACCTGTACCGCTCTGTTATTTGCCACTTTCAGGTCCTGAAAGGTGCAGGTGGCTGGGCACGAAGGGCAGATAAGGAGGTGGGGCATATCCTGCGACGGGGCCCCATACTGGCACTGTGTTTGCGATGGGTCTATGAGACTCCATTTGGCCAGATTTTTTCTACAGCGACCAACCTGTACCCGCAATCGGTTTAGGGATTTCCAGATTGGCCACTGCAGTTCGTGTCCAGGGGGCAGATGCTCTGCCGGAGTGATGGAGTATGGAGGGGCAGGATGTGCGTTTTGCCACAGTTTACATCTCTCGTCAGTTGCGCTGGCTTCCAATGAGGTCGTGTGTCTCAGAAAGCTTTTGCGGCTTTTTAGGCGTGCAGGTTGGAGTTGATGTTCATATAAGGGGTGGCGACTGTCCCGTTCTTGTTTCCCCTTCTCGATGCGGCTGGCCACTTTGCGACGAATATCTGGTGGAGCTATACCCGCCAGTGGATACAACATCACAAGCGGGGTAGGTTTCAAACAGCCAGTAATGATGCGACAGGTATCATTTAGTGCCATGTCGACTTCTCTAGCGTGGGCGGATCGATGCCACACTGGACATGCGAACTCCCCGGCAGAAAATGACAGACATAGGCCAGAAGTACGGAGAACCGGCGGAGATGCTCCCCAGCCCGTGGATGTTAGGCGACGTAAGACGTTATTTCTAGCCCCGACTTTCAGTTTAGTTTTCAAGCAGTGGGCTTTATATGTCAAGGACCTATCCAAGGAGATGCCCAGGTAGCGGGGTTGAGGGCAGTGCTCTATGGCAACGCCTTGCCATGAGATGTTGAGAGACCTGTTGGACTGACGGTTGCGTAGATGAAAAGCACAGGATTGGGTTTTGGACGGGTTTGGCCTTAAGGCATTTTCATCATAAAACTGTCCAAGTGCTTCCAGAGCTTCCGTCAGACTTTCTTCGGCCTCTTCGAAACTAGATGTCTGGGCAGCTAGAGCAAGGTCGTCTGCATATAGAAAGCGTTGCGTTAGTGGGGACCTAGGCTGGTCGTTTGTGTAAACATTAAATAGTACCGGAGCTAGCACGCTGCCTTGTGGATAGCTGCACGCTGCCTTGTGTGTGGTAGCCATATTAATACCTATATTATTATCTTAGCCTAAGATCCGACCGCAGAAATTTGCCATGATTTTTGATTAAATACTTAATAGATGAATAATACTTCATAGTAGAATAGATTGCTGCAGTGTTGCCTGGAAATATCTTGCCGCAATTACCTTAATCAAAATGTTTGACATTACGTAGTTAACCCCAAATATTTTTCAATTGAATTCAACGTCATTGAGAGACATGATAATACAAATGAATGGCAGCTAACTGAGAGCTAAATGATGTTCCATACGCACCCACGAAGCTCACGATACAGGAGAAATTCCTGGCGTACGGCAAAGTAAAAACAAAACAGAATACTGTTTGCGGCCAGATGCGGCCAGGCAGCAAAAATCTGCAGTAATCTATTCCAATATCAAGAATCGTTCATAAAAATCAAGTTCCACCAAAAAAGTACCTGCAGATTTTCGCAGAGGGATCTCTTACTATCTGAATGTGTGATTATTGAATATATTGTATTCAATAATACGTGCCACCAACGATTACTGTAGGCGGGGTGATTGAATTCAAGCGATATCCATTCTTGCGTGTTACGCGCCAGTATGGATCATTTTCAATCATCGTGATCACTGGGTCCGGTAAGGTTACCATGGTGATCTGATTCGTCGGATTAGTCCTGAATTTATTTTTAGACTTTCATTGTGCGCACCGCTAAGGAGTGGAATGCCATGCCGGGGTTTGTGTTTCCTGATAGCTAGAACCTTGGGGTCTTTAAGTCAAGAGTCAATAGTAACTTCTAGGCAAGCTTGCTTCACCGTCGTCCACATAATAGCTTACCATCAGGTGAGATTGTGGTCAAAAACGAGACAAAAGTAAAAAAAAAAAAAACCTGATCTTGATTGGTGATGTTCTTCAGAAAGGTTAGGTGTGAGATACTCACAAGTGTCGTTCTATATATTAATTTAAAGGTATAAATATAGCCTATAAGGTGTGGGCAGTTAGAACCTGTTCAAAAATATGTATATGTGTTAATTCTAACTTACATTTTTTTATGCCCCTCTATATGGGCCTCTATACAAATTACGATTTTATCGCGACCGTGCTGCTGAGGCCTACCCTATAATAAAAAAATATTGATTTTATGTTAGTAACAATAAATGTTATAACCTATATTAGTTCCTAAGTATATAACAGGATGTTAGAGACAATGAATCTTATGACCTACGTTACGGCTGATCAATGTTAGTACTTTTAATATACACTACAACAGATGGTGTTGTTTTGATGAGAAATCCCATATAGGACTCTCATCAAGCCTATCAGCTATCACCATCAGGAGGCTGTTGCCACCGCCACGCAATCTGGCGAACAGAGACGCACTATTCTTCCGTATGACAGCTGAGAATCTGTCGACATTACCTTTCGAGATAAAAAGTTGAATTCAGCGATATTGTAGCTGACTATATTCGTAAGTCAGAGAATTTTCACAATCGGATCAGTACTTCTAGAACTTACCTTATACAAACTTACACTTTTACCTATAAACAACATTGATTTAAATAACGATTTTTAAAAGTCCAAAATATATGTATGACCCACAGATATAAATCTAACTAGATGCATTTAACGGCACCGGAAATCCGCCGAAATCTGGAAAAATTACTTATGACTTATATTGAGCTATAAAGAACGTAAAGAAAATGTTGGCCGAGGCATTGGAAATGTTTTCTTTGATTGGTAAGTAAATTTGTTTTTACGTTTTTAATTTAGATTTATATCTGTGCGACGACCATGTCATATTGATATTGTCATATGACATTTCATAAGCGCTTGTCTATCACGTCCTTTATGAATATCGTTATCGCTGCATTGTATCGCAAAAATCCACAAGCCTGTAACTTGCATAAAAGAATGCAAGTATATATTCAATGCCACTGTGACATTCATCAAGTAGGACTTATTATGGCTTAAGGACATACAAGCTACTGGCATGTATATTTTTGCCCTAAGTCAAGGAAACCTTGTGCTCCCTATGTGACAAAATGATCCGCGGCGATTTTGGAAGTTGCTCTGTGTGTACCACAGATATAAATCTGACTAGATGACGTGATTGTAAGTAGTTCGCGTGTCAAAAACCGGAGTAAAATTACGATCTATGGTCGTAATTTGAGCTTTTCATTTCGCATTATCGTTACTGGAATTCCACCGAAATCTAGAAAAATGCCTCTTTATGCCATACTAGAGGACGCCTCGCGGGAACGGGAACTACGCTTTCACTCGCGTAGTTCCCGTTCCCGTGGGAATACAGGGATAAAAAGTAGCCTATGTCACCCGGGAATAGAGTAGCTTCCCAACAGTGAAAGAATTTTTGAAATCGGTCCAGTAGTTTTGGAGCCTATTCGGTACAAACAAACAAAAAAATCTTTCCTCTTTATAATATTGGTATAGATTGAGCTGTAATGACTGTATAGAAAAAGTTCGCCGAGGCATTAGAAATGTTTTCTTTCATTGGTAAGTAAATTTGTTTTTAAATTGTGTGTGAAAAAGTGTCACACTTGGTTTTCATACAGATGGAGGGACTTGCGTTATCTAGTTAGATTTATGTCTGTGGTGTGTACTATTTTGTTGATATATTTACCCGAAGGGTCCAAACGGCTGTCACTTACCTGTCCGTCTGTCAGTCGTCTGTCACACGAGTTTAACAGCCAAATGCTTGGAGCTACAGTCTTAAAATTTTCACAGTATCTCGTTGACCCAAAGCCATACAAAACGTAAAAAACTATTTTCAAATGTTTTTATTTTATTTTTTTCCGTACATGTAAAGAGGGCGCGAATAAAACATATATATAATAATAAAAACGAAAATAACATAATATACACCTACCCCATCGCGTGGGGTATCGTTGTTTAGAGCTCGTTGAGTAGATACATACTGTGATTTATTTTTTATTTATTTGTTTAAAAAAAATTGGGAAACAAAGGAATGAGATGACCAAAGTCAGCTTTTCTTACAAAATTTTGTTCCGAAGAATTTTCTTACTTTCCATTAACCTATGAACTTCAAATTTGGTGTTAATATTTATTATTATGTATATTTTACTAACAAATACAAATATTTTGATAAATCTGATATTTCTTTGAAATTCTCTCATTTATCCTATTAATCAACTTAATTTTGCGGACTGGTACGGTTGGTTAACCCTAAATGTACAAAGTCCGACACGCGCTTCGCGGGTTTTTTCCTAAGAAGTCACCAGTATGTCGACTATGATCTGTCAAAATTGTGAGTAGCTCAATTTGCAAAACGAATTGTTGCCTCGTGCGTGTATAAGTAGGGAAATTTTGATGTTTCAAGTATTGCCGGAAACCAAACCTATAATAATGTTATAGATGTGAAAATTGTGATATCTGGATGTTTGTGTTTTAATCAAGCAAATACGGTTTTAATTTTGATGAAATTTTACACGCAGCGATTTTTTAAACCCGAATTACCACGTGAAGAAGATGCCTTTCTAGATTAGACTGTGGAGGAAGCAGAAGCTCAGAAAGCTGAAATCATAAGCGGTAAAGATTTACAAACTACCAGGAGTCCAGAATCATGAAGAAATCTTTCCGGGGCTAACAACTATTACAACATATAATTTATAGATGAATTCTTTTCATTTTTCCCTGGACAATATTTTGAAGTCCACGCAGAACCTAGTTCATAATATCATGTAAATTCGGAAATAAACCTGATTAAGGAAATGAGCAAAATAGAAAACTTGAATTATATTACAACAGCGAAATTAGTAGTAACAATTCTATCGACCCTTATCGTTCTGTACCTACACTCAAAAGTAACTATTATTTCATCTTTCCTTTACAAACATTGCAATTTAAAATCGATACATTCCCTTATAAAATGTTTCTTGTTGCTTTCCCTTTGAAATTTCTCACCCTTCATTACTGTGTACTTTTCCCCGGAATTAGGGAGTAAAGACCTGCCTACATTTAACATTTTTCTTTATCTATTTGCTCCAGACTATTGTTATTTTCTTAAAGGAATTTGTTTCAATTTGATTTAGGAAGCACCGACTCGTTCCTTCATTGGGAACGTGACGACATTTCTTGTATTATTTGTGAAAAAGTAGGAATACGAGTATTATGTTTGTAAAATGTACTTGGTTTCGCTCGTGAGTTTTCTTCGCGTGGGCTATAATGCCAAGGGTATCATTTATTGAGATGAAAAGTGTATCTTGTGAAATATTCTAGGACGTCTTGCTTCCAGTTTCACATGAATCTTCTTTATTCACTTATTCAGCCTCACCCGCGTGAGAAGCGTTTTCTTATCCCAAGGGAAAATTATACCGGGAAGAAAAGTAGCCTATGTGCTATTTCAGACTACAATCTAGATCTGTGCCAAATTTCATCCAGATCCGTTTAGGCATTTTGGCGTAATTGAGTAACAAATATACGCACATCCATCCAAAGAACATTACTTAAAAGAATAGGTATATATGCAGTTTCCTACATGTTTTCTTCATACAGTTATATGATTGGGCACGTCTCATTAAACTAATTTTAAGTTAAAATGATATAAACACAATAAATAAGCACAAAGCCAACTTGAAAATAAACTAACACACAACCTCATTGCAAAACCTTAAGTATAGCCCAAAATAGAAAACCCATACCAACATATTTTATTCCCAAAAACATGTTGTAAAAATAAATTCTTAACCGAAATCCCCCATATCCTTTGAAACACAAATTTATGGGGACCGCAAGATCCTATTATGTATGTAGATTCTCTCATATAGGGGGATGTCAGATGATATTGACAAGCGGATCCAAGGATCTTAATAAAGCAGTCAATCCTGCTATAACATCCACCGACGGCAAAACGAGAGCTCTTTCTTTGCAAAATATGTTTTTGTACAAGTATGGAGGGAAATGTGAATAAAAATTGGTTCCTTGAAGTTGGAATCCAATGAGGAGAAGGTAATGGCCCTACAAGCGAAGGACGTGAGGTTGTGCACTGCCATAATTTTGCTACTATATACAAAGTCAAATTAAGTAACTCTACTAATGTGATGGTATAAAATATCAACAAATAAAAAAAACTAAAGCTCATAATATTAATCATCGCCGTTGATCGCGTATTCCGCTATAGTTACTTGTAATTAAAAGTAAAATTTTAATCGTCTTACAAATATCTTCTGCGGAGTTACTCTAACAAATTTAATCAGAACCTGTATTTTCTTTAGATTATTAAATTTTTTCGTTTTTACAATTTCTCAATTAAAAATGTCCACATTTTTTTTTTCATTACTTGTTATAAAATAAAGTCCCCCGCCGCGTTTGTACGCAATAAACTCAAAAACTACCGAACGGCTTTTCATGCTGATTTCACCAATGAGAAACGTGGAAGGTTTTTGTGTATAATTTAATGAAGGTCAAAGCCGGGGTGGGTCGCAGTTTTATAATATTCTCAACTAGCAAAATTTTAATGCAATTGATGTATAAACACTTTCTCAAAATTACATTAACTTCGAACCAAAATTTAAAAAGACACTCACTCACCATAGCACATTTTACTACAGCCATATTTCCGAATCGGCATATTGGCTGTATGCGTTCGACGAGGCAACCCGGCTGCCTGAACGACAGCCAGTTTGGGCAGAGGTTAGTTAGGCCACCTAGTGGCGGTATTGTAAAGGCGAGCAAGCTATTTGGTATGTAGGCAGCAACTTGTTAAAAGTGATAGGTAATCACTTTTAACATGTTATGAGTATGCTTAGTTGTCAGTTCTTTAACATCATTCCTATATTAGTTTTAAAAGTAAATTAGCAGACAATATAAACTAGTAGCTCTCTGAGTTGTAGACCTCGCGAGCCTGTTTTTTTTTTGGCGGTTTAGAACTGAATCGACAAAAAACGTCTATATAATCAACGAACCTGCTCACAAAATTTCACGAGTGTCGGTAGAGAAATGCGACCTGTAGAGAAGAACAGCTGGACATCTGGGCATCCGGACATACGAAACCGTTACTGCCCAAACTGAAAAGCAAACGCTTCGCTGGCGCAAAGCGCTGGCTCGGTCAATAAGTACTATAGTGCCTCATTGAGCTGTAGACCTCGCAAGTCACCATGTCGAAATAAAACTGAAACTGAATCGACAAAAAGATTCCATAATATTTATCGAACCTGCTCACAAAATTTAACGAGAATCGGTTGAGAAATTGACCTATAGAGGAGAACAGCCGCACATCCGGACTTCTCGAAAGCATTTTTTGCCCAAGCTGAAACGGAGTCGCTGCCTCGCTAAGTCAATAAGCAGTGCGAAGGAGGCTATGCTTGGAGTTTTCCTACATGATCGAATCAGAAATGAATATATGGCAGGAGAACCAATTTGGTTCTCCATTTCTCATACCGACTTACAGCCTTAAGTATTGTCAAACTTGAGTGCCAGATGCTAGAGCACATTGCTCGAAAAGAAGATGGCCGACGGCGCCTAAAGGTTCTGGAGAGGCGACTACCGAATGGAATTCGGAGAATTGGAGACTCCCCCTCAGGTGGGCCGATGACCTAAGGAGGGCTGAGATAGTCCGATGGATGCGAAAAGCAAAGCATCGCTCTTAGAGAAGATCTATGTCCAGCAGTGCACGTCTCTTATAATGATAATGGAGCTAAGCGTTGTGGTACTAAGATAAACATTTTTGCCTAAACACCAATTTTTTTGTTCAATTTTACCTATCTCAGCGCGATTGTACAAAGTTTCGTCTCTGTTGGCTATCTAATCTTTGCCTCGAAGTCTGTGTGCAGAATACACATTGCATAATTATAAAGGGGAGCATTGATTGATGATGATTTCTATTTGCACATTGCTGCCATCATGTGTCATTCATTATTGAAGATTGACAGGAGTGGGCGTAATTTTTGAACAGCTACGGTTGTATTTTAAGACAGATGACTCTAGGGCTCAAACAATCTTCCTAGCTCTTGTTTTGAGTCAGATTCCAGTCCAGCTGAATAACAGTATTTTAAATAGAGTCTATCTGATGCTCTAGGCCCTAGAGGCTTAGGGCTTGTAAGTACATGATAACAGCTGCACAGGTCGATCTTCAGGGTAAAGCATTACTTGCCGAGGTCGGTCCGTGGATGGATGATCATTCATTAGATATTTACCACGAGTCGTATGAAAATCGTATATCACGTTAAACTGTTAAACGGCGATCATTTTTTGTAGCTCCTTGATTGCAGTTACGAGTAATCAGAAGCCCAAAATTCTGATAATCACTCTAAAACAAGGATATTATGTTACCCGGTAACTGTCAGATAGGTGCTTTCTGTACAAGTGTCCAGCTGCATCTGAACAAAGACTCTAATCTTTCTAATACTTGTATTATCCACCTAGCATAGTTGGAACGAAGGCTAGGCCAACAATGATGATTGGTTGAGTCTTACGAAGGAAAACTAAAACTTGACAGAAATTACTAATAAAGTTTATTTAAATTAATAGACAGGCGCACAAAGCTTAGAGTCACCAAAGGGCAATGGAGAGGGCCGTGCTCGGAGTATCCTTGCGTGTTCGAAACAGAAATGTAGAGATCCGCATGAGAACCAGGGTTACCGACATGGCCCGATGAATTGCCAAACTTAAGTGACAATGTGCAGGGCACATTGCTCGCAGAACGGATGGCCGATGGGGCAAACAAGTTCTGGAGTGGCGACCGCAAACTGGAAGACGTTGCGTTGGAATGCCTCCCACCAGTTGGACCGATGACCTGGGGATAACTGGATGGGGGACGCACGGGATCGGCCAATGTGGTGACGCTTGGGGGAGGCCTACGTCCAGCAGTGGACGTCTTTCGGCAGATATGATGATGATGGTTAAGATGATGAAGAGACAGAAGCATCTTTTGTTAATTTCATTACTATTATAATGATTGTCAAGCGTTTGTTTACAGTTGACATAAATAAAGCCATTTTAATTGAATGGTTCATTAAGGTTAATAGGTACCCATTCTAGTGAAAGATGACAATTTCTACGAATATTATATTAGGCAATGAAGTTTTCATAATTATGTTCGGTTCCAAATACGTGGAACGGATATTAGTTTTAACAAATTGCGAGTTCACAGAAATTGACTGAATGTGTTACGTGGATACGAAGTTATTAAAACACACGTGATACAAAGCTCATCGACTCTTCACGTGACCAGAGGGCTGGCCTTTTCTTTGGCCAGAGAATCAGCATTGCCAACCAAAGTGGCAATGGTGCCAGCGTTCTGGGCACGTTTCCCATTGACATCGATGTGGGCGAATATTTTGATGCAAAATGAGCCCTTTTCCCTCTCCCCTTTGTGTTTGTAAATAGGTTTGTGTTTTTTTTTTATAATATTCAATTGTATATAATGTTAATATTATTTTTATTTATTTACATACTATACAAATATACTTCATTGTCGGAAAATTAAAAAAAAAATAGAAAATACAAAGATAAATAAAAATACATGTGTATATATTGAAAAAACAAATTATTACAAACTAGCTTACGCCAGCGGCTTCGGACGCGTGAAAGTCGAAAATTATCCCGAGGAACATATTTCGGAGACAAATATATATGTATCTTATGTGCTATTCCTGACTATAATCTATCTCTGGGCCAAATTACAAACATACAAACGCACACACACACACTCACAAATTCTCGCCTTTATAATATTAGTGTGATAGAATAAAGTGATGCTCCATTTCAACATTTTATATATATATATATATATAGCTACTTAAATTTCTTTGTTATCAGATTTTAACTTCTTTTCCAACTTTTTTAAATTGAACTGACAATTATTAATTGTATAAACTTCAATTTCAATCATTTTTTAATTTGTTGCAAACTGTGGCGCCAGAGCTCTGCCGCGGGAAATCTTTATCAATTATAGCCTATATTTTATTAAAATTTATAAACCATATGTCTGTAAAATTTCATCAAAAACGGTTTAGTAGATTTTGCGTGACAGAGAAACAAACATCCTCACAAACTTTTTCATTTATGATAAACGCTCACATGGCATTACGCTAGCCTATGTGTTATTCTGATATTAGACTATGCTACTGCAAAGCTTCATCAAAATCTGTTCAGTCGTTTTTGCATGAAAGAGCAGCAAACATACATCCATCCATCCTCACAAACTTTCGCGATTATTAAATTAGTAGTAGGATTAGTAGATTACGGTGAACTACTACTTGTAATTCCCCGCAGGCAGAGCCGCGAGCGGCAGCTAATAGTTATGATTAAACAAGAGCTTGCAGTGGCTTCACGCCAAAAGTGCGGCTCGTGCTCAGCTCACTGAACTCACGATCTCTCGCTCAATTCACGCTTTACAGATCGCGTACACATAATCCGTTATCGGCCGAATATGCTCGGGCGTCGTCGGCTAAACTCGGCCGATCAAATCAAATGCATGTAAAAGAAAAAGCCCGTACACTACTACAACCGCCATCGTCCTATGATGTCCGAAAATGACCGATCAACCAGCAAATCCGAACTTGTTGGAATAAAAATTGATATTGAATAATTAATTAGTTGCATTTATAATAGGCCACCACTGTGGCACAAATATTTAAAAAGTTCCAATAATCGAGATATTGCAAAACGGTTTTGGCAGAAGTTGCATCGGAAATGGATATAGCTTTTGTAGAAATAAAAAAAACGGGCCAAGTTCCGCACCTAAGAAAATATCTGTTTTGTCAATATATTGACATTATCACCAAATTTCGAATTCATAGGTAGTAAAAAAATCTTCGGAACAAAATTGTGTGACAGAAGACGGACGGACAGACGAACACAAGTGTGAGTGATAGCAATAGGGCTCAGTTTGGACCCTTCGGGTACGGGAACCCTAAAAATGGAGCTACTTAAGGCACCAATTTCGAAAAGAATATAACAGATGTAATTAACCAGTCGGACTACACTCCAAGACCGGCAAAGTCCGATGTCAGCAGTAGTAATATACAGTAGATGAACATCCGAGACAGGCATCCGATGACTTCCGATCCGAAATCGGCCGATGACTCGGTTCTGGTGTACGCGTACCGTTAGCCGTTCCGCTGTTTTTGCTGTTCAATCGTGATTATACAAGGTGACTTTGAATTTGATGGTAATCTTTCAGGGAGTGAAACCACTCATTAATCTTCGGAAATAGGAAGAAAATAAATAATAGTTTAAAAAAACTCAAAAACACGATTTAACAGAAAACCAAACTAAAATTTAGAAAATAATTTTCAATAAATAAGTGTTTTTTAAAGTATTATTTATTTTTCACTTTTTAGTTCTATCGATAATCCTGAAGATAAGGATAATGGGAAAAAGTATTCGAATTATTGCATTGTCATCGGTTCTTGATAAGTGTGCAAAGTTTCAAATTAATCCGACGTTTTAAAGGGGGTAAAAATCATGTTCAAAGATTCCGTTACATAGATTCAAAATATCAAGATGATAAAAGCGTGTAAAAACAAGCTGTTCCCTATGTTTTGTCAAAACACTGGATTCTTAAAGATTTTCTCAGCGCCAACAATTCTCAGCTCAAATCCAACGGTGCAGAAAACATCAATGTGTAGGACAGTATTTTTTATTCATATATCAGAGTTGAACCGATACTGAAACCTATTCATATTCATGAAAAATTACCTGAAGGTAAACATATTCAGCTTATAACCTTCAACTGCTGGGACACAGGTCCCTCTCTGTGAGAGGGAGTGGGCTGTAATACACCACGAAAAATCACCATCGAATAAAAAATCGCCCTACACAACATACAGTTACACTTGCATTCACCATTATCGACACTAAGTTTCAAACAATTGCGCTTCAATATGTATATTACGCGTAACCGCGCATCACCGTAACTGGGACGCGTCGGGGTCACGTACGGATCACGTGGGGTACTCGTACAGATCACGTACGGACCAACACGCGACACGTACGTCTCTATACTGAATACGTGTTGAATTAGGTGCATTATGCTGGCACTAAGTTTAATTGTTTTCGAGAAATTGATAGTTAAAGGGGAAAATTTACAAGTCCGTGATTAGACCTGTCGTACTGTATGGATCAGAATGTTGGGCTGTGAAAAAGATGGATGAAAAGAGATTGCATGTAGCAGAGATGAGAATGTTGAGATGGATGTGCGGAGTGACGAGAATGGATAAAGTGAGAAATGAGTATATTAGAGGAAGTTTGAAAGTGGCGCCAGTGACAGAAAAGTTGAAAGGAAACCGTTTGTCCTGGTATGGCCATCTGATGAGGAGGGACGAAGCGCATGTTACTAAAAGAGTTATGAATATAAGTGTGGATGGATAGAGAGGGAGGGAACGGCCAAAGAAAAGATGGATGGACTGTGTGAGGAGTGATATGAAAGAAAAGGGAGTCAGTGATAGCGTGACTGGGGACAGGACGGTATGGCAGAGGAAAACGTGTTGCGCCGACCCCAAGTAACATGGGACAAGGGCAGGAAGATGATGAATGTTTTCTGTAAAGGTTGATGTTCGTGGTGCCTTTGAGGTTAGGTATCGGGTTTTTAAGCCACAGGTTGAGAAACTTAATCTTAACTTTAAAACCTTCGCGTTTCATAATTGAAAAAAAAGACCAAATCATCACGTTAAATTTCCGTGATATATTGTTTTTAACCCCCGACGGAAAAAGAGTGGTGTTATAGGTTTGACGTGTGTATCTGTGTGTCTGTCTGTGGCATCATAGCTCCTAAACGGATGAACCGATTTTGATTTAGTTTTTTTTTTGTTTTAAAGGTGATTTTGTTGAGAGTGTTATTAGCTATGTTTAAATAAAATCGGTATAGCCGTTCAAAAGTTATGGCCGTTTTACTGTTTGAATCGGGGTGTTTTTGCAAGATTTCGTGTCATAATTACGTGTTCAATATATTGCCGTTCGAAGCGTATCTACTATATACTAGATAAATTATGTAGCATAAAATAAAAATGTGTCGGGGAATTTAAATTTTGAGATATTACTTGTTTAAATCTTAATCTGGCAGAACTTAGTGTGCTTACAAGTAAGTTCTTAGTTTATATTTGAGACTGTTGAATTATGATTGATAGGTTAATTCGGATAAGCCAGTCAGAGGGGATGAGACAGGTCTCTAATGATTTCAAGAGGAGCGTATATCTATTTCTCCACATCAATGGACTTTGGTATTTTTAGTGGTTGATTGCGGTCTACTGTCGTGTTGTTTCAACATTATAATTTCAGCTGAAATATGTATAAATAAATAGACCTCGTCCAAGTGTCACCACATCAACTAAACACATCAACACGGTCTAGGGATATTTTTAAAATAGCGAATTACTATCAATGTGTTAATTATTTATATGACATGTATATATTTAAAAGATACGTTATTTAATATTCTACCATTTTTTAATAATGGTTAGGGTACTTCGATTAAAATTTCAGGAATTTATGGAAAAAAATGAAGCATAGACGGAAACCGTATATGAATTAACTTTTAATTTATGAGTAAAAAATGAAAAAATAGAAAATCCATTTCATTTATGTTTATAAACTTGAAGTTAGTAGTCTGAGAAAGCGCCCATGATGTTCATAACACATCGGCAACGATTCGGCATGCTCAAAACAAGGTTGTCAATGTCTTGCTGCGGAATATTGTCCCATGTCCTTCTGAGGTGCGCAAAAAGTTGATCTTCTGTAGCCAGATTTTCAGGAACTTCCTTCAGAGCTCTTCTTTGCAGCATATCCCACGCATGCTCAATGGGATTTAGATCTGGCGATTGAGCAGGCCAGTCTAAGGCCCTAACATTGTGTGTATGTAACCAAGCTGCTACCGTTCTCGCCGTGTGTGCCCGGGCATTGTCGTGCATGAGCAGGAAATCTTGCCCCATTTGTGTTCTGTGGGGCAAGATTACGGGCCCCAGCACCTGTTGGACGTATCGTTCTGCCGTCATATTGCCCCGCACCCAAACGAGATCCGTCCGTCCTCCAAGACGAATTCCTGCCCAAACCATAATTGTTCCTCCTTGGTATGGGTGAACTTCCTGAGGGTTCTGAAGACGGCTCCATCGTCCAGGAACTCGCCAAACACGCGTCCTTCGTGAATCTGGATGGAAGCCGAACCTGGATTCATCCGTGAACAGCACATTGGACCATTGCTCACGGCCCCAGTCCACGTGGTTCCGAACCCATTCTAATCGTCGTCCACGATTGCCTCTCCGTAAAGGTGGGACCCGGAGTGGTCTACGAGAGCGTAGATTGCTTTCATGCAGTCGCCTTCTTACAGTTTGGTCACTCACAAGCACTTGGTGTTCCACTCGCAGCCTTTGGACCAATTGAGTCGCCGTTGCATTTGGTTGAGCTCGCGCAGTAATTTGCAAAAATCGGTCTTGTCTGGGGGTAGTGATGCCCCGGTGCCTCTCCGCTACTTCACCTGTGGCACGATAGCGTGTCCACAATCTTGAAATTACATTTTGGTGGGTCTCTATGGCCTCAGCAACATTACGCTGAACAGACCCAGCTGCCAGCATTCCCACAGCTCGTAACATCTCCGCCCTCGTCAAATGTTGGCGTTGCATGGCTACAATACCTCAATTTTAACATTATCTTTCGTTTAAAAATGAAAAAAATCTGTAACTTAACGTAATTCGTATTGTTTTCTAAATTTCGCATAAATTAAAAAATTCCCTCTCCTACACATCAAGACATTTTTATGCCACCGAAACAAAAGAATTTTAAAAAATTTGAATTTGGAATTAGTCTGAGATAAATTACAAACAAATCGGTGTATAAAAGATTCCAATGCGGCCAGTACTTTTCGAGTTATTTAATTGAGTATGAAATATCCCTAGACCGTGTTGATGTATGTAGTTCTATACTTTTCACACTCAGCGCATGTTTACGTTCTCCACCAGAATCTCTGGGAAAAGTGATATTATAACATCAATATCGATTGTCACACATCAATAACAATGTGTTTGTATGTTTGTTTGTACCTTTGTTTGTATGTATGTTTGTCCACGCATTTCGCCGAAACTGTTAATCGGATCGCGTTTTTTTATTGTGATTCTCAACTTACGAAATATTGCAAATTTCATCAAAATCGGTTCAGTAGTTTTCAAGATACAGAACATACAACGGAACTCCTTAACAACGAACAGCACGAATGTGTAATTTAATCATAAGTTACTATGGATATTTTGTCAACCCTTTAGGTACTTTATAATAAAACTTGATCACTTTTTACTGATGGTGAACCAACACTAAATATAGAAAAATAAATAGATTTTCACAAAAAAAAAATTACCGACTTCAAAAGCAAAACACTAAAAAGCATATAACATACGTGCATAGATAACTTTAGTTTCGGAAAACGATAAAACCAAGAAGTACCAAAGACACCGAATTCTAAAACGAAAGTTATTTATGCACATTTTAGTGATTTGCTTTTGAAGTCGGTTTATTTTATTTTGAAAACTTTTTTTTCCATTCACTATCGCGACGCTTCCGTTGATGAACTGTCACCTTATCTACACCCTCAGGTCATCGACCCTCCTTTAGCTCCTTTCCGTCTGCCTATTTAAAGTAAAACCGGCAAAAACACACTTAATATTACTAGGCCAGAGCGCACAAACATGGCTGTCGATGAAGTTTGTATGCTTTCATAACATTTTACTACCCCTAGTTTCCAAGCAGAACAGTCGCACATTTATAGTTTAGCGAAGGCATAAGCAGTGCTATTGGTACTTAGGTCGTCGGATATGAGACACCAATTCCCCCGTAATTATGAGGAGTACTGTGCCCAAACCTCTGTTTGTAAAACAAAGTATAAATTATTTATTGGTGGGTAGATTTATCCTACAGTTATCGGGCATATTTTCCAAAATAAAAAGTTATTCATGTAGTTGACCTGTAGTGTAGTTTTCTATTAGACAAAGATTTTTTAATTCGGTTCAGAGAGGTTAAGGCACAATTCACCTGTAATTATGAGGAGTACTATACCCAAGCTATCGTGCATTTAGATTGCTGTAGCGCAGTTTAGTTTTCTATTATAGAAAGATTTTTTAAACCGTTTCAGAAATTACCTGACACAAACAAAGTATTACCTCTCATACATTCTAAAGCATAAATAAAAATTATGTTTATTACTACGGTTTTGTGAGGCTTATATAACAAGTTAAAAAAACAAAAATAATAATATTAGTAATAATAATAAAAAATAATAAAATTACCGATCCGGTGAAGGGTCTAATTTCAGAAAATACCAATATTTTTATTTTACCAATATTTATAACAAACTAACTGGTAACCCGGCTCATTGGTGCCACTAGCACCTACTTTGCCTGTAAGCTTCGTGCAAGTGCAAGAAAAAAGGCCCTTTCCTGATGGTGGGATGCAATTTCCATTGCGTCGATGGGCGATATTAGGCAGGTGTGAACATACTTGCAATATCGCTCAGTAAAAATCACATATCGGTGAGATATAGATTGAATCGCGTCACCAGAATAGGGTCTAAGTTATTAAAGTTTAAACGCAATCGGATTAACGATGTGGCAGACCTTAGAATACGAACAAACAAACATTGATTTATTTATATTAGGTAATCTTACAAAAGAAGGTCACGGTTGCAGCATAGCTTCCAAGCTTAGACTTAGCCCGTCAAATCCTTTACCCAAATCAGTGTACTATACAAACGAACCCGCGTGTAAAACTACCCGCTTACGAGGTTAAATGTATCGGAAAAGTATTCACTGTGACCCTAGCAATACTGAGGCCATCGCGATGCGTGTGTGAACAAATACATGAGTATTTACCCTTTATAATAGATATGGGGCCAGGAAGACTGCGATTAGCTTGTATGGCCGTACGTATAGATGCAGAGGCTTCTAAGTATCTTGGAAAAGGGGGACAACAATATTTTTATTCATTCGAATATAAAATCATTTTATGCAGTCTACTGCAATCTTGTTACCATGAATTTGTAGCACACATCTATACACACAAATCCTACATGGCTTAATCATATTTCCCCACGCGAATAGAAAATATGCAATAGCCCAACTACAACCATCGGGCATTTAGCCACCAGCTCCTCTGGTCTGATGATCCTCCTTTTTCATTGATCGTTGAAAAGGGCACCCTCAAGCTTCTATATATCTATGGAAAAATGGATACCCAGTTAATTGTTTCGTTCCTACCATTATATGCTATTACCTTCTGTCTAGGCTGGGTATTTTCTGGTACCTGTAACAATAAAGAAAAATATTAAATAACAATTTATAGTTGAGGACGAATCTGAAAACTATTGGTAAATAAAGAAATTAAGAAAAAAAATCAACAGAAGGTTTTGGTGTCGTGAGATAAGGATAGCGGACTCCACCTAAAGTTGGCAAAGACAAGGAAAAAGAAGAAGAGGCATAGAAAAGGTACAAAGGGACAAAACGATAGTAATGTTAAATATTTAAGTAGCTATTTATTTATTTAAGAACACGTTTATTTATTTAAGTATACTAGTATACATTATATCACAAGAAAGCGTTGACTTGACCTAATTTTCTTATTTTAGGTCCAATATTCAGTTTTCTAGTTCACCAAAACTTTCCGAATCTTTCCAAAACTTCACCTCATTTCTATCAGCTTCCAAACCAATTAAAAAAGTCACAGAACACAACTAGAAAACAAACTTTTGCAATTTCCATCCTAAATTAAATTACCATAAGCTGTGTCCCCCGCTAGTTTCGGTGTTGCCCTCTATATTGCCTCGCAGTTTCATTAAGCCGTTTGCACTGTCCCCGCATTGAATGAAAGCTAAGTTCTAGCCATTGCCTAGATTTGATTCGATTTTTTAGAAAAATTGTTAGGAAACTGGCATGTCCTAGAACTAAACATTCGAATACATGTGACATCCACCAACCCGCATTGGGCCCGCGTGGTGGAGTACGGCCCATTCTCTCTCACAGAATCCTTCCTGTGAGAGAGAATGGGCCGTACTCCACCACGCGGGCCTCCTGGCTTGTGTCACAGCAGTGGGAACATTAAAAAGGCTGATGATGATAAAACACATGATTTTATTCAAGTGAATACTCCAGTTTATTCCAACGATTCATCATAATAAAATCACAAGAATGTTATTTGCTGTTTTTCTATATTTATATACCTACTTATTAACAATATCACTTTTTTTTTAATTTAATCTTGAATGGAAGGATGAACCTTAATAGCAAATCTTATTTATAATCGTACATTATTATTATGTAACAAATATTCAATTTACAATGCGATATTTACTGCTACGTAAATTCGATTTAACTAAGTAATCGTATCGTAAGTTTTATTTAACGGAATAACAGAGCGAATCAGCAAGTCGCTTCACTACTGTAAGCGTCCATGAAGTATTGCATTTTATTGTCTATGGTTGCCTGTTAATAATTATGAAATTTCATAGGCATCTGACAAAAGTACTCGTAAAACAATAGGCTGGACGGATAGTAGAGTCGGTATTGTCAAAACTTTTCATAAAAACCAAACATCACACACAGTAAGTGTCACTGTATACCCATAGAAATAGTATTTGACGGCACGGTTGGCGATTTGCAGTGATTGAGCGATTGGCTGCTGCGCTGCTAGTCACGGGATTGATTCCCGCACTGAACATAAATATTTGTATGGCTGTATGGCATGTAAGAAATTCGTAGTGTGGGGCAGTTTTTTTTAATAAGAAAAACGAACTATCAAAAATGTACTTACATGCAATACATATTGAATACCGACGTGTTTTACAGATGTTGTCAAACATTAGCATGTCTATTCTGTACCGGCATTCCGTGCTCTGTACCGCAACCTAAAGCATTAACGTTAAAACAATAGAACGTAAACGTCACTACGATCGTTTCCTAACTAGGTTTACGTTTTTTGTTTCATACTTCTTGTTTTCATAGTTTTTTTTTCGCAAAGCGGTAATGAACGGTGCTAGTATAAATATTCTTTAGAATTTTGTTGTTTTAGAGACTTTGCGGTTTAACGCTATACATTTTGAAACATGAAAATCTCTTTTGTTATTTTGTAGGTCAAAAAGTGAAAGTGTATTTTTCATACTTTATTTTTTACGTAGTATTTACACAATTTTTTGTAGTTTCTACTTTTATTTACACCATGCTGTAAAAACCCAACATCCTTTTTCTTCATTTCAGCCTCATTTTTAATAGAAAAAACTCATCTTACATACTGCTGAATGGATTTTCTTCTGAAAGAAATACTTGTGCTGTAAACTGAAGTAGCTGCACCAAGTTCGCTAGTACATTTAAAGCAGCCTGTAATAAGAAAGTTCTTCGTACAACTTCGGTGATGTTCGTGAAACTTCGGAAGTGTTCGTTCTTCCTCGGGCTTGTCAGCCGAATCGTGGACGAAAGATCGAGCCGTTTTCTTTTCTCGATAAATAAAATAAAGTAAAGAATTGTCCTTTTGAGTAATTAGTTTAAGTCAATTAAAGTTGGACGCCTCGGTTGTTGATATTACGACGCTTTCTAAAAACAGTTACTTAAATAATATTTAAATTTCTAGTTACTGATTGGAAAAATAAACTAATATTGAAATGTAAAATTGTAAGTTTATATATTTGGCAACACCTGGGAGAGGTTTATATTCAACAGTGGACGTCTTTCAGTTGAAATGATGATACTGATATATTTGTATGTAAATTTTGGCTTTTTTTCCAATCCCACCGCACCTTTTACCAAACCACTGCAACTCCTGAAAGCCAGATTCAACAGTGGCGACTACCAGAAAAACGCCGAGGCAAGCCCCGGATATACCCGGAATACCTCTTGGTAAGTTTATAGATACGGATGCGATTACGAAAATTCTTTCATTCGAAAGCTTTGCTGTATTATATAGTTTTAGATTTGTTATAAAGCGCGCAAAAATGTTATTATATGTGGTGACTTTAACATTAATACATTGAAAAAAAATAGAACTTCCATTGAGTTTACTAACTATCTATTAAGCTACAATCTAAAGTTGCAAATTGACCAGCCCACTAGGCTACAAAGCAACACATGTATAGATAATTTTGCGCACAATTTTTCACACACATGTATCCACGATATAATTGACCTTAACATGTCAGATCACACCGCTCAAATTTTAAAGATTCCTGTAAAAAGGACTTGTATAATAAACAGTTGGAATATAACAGCCCGTGATTACAGTTACGATAACCTTATGAAATTTAGATTATGTTTATACCCTTTATCGTTTTGTGAAGTTTATCAAGCTGATGATCCTAATGTAGCGTACGATGGCTTTATTGAAACATTCCGGTTGTTTTACGACTTGTGTTTTCCCTTAATTAACAAAATAATAAAGTTAAAAAGGAATCCGAACTGGTTAACACCCGGAATAAAACGCTGTAGCAAAAATAAGAGACAGCTTCTTTGGCAGCTAAGAGCAAAACCCAATAGCAATAATTTAACTAAACTTAAAAATTACTCACATAGACTTAAGAAAATAATAAAACTGACACAAAAGGCAAAAAATAATCATAGGATAATGACATCAACAAATAAATCAAAGGATACATGGAAGATCATAAATGAAAATAAATACTGTCCTCCCCATGAACACATAACGGAAATACGAAGGAACGGTGTTACAATAACAAACCCCTGCGATATAGCGAACGCATTTAATGATCACTTTGTGGATCAAGCAGAATTACTTTCAAATACCTCAAAATCTGCAAGATATGAGACTCCAAATTCATGTTGCGAATCAATATTTTTAGCCCCAACTACACCTGATGAAGTCTATCGCATAATACAGAATTTAAAAAACAAAGTTAGTGTAGGATATGACGATATTTCAACAAAGGTATTAAAATTTGTTTCCGAGGTTATAGCTGGCCCCATTTGCCACATCATTAATGTTAGTATCTCTTCTGGAATATATCCTGATAAACTCAAGCCGACAATAATTAAGCCCTTATTTAAGAAACAAGATAAAACTGATGTCAATAACTACAGGCCCATTGCTCTGATACCAGTTATATCAAAAATATTCGAGAAAGCTATTTATCATCGTATGGATTCCTTTCTCACAAAACACAATCTCTTAGTAAAGGAACAGAAGGGTTTCAGAAAAAATAAATCCATAAATCTGGCTATCTATGATTTCCTTAATATTATAATGACAGATATAGATAAAAGAATTCCTATTAGTGCTATATTTATGGACATGACGAAAGCTTTCGATTTAGTTGATCATAATACTCTACTACGGAAACTTAATGCGCATGGAATAAGGGGAAAAGCACTTTCCCTTATACAATCTTATCTGGACAATAGAACACAGTGTACGGAAATTAAACGAATTTCTATAAAAGAAAAAAAGGAATTTAAATATGTATCCGAAAAACGTGAAATAATTTTTGGCGTACCACAGGGCAGCGTATTAGGACCGCCATTATTTTTGGTTTACATAAACGACTTCCCAAAACATGTCAGTTTTCCTATGGTCCTTTTTGCTGATGACAGTACGATCATTGTTAGACAAAATAAAAATAGTGACTATGAATGTGACATCAAAGACTCATTGCAACAATCAATTAATTGGCTTGACCATAATAATTTAAAATTAAATTTAAGTAAGACAAAAATTATGCAGTTTAGACAAAGAGTAACTACTCCTGACATAAACATATTAATTGACGATAATAGAATTGAAGAAGTAGAACATGTAAAATTTCTAGGTTTGACTATTGACTCTAAACTGACTTGGAAAGAACATGCATCAATCCTCATAAAAAAATTAAGTCGCTTCGCCTTTGCTCTATTCAAGCTTAAGAAAGTAGTAAATCAGGCAGCTGTTATAGCTGCATATTATGGCTATGTAGATTCCACATTACGCTACGGAGTTATTTTTTGGGCAAATTCATGTGAGAAAAATAACGTTTTTAAAGCACAGAAGAGGTGTATTAGATCGATGTGTAATTTAAAACCAACAGATAGTTGTAAACCTCATTTTAAATCCCTTAGGATATTGACATTACCTTGCCTTTATATATACGAGACTGCATTGTTCGTCAAGAAAAACAGTAAATTATTTAAAAAAGCTTCTGAGGAACGTTATAGATCAACAAGACCGGAATATCGACACGAACTATGTCTGAGAGCCTCAAAGACGGCCCTTATGCATAAAAGCATTCTCTGCATGGCACCAAAAGTATATAATAAAATACCAAATGCTATCAAAGATTTGAATTTGATACAATTTAAACGAAAACTGAATGATTATTTAATTGAAAAATGCTATTATACCATTGACGAATTCCTTCTTGACAAAATGTAAAAACTGACAATTATATATTTATGCTTGACACCTTGACTAACTGATTGTATTTTAAATTTTGTAATAATAATTAATTGTATTCTAATATGAATTGTTATCTCAATTTTGACATTTTTATTTAGTATATCATATTTCAATGTAAATCAATTTTGACATTTTTGTTTTGTATTTCAATGTATGTAAATCAATTTTAATTTCTGATATTGTTAAAACGTGTATGCCTAATGGGTAGCTTTTTGAGTTACCATAAAATTTTTGTAAGACCTGTTGTATCACCAAAAAGCACACGAATAAATACTTTGACTTTGACTTTGACTTTGACTTCGAGTGATTGGCTATTTTGCCCAGAAAAATGCACATTTACAGTGGAATACGCCTCTGGAATGCGCTGGATGCGAGATGCACGGGATCGGTCAATGTGGCCACGCCTGGGTGAGACCTATGTCCAGCAGTGGACGTCTTTCAGCTGAAATGATGATGATGATGATGACGCCTCTGGAGCAAAACCGCGAGATAAAGCTAATATAACCTTAATACTAAAAAATACCTATTAATCAAATTATTTTGCGACAATTATGTTTTTCAAAAAGGCCGGGCTCGTTGTACTGCGGAAAAAAAAACCGGGAGATTAAGCATGTATAATTTAAATATTTGATGTTCCTCAGAAAGACCATGTGCGCAGTATTCGGTAAGAGTATGACTATAAGTATGAATGTGAGTGAAGCAAAAGAAGAATGTAAGTATCGTAGCAGGTGGGCTTCTGATGTCTCTGCCATGGAAAAAAGGCGTAGGTTTATATACGTAATTTAAATATTTATAAAACTTCGAAAATTATTCTGAAGGCAGTCAGCACATCTAAACATCTTTCAAGCTGTCATTGTTGTCGAACATTGACACTGACACCTCTTAAACGCGGTTTAAATTTGCTGATCACGTCGAGTTAAAATTATTGGTGAAAACCACCCTTAAAATTGTTACTTAGCACCAATTAAAAACAAATGAATAACGATTTATTTATAAGATATTTATTTATAGTATGTGGGTCAACGCTTGGGCGAGAATTATGTCAAATGATGATGATGATACGGGACAACAGACTAGTTTTAGAAGTGTATCATGAATCAGCTGGTGCCCATAAAATTAAACATTCTCTATCTTAAAAAAGTGGTCTTACTTCTTGCCTCTTTTTGTATCTTAAAACGCCCAACCAACGTTCAAAGTGAGCTAAAGATTAAAAGCATTTTAAAAGGTAAACCTGAAATATAAACAGCGCAGCTAACTATAAATCATTCAGGCGCGCCAAACTTTCAGTATTCAGAGTTTTCATGAATTTATATTTTATTTAATGAATTTATTTTTTATTTAATGAAAATATATTTTATTTAATGAATAAGGTAAATAGTTCGTTTGTTGGTGCGCGAAGTTTTAATAGAACTTGGCTGTTACTGCCGTTTTTAGAGTGCCGTACCCGAACGGTCCAAACGGAGCCCTATTGCTCTGTCCGTCTCTCTGTCTGTTGTCTGTCACACACAGGTTTTACAGCCAAACGGTTGGAGCTACAACCTTAAAATTTTCAGAGTATAAGCATCTTGTTGACCCAAGGCGAAACAAATTGACAAAACAATATTTTAAAAGGCTTTTAAGGAGGGCGCCCATACAGCAAAAGGGGATAGCGACAAAAGGGATATCGTTTTTAAGAGCTCGTTGGGTAAATAAATACTGTTTTACTTTTTAAAAAGGTTGGAAAACAAAAGAAAAATAATGTAACTCTAAATGAACCAAGTGCAACACGCACTTGGCCGGTTTTATTGAGTTTTAAATAAGAAAAAATGAATAATTTGATTTATTTTGAAACTAAAAAGTACCTCGGATGTGTCCCCAAAGTAGGACTGACTGCCTCGTTGGTGTAGTGGTCGCAAACGCTACTGTTGAACATAAAGTCTTTAGGTTCGATTCCCGGGTCGGGAAAAGTGTTATTGGGTTTTCCCATCAGGGGTTTTTTAGCAACAGGCAGGAGTCTAGACTTATGACCGGTTGATGGCAATAAATTCGCAGGTTCGCCGTTCGGCGAAGCAGCGGGCAGAAGCTAGTATGAAATATGGGCGTACTGTCGGTGCATCTTTCGGGAAATACAAGCTTGATGTTATGTGTTATGATACAAAGAGAAGTATGATAGAAGAAAACTTGTTGTGCCAACCCCAAAATAAACTACACCAAGTGCAAGAATATGTCCATCGGACCTGGAACCCCACAGCCAACACGGAACTCAACAGTCACGTTTTGAACCAGCGGGTCTTATTTCATAGTCATCATAATCATCATTATATCAGCCGAATGCTTGGCAGTTGGGCTGGTGATCGCAGTTTGTTGTTAAAGTGCACAGATAATGCTGCTGCTCATTCTCTGGTGTGTTCCTTAGTCGCCTCTTACGACACCCACGGGAAGATATGGGATGGTGAAATTCTTTACGTCCGAGACCTTACGGTACTATTATATTTCATAGTACACCATTTCAATCAATTTAATATATAAGTGGGCCTGCAATGGGTGGTTTTATCGCTGATAAACATCCCTTACAGAGGAGCTTTGAATGAACAAGAATGTAGGGAGAAATAGATAACGTAGGCCCTTATCTTTCTATGGATAGATTTCGTCCTTGTATTTAAAATATTCATTTTGTATGACAATTGAATATAGTCATTGGCTATAGGCAGTATAGAAATAGTTTCACCAAACAAGCATCTATACCTAAGGAATGGCTTTGTGGGAGTTATTGTAAAAGAAATTTCTCTTGTCGGTCAGCTATTTTTACCCGACTGCTAAAGTATGTATGTTTGTTCCTATGTGGCGTTCTAGAGTCCAAACGCATTGGCTGATTTTGATGATTCTTACGTCAATCAATTCGTGTTAACCTTGCGATTATCACTGGCTACATTAAAATTGGAAAATAGAGAAATGGCGGATTTTGGGCGCCATAATATTTTTTTCTTGCAAACCCACCGTGTGGAGTACCAAAATAAAGGGATTAAGAAGTGTTTTTAAAAATATATAACAATTTTATGTTTAACTGTAAGTAATTCGAAAAAAAATGTTAAGTGAAAAGTTATAAATAAAAAAAAACATAAACTCACGCCTTTTTCCCATAAGGGTAGACAGAAACTACAGAACGCCTACTGCTACGATCTTACACATAAAAAACCCGACTGCATATTAAGCGAACATCTTCGCGAGCTGGTTGACCAAAACCAGAGGTATCCTCCGACTACACAGTATGATTTTCTTCTTGTTTAATGTTTTTATTTCGCTTCATAAACATTCGGGTTTTTAGATTTTTCGTATCGGTTGATCAAACTCATTACTTGTGTGTTCGTAGTTTTTACTAAAACAGAATTCCTAAGTCATGCAGTCCAACTCGACCTTATCACAATGCTTTTTATGCAAGCCAAAGGTCGTCCTACGCAATGTGTTCCAAAATAAAATAAACTACAAATTAATTATAAATTCCCAGTACACACAGAAACATTTGAGTAAATTAAATTCGCGCGCAGTAGGGCTTATAAATTTAAAGGCGGTTGGGCATAACTTCCGTAGCTGCAACAAGGTATGAAAATCTAGCTAATTACTACGTGTTACAGATTGCCTACAGCTGCACGTTTCGCTTTAGTGTGTGCCTTAAATATAAGCGAGAAGCATATTTGTTTGGGAATGGTAGTAAGATTTTTGGTCGTGATGACAACTCGTCACACTAGTTATCTCGTCGCTATCTCTAATAGGTCTTTTTCACTAATAAGTCACTTTGTAAATGTAGTCAGTTGCCAACTCGTCTCAAGCCGTACTTTGCCTCTTTCCCAACTCGTCCGACGTATATGTTCAATGTACAGTAACGTACAATATTATTAGATGAATGGGCCGCCGATGCAATACGAGTTCAGATCAACTGGATATTAATGCCGCGGTCCTTCAGGGGTCTTTACTCTCAGCATTGTTCTTGCTCCACATAAACGTAATGCAAATTTTTGTTCCTTTTGCCTTCAATCAAATTATCGAGGTAAATCTTGAGGTGGACCTAGTTAACTAGGAATTTTGAACCGACTTTCCAAAAAGGAGGAGTTTCTATGTTCGACTATATGTGTATTTTTATGTATATGCACCGATTACCCCGACAATTCCGGACCGATTTAAACAAATCTTTTTGGTTTGTAAACCCTTATACTCTCGAGTTGTCACCAAGTTAGGATCTGATGAGAGGATCCCATGGAAATCGACGGAACTCCTCATATTTTATAGGCAAACATATAGTAATTTTGGTATTTTCATCAACATGACAGGCATTTGCATACAGAAAGTATCATTTGGTGAAGTGGAACTGACGAAGAAGACCACAAATGGCCACAGGAACTTTTTAATGATAAGTTTGTTTTGAGCATGAGATATCTCGAATAGTTAAATTAATGTGATAAAGCAAATTTAAATAAATGGTTTTAATGATAATGGTATCTACCATCGAACTGATCTGGTGATGAAGCCAGAAGGTAGGCACCGGAATTCCATAATAAACCGACTTTATTTTTCGCTTTGCAGTGTTTAGTTTTGGAAGCCTGTTTATTTTTTTTGTTAAAATGTTTTTAATTATATTTAATTATTATCGACTAAAACCGAGCTTGAACTTATAAGACAGTGAATATTATTTTAACATTCGAAAGGTGAAAAGTATCATAGCATATTTCCATGCCTTATGCAGTAAATGTAGCAAGTATCGTTACCTTCTTGTTCTTGCTCCTAACAACCATTTATTTATAAAGCACACCTATAAAAAGTTGTTAATAGAAAAGCCAGTGCTCAAAATAAAAGAAATGCTTTGTTTTTATCAGTTTTGTTTCATAAAATAAACAGTAACAACAAAAAATAACATTATGTTCTAAAATTCGCATCGGATTACCTATTTAGAAGTTACGTTACGAACTAAAGTGAATCGATATAACAATCTTCGCAGTACCTTAGTTTCGAAGCAAAGTGTACGAAGCAGCGAAATTCGAACAATGACGAACGTCTACTGACTTGGGACACCTAGTAAATAAACCAGCATAACCCGCTACATCTCCCAAAACACACCCCACTCTGGCGAGTTGGCCCAACCATTTCTCGTCTACTCAATTGTCCCGCAAGTGGGTCAAGCCGACTCGTGTCGATTTTTGCCATTTAATTAGAGCCGAGCCGACGGGAATTCACTAGTGCTCTTTTGGCCACTAATTTTCGAAGGCTGTGGGTGTGTTTATGTGTTCGTGTGTGTGTCTAAGATTAGAACACTTCATTTTCTGCAGTAAGACGAGTTCCTTAATTTTACCGAGGCTGAGAAAAATGAGGATGCGAGAAACAGGATGCATAGATATGGCAACGCTTGAGAAAGGCCTGTGTCTAGGAGTGGACGCCTTTTGACTAAAATTAAATCCGTTTCATCATCGGACTACAAGACGTACGGCGATGCGCCTTCGGTACATGGTGGATATCCCAACCATATGCACTAAACTTTTTGGAAATGCTTTCATTATGCGTACAGCTAAGGAGTGGAATTCCCTGCCGGAATCTGTGTATCCCGATAGCTACAACCGCGGGGTCTTTAAGTCTAGAATGAATAGGTTACTTCTAGGCAAGCGTGCTACACCGTCGACCACATCATCGCTTACCTTACTTAGTGAGATAGTGGTTAAGCGCGAGATACTATAAAAAATGAAGATTTGACCGATGATATGGCAACGCTTTATTTACTCTTAACGTTTGACGATAACGATGGGCAAAACGAAAAAAAAACTGTTTTTCATTCAAATCACATTTTATGATGCAGAAATACACGATACATTATAATACGTACAGTCTACAACAAGAGTCAATTAATTAATGATGCAAAGTATTACATTATTTATATTAATTATATCTAAGGAGATAATTTTTCAAATCTAAAACACACAATAAAACAAAATTGTATCATGGTTAAATATCTTCTACCTTATAAGAGTTCTAAATTTATTCATTGACAGACAACAAGCAGCCTAGCGAATGAATTGTTCGTATTTTGTCGATGGGGACACAATAAAATATTTGGCATTTTTGCATCATTTAATATGTTCTATTTTGTTTGATATATGTGTACCTACAATCAATCTCCCTAGCCTTTTACAACTATATTGGGGTCGGCTTGCAGTCTAACAGGATTAGTATTTTTTACATAGAGTGATATATTTATCTAGAAAAACAGATCAGTTTTGACAGAAAGAATAATGAGATGCAGATTGGAAGAAGAATCCAACACCCATGGATCAAATACTGTAAGTGCGTGAAATATTCTAAAGTACGATGCCAACAAAGTTAAAAACGAAGGTATTGAACTCCTGCATTTTACCGTGCTTGACCTATGGCTCCCAAACTTTAAAGTTTACATCAAAGGTCAATAGCCAACTAATAAGCTGCCAACAGGGAATGGAACGAAATTTCCTAAATATTAGGAAAATCAGACACACATAAAATAAGAGAAACCACAAAATCGATTGATGCTCTTGAATATGCCAAAAAGCTAAAATGGAAATGGGTTGGACATGTAGCAAGATTTAGGACCAGAGATGGACTACAAGAGTAACTTCATGGAAAGGGCTACAAGGGAAAAGAAAAAAGGGTCGCCCAATATCAAGATGGGCTGATAATATAAAAAAATATTGCTTGCCCAAAATAGCTAACACTAGCCCAAAACAGGACCAAATGGATAGAATTGGAGGCCTTCACCGGTTTAAGGGGTTCTTGCTAAACATTAGAGTTATTAAAAAAAAAAAAAAAACTATCTATTTGATATTTAAGCAGGAAATATAAGGCTTTTTATTTTTATATATTTATTTTTACATGGAGTGAAGACCGCGTACCGGAAGACGCAGCGTTGGAAGGCCTCCTAGGTGGACCGATGACATGATTAAGGCTGCGGAAATCTGCTGGTCACGAGACGCATGCCCGATCGATGGGGCAATATTTGGGGGAAGCCTATTTCAGCAGCAATTATGGTGGAGTGGATGCCTATCTGACCTCCACAACCCAATAACTGGGTAACATGAGACCCCTTGGCAAGACTCGTTTCTAATTTCAGGCTTCTAATTACCCGTAACCTCGAGGATCTTGTGGTTGTTAATATATTGCCACGTGCACGAGCTTCATAACATAGACAAATTATTCTCAAAGTTTTTTCCTCTTCCTTACATTATTACAATCTTTAAAATGAGAACAAAGCGATGAAAGCTTGAGGTCATAAATAAAACCGTCAGGGGATGGAGGATGTTTCAAGACACAGGTGGGACTACTGGGATGCTGTTGATAACTTTCCATATTTCTTTATTTTTCTTAATTATTTTTTTCGAAAAATATCGTGCGATTTTGTTAAGTAAATAGGAAGCTTGACCTTTTTTTTTTGCTGTCTTGTGAGGCATAGGATGTTCCGGTTTGTTTTAAGCTGAAATTGTGCCTTTTTTAACAGACTATTCGAGAAGGAGAAAAGTTGCTAGTTGTAACTAGATGATGAATGAGAAGATGTTTGCTGAAGCACTAATCGAATGTAATTAACTATAGGAAAAAAAATCAGTTACCTCAAAAATCAACATACATTTGGTTTGGTATGAAGCCAAAGAAGTATGTAAGGATCGTAGCAGTTGGCGTTCTGTAGTTTCTGCCTACCGGCATGGGAAAAAGCATGAGTTTATGTATGTATTTGGTTCTAAATAAAGAAAAGCCAAAATTAAAGACCGTTGACATTGACAAAACATCACACGCCCTTCACTGACCACTCCTTGGCAAGACAGCGCTAGACAAGTGACATTTTATCGAAAGCGTGGCGATAGTGATTGTCAAAAAGGCAAAATTATATGGGATTGACAAGCGATATCGAAAAATCACGTGATCAATCCTTTACATTTTCACATTTAGACTATCGCCTTCGCTGACATCGAATGCCAGTTTTCTAAGGCCTCTTGTCCGTCTTTTGTTTCGCCTGTTTGTTGTCTTGTGAACTTTTTTCATTTCGATACAATTTCCATAAAACATAAATGTTTACTAACAGCACTCCGCAGACGATGTCATTCAAACTCCAAAAGATCCTAGAAGTACTGGAGTCCTTTTTTCAATCCCCGGGTGGAGGAGTTGATCAGTTGTTCAGTTTATTAAATTTTTAGGGTTCCGTTCCCCAAAAGGAAAAAAAAAGGAATCCTTATAGGATCCCTTCGTTGTCTGTCTGTCTGACTGTCGATCTCTTCGTGTGTCAAGTCCTTTTTCTCTAGAACGCCTAAGTCGTGCTCTTGCCACCGCCGGGGTGCCAGCTGTCTTAGAACCCAATGACTTGGCACACGTCGATGGGAAGAGACCAATTGGTATGACCATAATGCCATGGAAGTTGGGTAGGTCTTTGGTGTGGGATGCAACTTGCGTCGACACCCTTGCACCATCCCATCTTCCTAGCACGGTGGGCTGCGCTGGGGCGGCTGCTGCAGGTGCCGAATACCTCAAACGGCGCAAATACAACAACTTAATTGGTAATTATATGTTTGAGCCGTTAGGGGTTGAAACACTAGGGCCATGGGGTCCGAGTGGACATCTATTATTTCGGGATATCGCCAAGCGGTTGGTCGACTCTTCACGAGACCAGAGGGCTGGCCTTTTTGGCCAAAGAATAAGCATTGCCATCCAACGTCGCAATGCTGCCAGCCTTTTGGACACTTTTCCTGTTGACAGCGATGTGAACAATATTTTTACGCCTCGTAATTTTACTTATTTAAGTTTAAATATTAGTTTGTAAATAATAATGTACATATGTAAATAAATAAATTACTTTTTAGTAAGAAAAAAAATACTAAGTTGAAATTAATGTTTTTAACCGACCTCAAAAAAGGAGGAGGTTCTTAATTCGTCGGAATCTTTTATTATACTCTATTTTACAATCTCTTGGAGTTGTGAAAAATCAAACTTCTAAATCAATGCAATCAAAAGATACGACCGTTTTCGACGCATATTTGACACTCGCAAGGGAATCAAAATCTATAGGCATCTTCCCGTTGATCATGAAATTTGGCAAGAAGTAATGTCTTACAGCGCAAGTAAAGGAAAAACACCTAAAAAACCGTAAATTTGTAGAGAAATAAAAAGACATGTTCGGTGCATTGTTTATTAACTTCAATAATGTTACCTAATTATTTTAGTGAATGTAGCTGTTACGGAACCCTCGTTTCTTGAATCAGACTCGCACATGGCCGGTTTTTTTACATCATGATGTCTTGTCACATAACATTATATAACATTACTGTTAAAAACACCTGCAGTGCCAAAACCTGTGCAGCCTATTCCAGTCCCAGCCGCCGCCCATCAGTATAGCAATACTGAACAAAAATTGACCCCCAACTGACCGAACAATACTCGATTGAGTTGTTTATGTACCTGCCACCGATTTCCCCGTAGACCCGATAATGGAACTAGATCAACTTGCTTGTGCGTGCCCTGAATTGAATTGTCGCCTTATTGCGGTAGGCAGGTAATTGGCAGAAGTTCAAGGCTCCTCAAGTAAAGAAGAAGGAGGAAGGTTCAAGGATTGTCTCGCCCGAACGACTACTGATCAAGTGTCGTAAGTGGAGATGTATTGATCGCTGACACCGAAGAGATTCCGAACACATATCCAAGCAAGCGTTAGATTGGAATCTCCAAAGGTAAAAAAAGCGTGGCCATCCCTTTCAAAACCGGCGTCGCACCATGTTTGATGGAGCGACAAGCTTCGGAATAATGTGGAACGAGGTGAGGCGTGAAGTTCAAGATCGTTTGCGAAGGAGGACTACTGTGCGCGTGCCGGTACATAACCCATTTTTTATTATTCGTACCAGAAAAACGTGTTTAGCGATACTATATGGTATAATTATCAAGAGTTCACAAACCACTCAAGAGGCAAAGAGCAAAAATATTAGCCAAAATAAGGTTAAAAATGCAAATGAAATTGTAAATTGCAAACCTTTTTTGGGGCTTTTGTCCTACAGCGAGACAACTGAGGCATAAAAAAAAACTGTTATTAATACAATTATTTCTAGAAAATCAGATTGTAAGGGATTGGGCATTGTCATTACGGAAGCGTTTGTCGACACCATAACTTTTGAATTATTTTCCACAATCGTTGTCGCTGATAAAATGTCACTTTGTTTAGTATCTAAGGGAAGTTTTAAAAAAAAGGACACCAAACCTTTCAACGCTAGCTCTGTTCTGACAGTATGAGAAGGTAAATGGCAAGCTTTTATGGACATTTCGTAAGATATATATATATATGTATTTCTATACATTTATTTTTATTTCTATATATTTATTTCTATATACTTTTCTTTGTTTTAATTGGTAGTTAATAAGATAGATAATATCTTTTAAAATTCTTAGGTTTTAAACTTGGAACGTAAAAGTTATAACCAGTTTTATTTTTAAGGTCATGTACTAGTGTACGAATGTAGATTGATACATATAGGTAAATGTTACATAATGTGTAAAGTAAATGTTCTAAATTGCTTGTTGCTATCTTTGTAGTGTTTTAATTAAGTATTAAGTACGTAGATTGAGATGAGGATCGTACCTACTCAGTGGGGTACATGAGGAGATTATGATGAGTTTGATTATATTTAATGTTATTTCTATTTCTAAATAATTTATTATTATTTCGATATTTGTGTTACTTTACATAAGGCTAAAACATATCTGCGTTTAGTGTACGATTGTATAACATTTAATTTTTAAAATCTTTTTATTGACATTATTCATTAATCCGAAGTTCTAAGAATAGTAAGACTACATGAAAATAAATGGCTTGGTTGTCTTAATAAGTGGTTCAAATTGAATAAAAGAATAACAATAAAGTATGCTGTACAAAATCTGCCGTTTACCAAATATAAATTAGAAAGTAACTTAATAAACTTTCTAGAAACAAGTGACTAACAAAATTAAGAGCTGTCAAAGGATGTGTACTAATTGTTATGAAGTGTGTATAGTAAAGTCTGAATACTAAACTTAATTAGCGTTTTCTGACATGTTGACCAAAAGTTGTTTGAAAACTTTCAGTTCAAACTAATTTATAAGTCTAACATTATCATTAATATATTTCTTGGGTTGTTTCAGCCAACCTGCACTGTGGTGGATTACGGCTCATTCCCTCTCATAGATAGGAGGCCTGTGACCCAGCAGTGGGAACATTAAAAAGGCTGATGATGGTGATGAATATTAGTCGCACGGGTCGATTTTATTGGTTTAGCAATGCTTGCCGAGGCAAGACTGCGGATGGGTGACCATACCATCTCTCGACCATTGATTATATACAGAGAATCACGCTAAGCGTTGGTTTATGATGGTTGTTGCGGGTAGTCAGCCAGAAAATCTGACTCCTGTCTTGCCAGTTGGTGTCGTGTTGCCCATTCACTGGATTGTGGTGGTCAGAAAGGATCATTGTCGTCATCATCATTATTTCAGCCGAAAGACGTCCACTGCTGGACATAGGCCTCCCCCAAGCGTCGCCACACTTATCGGTCCTGTGCGTTTCGAATCCACCGGATTCCCACAGTCTTGACCAGGTCATCGCTCCACTTAGAGGCAGCCTTCCAACGTTTCGTCTACGTGATTGCCACTCCAAAACTTTTCCGCCTCATCAGCCATCCGCTCTGCGATCAATATGCCCTGTCCTCTGCCACTTAAGTTTGGCAATTCTTCGGACTATGTCGGTAACCCTGGTTCCCTTGACATCCGTCTTCATTTCTGATTCGATCATGCAAGGAAACTCCGAGCATAGCCCTCTCCATTACTCTTAGGGAGAAAACCTTTAAGCCTTTAAGCCTTCTGATAGGCCCATTGTGAGCGACCTTCAGAAAGGCTCGAGCCAGGTAAATACAGGTATTCGGGCATCCAGTTAGACTGATCGACCCTAATTATGTTGGGAAACAGTTAGGCAGACTGATCTTTTACTTGTCTCATGTGCCAGAAAAAGACAGTATCTCAATTAGTTTCGATAAATCAAAATCAAGGTACCTTTAACAGAATTCTCATCACATTATTGATAAGCCATGATTTGTTTATTACAAAACCTAAACCTCTGGGGCATATTTCAACAAATATAAAGACGAGAAACTATTATTTAAATCGCTAAATTGAGAAAGCGGATCGCTGTCAATCGTTGTCAGTTGTCGGTAACGGGAAACCGAATATCGCCTTTTTATTTCTTTTGCTGAGGTAAATTATATGTAAAGGATTTTTGTACTCACAATTAGCTTTTGCTGTGAAGATAAAACTTATCAACTGGGAACATAATACAGGGATAAATAGAGTACTATGTCCTAGTAAAAGTTTGTTATTAACGAACATCCAGACATACAAACGACACGAAAATGGCTGCGAGAATCGGGATTCAAGCTGCGCTTATACCTTCATAGTCTATAGCTTGGCAAATTCGTACGTGACACTCCATTGGTGCAGTGGTGGTCCAGTGGTAACGGCCCCGATTTATTTTTCGTATGTTGCGAGTTCGAGTCCAGGCAGGCGCTTTACTTAGTGTAAATTATTTCATCACCACTGCTCTTAAAAAGGTGAAGGAAGACAGCGTGAGGAAACCGGCATGTTCTAGAACATATAATTCGAAGTCATGTGACACCCATCAAACCGCACTGGGCCCGCGGGCCCATTACCTCCCTCACAGAGAGGATGCCTGTGTCCCGGCAGTGGGAACATAATAAGGCTGATGATGACTCCATTGGTCCGCGCGGGTGCCGGGGACGTTACTACCCAATGACGTGAAGGCCCGATGACGGGACGACGCTCATGTCAGTTGACCCCATACGTTTTACTACCCCCGCTACTTAACATTCCCCGTCACCCGCGGCCCATCATAGTGTCACGTTTCCCAAGCTACAGTTGGAATTGGTTAACGTCTTTTCTAAGTAGCAGAAAAGAGGACACTGATTTGGCTTTCATGTACCCACGATACTAAGATGGCCTTCCAGAAGTTGGTGTCTTTATATAAATCATTTATTGACAAGTAACAACTCATAATGTTAGTATCAATCTATTTACCAACTCTGTTAGTAAAACAATACATAAACAGTTCTCACACCACTACTGCAAGATCACATACCCAGTCGAAAATTTGCAGCAGTGTTTCACAAACACACACGTTCTACTTTGAGAGAGACCGGATCTATACAATACAAATAGCGCTATTCCTTTTTCACGTCTGTGTACGGCCCCGAGTTGTTGTTGCAGCCGACCCGCACTATACAAACCAATAATGCGCATGGCTTCAGCATCACCTCTTTGAAGCAGTCCAGAACAACTTCTGCCAACATGCCTGATGTGTTGTAGTACCTGGGAAGCTCCATCAGCACCCAAAATGCCTAATTATACTGAACGCGAAGGGCACTGTACTTTTGAGTAAATTAACATTAAGATTAGATTTAACTTTCACAGATTTTCTGTTCAAACTTTTCAATCTAATTCTGATTTCTTAAAATAGTTATTAATATTTATAACATTAAAATAGCGACCAACTAAGATATACGAAACTAAGGCAGACTAATTTATTTAACAACTAACTGGTAATTAAAATCCATTTACAGAATATTTAATTTCGGGATGGTTATCGAAGCTGTGTTCTCGGAGTTACGAGAAAAAGACAGCCTCTATTTATCATCCAATATCGGTGAAGGTGACCTAGAGTTTTGACGCTAGAGCCGCGGGATTTCTAAAACTTACCAACTGTAAATTTATTACCCTGTTAATTTTATAGCCTTCAATGTGGGCGAGATAGACTAACCCAGTGAATATGGTCCTTCTAACCAATTTTATTTAATATTTCAGGCTGAATATCAATATTTCACTTGGAATGACGATCTGTAGTGTAAATGAATAAATAAATCTATGAATCATTATAAATCAATAAATCAATCAATATTAGCTGTACGACCGAGCTCGACGTTCACAGGGTGGCTGGTAGCAGCTGGATGAGAGCTGCCAAAAATCGAAACAAATGGCGTGCGATTGGAGAGGCCTATGCCCAGAATTGGACTGCTATAGATTGATGATGATGAGTTGGGGCTATTCCCAGTTACTCTTCAACAAACCAGCCACTTATTTATTTTCAGATTCAGATATATTTATTTGCACAAACATGTGTTTACTAAAAACAAATAATAATAATAAGTGCATGAAGGATTACAAAAAAGAAAGGGTCCAAACATGTTTGCCACATACTATGGCGTGCAAGTACCGTATGGTGACGGACGTAAAGAATTTCACCATCCCATATCTTTCCGTGGGTGTCGTAAGAGGCGACTATGGGACACACCAGAGAATGGGCAGCAGCGTTCTCTGTGCACTTTACCAACAAACTGCGATCGCCAACCCGCCTGCTAAGCATGGTGATTATGGCGGGGGGTTTGCCAAACCAATATGAATAGCACAACAAAAAAACGGCCCCGAGTACCCGGCAGCCTGTCTACCCTCGGCTACGGTAGCGGTCGAGGCGATGGCGTGGCAAGGGGTGCAAAGAATCGCCGGAGTGGACCCGGCTACCCCAATAAACACCGACGACTGGACCTGGCAACATATAACACGCGAACACTCCGGACCGACGAGAAGATAGCCGAACTCGAGGATGAATTGAGCAGGTTACGATAGAGCATTATAGGGTTATCTGAAGTCCGAAGAGAGGGGGAGGACTCGATAATCCTCAAAGCCGGTAGGTAGCCTGCTCTATTTCCGAGAGGGTGACCGGCAGTCCCAGGGTGGTGTCGGCTTTATCGTCCACAAGTCCTTTCTGAACAACGTGGTGAAGATCGAGAGTGTGTCGACCAGGTTGGCGTACCTTATACTCAGAAAATCCGCAAGATATTCGCTGAAGGTCATAAAGGTCCCGGCCCCAACCTCGGCACATCCGACGACGAGGTAGAGACCATGTATGAGGATATCTCCAGATCCATGCATGGTTCCAAAACTTATTTCACCGTTGTCATGGGGGACTTCAATGCGAAACTGGGCAAACAAGACAAGGATGAGCTGCAAGTGGGTCAATTTGGAGTTGGAAGTCGGAACCACCGGGGTCACCCACTGGCCAGTTTTATGGAGAAGGAGGGCCTCTACATGATGAACTCCTACTTCAGAAAGCGTGAACATAGGAAGTGGACCTGGCAAAGTCCCGAAGGTGCAACTAAAAACGAGATCGACTTCATCATGTCAACCAAGAAGCAAATGTTCAATGATGTTTCTGTGATCAACTCGGTGAAAACCGGGAGCGATCACCGCATGGTAAGAGGCACATTGAACATTAATGTCAAGCTTGAAAGGTCTCCACTGATGAAGTCCACGCTCCGTACAGCACAAATCCAGGTCCAAAACCCCAAGACCTTTCAAGTCGAACTCCAGAATCTTTTCGAGTGCTCCGTGGACGAATACAGCGATAAGTTCGTGGAAGCGATCGACGCTCGACGCGTATCCATACGATCGGGTCTAAGTTTTCAAGATCCGCCATACAGATAGGAACAAAAAGCTCTCTGGTTCTACTCCCTAACTCATGAAGGAGAGGCGTGAGATGCTCCTGCAGTCTTCAGACGATGCGTTGAAATACCGGCAGCTAAATAGACGGATCTCAAAGTCCACTTTAATACCGAAAGTATTAAAGAGGCGATTGAGCGGAATAAGGGCTCCGAGGTCTTTGCAAGAAATCTGTCTATTGGGGACCGATGATGGCAGGATCGTATCCACCACAGCGGAGCTTCTGAGGGAGATTGAGAGATTCTATTGGCAGTTGTACACGTCAAGCAGTAAACCCGTCGCGAATCTAGCGAATGACCCAAGAGCTAGATTGACCCGACACTATACCGAAGACATTCCGGGCGTCAGCCTGAATGAGATTTGGATAGCTAAAACAGCTTAAGAACAACAAGGCGCTGGGTGATAACGGAATTACGGCGGAACTCCTGAAGGCGGGTAGGAAATCGGTACTTAAAGCCCTCCAGAAGCTGTTTGATTCCGTCATACTCGAGGGGAGGACGCCACCGGTATGGTGCAGGGGTGTGGTGGTACTCTTCTTCAAGAAGGGTGACAATGCCTTACTGAAGAACTATAGGCCCATCTCACTTCTTAGCCATGTCTACAAGCTGTTTTCAAGAGTCATCACGAATCGTCTCGTGCGCTGGTTTGACGATTTCCAGCCTCCCGAACAAGCCGGATTCCGTAAAGGCTTCAGCACCGTAGACCACATACATACGCTACGGCAGGTTATACAGAATACCGAAGAGCACAACCTGCCTATCTGCTTAGCGTTTGTGGAATAAGAGAAAGCCTTCGAATTGATCGAGACTTGGGCTGTCTTGCAGTCTCTCTAACGGTGCCAAATTGACTACCGGTACATCGAGGTGTTGAAGTGTTTAAACAAAAACGTCACCATGTCAGTTCGACTTCAGGATCAGATCTCGGAACCCGTACATTTGCAGCGAGGTGTGAGATAGGGAGACGCCATATCTCCGAAGCTAAATATAGAAACATATAAATAATCATAATAATAATGCATGTCAAATTCGTGTAAAAATTAATTAAAACAAATGTCAAAACAATAAAACTAAAAAATGATGTGTGTCAATCCATGTAAAAATTTAATGAAAGCAAGAGAAAAAAAAATGCTCGTCAAATAACGTCAATGAACGTCGTTACTTATTTGTAGTGTTGATGTGTATCAGTTCTATGGTTCTGCTCATTGAGACAGTACGTCAAAATGCCCACTCAGACCAATTTGTCTCTTTATCACAAAACTTCGCAAATGTTTAAGAAACTCTTATTTTCGTATTTGTGAAGTTCATATTTTAATTCTAAACAAACTGTCAGACTTCTTGACAAATCGAAACTAACTAAATTATTCACGTTTTTGAAATAAATGTCCCGTCTATGATACACTTTACTATTCTCCTGTTCAATAACAAAATAAAACGTTCTTTTCTGTGTTAGGTGCGGGCACTCGATGTGTTTTATCCTAATTTAATACAACTTCATGCGATACTACGGGAGCTGGAAGCTTCTAAGCTATCCCAGATATGAAGAGGCACGCCCTGATTATATTTTATGTGACTTGGTCGTAACAGCCTGGATCCGTCCACTCTTACGTCTTTGTTAGTTCCAATCAACGTAATTCCTAATTACCGCGGTACGAGCTTAGATATTGTAGTGTTTTCGGCTTATACTAAGCTGGCAGAAAACCTGAGTTGTATCTATCTATCATGATTTGGAGGCAAAATATAGTCAGGATACGTATAATGATAAGTTTTTAAGTTCTTCAAAACTTCATCTTCTTCAAGCAATGAAAACGGAGGAGAATTGAGTACCACGGATACTCAGCACTGGTTATCTACTAAAATAGCACGATTTTCGTCTATTAGATAAAGTATTAGGGAACGAGCGTTGATAACCAGTGTTATAACTGAGTATCCGTGGTTCTCAATGCTTGTCCTCTTTATTTGCTAGAAGAATAAGTTTTGAAGACTGACAGTCAACAAAATAAGATCAGCCTTATAAGAATAAAAGCTAAGTACATATTCCATTTATTTCGTGTTTTACAATAGAAGAGATATTGAAACAAGGTCACGTCTGTTGAAAAGTTCAGACATATTCTAGTATGGGGAGAGATCAATCTCTCTTCACTTTCTTCGTGAAAACACCCACACCAGTTGTGGATTGTTCTAAAGTTGTAAATTGTCATGAAACCTCTACTAAAATCAAAACCGATTTCAAAATAGCATATCGATCATAGAACCAAGAAGCTATTACTCGTTATCACATTATCAAATCTCAAGAATACATGCGAAGTTTTATGGAATTTCTAGAGGAATACGTTATTGGTAATTCTGGAATTTATGCTGTGACGTCAGGTGGGAGAATGTCGGCGAAATACCTTACCTATATTGTTGTACGGCACCTGTGGCTATTTTATTCCTGATGGATTTGAGATCCAAGTCATGAGCTTATTTGAGCTAGAAGAATGAAGAACCTTTATTAGCAACTTGTACAACTGGCGTGTGTAAAGTCGCAACTCACTTATTGATTTATTTATTAAAACTTCATGCAACATATAGATACATAGGCGGACTTAATGCCTTATTATTGTTCTTACCATCATTGGCCGTGGAAGAGGAGGCTTGTGTCCCAGCAGTGGGAACATTAAAAGGCTAATGATGATGATGATCATTTATAGACTTTTTTGGACTGGAGCATACCTGGCATCTTACTGGCTACGGAAATATTAAAGGAGACATTTATATAAACAAACTAGTAGATACCTATTAATGTTCAATATTCACTTTCATGTTAGCAAAATCAAACAACTCGTCTTTATCCTAACATATTTCTTAACAATTTTACTTTTTTTGATTTACGGTAACAGATTAATTAACCACATCTGAGTCTTCCCTTTTTAAAGGAATTTCATAGCACAAAAACTTCTCACTATTACGAGCAACTTTTTTGTTATGCAATGGGCAGCATTATCATTTTTCATAATATTTTACGATACACCCTTTTAACGCTTAACCCTTTTACCTAAACCACTTACTAACTCGGCGAAGCAAAGTAGCTACCACTGCATATGCAATTGTTTTTTTTTTTTATGTTTACTATAGGCTAGCGTTTGACCACCATCTCGCCTGATGTTAAGCGATGATGAGGTCAATGAAAATTTATGAAGAACAAGATTTGTTTTCTTGACCTTAATCCCCGTTCTCGGTACCTTTGTTTTTCGTTAAATTATACTGTTATCTACCCCCTAATGCATCTTGCTTTGCCTAACGATTTCTGATCTTTATGCGCAAATTATACTTTCAAATGTAAAAAGAATTGGGCCAAAAGTAGAGCCTTGAGTCCCTGTTAGTAATAAGCAGTATTAGAAGTGGTGGATTACTGCCTACTTTCTCTCATAGAGAGTAGGGCTGTGTCCCAGTAGTCGGAACATTATAAGCTGATTATGCTTTGTTATGCTTGCTCTGGTGATATTTATCAATTGATTGCATTTAGATAATTAATGGAAGGCTTAAACGCTAAAAATATTTCATTAAATGTAATGTAGATAATGAACAAACTTAATAATTTTTCCGAAATCGCATGTAATTCGTGTCAAACGCTTTAGCAGAATCCCTATTTATTTTATAAAGGCCAAAGGTTAATATTGCTTTTAGCAAAATGTGTTAATTTTACCTAAATCCTATACAAATGCGGCAATTTATTATAGGTATTTGAAAACCGTATTATTTGTTTTACATTTTACATTTGATGTGCCATATTACTTTTTAATTTATCATTCGAAATGTCCATGCTTTGATTAAATATAAATTCTGTTAAATTTTATTAATTTAAGCAGCAACTAGTGCGTACCCGAACACTGTGAAACCAGTCTTCAGCCATGTAATGTCGGTGTATCATTTAGCAAAGTATTTTTAGTATCCTATTTCTTTTTCATGAGGAGACAGTTTTTGAGCTCGAACTCGACTGAATGATGGAAAAGCATGGGACAAGCGAGCCCAGTGTTGATTTACACTAAAATAATTATTGGGATTTGCGAACCTTTCGATTATTGAACAGAAAAAACAACATTTTAACTATGTCTTGGAAAGACTTTTCAAAATTAACATGCATTCGACCTTCAAATTTATCCGATGTTCTTGCTTGGACCAAAATATACATATAGTCTTCGTTCCTCTCATTTATGGAAACATACATAACTTTTAGAAAGTACACCAAATTATAAAGAACACACTTTCATATAACCTAAATGTGGCCTTGGACGACCGAGCATAGCAGCAAGCCACGCTTCCAATTCGCTAGGGTAGCTTCGGCGTCCGCAAAATTTCATGTATAAGTTTACCAGCCTCCCTCTACTCGGTCCACGGTACTTATAAAATAGTTTGACCCACCATACTTAGGCGCACCTTTTGTTGCTCCACATCGCTGCCAATGTGGTGAAGCTGTCGGCAGTCTCGGGCACCATGGCCTGTTTTGCTGCAAAAGCGCAGGCCGCATAGCACGGCACGCCAGTATCAATGACATTATAAGTCGAGCTCTTATCACCGCCGCGTACCAGCTGTATAGCTGCTAGGTGCTACCTAGCGGCGTGGTACGTGACGATGGGAAGATACCAGATAGCAAATTGTTGGTGCCATGAAAGGTGGGTGGGCCTTTGGTGTGGGACGCAACCATGACGCAACCTGTTTCGACACCCTTGGGTCATGGGATCCGAGTGCACGCCTTCTTTTTAAGGAGTTCTCTCACCGACTGATCGACACTGTGCGTAACTAGAGGGCTGGCTCGTTATTTGCACTACGAATCAACGTGGCAATGCTGCCAGTCAATTAAGTTATTAGAAAATACTCTGATAAAAAATTACTAAACTAGTTTTGTCGCTAGTAAGAAAAATGTTCACAAGTCCCACTTATTTTTTTCAGTTTTAATGCAGACGAATTATGTACGTGGTAGTCTAGGGAACACATACGCTAACAGAGAGTTTTACTCGTTCCAAATTATCAATATTGTAGTCAAAACATTGATGTTTAATATAAAATTCAAAACAAAATGAAAAAAGTGTTTGATATTCGACTCAGGTAACATTGAAATTGACAAAAATATGCAGATCAAACAATAGTTCACTGCCGGACCCAATAAAATTGGCAAATAAAGGTAATATGGAGTGTGTTACACAAAATTCCGTCAATATTTATCTACACCAGTGTATATTCAGTTTTGCTAACCTTTGTTTAAAAAAACATCGCCCCTATTTTTTTTATACGTCTGTGTTATTCCACTATAGGGCTTTCCTTCAAATTCTGTATTTTGCGGTCAGGGGTTTATCTTTTATAAAGAAGTCCAGTTCTTTCCGCCATCTCATTCATCAGAGCCTCTCATGCCCGCCTTCCACTAAAGAACTCGGCCAAGTGCGAGTCGGACTCGTGCACGAAGGGTCCCGTACCATTATCGCAAAAAACGGCAAAAAAATCACGTTTGTGGTATGGGAGCCCACTTAAATATTTATTTCATTCTGTTTTTAGTAGTTTTTGTTATAGCGGCAACAGAAATACATCAATCAAAAAACTATGTTTGGGCCGGCTTCCAGTCTTCTTCCAGATTCAGCTGAGTACCAGTGTTTTACATGAAGCGACTGCCTATCTGAACTCCACAACCCAGTAACTGGGTAACACGGTACCCCAAAAGAAATACATCATCTGTCAAAATTTCAACTGCCTATCACCGTTCATGAGATACAGCCTGGTGACAGACAGCCAGACAGACATACGGAGAAAACCCGTAAAATTGTGTGCTTATAGACTTTTTTAAGATGTAGGGTTTGCGTACAAAACAAGTGCTTTTTAAAGGTCCTTAATTATATTATGGCAAATTGAATTAATGGTGCTGCCATTAGGCATCAGGAACTTACATGAAAAAAATACTGAATTGGGACTAAACGTCAAAACATCTTTTAATTTAGGTCATCAAAAAAAACTGTTGCGAAAAGAAATTATCATTTTTTCATCATATTTTTCATATTATATTTTTCTGTTCAGTTGGCATGACTGGCAGACAGCACAACTTTTCCGGACACAATCATATTTGACAGCCGGTAGTGCCAGCTTTCTAGTAATGGATAAGTTTATTTCTTTGATCACTGTCGGATGTAGACTTTTCCGTAAGAGATAAACTGACACAAAATATAGTTGAATAGAATATTTACATGATCAGATGAAAAATATACTCATGACATGAACTAGGTAAGGAAATATAAGTGGGTAACAATTATAATTATTAGTTGGTCTAATATTATTGAGTTTTTAACCCCCGACTGAAAAAGAGGCATTTTATAAGTTTGACGTGTGTACCTGTGTATTTGTGGCACCATAGCTCCTAAACGCCTAAAAGGATGAACCGATTTTGATTTGCGTTTTTTTAAACGTGTCTTTATCTAGAATCGGTTCATAGGTTCAAAACTTATGGACCTTTGACAGTTTGACTCGGGGTGTTTTCGCAAGATATCGTGTCATAATTACGTGTAAAATTGATTGTCGATCGACACTACTACTAGAGAAATTATGTAGCATGAAATAAAAATGTGTCAGAGGATTTTCCTTGTTTTTTTTTCTTGTTCAATTAGGTATTTCTCACTAGAAACCCAGGGTTTTGAATTATTAGATTGTTTAATACCATTAATCAGGTTATTACAAGGCCACTGCTCTCAAAACGGAGAATGAAAACATCGTCAAGAATTCGGCATTTTCTGGAATAATTAAAGATAAACCAACTCATACTAAATCCGCGTAGTAGATTACAGGGTACTTTCTTTCTTTTCCTAAAATGATTTGTCCGAAAATCATTATCCATAACACGTTTGCTATAAACTTCAGTAACAATAATGTTCAAAAGCCCGAAATTTTGTTTAACATCAACATCTTTAGTTCTAAAAGTATTCTGTCATAATATTTGTACTATTATTTATTCTGTCATAATATCGAGTACTATAATAATTGAATCTCCTAATTTCACATGACCTAAAGTCATATGTCATAAGTATTGTTTTAAAATTTAACTTTCAAAAAAGAATTAAAAAAAAAATTATAGTGTGTATTATTCCGAATGTTCATTTAAAATATATTTTTTTAGTCCTAATACATTTGCTAAAATTAGGTTTAGTGACAGAAACGAATCGCTGTAAATCCGACTCCACGCAGTCTTGTATAGCACACCCCTAGAGTGTAAATTAAAATCGCGTAAGCGCGGAGGGGCTAGGCGGCCTGCGAGTTGAGGAGCGTAAGTGCGTGAGTGGTCGTAACATTCGCCTCCGCGGCTGAGGCTGGCCGGCGAAACCGGCCGGTTTGCAAGCCGAAGCTGCGGTGGTGAGCGTTAAACCCATCTGCGACGTGTGGTATTCTGATTCACAAATCCACTTTTTAAGAGTATTTACATTTTATAACACTATACAAACCATACCATTTTATCTTTTGATATTGTATCAATTCATATGACCCTCTTTTTGTATTCTTTCATACTGTTTGTACCTGAAAAGCATATTTTTAGTTATCTCTGATTGTTTTAATAACTACAACTTAAATTATATTGCTAATTTGTGAAATTTTGGAATATTTTATACTGTGACATTTTCATCTGATATGACGTGTGTCTGTCTATTTTATTTTCTTAAGCCATAGACATAACATAGGTACCATGGACTACCTAGACCTTCCTTAAGCTAGTCATACATTATTGTAAGGGCAGTGGCAGACTGCCCCTCTCTGTAAAATCTCTTTTTATTCGTTCTGTTCTTAGGTCTTCATTGAGATTTGAATTCAAAATTTAGAAGGGATGACAGAATGAGGAAAAACGGGCGTAAGCTTTTTGGTTTTGAATCTGGACGGAACGCCGAAAGTCGGTTGACTACTTAATACTACGAAGTGTACGATCGTATCTGAAAACTCTTTAAACTATTATATATACGGCTTGTGTAATAATATCTCAAGTGCTGTAGTTTAATATATATATAAAAATATTGTGTAATACTGAGTATAATTTGCCTACCGTGTACCTGCGTATCTACGGCGTATCTCACAGGCAGAAGGCCCGTGAATGAATAGTAGGATTATTATAGGCTTGTGTCTTGCATGGGATTTCAACATTACCGACGCAATGTGGCTTTACACTTCTGCATAAACCTTTGTCGAAATGAAATGAAATGTTGAAATGTTGTATTCATAATTGCAGCAAATTTTATAAAACTAGGGCATCTTAATAAGCTAGCTCATCATACAATTTATATTAAATTCCGTTTCGACATAGCGTCCTCGGTAGAACCCGTTAATACGTTTGTTTGTTCATACATTAACATCACAGATAGAAGCTTTAATTGGGTTAAAACTTCGTTAATGGCAATTTTGAGAATGTAGTAATTGGAAGCTCTTGACACCAATTAAAATGATTGAGCAACGTTCTGTTATGATGTTTTAGACTTTAGAGAGTCTATTAGTGCAATGTTGAATGTTGAATTAGATAAATGCACTATTTGTGAATTGAAATAGTGTATAGAAGATAGATAATGAGTTACTCCTTCACTGAGTTGATTAATTAATCATTCAGCAGATAATTCGTTAGAAAACATCAAACGTTAAAGTTTTCTTGTTATACCACTCATGGTGTACTTAACTTTCCAAATAATATAAAAACTGCGTCAATACGTACAAAGGGTCATGCAATTTTGACCATTGTATTCATTGCAGTGGATTATAATTTTATCTTATGGCATACGATAGAGAATTTAAAAGTTAAAAGCTCCAAGTATCAGCATTATTCTTTTGTCCTTATCCCAATATATTTGGGGTCGACGCAACACGTTTTTGTCTTGCATACTTCTCAACTAGTCATCTTTCTTGCCATAGGATGATTAACACAATCTATCCATCGATTTATTGGTCTTCCCCTATTCTTAACGCAAGATTCATATTATAAAACTAGAAAATATTCAACAATTGCCCAACGGGTTACGCAAATTTTCAAAACAAGTCACAAATAAATATGAAATTAGTTATTGAGATTGGTTGACCACAACATCTATTACTAATTCATATTTTTCCCAGTCAGCCGACACGAATGGCAGGCTTTTCAAAAACCAAGGGGCATCGATAAAACTATACGCTTCTCTAAATTGCAAAAACACAAACGTCCCATTTAACCGTAGGCGAGTAAAAACCACAAGCTAGTAGCTAACATTTTATACAAAATCTGAGCTTCGGGGCTAGGGTAGTAAACGGCTAGTCTGACACAGTTTGACCAAACTTTATTTGTAGTAATATTCACTAGTATTCGGAACAGTGATTTGTTTGTGTTACGGGAAAAAGAACTGCTAACAGGAGAAATAACTTTTGTACGAACGTCAAGTTTCTATGTGGTTAGCGGATTTTAGTTTGGCTCTCTATACAAAGGCTTATTTTTCTTTGATTCAATCCTTACAGTAAAGCTTATAAAGCTTTACTTTTAAATAGGTTTTAAGCTTTTACCAGTACATCACACTAACTTTATAAAGACGAAAGTTTGTGAGTGTGTTTGTTACTTCATCTCGCTCAAATGGCTGGACGGATCTGTATGAAATTTGACACAGAGATAGATTATAGTCAGGCATATCACATAATATACTTTTATCTCGGGAATATGTTCCTTCGGGATAATTTGTGACATTCACGCGGGCGAAGCCGCTGGCAGTAACTAGAACCGCTGGAAAAAGCTCAAATCGGCGAAGGTAAAACTAATGTTACAATTAGGTTTAACTATTTGTATGTTGAATGTTATCTCTAGTTGTTCTGAACTGTTTAAGTAAATTGATAAGTATCTACATTGTCCTCAGAAAATTTCAAGCTGTCCGTAAGAAAGGCCTCTGGAACAAAGCTACCGTAAAACAATTAATCATTTATAAACAAAAGAGATAGAGGTCAAACGCAAATAAACACAATCAATAAAATAACTACTAAGCCCTCCTATGGGACACCGAGATATATCGAAGACACCAGATTCTGATTCATTGAAAATATTAAAAAAAACGTTCTACAAATTAACTTGGAGCTTGCGCTGGAGGAGCTGAATAGCTACAAAAGCTATGAATACGAATAATGCAAATGTAACATAGGGACTTTCACAAAATTGTTAAAAATACAATTTTTACTCTACTAAAAATAACAAAAGAACAGTTTTATTAATATTCGTCCATAAATACCTGTTCTATCTTCGGAACAGCTGTCCACATTAGTTGCTCAATAATGCAATGGGATCCGGTTGCTTCGACAAGAATAGATATAGAATGATCAAGAGGGATCGTTGTTGTGGGCGTAGGTATATTTTACGAGGCCGAAACGGTATGTATTAGGTTTCCTGAAAAAGATGCATTTAATTTTAGAGCATAGGGATGTTACGTGATAAATGTTTTTGAAGTCTTTGTGTGGATGGGAAAATTAATGTGTCTTTAATGTTCATATCTCATTAAAAGGGATAATTCTTGGGTAGAAAAACGATAATTATATTTAGTCTGTCAGTGAGATAATTAAATAATATTGGACACGTATAGTTTGCTTTAACAAATTAATAAAAAAAGAATATATAAAACTCATCCAAATTTAGTAGTAAGAGCTTTGATGTACTCAGGTACAGGAAACGTGCCATTTATATAGTGAGTTAATAAAATCAAATTGTAAACCTCATTCCATTACTACTATTGACCTGACTGAAGATTCCTTATTAAATGAGACAAATAAATATAAAGTTAGTCATAAAAAATTGAAAAAGTATGCAAAATTTAATAAAATAATTAAAAATTATACCCAGTACAGGAAACAACACAAACTTTTCTTTAAAAATATTCCACTCAGAAAAGAACGAGTTGACCTGCTTAATAAATTAAACAATTACCAGATTAAATTAGGGGACAGTATAAAAATTTATGAAATTGACACACAGAGCTTACAAAATGATATAAAGGTACTTGAAGACAAACTGGGCTCCCTTTACAATAAATATGTTAGATCCCAGTTACAAATCAAGGAACACATTTTGGCCGCAAATGAGTTAGTGATGTGTCAATGCAATTGTCAGATAGTCTCAAACCTGAAGGCTGTCCAGCCTGAGGTAACGGAGAGCCCAGCCCAGGTTGAGAGGGTGCCTCAGGACGGTATCTTTGTCCAAGACCAAGACACACCTGATATTGCACAGGAAGTGTCTCAAGTAGACCAGCCTGAGACTGCTACCTTTGCATCTAGTAATAGTAATCATGGGTCTCATTCGGTTATGTTTGCAGATGGTGTTGGAAGGGGTTTAGGTAAATTATTAAATAGCAATCAGAGTTATTCGACTATTAATTATTGTATGCCTGGGTCATCTTACAAGCATATCATGGAATCTGTAACAAACAATGTATATAAATCAGACACCAATGTAACTGTCTTTATAGGTAACAGTTTGGATGTAAAAAAAGACGACATCACTGAGTGTGTAACAAAGTTACTAAAATTAAATTGTAATAAAATAATATTGTGTGCTTTTCCATATTTGGAAAAATTGTCTAGTAGACAAAATAATTATATTCACATGCTGAATAAACATATTCATTTCCTTGTCAGCCATTACAGTGACAAATTAGTTTTTTTTGACATCAACATTTTTGTTGATAAATTAAAGTCGACAGGCAATACAGTGTATCTGCCTATTAGGGTAAGACGTCAAATAGCGAGGCTATTATCTTTTACTTTAAACTCAGACATAAATAGTATGTCGAAGTCATGTACTGTAGTTGATATTAGTAGTAATACTAATTTACAGGTATCCAATAACATTAATAACGTTAGCAATTCTGCTATTAATATTTATAGTTTAAACTAGTTTGTAGGACAAGGGAGGGTACCAATAACCAAATAGTTAGGATTACATCCACCAACAAGAAGGTACCTTCTTGCTCTCACATAGTTAATTTAAAAAAAGGGGCTAAGGAGAATTCTATAAAATTATTCCATCAAAACATTCAAGGTTTTTCTGCAAAGCAATTGGAAATAGAACTGTTTTTAGAAAAGACAATGTTTGAAATTATTTGTTTTACTGAGCATTGGCTGAAAGAACATTCAATGCTTATTAATTATGAAAATTATACTGTGGGCAGCTGTTTTAACAGAAATGTTATGTTACGTGGAGGTTCACTTATTTTAATCAAAAATGGTATTAAATCAAAATCTCGTAAAGATATTGTAGATCTATCAGTTGAACATAGTGTTGAACTGTCCTGTGTTGAGCTGGATAAGCATATTATAGTGTGCGTTTACAGACCCCCCAATTATAAAAACTACTGTATATTTGAGTCAGTGATGGAAGATGTTTTGGCAAAACTTACAACTGGTAATAAACTAGTCATAATCTGTGGTGACTTTAATATAAATATTTTAGAAAATAATTCAGATAGCAGTAGACTATTGAATCTCTTCAAATCATTTAATTTGTCGCATGTGTTTGAGGAACCAACCCGAACAACTGTGACTACTGCTACATGTATTGATAATGTTTTTTGTTGCTGCGACTACTTAAACAAAGCCATTATGAATTGTCTGCCTTCAGATCATAGTGGGCTACTGGTAACATTTGAGTCCAGCATACCAATACAGCAAGTGCAGATTCAATCCAGACCAATAACATCCGGCAAATTAAATAAATTTAACAGCGCTTTAATTGGTAAGTTAAGTTGTCAGGACCTCACAGTGAACGATGGTAATATTTTATACAAAAAAGTTTTCTCAGTTGTTCAAACAGAATTCAATAACACTTTTAAGAAGAAAACTAAAACTATATGTCGTAAGTTTTTATTCAGTGACTGGGCGACTAAAGGAATCAGGAAAAGTAGGGAAAGACTTTACGAGCTGTATGGCCTTAAGCCTTATATAAACACTGAAACTTTTAATAAGTATGTTGCTACTTACTCAAGAATTTTTAAAAATTCATGTAAACTAGCTAAGGCTTTATACATTAGCAATAAGGTTAAATTCGCAGAAAATAAAATTAGGACGGTTTGGAAAATTATTAACAATGAAACAAACAGGAACAAAAGAAATAATACTGATTACACGCTTGAGACTACACATGGACTTGTTAGAGATAGCAAAGAGGTTGCTCAAGAGTTTGTAAATTTCTTTACCAGCATCCCAATTAAAACTACTGAAACCTTAAATTCTTCGCCGTCGCTCGCTTATGGTTTATTACACGCTAACGTTTCAGCATGCCCGACTGAATTTAACTTTTCACATATAAACCCAATAACAGTGATAAAAGCTTTTAAGCAAATAAAGATAAAACTGACAGAAGATCTATGGGGAATGTCCATCAAAGTTTGTACCTCCATTATTCAGACTATAGCGCCGTACTTAGCTTTAATTTTTAATTTGTGTATAGATCAGCGAGTCTTTCCGGATCTAATGAAATATAGTAAGGTTATACCACTTTTTAAATCCGGGGACAGTAAAGACACAAATAATTATAGACCAGTATCCGTGTTGCCGGTTTTCAGCAAGATATTTGAAAAGATAATGCTAAATCAAATGCTCATTTATTTTAATACGAAAAACATCCTACACGAGAAACAATATGGTTTCACCAAAGGACGTTGTACAACCGACGCTGGTGTCACCTTAATAAAACACATCTTTGATGCGTGGGAGGAGGGACAAGATGCCATAGGTATCTTCTGCAACCTGTCGAAGGCGTTTGATTGCGTTGATCATGAAACATTGCTTTTGAAACTTGAGCATTACGGGCTAGGCCAATCAGCATTAAATTTAGTAAAATCCTATTTGAATGATAGACAGCAATTAGTTCAAATAAACGGTGTCAATTCGTCGGGGTTGAACGTGAAAATGGGGGTACCCCAGGGCTCAATTTTAGGTCCTTTCTTATTTTTAGTATACATTAACGATTTACCCCATCTATTGAAAAACAAACTGAACATGGTGTTATTTGCTGATGACACTTCTTTGATTTTTAACATAAATAGACGTACGAGTAACGTTGCCGACGTAAATAATGCATTGCGGCAAGTTCTAAATTGGTTCACTGCTAATAATTTAGTTTTGAATGCTAAAAAAACTAATTGTGTAAAATTTGCCTTGCCGAATGTCAAAAGTTATGATTGTGACATTATATTAAACAACGAGAAGCTAGAATTCGTCGACAAAACCGTTTTCCTGGGTATCACGCTAGACTCAAGGTTACAATGGGGTCCTCATTTAATATCACTTGCGGGGCGGTAAAGTTCGGCGGCTTATGCTGTTAGAAAAATTCGTCAATTTACTGATGTAGATACCGCGAGGCTGGTCTATTTTAGTTACTTTCATAGTATAATGTCTTACGGCATATTACTATGGGGAAGGGCTGCAGACATTCAGTCAATTTTTGTTCTACAAAAACGAGCCATCAGAGCGATATACAATCTTCGCCGGCGCGATTCTCTAAGGGAACTGTTTAAAGACATTAACATCATGACGGTACCTTGTCAGTATATTTACGAAAACATCATGTACGTTAGAAAGAATTTACATCTTTTTAGTAAAAACAGCGATAGACATAGTTATGTTACTAGAAATAGGGACCAATTAATTCAACCAGGTTTCAGGCTGGCTAAAGTAGCGTCATCTTTTAGGGGGTACTGTATAAAATGTTACAATAAAATACCGCCACACATTCTAGAATTGAATGAGACGAAATTTAAAACTTGTATAAAACGCACACTATGCAGGCAGGCATATTATAGGTTGGGGGATTACATCGCTGATAAAAATGCTTGGCCCAACGCTATTCCAGCTCCACAGCCACTAGGGCACAAAAACAAGTGATAAGCAGAAAAGTTCTGAAGTATTGTTGGACCTGCTGAAGACTGTACGAATAATTATAATGTATATTTGTGTTGTATAAACTCAATTTATTTTTTGGATTATATAACTGTACAGCACATATGTGAGTACTATGTACTAACTGTAAATCTACCATTTACTGTACCTATGTGTCGTTCGTTGACTTCAGTGTGCCCCGGCAGTTGAGTGTGTCATGCTCTCTCTAATGTCTCTCTGATGGTGGCACATGTGTTGGATCATTCGGTTCCCTTCATGATGGTTGAGCTGAGTGGTGCCGATCCATGTGTCATGTTCGTGAACGGGCGCCGTCAGTTGGGATTGGTCATATCTTAGCTGCCTCCGTATGTTTTTAATTACCTATTTATTGTATTTTTAATTGTTTGTTTTACTCTAGACGCTTTTAAGTGCGTTTTTTTTTTTTTTACATCGTTCTCACATATATGTATTTTTCCTACAAGATTATTGTAACCAAATACTTGTAAAACACATTTATGTTTTTTTAAAAGAGTAAGTTTGGAGTTTCTTGTCCGTTCTTCTCCATAACAAGCTACATTTCCGAATGGACGGTAGAATCAATTATTATTACATTTAATTTTTATTTTTGACGTTCGAAAGTGCCGCTTAATGGCCTAATTGAATAAAGAAATTTTGATTTTGATTTTGATTTTTTGATTTTGATTTTGATTTTGATTTTGATTTTGATTTTGATGTCACTTTTGAGCAAAAAGTGGACCAATACGCGGAATTTCAGGACACTGTATCGTCGTAATTTTTTTACGTGACAAAAGAAAATATACGTGCCCAATATTTTATACCGTTGCCCCTCTAAATGTTATTTCATTCAATGAAAACAGTGAATAAAAAGCACTTTCAATCACTATTTTGGTGTTTGAATACAGAACACACCAATCAATTCGACCTTTATCTCAATGCTATACAACCTCTTTGTGCAAAAAACACTTGATGCAAACTCTTTGTGCAAAGAATACTCAATATACAAACTCCTTGTGCTTTTCGCTTATATCTTTCTTTTTCTCGTAGTCATAAGTTTAGTATGCAACTCTTAAATAAATCGGGTTTATGTCGAGGGCCATGAAGCACACAGGCACAGCAAGTTCAGGATTCTAACACTTGAATCACTCGCTATACTCGTGATGCACTCACTACGGTCGTGATTAAGTCGTTAGAATCCTTCACTTGCTTGTGATCCGTTCCTTTCGGCCCTCGTTTTAAATCTATCCTTTATTCAATAATTGCATACTATTATTTTTCTACCCGACGGACATTTGTTTTTCCCTGTTATAAATTATTTACATGCTAGAGTCTGGCAAACGAAAGTAGACACTCGAATTATTTGCAAACTTTTTATATGGCAATGCTATATTAATGTCAAACCCAATTTTCCGTATGACGCTATCATGTTGATATACGTATATATCAACATGATAGCGTCATACGGCATAAGTCATATACTTTTTGTAAATCTTTTTCTCTATTTTGATTTACATTCATTTTATAATAAACTATGTAGCGTTACGTTTAGCTCAGAGGGAGCTAAACGTAAGCCACGTTAATAAAATTAAATAATTATGAATTAAAGGTTATTAAAATTAAAGCTAAGAAAATAAAAAGGATATAGATAATAAAACGGTAGGGCTTCGCACGACGTGGGCAGCTATCCAGGCAGCAGCTCGGGCAGGAAGTCGTGGAATGCCCGAGGTAGGCAGGTGAGCAGCGGACAAGCAGACGGGTGGTAGCCAGATAAGCGGGTAATCGGGCAGGTAGGCAGTGGAGTAGGCAGCAGGATGGAAGCAGGTCGGATAAACAGGCAAACAGGTAAGTACGTAGGCTCCAAGGGATGTGGAGGCCGGCTATGGCTCAATACATCAAACAGCGAGGCCTTTGATGCCAAGAGATGCCCGTTGAGGGTGTTTCCATGAAATAATGCTCTCGGGATCCACACAAAATATATTTAATTGGAGCACTTCAGATAATAATAGTTTTACATAAGCTGATAATTCATAGTTTAGAGTTTTCCAGGAGTTTTCAGATCAGAAAATACACTTGGTATCATTAAGTAGTCAACCGACTTTCGGCGTTCCGTCCCGATCCGAAACTCAAAATTGACGCCCGTTTTTCTTCGTTCTGTGTTCTATCTACATTTCAAATTCAAATTTCAATTAAGAAATAAAGACCAGAACGAATAAAAACGGTTCACAAAGGGGTCTGTCTACGCTACCCTTATAATAGTGTAAACCTAGCTTAAAGGAGGTTTAGTCCATGGTACCTATGTTTCGGTCTATGGTTTTAAGAAAAATAAAATAGACAGACAGATGTCATGTCAGATGAAAATGTCACAGTAGAAAAATATTGCAAGAATTACCAATTATCAATATAATTTAAGTTTCAGATATTAAAACAATCAGATATAACTAAAAGTATGCTTTTCAGATGATAACAAAAGAAAGAAAACATAAAAATGAATTACAAAAGTTGATAAAATATCAAAATATATGAAGGTATGGTTTGTATAGTGTTATGAATTGTAAATAGAGTTAAAAAAATGTGGATCTGTAAATCAGAACACCACATTTCCCCGATGACCCAAGAAAAATTTTCAACTTGAAGAAAATTTTGATGTTTTTATATTATCCTTGCTCTATCACACAACATCTTTCATACTTTCGTCAAACACTCTCATTCAATCACACATAGGGGATATGGTTCACATTCAATGACGCTTACTCCACAAGGAAATATTAATAAAGATTACGAAGGCTTATTTTTTTAATTAGGTGTCGTAACCCGCACCTGTTTGAAAACCCGTTAAAAAAAATATAAGTCAAAGAAGGAAGAGGGACCTAAGTTTAAGAGGGAAGAGGAAAGAGGGACCTAAGTCTAAGAGGGAAGAGGGAATTCTAGCTTGAGAGGGAAATATTTACAAGAGGTAAGAGGGATCTTAAGTCTAAGAGGGAAGAGGGAATTCTAGCTTGAGAGGGAAATATTTACAAGAGGGAAGAGGGAACTAAGTTTAAGATGGAACTAGTTTGAGAGGGAACTAGTTTCATGGAACTAGTTTGAGAGGGAACTAGTTTGAGAGTGAACTAGTTTGAGAGGAAACTAGTTTGAGAGGAAACTAGTTTGAGAGGAAACTAGTTTGAGAGGAAAATATTTTACATATTTACAAGACTACACGCATTTGGCTTATTTTTACAGAGTTACGGGACCGCTCTGTGCACATAAGGCTTTCAGAGTTGTGCACACCGCTCTAAAAGAAAAATAAAAATAGAGGGATAAAAAGAAATTGCCTAGAAGGTTCGGTATAAATAGTGAAGAAATTAAAAAAAAAAGGTGCTAGCAAAAGTGACAAATGAAAAATGATGATGACATGAAGGCTTGAATAAGAAACCAAAAGTTAGCTTACTAGTAATACTTGTGCAAGTATGTTTTTAGAATTTTGAGAATATAAATAGTGAAGAATTAAAAAAAAAGAGGTGCTAGCAAAATTGAATAAGATGATGAGGGCCTGGAAAAGAAACCAAAAGTTAGCTATTTGTAATACTTGTGGAAGTATGTTTTAGAATTTTGAGAAAAAATTAAATCGAGCCCACGTTAAAAAATAGGTAGAGTGTGGGTGATGGGGTGGATACTAAAAATTGGGCGCACAAACAACGTTGCGTCCAATTTTTCAAATGTTGGGCGCCAAACTGTAGCGTTACGTTTAGCTCAGAGGGAGCTAAACGTAAGCTACGTTAATAAAATTAAATAATTATGAATTAAAGGTTATTAAAATTAAAGCTAAGAAAATAAAAAGGATATAGATAATAAAACGGTAGGGCTTCGCACGACGTGGGCAGCTATCCAGGCAGCAGCTCGGGCAGGAAGTCGTGGAATGCCCGAGGTAGGCAGGTGAGCAGCGGACAAGCAGACGGGTGGTAGCCAGATAAGCGGGTAATCGGGCAGGTAGGCAGTGGAGTAGGCAGCAGGATGGAAGCAGGTCGGATAAACAGGCAAACAGGTAAGTACTTAGGCTCCAAGGGATGTGGAGGCCGGCTATGGCTCAATACACCAAACAGCGAGGCCTTTGATGCCAAGAGATGACCGTTGAGGGTGTTTCCATGAAATAATGCTCTCGGGATCCACACAAAATATATTTAATTGGAGCACTTCAGATAATAATAGTTTTACATAAGCTGATAATTCATAGTTTAAGAGTTTTCCAGGAGTTTTCAGATCAGAAAATACACTTGGTATCATTAAGTAGTCAACCGACATTCGGCGTTCCGTCCCGATCCGAAACTCAAAATTGACGCCCGTTTTTCTTCATTCTGTGTTCTATCTACATTTCAAATTCAAATTTCAATTAAGAAATAAAGACCAGAACGAATAAAAACGGTTCACAAAGGGGTCTGTCTACGCTACCCTTATAATAGTGTAAACCTAGCTTAAAGGAGGTTTAGTCCATGGTACCTATGTTTCGGTCTATGGTTTAAAGAAAAATAAAATAGACAGACAGATGTCATGTCAGATGAAAATGTCACAGTAGAAAAATATTGCAAGAATTACCAATTATCTCAGACCAACAAAAAAAGATAGACGTAACGTCGCGAACATCATTAGTGAAGCCACAAAACTATGCTCCTCCAAGTAAAGATACACTCTCACGCACACACCTGCACTAAAACTATGCTCATCGCTCTTAGTACGTTACGAGTCGTCGTCTAGTTAACATATATTTAAAAAAATAGAATTATGCCCTCCTGTGTAGTGAAAACTTGTAAAATCAATAGCAAAGCACATAAAAAGTCTCACGGAATCACATTTCACATGTAAGTACTTGAAATAACATCGTTTATTTATTAAATATACTATGAATTTTAGGTTCCTTGGAACAAAAAACCTCAACGAACGAAATCAGTGACATAAAGTGCGTGGGTTGCCATAATATGATTTCAAATTACCTCATTCGATTAAACAAATTTAATATGATTTCTTACTTCGAGTTATATTCCTGTTTTCTTTTTTTATTTTATTTTAATATTTTAGATTTCCAAATAATAATAAAACAAAATGAAAATGGATAGTAGCTATAAGAAATAGTCGGAATGATCCAGAATGGCTGCCATCGAAAACCAGCGTGGTTTGTTCCGATCATTTTGATAATAACGACCTCTACACAACTAATCGTGTGACCGAAAACGGATATCCTAAAAAGGTATGTACAATTTAAAAAAAATAGATTTCATCAACACAATGATTAAACATATGCAGTATTTTTCCAAATACGCGCATTTTTTTTCTCTGTTTAACGCTCGTTCACATAAAGTTTGCTTTTTCTATTATTTAAAACTTATCTATTTATATTTGTATTTTTTTGCATTAAATTGTAAATTAATGGATATTGCTAAGCGGAAGAGTGAAGTCTCCTAACACAAGCAAGGATTGTATAAAAGGTGATCTCCAAATCATAAGCATGTAAAGCCACTTTCTAATTATTTATTTTTAAATAGATATTGCGATGTAACAAAAAAATATTTCTTTTTCGTGAGTTATAATTAATAATGTACCTTAATCATTTACTTTTGAGGTTCAGTACCATACTCAACAATATCTTACTCGAACAATATTATCCTACCCACACAATAATATTATTACCCATTTTATAGGGAAAAAAATCAACAAATGGCAACCCTTCCAAACACACATAGATACATGTGGCTTCACTTTTGATGTTCGCGACGCTATGTCTATCTTTTTTTGTTGGTCTGAGCCAATTATCAATATAATTTAAGTTTCAGATATTAAAACAATCAGATATAACTAAAAGTATGCTTTTCAGATGATAACAAAAGAAAGAAAACATAAAAATAAATTACAAAAGTTGATAAAATATCAAAATATATGAAGGTATGGTTTGTATAGTGTTATGAATTGTAAATAGAGTTAAAAAAATGTGGATCTGTAAATCAGAACACCACAACTAGCTGAACCCCGTGGCTTAACTCCCGTCAACTGGCTACCTACATACATACCCTGCCTTCCCTGCCTATCCTGCCTACCCTGCCTACCCTGCCTACCCTGCCTGCCCTGCCTACCCTGCCTACCCTGCTTATCCTGCCTACCCTGCCAACTCTGCCTACCCTACCTACCATGCCTACCCTGCCTACCCTGCCTACCCTGCCTACCCTGCCTATCCAACTTACCCTGCCTACCCTGCCTTCCCTGCCTACCCTGACTAACCTGCCTTACCTGCCTTCCCTGCCTACCCTGCCTACCCTGCCTATCCTGCCTACCCTGCCAACTCTGCCTACCCTGCCTTCCCTGCCTACCCTGCCAACTCTGCCTACCCTGCCTACCATGCCTACCCTGCCTACCCTGCCTACCCTGCCTACCCTGCCTACCCTGCCTACACTGCCTACCCTGCCTACCCTGCCTTCCCTGCCTAAATGGTGTTTATGCTTGTTTTTGTTATTGTAATAAGGTGACCGAGCTGTTCAGTTTGTCTGTATCTACCACCGATAGGGAGATACGATGGATAAAACTCAGAATTTTGATAAAAATCTTGACATTTTTAATAAAAACACAGTACGTTAGAATTTTTAGCTTTGAACACAGTAAATTACTATTTACTGTAATGTGCTTTAATATGTGCTCATGTATTTCTATAAATATGTTTTGCTTAACTAGAAAAGGGTTTTTAAATACTGTTATTTTATGTAAAATTGTGGTAAAATGTATCATAAATAAATCACAGTATCTTTGTTACTGGGCTTAAGATGCTTGCAGTTTTAATATTTATTTCAAAAATACATAGCTTAACCACAGTAACTATGGAGAAATGGAGATTAGCTTAAAACCCAGTTTTTAAGCTAATCTTTTGTGCATGTAACATGGTACGGGACAGGGTTTTCGGGATGGATCTCCGGGCGCGCGTGGGGATCGTTTTAGCGACCTTCTACCTTCGTTCGAGAAACCAGGGAGGAATATAAAAACTATGCAGCAAAAGAACAGGATTTGAAGAACAATTATTTCAGCTGGTCTGCAGAAGAAAGAAACATTTCGGTCGACATTAGAGGGCTACAATTCAGTCATTTGTAGTACAAGAATAATCGTTTTTAATGACAGTTTTGTGCCTGTTGGCACCCACAATTTTGTTAAAACATATGCAGTTATATGGCATGAGGCTGTATCTGGGCGCAGACAAGAAGTCATAACCATAATTGTCTATCAGTTTCTTAAGCATACTCGTAAAGGTCACTGTTGAGCTTTTTAGCATATATAAAAGATATAGCTGCTAAAACTATAACAATAAAGTACTTTAACCCTGGACTAATTAATGGCCATTGGAGATCTTTTTGATTACGAGGACTATTCATCTGCAAACCGTCTAAAAAATACACCTACCAGAATTCACTTGCGTGAAATCGTAAAGAAGTTAGGCAAGAGTTTTTAAATTTATATATAAAGAAATCATTCAGAGGAAATAATTATATTGCACTTCTGTTTATGAAAATGAAACTCGAATAAACACATTACCTTCTTGCGGCGGTTGGGTAAAAAAACGGAATGCCTGAGCCTGTTCCAAAAACTACAGCTAGAGGTATTAGTGAGCAAAGAAAATCCGAAATATAATTAGATATTATGAAACTGGGACCTCTCTTGCCTTCAAATCGACTATTGTTATGGCAAGCATTTCCTGAAAATAATTTGGCTGTCGATGTATGTACCAATAATGATGATGGTTGTGAATAGGGCATAATTATGATTATTTTTATTTGTTGCATTTATATAAATGTAGAAGTTTATTTTTATGTTGTTTTCAATATGTTTTACTTTGTTTAAAAGTAATTATAAAATAATTACTACATAGGGCAATTACTTAAAATATTTGATCTCACTACTGCCGTATCTGCGTACCTTTTATGACAAAACCAGGGTAATTCTTATTTTGAGAAATCATACACAAATGATAAAGGTTAACATAGAACACAGTATATTTAGATACTTATTATTGCATTTAAGATTTTATAATCATACATTAGTTTTAAAAACAGCACCTTCTCTTACTAGGTATTCAGCTAGGTAATCGAAGCATCTGTTTTTATATTTCAACCCAGTATGTGTACAGTTACTGTGTCAAATTAGTACTAGAGTTTCTGTCTTTAAATGGTTAATACACAGTAACGTGTAAAACTAACCTAGACCACAGTAACTATTCAGTTACTAGGTTTTAGCCGGAAAAAAAAAATGTTTTCCTATTTTATAACACGTTAACTGATTTTATTAAAAATATTTTAGATTTAAACTTTATCCGCGTTTTTTACAGTGGCATTTTCGGAGTTATTGTGTTTTCATTTACGAGGGCAGAGTAGCACACCCATATTTTGCTAGTTATTTTTAAGGCCCACAAATCCAGTCTCGGGGCTGCTGTTAAGAAAATCCTATAGGACTGTAACGTTGTCGTGTGTACGATCAACTCTTAGGACCACATGCTCAGCAGTTACTTGCAACCACTAAACCAACGAGGTTTACAAATCTTAACAAACTACCTATCACGAGCAATCAGTACTTATACCGCAGTTTTGCTCAAATCTGATTGGATCAGTCCCTTGTCAGTGCAATCACCAACTATCACTACCTACCCATTAGTTCCCCGTAACTTACGGAACCCTTTATAAAGTGATTGGGTTGTGGTATTAAAGTTTTAAGCTGCGGTAGAAGATTTTGGCATGTTGGCACAATATTTTGAAAAGAATGGTTAGCTTGGGTAAGTCACTTTTTGGGTGTTAAAAAAGATAAGTGAAGACTTAATGTCTCGTGTTGGCAGAAGTAGGTAATGTGTTACATCTATGGACAAACATTCCCAGACGAGATAAAAATATATATTATTAAAAAAGTCTGTTGCTTAGTGGTGTAGCCGCCAAGGAGCATTGGTGTTTACTATATACTACTTGCCATACGATTACTCCATGGACAATATGGCCAACAAGTGGCGTGCTTTGTTATCCCAAGCGAACATATTACCGGTGGTATAAATAAAAAATAGCCTTTAAGCTATTATATACCAGACTATAATCAATCTCTGTGCTAATTTTCATCCAGATCCATTCAGCCGTTCTGGCGTGATTGAGTATCCATCTCTTCATCCAGTTGCCTGTTCCTCCGAGATGCACAAACAGGAGACCGACAAACGCCACCTAATGTACAACATGGAGCAATCAAGGATACGGCGATTGAAGATTCGGAAGAGCTTACTTAAGTTGACTAAAATAATCAAAGACAACAACCCTAGCCAAGCTCGCGAGAAACTGTGGCTCCGCAAATACCCCCTCCATCTGACTATGTTGAGCTTGCAGAAAAGCTCCCAGCGGGCCATAAACAGCCCTAATATATCTGATCTGTATCTAATCTAAGCTGGAAGTAGTCTACTTCCAGCTTAGATCAGATATAGCCATAATGGTGGGTCCACACTTCAGATCATCCGGTTGTTATATTTGCGCCGTTTGAGGTTTTCTGCACCAATAGTAGCCGCCCCAGCATAATGAAAATTATGTTCAGACCGTCAACATTTAAAGCTACAACAACCTTATTGTACACAAACTTCGAAATCAATAAACTTCTCTAAAATTTCTCCTGAAAATCCGCAAACAAGATTCGAAGGAGCTCTGTCGTCATGCTAATGACATCACGTAGTAATTAACGTATTTGTTAGTTATTCAACCAGCTTGTAACAAGTACAAGTTTCTAACCAAAGCCTGTTTGAAGCAAAATTATATGTATTTCCTTCGGGTGTGCTCCTTTACAAGTTGTAAAGTGTTTGTACTATGTTATGTTGATGTAAGTACAGTAACTTGGGTGTTTGAAGTATAGAGGTTTTCGCGTTTATTATGATTCTGATCGAGTATTTACACATTCGGGTTGGACTAAGTATTCCGTCAGGAATTTCTCGTTATAAGCCCATATATGGACCCAGAGGCTCTAATTTTACATGTGACTAACACATAGGCTAAATTTGAGTATGTTATGCCTTTGATGCACGTCGACAGCACTAGGATTAGCCTCGTAAAGGTCTTAGTGTGCAGATTTTTGTGCACAGAGAGCACAGGTGCGGCAATTTTTGGGACGTGGCACAACAATCACATTGCAGCTTATTGGAGTACCTCCATCGGACTAATTGCAAGTTGTAAGTAAGACGCTATCATTCAATTTACATAGAGTTTTATCAACTATGCTGTGGTCGGCTTGAAGTCCGACCGGATACATGTGAGTACTAGTATGGAGTGACTGCCTAACTGACCTCCACAACCCAGTAACTGGGTAATACTATATCTCTTTGGCAACCTGTCTGACCTGAGAGACGTGGCTTCTGAGAACCTGTAACGACTGTCTGCCGGGATCAACAGCATAACGTTCTTGCCGATGTATGGAGGAATCTCGGTATATTAAAATGGTCACCCATCCACAGACCGACCTCAGCAAGCGTTGCTTAACTTTGAAGATCGACCCGTGCGGCTGTTATTATTTAGCCCTCTTTTAACATTAGCATAACAACACAAATATTCCAAACAAACTAACAAATCACGAAATATAATTCCTAAAACTCACGCCCCAGTTTATTTCTGTTTTGTTAAACACAGAGCCTTATCTAAACAGAACTGCAGCAGAGTACCTACCTATAAAGTACCACTAGTACCTACCTACGACGCGACGTACCGCCACAAGTGCTTTTAATCTAGATGCTATCTGCGATCCACACGCCAAATGTTTGAAACCTATTTCGTGATTATTACTAACATTGTCACAGTCAATATTTCAAGCAGTAAATCAACTAGGGTATTTTTTGGATGTTTACACTATTGTGTTATGCAATTTGTTTCATCACTGCTTCAAACAGTGAAGAAGCTTAGTGTCATGTCTTAGAACAATTTTTTTTTGGGACTTTCCCACCGCACTATTCCCAAACCACTGCAACTCCTGAAAGCCAGAACCAACAGTGGTGACCACCAGAAAAGCGCCGAGGCAATGAAGTTCGACGAATTCCCGGCGAATGAATTTAACTGTCTTGGATCCCGCAACGAAATTAATCAGAAAAGAAAAAAAAAAGTAGGAACAAAATACAAATTTCCACTTCCCTCCATATCAAGCAGGAGACAGAACAAACAAGACCAATAGGCACAAAGGGTCGTTTCCAACGGGGTAAGCCCAGTTGCCTAGCACCACGGATAAAATTAGCATTAATATTAATGGGTCCTAACATTGTGAGCTGCTATATTTGTTTCCATTAATAGGTATGGCAAAAACGCTTGAACGCATGGCAATTTTTTCTAGTTTCCACAAGGTCCGTATAGTAAACAACTCCTGATGCAGCCTGTACATTATTCAACATAATATTGAGTTCATTCTGCCAAAGAATACACTCCCACAAGATATGATGTGCAGATTGTACAAACTAGAACAACTTAGAACCATTATTCGAAAACATGACGTGCTATGTTGTAACAATTCACATTATGCCCGCGTAGTGGATTACCGGTCACTCCTCTCTCACAGTGAAGAAGCCTGAAGAAAGAAGAAACCACAGATAATATAATACTAGCATACAAATGCCTCATCCCATACAAAGAAACCTTGCCGGCGTAACTAGCGTTTTCATCTGATTAATCTTGTTATTTTTGTAAGTAAGTATCGCGTTCGATCCCGTTTCACGAGAATAGATGGTGTTAGCAGTGACTTGCAAGTAAAGAGGTTTACTAAGCTTTTTGTTAAATACAGTTAAGGTTCATTTTATAGAATTTTTTTGCACGTTTTTTCAGTTTTTTTGCACCAAAATGTGTTACAATGCAAATTTTAACAATCGAGTGGAATGCCTCAGACATTTAAAATACGCCATCTATTAGCATCAATTTTAAAGGATCCGTTCAAATAATATTTGAAATGTGAATTAAGAGCCCAATATGCCATAAGTTTGTACTTAAGAGAGTTGACTAAACAAGAACATACAATTTTTATGTTCAATTTCAGAAAATGTTAAATTTACACATAACTACAATTCAATAATTGTGTGTACATGTCGCGCCATCTAGTGAGATTTATTTAAACCAAATTTTCTTTATTAGCAATGAGACCCCGTGTCCAAACTAAAGGCGAATTTCACCAATAAAACTGAACGTGACCAGTACTATCTTGGACCTAAAACCCGAGTGGTCAGTGTCATCATTGTTATAGAAAGCTCCTGAATGCACATTAGATATGCTTGATCACGTTTCCTTAGTGTAATTAAAGCTGAATCCTTAAGTCAAAAGTATAGAATCATCGGTACTATTGGAATTCGTTGAATCAAACGTTTATTCGTAGTTGGTCTACTGGTGACAAAAATTTACTGTGACAGCAGTTTCAATTTTATATTCTTTTGAAATGTTTTTGGAGAGCAAATGAATGAATAAATGGTCTAAATGCGAGTTCAAATTTTGTATGGTTTATGTTTTTAATCGAGAGAAACACGTATGAACTTAATCTTGATTAAGAATGTATACTTTATCCTTAACTTAGACGTCCGAGCAAGAGCTCTGGAGTTGGGATCTCGAAGAGCTGCTTTTACTTATAAAATTATAGTTTTGAGCGCATCATAAACAAAACCGACCAAGTGCGAGTCGGACTCGCGCACGAAGGGTTCCGTACCATTATTGCCAAAAACAGCAAAAAAAACACGTTTGATGTATGAGAACCCCACATAAATATTTATTTTATTGTGTTTTTAGTATGTGATAAAGCGGCAAAAGAAATACATCATCTGTGTAAATTTCAACTGTCTAACTATCACGGTTCATGAGATACAGCCTGGTGACAGACAGACCGATTGGGGTCTTAGTAATATGGTCCCGTTTTTACCCTTTGGGTACGGAACCCTAAAAACAGCCGGTCGATTTTATAAACATCGAACCATGATGACATAGGTGACGTAAGCTCGAAGTGAACTATCAATCCTAGCAACGGTTAGAATGACACCAGTTCTATTCTGTGAACAACTCACCAACTCACACTCAATTATTACAAAATAGCTTGCTTAAGTAGGGTATGTCTACAAAATGCTTTTAAAATATCTTACGGTTTTACCAAATACAGCGCTGCTATAAGTTGTATTTTGATCTAAATTAATTTTGCGACAATTTAAGTAAATAATAATTTAAAACATCAACAAAGCTTTCGAAATTAAGTTTGCTGAAAATCGTCAAATTCTGTGAAATGGTCTTATTTCCAACAAATATAATTTCGAGTGTTGAAATGAGGTTTTTGAATGATTATAAGTCTATATCTATACTTCTATAATAATATAATAAAGAAAGATTTGTATTTTTGTATGTAACGAATAAACTTAAAAACTACTGGACCGACTTCAATCATTTTTTCACCGTTGGGAAGCTACACTATCCCCGGGTTACATAGGCTACTTTTTATCCCTGTATTCCCACGGGAACGGGAACTACGCGGGTGAAACCGCGAGGCGTCCGCTAGTTATTAATAATTTGATTATTACACACATGTGAGAACCATGTTCCTATTTATCAAGTGAAGGAATTTACCATTTAGTGCTTGAAATACTTTATACCTATATGTAGTAAGTATAGTAGTTCTGAGTGCATCGTTCTCACGTATATGAATTTGTTAATGTTTGTACTTATGGAAATATTGTAAAAACCTTATTTTTTTAAAAGAGTAAGTATGTAGTTTCTTGTGCGTTCTTCTCCATAACACGCTACTTTTCAGAATGCACAGTAGAATAAATTATTATTAAGTACTTGATAATTGTTAACGTTCAAAAGTGCCGCTTAAGGGCCCAGTTGAAATAAATACATTTGACTTTGACTTTGGCCACATGGTTTGACGATTTCCCTCTTCATATTTAAATTTCCAAAAACTTAATAGTATTGCCTAGAAGTTACCGGATAAAAACAATTAAAAGTAACTAAACGAATCTTTTTAAAACAAACTTTTATATTGGACAAAAAGTAAAGAATTGTAATCTGCCATATATATTCAATAAACCCAAACACGTGTGCTATCTTGTCCGTTTGAGGAGTTTCTATAGCCATCTTCCGGCTCCAGAGACCAGTTTCATATTTCCATATTATTATCGACTTCAAAAAAGAAGGAGGTAATCAATTCTACACGTATGTATGTAATATTGTTGGAACCGCACTATATTCACATATTTTATTCTATGTGGGCTTCTAAACACAAGTATTTCATAAGTGTATGTATGTTTCTATATATGTTTGCCTGTATGTGTGTATTTAAGTATGTTTGTCCCCGCATTTCGCCGAAACTACTTATCGGATAGTAATCATTATTTTTGTGTTGGATTGAGTATCTCTCAACTTAGGTAATAGTGAAAGTTTCATCAAAATCGGATCAGCAGTTTTGAGATATGGAACATGCAATACTCAATTAATAGATTCATTTAATATCTTGGGTTGCGATCTTATCCACGTTATATTTCAAACAAAATACGATCATTAAAACCGTAAATAAATCAATAAATTTAAATAAATCTTTGTCAACTAAATCAAAGAAAAAAAAAACACTTAACACATTTAACATCACTAAAGTAATTTAGAAAATTATATAAGTTAAGTAAAGGTGATTTTTAGGCTTCCGTACCTAAAGGATAAAAACGGGACCCTATTACTAAGACCCCGCGGTCCGTCTGTCTGTCTGTCTGGCTGTCTGTATGTCACCAAGCTGTATCTCATGAACCGTGATAGCCAGACAGTTGAAATTTTCACAGATGATGTATTTCTATTGCCGCTATAACAACAAATACTAAAACGCTGCCGTACAACAAACGTGATTTCTTTGCCGTTTTTTGCTATACTGGTATAAACCCTTTGTGCGCGAGTCCGACTCGCACTTGGACGTTTTTTTAGGGTTCCATACCCAAAGGGTAAAAACGGGACCCTATTACTAAGACTCCGCGGTCCGTCTGTCTGTCTGTCTGTCGGTATGTCTGTCTGTCACCAGGCTGTATCTCATGAACCTTGATAGCTAGGAAGTTGAAATTTTCACAGATGATGTATTTCTGTTGCCGCTATAACAACACATACTAAAAACAGAATAAAATTAATATTTAAGTGGGGCTCCCATACAACAAACGTGATTTTTTTGTAATTTTTTGCGATAATGGTGCGGAACCCTTCGTGCGCGAGTCCGACTCGCACTTGGCAGGTTTTTTTTGTATTCTGATTGTTGGTTTTTATTGTGTGTTTAACAAATAAACCACTAATATTATTATATGCTACTGTAGGTTAAATATTATCATTAAGCTCCTCGGACCTTGCTCCTGTACCGTACAAAACAAACAGACGGATTCAATTTCCGCATATTTAAACAGACTGAAAAGGATCATTGGACAGTAAAGACCAAACAAAATGTTATCTTGTACTCGTGTCAGCTAATTGACGTTTTAATTGAAATCGTTTTGTATGTTTTCGCCAAAAGATATATATATTCATCCGATTAACAGATTTCAATTACAGACACTGTTTCGTAAACATTTCGGATAATTACTTTACAATGGACGGGATAAATATTTATTATTTACTATTAAATCTTTGCTTAAGTTAGTCTGCTGAGTCTTCGCAAAACTATTTTGAGAGCTGTTAAGTGCCTTCTAATCAGTTAGACTGGAGGCCGTACCCTATACCGTATTCTACGTGGAACGACTATTTGACCAAGGCTGAAGCCTTTGAAAATGGTAAAAAGTGAAAAAAGATTTCGTTTTTAATTTAAATTAAATTTACCATAGTAATGTATTTTTTTACACCATCAGAAAGCAGAGATTTCAACGAAACAAAAGCCCACCGACTTTTTTAAAAAGCAGATATTTCGACGTGATAATTTTCGATTGAAAGTTAGGGTGCTTTTTTCGATATTTAGTCAAAATAAGGTGAACATTTTATATTTTATATTAAAAAAATGACAGAATATCGAAAAAAAAAAACAAAATCTTGGTTCTTTTGTTATATTCTCTTCTTTTTCCAATGGGTTTCATCCTATTATTATTTTTTTGGTCTATACGCACTTATCAGCTAAAATAATATGCCATTGGTCATGAATCCGTTGTGAAAAAGGGATAGTACTACCTATTCGTATTACTGTATAACTGAGTCTCGACAATCTCACTCATACAACGGAATCAAGAAGCCGTTGGCCAAGTAACTGATTAACTTATTACTTCTTGCCAAAATTGGTGTAAAATTTTCTGGCTTCTGATTACTGTAACGACTACTATAATCACAGTATATCTTCAGTAGGTACCTAATTATGTTGTTCACAAGCAATTTTGAAAGCTGTTAAGTGGTGTAATAACGTAGGTAAATTCTAAAGCATAATAATGACTCCTTATAACGGTTTGGGTTAAAATTATTGAAAAAATAAAATAATATATTGATTCATGTTAATTATTTGTGAAACATGGTTTTGAAAATTTGGTTCAAATATATATCACTATATGGTGCGATATGCATCGATTTGTTATCGAATTGTATTTAAAATTAACATTTTCTATAACTGATCATAAAAAAAATATGTTAATGTTTAATCAACGACCATTATTTTGTGCTTAGGAGAAGCATAAAATAATGTATAATTGGCTTCTTTATTCACATTACAAAGATTATTTAAACGGATCATTTAAAATTGATTCCAATACGTGGCGCTGTTTTAAATTTCTGAGGCATGCTACTCAATTTTTTTTATTTGTATTATAACACTTTTTGGTACAATAAAACTATAAAAACAGTCATGAACCGAGTAAAACCTTTTACTTGCAAATCGCTACTAACCCACCATACAACCATCTATAACCGTGGAATGGCACCGAACGCGATCGATGTACTTTTAGTAAATAGTCCAGTCGCCCTAGAAATATTAGTGTCATGGAGGAACTTAAAGCTGGTGGCTTAAGGTACTCAGCTGCATGCGGTTAGACTGGCAGCCGACTCCAACATAGTTGGCTAGAGGCTAGGCAGGTTCAGCCTGGCCTCCTATCTGTGAGACTGTGATGGCCCAGAAGGAGACCGCCGAGCGGAATCTTGAGAAGACTGATCCCGTTCGAAGAAGAAGGCGTCGGGAAGACAACAGCCTCGAAGCCTGAAACCCCACCTGTGTCAGCGGGACTCCTGGGTCGCGGATGGTCAGATTGGGGACTCTGTCCGCCCACCAAGTGACTTCGGAAAGGACGGCAGCACAGTGATCACGTGCTGCCGTGCATATCAAGGCTCAGGGGAGGCGATTCTTTCAGCCTCCCCAGGGATGTGCCCTAACAGTCGATGCACAGAGGGGGTGCCGGAGTGGTCTTTTAAGAGGTGACGGGGCACCTTCTAGGTGCTGATGGTGATCACTGGGGTGGTTTTACTGAGGTAAAAATCCCACACTCCCTGGAAACAAAGAAAAAGGTTCGTTCAGCCTAAAAAATTCCAACTCCGAGATGTTTGTTCCCATTTATATCCATTGAGATTGATAAAAGAAACCACTAAATCATCTCGGCATTTAAATAACTCCCTCAAACGTGTTATTATAACATAAAAACAAATATTGCTCTGCCAGACCTATTCTTGATATGAATTTAAAACTCTAACGCAAACGTTTTAAGATCGAAAATTTAATAAGTATTTTAAAACAATATTTCTTTCAGCCAGTAATTGGATAAGCCAATTTAAAATGCTGAAGATATCTTCACTTCACTTGTGGATTGGAAATATTTACCGAGATCTTTTAATTTTCTACCTTAGGTTAAATATGATAAGGTTAGTTATTGCCTGTTTTATTGAAGTGGGGATATGTATTTTTAAAAGCTAATAACGAGAACTTAGTTTAAATTTAACCAGCTCGGTTAAATGAACTTAAGAAAATATGCTTTGAAAGATTATTAATGGTTTAATAAATAATAATGGATTATCGGTGAGTGTATTGAGCAGTCTTAGCTATGGAGTGGAATTTACTGTTGGGGCACAGAATGAATAATCTGGAGGCTGTGCTTCCTGATACCTACGGCTACAACCTGGGGCCGGTATCAGGAAACACGGGATAACAGGTATTTAAGTCAAGAGTGAATAGGTTACTTCCAGGCAAGCATGCTTCACCTTCGACTACATCGTAGCTTACCATCATGTGAGACAATTAAGCCATCAGGTCAAACGCCAGCCTATTTATACATAAAAATAAATATAATTTAGAGTGTCGGTTTAAAGAAAGAAACATAAAAAGAAAGCAAATTACGTTTACCACAGCAGGGGCATTGGAAAGAAACCCGAAATAATTTTAAACGTTGCAAGGTCTATGAACACTTAGTTTCCGCAATGTCAGTAGATCCCTAGGCATACGTAACAAGCACGACGCATACCAAAAAAATAAACAAAGGAAAAACGTAAAATTCAAATACAGAGTATGCGTCACAACCACGCAAAACGGTCATCACGCAGCATAATGCTGGGACTCGCTTGCAAGACAGAGCTACAGCACTAGTTTTCAGCGATAGCCGGTGTTGATTGGGTGACACCGAAACAATGAAACCTTAAGGGCAAGTGACGGAGCGAGCATGGCATATGACATGTGATGTGTGTGTACCTTTGTGGTTTGTGATATCAAAATATTTTTTGCATATACAAGTACTAGTTGTAGCCCGCGACTTCGTCAGCGTGGCTTTAGTACTTTGAATAGCCAATTTTTTATATCGAGTCATAATATTATAGGTGTGTGGGCCGCCTTACTTGAGAAATTATTAGTTCACTATAACTATAGGCCTATATCTATCCTACCTGCAATTTCTAAAATAATCTAAAAACTAATTAACATAAGGTTACTTAAATATTTAAAAGAATTTAATATATTATCGGTCTCTCAATTTGGCTTCCGGCAAGGTATCTCTACTGAGAATGCAGTTGCGGTGCTTAGTAAGCTAGTTACCGAACAACTTGACCGAGGCAATAAATGTGCAACTACATTTGCAAAATAAAATTCTATTCTATTCTATTCATTCCTAGATTTAAAAAAGTCCTTCGACACCGTCTCTGTCCCACTCTTAGCAAATAAGCTGGAAGATATTGGAATTTGCGGGATGCCGTTGAATCTTCTCAATGATTAATAGATAATATTTATTCTTTAAACTAGTTGATAGGACAAGGGAGGGTATCAATAACGGAATAGTTGCGAGTATGTCCACCATTAAAAAGGTACCTTCTTGCTCGCAAAAAAATAATTTAAGAAAAGGGTCTGAGCAGAATTCTCTGAAATTATTTCACCAAAATATTCAGGGTTTTTCTTCAAAGGAATTAGAAATCGAACTGTTTTTAGAAAAAACAATGTTTGACATTGTTTGTTTCACTGAGCATTGGCTGAAAGATTACGCAATGCTAATCAATTATGAAAATTATACTGTGGGCAGTTGTTTTAACAGAAATATTATGTTGCGTGGGGGTTCACTTATATTAATTAAAAATGGTATTAAATCAAAACCTCGTAAAGATATAGTAGACCTCTCAGTTGAACATAGTGTTGAACTGTCCTGTGTTGAGCTGGATAAGCATGTCATAGTGTGCGTCTACAGACCCCCTAATTATAAGAACTACTCTATATTCGAGTCAGTGATGGAAGATGTTTTGGCAAAACTCGCAATGGGTAATAAACTAGTAATTGTCTGTGGTGACTTTAATATTAATATTCTAGAAGATAATTCAGATAGAAGTAGGTTATTAAATCTCTTTAAATCATTTAATTTGTCACATGTGTTTACGGAACCAACCCGAACTACGCTGACTTCTGCTACATGTATTGATAATGTTTTTTGTTGCTGCAACTACTTGGACAATGCCATTATAAATTATCTGCCTTCGGATCATAGTGGGCTACTTGTGACATTTGAGTCCAATATGCTAATTAAACAAGTGCAGATTCAATCCAGACCAATAACATCCGGTAAATTAAATAAATTTAACAGCACTTTAATCGCTAAGTTAAGCGATCAGGACCTCACAGTGAATGACGGTAATATTTTGTATGATGAAGTTTTTTCAGTGGTTCAAAAAGAGTTTAATAACACTTTTAAGAAGATAACTAAAACTGTATGCCCTAAGTTTTTATTCAGTGACTGGTCGACTACAGGACTTAGAAAAAGTAGGGAAAGACTTTACGAGCTATATGGCCTTAAGCCTTGTATGAACACTGAAACGTTTAATAAGTATGTTGCTACTTACTCGAGAATTTTTTAAAATACATGTAAGGCAGCTAAGGCCTTGTATATTAGAAATAAGGTTAAATTAGCAGAAAATAAAATCAAGACGGTTTGGAAAATTATAAATAATGAAACGAACAGGAATAAAAGAAATAATCCTGATTACACGCTTGAGACCACACACGGACTTATTAGAGATAACAAAAAAGTTGCGCAAGAATTTGTGAATTTCTTTACCAACATCCCAATTAAAACTACTGAAACCTTAAATTCTTCGCCCGCGCTTGCTTTTGGATTATTAAACGCGAACGTTTCAGCCTGCCCGAATGTATTTAACTTTTCACATATAAACCCCATAACAGTAATAAAAGCTTTTAAGCAAATCAAGATCAAACCGACTGAAGATCTGTGGGGAATGTCCATCAAAGCTTGTACCTCCATTATTCAGACTATAGCGCCGTACTTAGCTGTAATTTTTAATTTGTGTGTGGATCAAGGAGTCTTTCCGGATCTAATGAAATATAGTAAGGTTATACCACTTTTTAAATCCGGGGACAGTAAAGACACAAATAATTATAGACCAGTATCCGTGTTGCCGGTTTTCAGCAAGGTATTTGAGAAGATAATGCTTAATCAAATGCTCATTCATTTTAATAAGAATAAAATCTTGCATGATAAACAGTATGGTTTCACCAAAGGACGTTGTACAACTGACGCTGGTGTCACCCTATTAAAACACATCTTTAATGCGTGGGAAGAGTCGCAGGATGCCATAGGTATCTTCTGCGACCTGTCGAAGGCGTTTGATTGCGTTAATCATGAAACATTACTTCTGAAACTTGAGCATTACGGGCTAGGTCAATCAGCGTTAAGTTTGGTTGAATCTTATTTAAGTGATAGACAGCAATTAGTTCAGATAAACGGTGTGAATTCGTCGGGGTTAAACGTGAAAATGGGGGTACCCCAGGGCTCAATATTAGGTCCTTTCTTATTTTTAATATACATAAACGATTTACCCCGTTTATTGGAAAACAAACTAAACATGGTGTTATTTGCTGATGACACATCTTTAATTTTTAAAATAAATAGACGTACTTGTCAGGTTGACGACGTAAATAACGCGCTACGGCAGGTTCAGGATTGGTTCACTGCAAATAATTTAGTTTTAAATGGTAAAAAAACCAAGTGCGTAAAATTTTCCTTGCCGAATGTAAAAAGTACTGATTGTGACATTATCTTAAACAAGGAGAAGTTAGAATTCGTCGATAAAACGGTTTTCCTGGGGATCACGCTAGACTCAACGTTACAATGGGGTCCTCATTTAATATCACTTGCAGGGCGGCTAAGTTCGGCAGCTTATGCTGTTAGAAAGATTCGTCAATTTAGTGATGTAGATACCGCGAGGCTGGTCTATTTTAGTTACTTTCATAGTATAATGTCTTACGGTATTTTACTATGGGGAAGGGCTGCAGACATTGAGTCAATTTTTATTCTGCAAAAACGAGCCATCAGAGCGATATACAATCTTCGCCGGCGCGATTCTCTAAGGGAACTGTTTAAGGGCATTAACATCATGACGGTTCCTTGTCAATATATTTATGAAAATATCATGTACGTGAGAAAAAATTTACATCTTTTTAGTAAAAACGGAGATAGACATAATTACATTACTAGAAATAGGGACCAATTAGTTCAACCAGGTTTCAGACTGGCTAAAGTAGCCTCTTCTTTCATGGGGTACTGTACACAATGTTACAATAAAATTCCTCCCCACATTCTAGAACTGAATGAGACGAAATTTAAAACTTGTATAAAACGCACACTATGCAGGCAGGCATATTATAAGTTGGGGGATTACATCACTGATAAAAATGCTTGGCTCAATGCTACTCTTGCTCCACAACCACTAGGGCGCAAAAACAAGTGATATGCAGAACATTATTGTTTTGTAGAATTGTTGGACCTGCTGAAGACTGTATGAATATATTTGTATTATATAGACTCAATTTCTTTTAGTATAGTATAACTGCGCAGCACGTGTGTGAGTACTATGTACCCAACTGTAAATCTACCATTTGCTGTACCTCGGTGTCGTTCGTTGACTTGTGTTTGCCCTGGCAGTTGAGTGTGTCATGCTCTCTCAAATGTCTCTCTGATGGTGGCGTGTGTGTTGGATCATTCGGTTCCCTTCATGATGGTTGAGCTGGGTGGTGCCGATTCATGCGTCATGTTCGTGAACGGGCGCCGTCAGTTGGGATTGGTCTTAACTTAACTGCTTCGGATGCTAGTGTTTTTCTAGCGCTTATTATGTAACTGCACAGTACATGTGTGAGTACTTTTAATACTTTGTACCTGTACGTAGTATAGTATGTAGTGATTCTGGGTGCATTGTCCTCACACATATAAATTTATTAATGTATGTACTTATGTACCTAAATATTGTAAAAAAAACATATATTTTTTTTAAAAGAGTAAGTATGGAGTTTCTTGTGCGTTCTTCTCCATAACAAGCTACTTTCCGAATGCACGGTAGAATCAATTTTTATTCCTTGTAAATTTTAATGTAACTAACGTTCAAAAGTGCCACTTTGTGGCCTAGTTGAAATAAAATATCTTTGTCTTGTCTTGTCTTGTCTTTGATTATCTCAGCAATCGAAAGCAGAGGGTTAGAGTGGGTCAGCATATTAGTGGGAATACGGCGATGTCTTACGGAGTCCCTCAAGGGAGCGTTTTGGGGCCCACCTTGTTCCTTATTTATGTGAACGAACTCTGTACCATGCATATTGCTAACGCAAAAATCTTTTCGTACGCTGACGACACAGCAGTAGTCTTCACGGGTAACTCTTGCCGAGACGTTCAGCTTGGCGCAGAATTAGGATTGTCTAAGATTGCTGGATGGCTGGGGCAGAATTTGCTCACACTGAATTTTACTAAAACTAAGTACATATTTTCAGACGTCTAGATTGGGAAACGAAAGGAATACAAGTAGATGGAGAACTTCTGAACCACTTGCGTTTCGCGGACGACATAGTGATCTTCGCAGAAAGCGCCACTGAATTAGAGAGTATGATGATCGAACTAGCAATTGAAAGTCAAAAGGTGGGCTTGTCAATGAACAAGACGAAAACTAAGATTTTAACCAACGGAGTCCCTCAGGACATTACGATTACAAATGTAAAGATTGAATATGTGAAAGAGTATATATATTTAGGACAATTAGTATCATTTGAAAACACAGGAAAAGAATTAGAAAGAAGGATAACTCTAGCTTGGAAGAAATATTGGGGATATAGAGAAATAATGAAAAATAACGATATCAATATAAATATAAAGAAAAAACTCTACGAAATAGTGATATTACCATGCCTGACATATGGTTGTCAGACGTGGTCACTGAGAAAAGAAGACGAAGGAAGAATAGCTATTTACCAACGCAAAATGGAAAGAAGTATGCTTGGTCTAAAACTATCAGATAAGGTCAGCAACATCAAAATCAAGAAAAAAACAAAAATAATTGATGTAAGGGAAAGAACAAGACTACTCAAATGGCATTGGGCAGGACACATCTGTAGGATGAGTAACGACAGATGGGCAAAACGCCTAACAGAGTGGACTCCAAGAGAAATGAGAAGGAAAAAAGGGAGACCAAGTAAAAGGTGGAGAGACATCTTCAATCAGAGATGTGGACCCCTATGGATGCGAGAGGCACGGAAACGTGATACGTGGAAAGGTTTAGGAGAGGCCTACGCCGAAGAGGCGACTGCTACTAATAAAAATTAAGTATACCTATATACTTATATATATATACCTACACAAAGTTATGCATTTATATATTTTAATACATAATATAATACTAATCTTAACTTGTTAAAGTAGTAGAAATAAAGGCTATTTTTATTTTTTATTTTATTTTATAAGTACATATGCTTCAGTGTATGCAGTCGTACACAACCCAATACTGAGTTTAATCTTAAGGTTCACCTATGCGATGCTGGTAATCACTCACACTGCAGCTGCTCTACTATTAACAGAGTAGCTCATATCAAATATTTGGGTATTATCATCGACCAAAGATTATCTTAGCATCCCCACATCGACCAAGTTGCTAACAGGATCAGAAAACTAAGCTGGATCTTCAAGACTCTCAGACATATAGTGCCTAAAAGTGTATGTTCTCCTTCAGGTAGGAACAAAAACCTCCTAAATATGATATATTTAGCACTTGCACAATCCGTATTGTTATACTGCATCCCTATATGGGGGGGTGCTCCTAAAACAATTTTTTTTAGTATTAGAGCGAGCACAACGGGCTCTTATCAAGTGCATGTATTTTAAAAACGGAGATATTGTACTGAAAAACTATATCACATCAGTAACCTTCTAACGGTCCGGAAACTTTACATTACTCAAGTTGTTCTCACAAAACATAAATCACTAACCTAAGATTCCAGAATATTGGCAGGAAGAAGAAAAGACATTATATTAAAAGCACCACAAACAAGAACACAATTTGCCAGTATTCAACTTTGGAAACGTTCTGCTCAGCTTTATAACGCTATTAATAAACATATTTACGTCTACCCTAAGAATAGTTATGAATGCAATAAAGTACTTACGGAATGGATAAAAAAGCTTGCTTACAGCGAGACTAAATCACTTCTACAGCAGATATACTAACATAAATACTGCATACACACACACTCACACACATATTCCCTCACACTCACACTTACACTCAAATCACCTTGTTTATGTACTCGTATTATTATAGTTTAATGGAAACGTTTTGATTATGAAGGAGCAGAGTCTCCTAATACAGGCATCTGTTGCTTAAAACGAGGCTTCAATCTCAAATAAGTTGTTCAAATTTGGTTTTCATTTTTTTTTTTTTTCGGCTGATTTGATGATGATGATACGGATGAAAAGCAGATTTATAATAAAATTAAATTGTAAAATTAAAATTGAGCGATAAGTGTTATCGCTCAATTTTTATTTTTCTGGATCAAACTCAGAGTGTAGTCAAATCATTTATTCCTTATTGAAATAATGATTTGACTTTGCCTTTGACTTTACTTTGCCATTAAGTCATCATCATTTCAGCCGAAAAAAAAAAGACGTCCACTGCTGGGCTTTGGCCGCCCCCAGGCGTCGCCACATTAACCAATCCCGTGCGTCTCGCATCCAGCGCCTTCCCGCAACCTTAATGAGGTCATCGGTCCATCTAGTGGGAGATCTTCCAACGTATCGTCTTCCGGTTCGCGGTCGCCATTACAGAACTTTTCGGCCCCATCGGCCATCTGTTCTGTGAGTAGTGTGCCTTGTAGACCGATAGCGCTGGGCTATTTTGATGTCATAAGTTTAAAAAATTCTAAAGTTGCTAATTTCTTGCCTGTGGATACAGTCGTACCTATGAAGCTTATTATTGCGTTTTGTGTCACATCTGGTACTTGCATTTTCAGTAATTCGATGATTTGTGGTTGATTCTTTTTATTCATATCAAAACTGGCAAAATTAAATTAAAGTTTAAAATAATTATGGTATCATATCTTGGATAGTCTGCGGAGTGTGCAAACCCAATTTGTGTCATATTCGTCCAGTGCAATCTGACATAAGGTCAGTATGTAAAAATAGTGCACAAAAAAAATAACAATTTATGAAATAACTATTTCCTTTTTCAGATCACTTACATATGCCTATTAAATAAATTTGTGCCAAATTAAGCCATGCAATTTTAAGATTTTGAATTATTTTGTTTTTCCAAGCTACCAACGCTTCAAAAAATATTACAATCATTAGAATAAGTACATGCCAAATCGGCATTGAAAATTTGTGTCATTTTCATGCACGATATTTAGATGAATAAAACAAAATAAACAATGGTTGCGGTCGAAGCGGGCGGACGAAGGCAGGGGCCATTCATACGCACGCACACACGTTCGTTCGGTACGATTTCTTCTATGCGCAGCGCTACTAAATAAATTTAACATACCTATCACAATGAGTATTGATTGACTCCTATCTTTGCTATGTAATTAACAGATGTATAGGTACCTATTTTAGAAAGTTAAAATAAAGACGTGCGACTTTTGAACAAAGCGCGCGTCTGCTATTTCAATACCTACTAATGTCAATGGTCAATGCTTAGGCGGCCAATGTGGTCATTATTATTTAAGATTGACGCTTCGATTAGCTTCGAATTTAAACCTGAACTAATATCATACCTACCTACCGCTTTTTTTTCGTTATACCGCTTTTCGATGTCCCGCGCCCCGCTTCGAATAGTTGGTGTACAGTCAGCAAGCAAAATATACACGAAATAAAAAAAAATCTCGATATTTTTTTTATGTGTGGTGATGGTGACCACTAACTTGACCAGTCTGACGGATTAGCTAGTGAAGCCGCAGACAGCAGCTAGTAATTACTTTATCATAGTGTAATCGCAAATTGCAAAGTTTCAAATAGTACCTAATGACGAATAATGAATGAGATACAAAATAAACAATTTGTAGATCAGTTATTGAGTATTTATTATATATAACAAAAACAAAACAATTAGTTAATTATAAGTACAATTTTTTTGATATATTAAAATTAAAAAAAATAACTTAAACAGGATCTTACGGGGATATATACGGGATCTTCACATTTTGAGCAAACAAATAAAGATCATTTCAAAGTGTCAAGATAGTTTTTTTTCTTACAACGTTAATAATAAAAATAGGATTAACTGCTTGGTTGCTACACATTTAGGAAAAAAATATATGAATAACAATTATTATCTTATACCTATCACAATCTCAAGAAACTAATTAAGAAATCATTATAAAGCACAGCCTCTAGTGTATTGTTTTTTTTATAATACCTTATAAAATATTATTATACAAAGTTTTGGCAGATTTTTATATCCCCTTCAATCTTTATATAGGTATAATAAAATCGCAATTGAATCTGCACATTTTTTTAATGTTGATTTTTAAAGGTAACATAAGTTAAACTGGATACAAAAGTCTAATTGAACATAAACATGAGATTTTGAAACACTTTGTTTGTTTTTTTCACGCATTATTTAAAAATACTGCATCAATTAAACAGCAAGCACAAAGAATACAACACAAACAAATAAACAAAGTTATAATACTCGCAACGGATCTGTGTGTCTCTGAATTGGCTGCAAGAGCCTGCGCAGTAGCTATTTTTGTGTCAATATTGAAAGTGAAGATAGCATTATATAACTGCCTCTTTCACTCGCTTACGTTATTCGCATCATCCTGTCTCACTTACTCTTTACAGTTAAACTGTTTCTTGCGCAATAGTTGACAGAACTAACTTCAGAGACACAAAGATCCGCTGTGAATATTATACTCTATAATATATTTTTTACAATAGATGTATTAGATCACATCTTAAGAAACGAATTATGTATTATTAATAAATCACAGCCTCCAGTGAGTTATGCTTTTCTTAACGATAGTAAACTGTTAATTTACAGAGTTTTGTCATATTTAGAGATTATTATTAACACTAATTATCAAAATATTATTAATAATTATCTTAAATCAGTCTGATAACTTTTTAAGGCGAACTTAGTTGCCAGGCAAATTTCAATAATTTGCCAAATCACAGTTTTTTCTATTATAAAACAAATCTTTCTTATGATAGCTTTTGTTTTTTAACTTGCTGATCAGAATCGGAAGTATCGTTTAAATCCATGTCTATCCATTCATAAATGTCTGGATTATTAGTCCTCGAGCTAGTTGGTAAGTTGGTTATGTTAGTTAATGGTGTAACAATTTGTTCTTCACTCTCATTTAATAATTCTCTTGATTTATCCGAAATGTCTTCACGTTCTAAATTATTTATCTCCACTTCGAATCTTTCATCATACTCAGCCTCTTCGCTAATATTTTTTTCGTCATTACAAACTTTGTCTGTGCAGAATACACATAATTCTGTGCATGGTAATCCTGATTTAATACATGTACAATTACCTTTGCAGGTTGACTTACATTTGCAAGATATCATTTTCATTATTTCGTCAGGAGCTGGTTTATCAAGTGTTAAAATAGGAGATAAAAAGAGCGGTTCCTCTCCCAACCCCAACTAGTTGGGTCTATATCATTAGACCTCCACTTCTGAATTTGATAATAAGCGCGTAGTGAGTGCATCCTTGCAGCCGATTAAGAAGGTGGGAGAGAAGCAAGATCTAGTTTATTTTTCGTAATCAATTGAGCAAATTTCTCGTATCGCAGTGAGATGAGGTCCGCTGTTTCTTTTCCATACAAATGGCAAAAAAATAATTCGCCTGCACTGGCAATTACATCAGGTGTAGCGTGTGCATCGTTGAAAATGCTTGTGACACTTTGAAGGGCATGCTTTTTTGTAATGAGATTGCATGCCCTCTTTTTGCCTAGTTTGTATATGGCAGACGTACTGTCACAGCCACTAAAAGCATGACAGAATAAAATTGATTTTGGATCGCCTGTAAAACTTTTTGAGTTGTACAGCTTTGTGCAAACTCTTCCTTTTCCTGGTTTTATCATATATAAATTACAGCAGTTAATACTTGTAAGTATAGCCAGTAAATCAACGTCTTCGCCAACAATAATGACATGGTCAAACTGGTTCGTCTGTGAAATTTCTGCAGCTTTTGTAACAATGAGAGTATCTGCATCATCGCAGCTTTGATATACGGAAATGCCTTCTGCCTTAAGACAAGGTGTTAATAATGAAATAAAGCGACTTTTATTTTTTTCGTTACTTAAAAACGATTCTTGTGAAACTGTCGCTTCTGTTTGGCTATTTAAAATCACAATTTCAGGCCCAAGCTTCCCTTTAGCTGCTCTTCGTTTTCGTTCTTGATTTTTCACATTGAGTTCGTTATCATAGCCGTCAAATACAACAGTAGCGTTGTTGTAGTGCGTTTTTATGTAATTAACATATTTTTTCAAATGTTTTCAAATGTGCTCCCTTTTTGCCAAACCACTTTAAGGAGCAAATATCCGCCATCTATAACATACGCTCTTGTCCCATCATTAATATTTTCCTCTGAGACTGGTATAAACATGTCGTACAAAATAGATTTTTTTGATTTTCGCATCCCAGTCTGATCGAAAAGTGACAGTGGATATGGAGATAGCTCATATTTCAAAAATTCTTTTAATTCTTCTTAGGTCTTTTTAATAAACGAAATTCGATTTCTTGAAAGAAAGAAGATTCTTGAAAATTAGGTCAGGTTCTATTGGTACAAGCACATCTTGTACAGCTACAGCAGAAGAGACGGTTGCAAGTGACTTGATCGTTCCTTTTCTTGAGTACTTAATTTGTCCGTATGTGGTACCATCTGGAACGACCATCATTTTTTGGCCTATATTTTTAGCTTTGTGAGGATTTACATCGTTGTTTCCCACAATACCGGTCGAGATTGACATAATATCTTCAGTGACCGGGAACGGATTGTGTTCGGAAAACCAGTCCGCAAATTGACGGATATCCTTAGCATTCCTTTCCATCCTTGATTTTGTTCCATCTTTGTGTAAACTGTTGTCTTTTAATCCAAAATTACAGAAATTTTCTACTGTTTCAGTTATACAATGAAATATGGGTAATCCGAGCACCCATTTTCCTAAAACGTCATCAGTATATCCTCGACCTTGAGTAAGTCCACCCGCGGTTTTCATGGATCTCATTAAACTCTGTTCAATAGTCATGTCGGTCCATGTCCCAGAACAAGATTTTTTTGTTCTTTTTATTGTAAATAGCCCTTCTTTCACAAATTTCTCATAATAATTTGGCGTCATTTTTTCTTGTACACATGTCATTTCTTGTACGTATAAGTTCGCAGATTTTGAGTAATTAAAGTGTCCAGCTGCGTGGAAATATGGTAGCATTCTTTTTATAGTGTCGAGATGCAAAAACCAGTCGCCAGTCCTCTCTGCTTTTATAAACTGTTGTACCAACATTACCATTTTGAAATAAGACACCCAAAGTTGAGCAGTAGGTCCTCTCAACTCAAGTTTTTGGAGTGTGGCATCAAACTTGCTTTTAATTTTTGTTGAGTCTTCTTTTTCCGTTTCACTTAATTTTTCATTTTCCAATATTTCATGCCATACAGTGTCTAGTTGTAATTTTTCGTCCATAGCCAACTCCATGTTATTTTTTATCAATTCAAACAAGGCCACACTAGAAAGCATATGTGCTCTAACAGCTCGTTCATAATGATGCCCGACCATCATTTTTTCAATAGATCCTTCAGCATACGCACATAGCCACATATCTTTTAAACCACTTCCTTTCATAATTTTTCCAATAGCACCCATGAATGACATAACGAGATGAAAACCTCCTAGCCTGACAATAATATTTTGAATTATTGGGTCTTGTGAGGATTTTACTATCTCCTGTGCTTTTTGGTACAATGGCTGGTCAAATGTAACAATGCAACAATCTATATTATTTTGCCGGCATTTTTCAGCTGAGTAACATAAAGCAGAAAGTATCGTGTTGTAATTAGATGCTGGTGCATTTATAAATGGAAGTGGCTTGACTTCAGTAGGGTGCTCAAGATGGACCTCATCTTTATGCGTTGCAATCATAAAGCTGTGCCAACCTGGAACCTCCAACGGCTCCTGTGATTTACCGTACAGCCAAATCAAATCATTCAACGAGAGTTGAAATTCTTGTTCAATCACTTGTGCCTTGTAAATTGTGTTATCCAAGCCAGATTTTATTGGTTTTTGGTAAGTTTGCATTGGCACTTGATCGAAGCGTCTCAAAAACCCTTGAGGAACATACTTCAGTCGTGGCATTTTTTCGCTCAAATTTGAAGTTTGCACCGGATTCACACATTGTATGCCACCCATAGTGTGAAATGTGTCTCTCCCGTCCAACGTGTTAACGTTAACATCAGCGTTATCATAAACGAATTGCGAGAAGTGCGGGGTCTCATGTTTTGGGACATATGTAGCTATTGCGGATATATCAAACTTTAGAGTTTCGTCGTAGTTCATGCAAAATCCTAAGGAACTAAGCAAATCTATTAAATATCTCGAACCATATTTATGGTGAATAAGACTCCCTACTCCCAATAGTATTGGTGATCTAAAGCTTCGTGGACGTACAGCACTAATTACTGTATGTGCAATCGAGAGGCATTTCCGTTCAAGTTGATCCTTATTTTGTTGATTATTATTAATTATAATTGTCTTAAGTAATAATAACAAACTTTCCGGGCAATCATTTCTCATCGAGTTTAAAAAAGTATTAGGAGATGGATACATGTCTGTTTCATATGGCCGTGATTTTATCTCTTGTAAGATAATTTTACCAGCCATCTCAACAATCCTCAGTTTTTCCAAGTCATCGTTTTTGTCCCGTTTCTCATACCAAGAATTTTGAATTATTTGGAGGCTGTTTGCTAGAAAGCAGATAATCGATGGATTCCCAGACGTAATAATAACTTTGTCCCCGTACCTTTGTTTTAAATGATATTTGATCATTGCATCACTAGGCAGAGTGACATTATTTAAAGCTTCTCTAATTTCTAACAGTGAAAATTGACAGTCTTCCTGATAACCTTCTATAAACTTGAAAACTTTATCCATAGCATTTTCATTGGCTTGTGACTGTTGTCGCCCACGCTTGATCCCAGCTGCTCGGTAAGAGTGACAAAATTTGCTGTAGCAGTTATAATGGTATCTTGCATTTTTTTCCAAAAGATTTACCTTGTCAATCCGCAATAATACCTGAAAAAAGCAACATGTCATATTATATGGGTACAATTACGCGGCTAATAAATTAAAAAAAGTTTCATCGAAATCGGTTCAGTAGTTTTTTATCGTGTTACTGTTTTGGAAAAATATCGAATGATCTTATTATCACTTAAATAGTTAAATTGATTAGAAAAACCGGCCAAGTGCCTGTTCGCCGGTTCCGTAGTTGCCCGTCACGACCGATTTGCGACCTCAGAATATTTTTTTATGTATTTAATTTTTTAATTAATGTGTTACCTACCTAATTAGTAGCCTATTATATGTTGCTCCAAATCATAATCTGTTTACTAACCAAATTTCAAACGAATCCGTCTAACCGTTTAAGCGTGAACAGGTAACAAACATACATACACCCACACAGACACATGCACACACACACACAAACTTTCGCATTTATAACCATATATGTACTCTTCTTTTTCATTTTTTACTTTTGACAAGTAGGTATTGGCAACATTGCGACGACGGCCCGACGAATATAAAATACCTATATTGATTTTGGTAGGTATAAAAATATTCATGATTTTTTGCGAACTTTCCTAATTCGAGCGAAGTTAGTCAAATACCATTGAACCGCATAATAATTATTTAGCTGACCATACCTTGTCTACTCCATTTGAAATAATATTACACTTTTTACAGTCCGTTCAACCGATTTTGAGCTCTATCCCGTTAACATAAGGATGACATAAAAAGCATAAACCTATTACCAAAACCAACTGTTTACTACAGCTACTATTTGTCGTATCATCAACGCAATAGAAGTCAAAATCGGTTGAACGGGCTGTAAAATGAGCTTATTTGAATGTCTAATGTTATTGCAAACGGAGTTTGGTGTTCGCGTGATAAATTGATAAATTATATAGGTAGGTATAATACAACTTACTTGTGTACTCCAGTCATCATCATGTGTGGTGCATGCCTTCAGTATTGAATTTTGAGTATCCAACATCTTCACGTGACCCACTGAAATTCTGCTGGATGAAGGGTTCTTGTTTTGTTGTTGTTCAAATTCGAATGAAGCATCCTTGTCGCAAAACAAGCACTTGTTTTGGAAGTCGAATTCGCTGATTGATTTTGATACTTCCTCCGATTCTTTCTTTTTCCTCTTCTTTTCCGCTTCAATACATTTCGGATTATTATATGTGTTTCGGCAGGTTTTGTGTAGTTTTATTTCAGCACGGTCCTTAAAACAGTCTGCTTTTCCGTCATCCCTTGCAATGCTCGATTCTATAAACTTTAATAATCCCCTTTCTTTAACAATCACTGTAGTATTAACGTTCAGTATGAGACCACATATAACACACTTATTATTTTCAACCTCCATTTCAGTCTTTCAAAGCTTCATAACCAACTTGTAAATCAATTAAATCGAATAACGCACGCACTAGTTTGTCGCAACTTTACTTGCAAAGACCGAAAGTAAACAAACAACACGCGCCGCACGTTGGGCTGGCCGGCGCCCGCCGCCCGCGCCTCAGCCCGCGCTCTCCCCCGCGCACGCCCTTCGTGGGAAAAAACGTGGGAAGCCTGGTATTTTTTTCAAATACTATGATTTCGTGGATAAAAACGACACAAATTATGCATAATGTTTTTTTACACCTTTTAATCAAAAACACGTAAACTCTATTAACTTGCATTTTCTTTTGTGGATTTTACAGGGTATTGTAATAAAAAAATAAAATATCTATAAACATCGTGCATGAATTCGGCACAAAATATGTAAAACAACAGATAACAGTACTGTAAAACTCGTGACACCTATTTAACCTATTGTAATATTTTTTTTAGCTAGTTGGGCAATGTGATAGGTACTGGTTTAATATAAGGTTTCCCGTGGACAAAGATGACACAAAATGCCTATGTACATCAGTTACTACTTCGTTATTATCATGAAAGTAAAATTTTCATCTCTAATTTTCTTTTCGTCCGATACTGATCGAAAAGACAAATACCTAAATATCTACCTATGCAACTACCTAGGATGACACAAACTAAAGTATTAGGTTGGGCAAATGGTCCAGAAACTATATGCGAAACACAAACAACTTTAATATTTTTGAAACCTCAAAACCTAGCGCTATCGGTCTATTGCCCACTGCCACTTAAGTTAAGGGCCATTAAGTGGCACGTTTGAATTTCAAAAAAATTATGTTCAAGTTTTACAAAACTTAGAAATAGATAATAAGAAATAATAATAATTGATTCTACTGTCCATTTCTCTTTATTTTTCTTTGCTTTTTCCATAAAAAAAACGTTGCTCCACATTATGAATTTCTTCCTGTATCGTGGGTGCGTTTACAAACATTTAAACTCAAATACACAAGAAACCAAAATCCGGAACAACTATATGTAGGTCATCCAAATCTTTGTTCATTCGCACAGGTAGTTTGATACGGAAAAGAACGGGTAACTCTAGGGTGGACAAAAATTTAACATCTAAGAGAAAGGTTTGCAATGCAACACAAAACACTTAATATTATGTCATTGCGCAAGGAATTTTTAATCTTCCTCTTGAAGACCTCCAGAGAAGGGCATAGGGAGTATGGGAGAGAGTTCCACAACAGTTGTGAAATTCCAGAGTGCAAAACCAATTTAACTGCCGAAATGGGTTTCGAACCTCAAGCTCTACAATGGGGATGAAGACAAAAAAATATGTTTTGTCCGTCAGTTAGGTCTTTTGCCACATAAACTGAAAATCTTTCTCCCTGCATTTTAATAAGTTTTTGATATTGGTTGTCAACGAGATGATATTGCAACTTGAATTTGAACAACGCATGAAATAGATGTGGATTGTGGTGATCATTACTGTAACTCATCATAATTATTAGCCAGTTGGCTTGCATTCGACACTTGGAGGAGGTCTATGTCCAGCAGTGGACGGAATCTCACTGACGGACTAAATAGAATAATAATTATCATTTTTTATCCAGGTAAGATCCCTATTACATTTGCAGCCATTATACCGACGAAACAGTTGAATGGATTATTTAAAGTTGTTTTAAAACCACAGAATAGGAAGATGTTCATTTTACTAACCAACTACAGTATTTACCGTTTATGGCTTGGCTTATAAGCCGCTAATTAATTACTATTTCACCATTAATTGCCACTATTCATATAACCACATTACACTATCCTACCGTCCACTTAATTGGGTCGTTCTGTCGTTTGTTTTATGCTATAGAATAAAGGGAATTATCTATATATATAAAAGAAGAAACTGACTGACTGACTGATCGATCAACGCACAACCTAAACCGCTAGGCCTAGAAGAATGAAATTTGGCAGAAAGGTTCCTTATGTCGCGTAAGTGAGCACTAAGAAAGGATTTTTGGAAATTCAACCCCAATGAGGGTAAAAAGGGGGTTGAAAGTTTGTATGTAATTTCCACAGTTTGTAAGTTGGGCACGTGCAATTTTAGATTTACGCTCTTGGTTGATAAAAAAAATGTATTTATTAGTTTTTGGATATTCGATCCCTAAGGGGGTTGAAAGTTTGTATGAAATTTTTAAAGTTTGCAAATTGGACACATGAAATTTTACATTACGCTCTTGGTTGATAAAAATAATTAATGTTTTTATTGGTTTTTCTAAATTCCAACCTTAAGGGGGTAAAAAGGGGGTTGAAAGTTTGTATGTAATTTCTACAGTTTGTAAGAAGAACACTTGAAATTTTAGATTTACGCTATTGGTTGATAAAGAGAATTAATTCATATATTGAATTTTAGAAATTCGACCCGTAAGGGGGTAAAAAGGGGGTAGAAAGTTTGTATGAAATTTTTACAGTTTGTAAGTTGGACACGTGAAAATTTAGATTAACGCTTTTGATTCGTAAAAAGAATTAATATATTTGTTGGTTTATGGAAATTCGAGCCCTAAGGGTGTAAAAAGAGGGTTGAAAGTTTGTTTGTAATTTCTTCAGTTTGTAAGTTGGACACGTGTAATTTTAGATTTACGCTTTTGGTTCTTATAAAAAATTAAAATATTTATTGGTTTTTGGAAATTCGTCCTCTAAGGGGGTAAAAAGGGGGGTTGAAATTTTGTATGTAATTTATACAATTTGAAAGTTGGACACGTGAAATTTTAGATTTAATCTCTAGGTAGATAATAAAAACCATGTATTTATTAGTTTTTGGAAATTCTACCCCTATGGGGATAAAATAGGGGTTGTAACGTTATATGAAATTTCTTCGGTTTGGAAGGTAAAACATCTAAAATTGTAGGCTTTCGATCCTGATTAATAAAAAAACAATGAGATTAATTATTTCCGGAAATGCCACCCCTAACGGGGCTAAAAAGACGGTTGAAAGTTTGTAATAACTAATAGAGGTTAAAGGTGGCAATTTGTTGGGCTTATTTATTTGAAACTTGGCATCAATACTAACAGCAAATATTTTATATTTTTTTATTGATTTTAAAGTAAAGGTTGTCATTACAAGTTTTTCAAAACTTCTCCTAAAATACGATTTAAGGGGTGTTAAAGTTTGTATGGAAAATCTCATTTCTTGGATTAATAAACTTGAAACTTGGGACAAATACTAACCTAAGTAAATAATAAAGTATATCATTATTAGTATTTCGAAACTACCCCTAAAAGATGATTAGGGGGGTGTTGCAGATCTTGGTTCAATAAACTTGAAATTTTGCACAAATACTAAACTTAATAAATAATGTGCGTTGCTATTAGTTATTCGTTTTTCGGAACTATCCCCAAAATACTATTTAGGAGGTGATCAACATTTTTGAAGTATTTTATTAAACATAGCTTCTTTTAATGATGTAGGTGAGCATTAAGGAGGGAGTTTTGGAAATTCAACCTTTAAAAAGACATTTAATGTATAAAAACTTTTTTACAAAAAGATATTACTGACCTCCAACTAAAAACACTACAAAGTTGGTGTCTTTGGTAGGTACCAATTTTTTTCATTATGGACACCGACTTCGAAAAAGAAAGTTATTTTTCACTTTGTAGTGTTTTTAGTTGGATGTCGGTAGTATTTTTTTTTAAATAGATTTTTTGTTTTTCACTTTTTAGGTGGACCTAATAGGCAATTTGCCTTTAGTAAGGTACTTAATTATTTTTTGTGTATGTTCACCGATATCTCCGTCAACAAACACTGGACAAACCGTCCAGTTCGGTAGTTCCAAATCGAGGAAGAGGTCATCTTAGTGCCGTAAGATTCAAAAAACCGTTGACACACCTAAAACATCTTATGGGGGTAATTCTGAAAAACTAATGATGGCAATTTATTATTGCCCAAGGAATAAGATTTTTAACAGACTTTCCAAAAAGGAGGAGGTTCTATGTTCTCTAAATCCTAACTTAAACCGTAGATATCTACGATATCCCATTTATTATTGATTTAACAATAGCATATTTTTGATCGCCTTCACTAACTGCACATAATTTAGTTGACCAAAATACAAATCATGCGAACGAAGTCGCGGGCGGAGTGCTAGTGTATATATAATAACATTCAAATTCACTTTGTTAAGGAGAGCAACCTAACATAAAATCAAACATGGTAGATCAGATCAGCAGTATGCGAAAAATTTCAGTTTGACAATGACATTTGATTGACGTGTATCGTAATATCTCTGATAAAAAAAAACATATAACAAAGCCGGGGTAAACAGAGAAGCAATCAATCAATGTCCTTATAGTAAACTGGGTCGCAAAACAATCACTAAAAACTCCGAAATACATCCAATACAAAGTCAAAACAAAGAAAGACTCAAAGACGTCACTTTTTAAATTTTTCATAGTCATCAAACGTCATGTCAAACACAAATCACATGACTGTCCTAAAAATAGGGTTAACTTAACAAAAAACTTTTCAAATTATAATTTTTATACGTAACATACGTATAAAAATTATAATTTGAAAAGTTTTTTTTTTAGTAATTTGTTAGTATTTTTATAAAATTCCTATATGTTTTACCCGACTGCCGAAAGAGTGTAATGTGTTTATCAGTCTATGTATGTATGTATTTTTGTTCTTATGTGGCGTTCTAGAGACCAAACGTCGCTCCAATTTTGATGATTCTTACGTCAATCGATTCGTCTTAACCCTGCGAGTGTCACTGGCTACTTTAAAATTGGCAACTAGAAAACTGGCGGATTTTGCGCCATATTGTGTGGGCCCAATTTTTTTTCTTTCAAACCCTTCGTGTAGGTTATTAAAATAAAGGGTTTTAAGAGGTGATAACAAATATATAAAACACACAATATGGCGCAAAATCCGCCAGTTTTCTAGTTGCCAATTTTACATGTTTAAATGAAACTAATTCGAAAAAAAAAGTTATCTAAAACTTTATAAATAAAAAAAGATAATTCGAAAAATCAAAAAGCTTAAGAAGCGGACTAAAAAGACGTAAACAAGAAGAAAATCAATGCTTTGCGGTCGGAGGATACATCTGGTTTTAGTCTGCCAGCTCGCAAATGTGTTTCGCTTCTTAAGCAGTTGGGTTTTTAGATTTATTGCTTTTTCCCCTATTTTTCTGTGTAGTCTGCATAGTGGTCCAAAATAAAATATCTCCTTTAATCCAATAGCGATGTCTCCTGGGTAGAAAAATGATAATTCTATTAATTCCGTCAGTGAGATCATCAAATAATATTGGACCCGTATTTTTACCTTTATCAAATAAATAAAAAATTACAAAGATAAAGCGAATCAAACTTCAGGAGTGGGGGATTGTGACGTCACTTTGTCAGTATAAATTGTAGCACACCGTGACGTCTCCCGACATTTCAACGCACTGTTTCGTCCTTATTTTCTGTTTACGTGGCAAAAGAAAAAAATACGTGTCCAATATTTTCTGATTATCTAACTGACGGACTAAATAGATATTTTTTGTCAACATCCCTATTTCGTACAGTTGTTCCGTGAAAGAGTAACAAAACATCAATCTATCCATCCAAAATCGTCCACTTATAATAGTAGTAAGAACAGACGGATTACCTACATCAGATACAATTTACAACAGCTAATTAAAGATACAAAGAAACCATTCTGCAATAATTACATTCCAACTTTAACAGAACAGTTTACAATTGAAAAGGCACCAACAGTTGTTTCAGATAAACACAAGTTATAGCCTACAGCTCGCCAACAAGGCTTTGCTCCTGAATACATGCACTGGGTTTTAGAATAGAGAATAGTTTTTTTGGACGGTAGTTGTACGCCCAGTTTGGCCTGACCCCCCACTTATAATGGATACCCCAAACACGTTCCATCTCGTTGTTTTGTTAAAAATGGAGTCAACTTGCTTGCTTTGTTTTTTACTAAAAGTTCCCTGTTTTGCGTATGGCGTATAGCATAGTGTACTATTCATTTTGAACTTCTGCTAATAAACTAAAAATAAAAAATATCAAGGTATTATGAATAACCATAGGTGGCTGCTGCCGGTGCAGAAAACCTCAAACGGAGCAAATATAACAACCGGAAGTTATATGTTTGAGCCGTTTGGGGTTGAAACATTAGGTCCATGGGGACTGAGTGCGCATCGAGTTTTTCGAGACATTAGCACAAAGCTCGTCGACACTTCACGTGACCAGAGTACTGCCGCTTTCTTCGGACAGAGAATCAGCATTGCCATCCAACGTGGCAATGCTGCCAGCGCAGCGTTCTGGGCATGTTTCCCATTGACATCGATGTGGACGAACTTTTTGACGCACAATGAGCCGTTTTCCCATTCCCCTTTGTATTTGTATATAGGCTTGTTTTTTTTTAGTTTATTCAATTGTATATAATAATATGTTAAAACTAAAATAGAAACTGAATGCTAATTAAATTAATTGAATTTTTATAATATCAATTTCATTTAACATATTAAACACAAACAAAGTTATTAGTAAATACTTGCTGAACTTTAGCAATATTGAAACAACAGTGCTTGAGTAATCATTGTAGTTGTTTGCCCAAATTTTCATATGCATCAGTATGAACTATTCCTATAATAATTCATTTCCATTAAACCATTTAAAATATACTTTTAAATTGTCAAGCAACAAACGTACTTTTTTTTATATAAATACATTTTCAACGGGCAAAAGCCTCCTAAACTATCTACATAGGGTTCTATTCCCAGATTTTTCAGTTACTTTTATAGTTATACCAACAATAAAACACGCTTTTAAATAGTCTCTATGATGATGTGCTGTTAAAAATAAGATTATTTTCCAACTACTTAAAAATCTCCTGAATGTTTGCTGCTATTGAAATTAACTAACACAAACAAAGAATATTGATGCTACTATTTTAAATAAATTCATTTAATAAAGTTAATTAATACATGAACAAGTAAACATTTAAAAATTAAAAGAATCCCACCCCATTGCCTGCTACATAATTTATCTTTTAGTACACGCGCTTCGATAGACAATATATTGAACACGTAATTATGACACGATATTTTGCGAAAACACCCCGATTCAAACAGTAAAACGCCCGTACGTAACTTTTGAATGGCTGATTTTCATCAAACATAGCTAAGAACAGTCTCGATAAAGTCACCTTTCAAACAAGTATAAACGAAATCAAATCGGTTTATCCGTTTAGGAGCTATGATGCCACAGACAGATACACACATACACAAATACCTACTTACTACATCAAACTTATAACACCCCTCTTTTTCCGTCGGGTGTTAAAAAGTCTAAGAATCTGAACACTTTAGTTACAAATTTATCAATATCATTTAATATATGTGAAACAAACAAAGTTATGTATGAATAAATATAAGTACTTGCTAAACTTTAGCAATATTTAAACTATAATGCTTGAATAATCATTGTAGTTAAGTACGGTGAACAAAATCAATAAGTAACTAACCATGAGAACAACATAATATTTTCTACAATTAGGGCATCAACATATTAGACTGATAATAAGTATTTTTTTTATAGCCGCCATGTTGGATTTTAATTTAAAGATGGTGTTACCTACTTTTAAAATAGCTACAATATTGACATTTAATGGTTTGTTTGAAGGAGGTTAACTTTGGTACTACTGATGCGATGTGAAAATTCTTTCTCCACTATGGCTGAGTGCAATAGAAAAATATATCTCCAAAATCTGTACAGGTTCTGCAGATTGGGCCACGGGAACGAAGCAGCGCGTAATAGGGTAGTTGACAAAAAATATTTAATCCTTTAGTTAGTTAGATAGCCTAAACAAAATAATTACGACGATACAGTGCGTTGTAATATCTTGTGACGTCACGGTGTGCTACACTTTGTATTGACAAAATGACGTCATAAACCCCAACTCCTGAATTTTGATGCGCTTTATCTTTGTAAATTTTTATTTATTTGTTTAAGCAAAAATATGGGTTTGATAATCTCACTGACGGACTAAATAGCATTATCATTTTCTTAACCAGGAACCATCCCTATTACTAGTACTTGCCTACCTTTTGTAAGAAGAAAAGTAGACTTAGTTATTAAACATTCATGCTTCAAACCTCATGTTTTCAAGTACAGATGTCGAGACCTGCCAATTAACTACACCTAAGTTCTCTGTATACCCCAGGGCGTACAGCCGTGAAGATGCGGCTACCAGAGATGACGTGTTTGCAAAATAAACGAGTCGTGTGTCTCTGCTGTTGTTCTAAGACCCCCTCTGTTGACTCTGCGTAAATATTAACAGACTAACGTATCGCGAACCTACGCAGGTCGTCAGAGAAAATGTATGAAAATGACGTCACTTGTGGTGCTTGTAAAACTAGATGGTACGAGTACCTCCCAGCGATATCGTACATGAATGAACTTGATTTTTAACCGACTTCCCAAAAAGGAGGAGGTTCTATGTTCGACTTCATGTTTGTATTTTTTTTTTTTTTGTTTATGTTCACCGATTACTCCGTCAATTGTGGACCGATTTTGAAAATTATTTTTTTGTTTGAAAATGTATGTTCCGAAATTGGTCCCATTTTAATTTGGTGAAGATCCGATGAAGAACTTCGGAGATATACAACAGAACTCTTCAATAAATAACGGCAAATCTCTCGGGATTACTGCAATCGCATGTCTGTTTGTTGTTTATAATATTTCATAACATAACATCACGCCAGTTCGCTCTTAAGGTGTAAGCAGATCTCTCAATTTACCAGTTATGTTCAAGTTTCATGAAATCTATTCTGGCGAAATAGTGCCCTTACTAACTTGCCTATTAGGTACGAGTACGTACAACTAAAAAGTGAAAAATAAAAAAACTTTTTGCAAAAAAATACTACCGACTTCCAAATACAAAACTACAAAGTGAAAAATAACTTAATTTTTTGAAGTCGGTGTCCATAACGCAAAAAAATGGTACCTACGAAAGACACAGACTTCAAAAAATTAAGTTATTTTTCACTTTGTAGTTTTGTATTTGGAAGTCGGTAGTATTTTTTTGCAAAAATTTTTTTTATGTTCTTAGGTATCTGAAATTCTCATTTCATGGGGCGCCTTTATAGTTACAAGGAGCTCGAACATTATTGTAACCCGACTGCGCGACGGACGTAAAGGAGGGTAAGTGTTTATTAGTCTAGTTATTTTTTATTTTTATGTATGTATGTTCTTTCCTATGTGGCGTTCTAGAGACCAAATGCGTAAGCCGATTTTGATGATTCTTACGTCAATCGATTCGTTTTAACCTTGCGAGTGTCAGTGTCAGTCAGTCAGTGGCAACATTTAAATTGAAAAAAACAAAAAGGCGGATTTAGGGCGCTATTATGTGGGAGTCCCAATTTTTATTTAATAATTTATGTACACACAAAACACATCATTCATGTTTGCATCTAAAACTCATATCCCTATTTATCATGACTTCTTTTAAAATGACTTATTTTTTAATTTTTCGCTATATATTTTTTTTATGTGTATTTGTCCACTGAGTATTAAGGGGTGGTTCCGGCGCACTACATCCGATCTGACCGCGTGATTTGTGTTCAGAGTTCAAAATATTCTGAGTTATGACTGATAGAGTTCGGATGTAGTGCGTAGTGCAGCTACTTCGGAACCGAAATTTCTCGGATTCGGATCGTATGTATTGCGTAGTGCGGCTACTTTAGAACCAAATTTCTCGGATTTGGATTGTATGTAGTGCGTAACCGCCCTATGAGTAACCTTAACTATTTTTTAACCATATTATCAGTCAGACAGTACTTCCGTCATTTATTTAGTTATCTTACTCGATTGTACTTTGCTAGTATAATATTATCTGTGATTGTATTATTATTCTACTTTACTCATTCATCCGCATCATAAGCTGATACCACGGCAAACGATTTTTTTTTATAAATTCTCAAAGTAAAAAGGCAGGTCTCCTAAAAGACCCCTCTGTCTGTCCAACAGCTTATCTGTAGTAATACTCGTAGGAATGCATTTTAAAATCCCCAATTCGCAAAAGTGATCTAGGGCAAATTTTCGATTAATAATATTCTGTTAAGCCATTATCTGCCTAGCCTTTTCCCAACTATATTGGGGTCGGCTTCCAGTCTAACCGGATTTAGCTGAGTACTAGTGTTTTACATGGAGCGACTGCCTATCTGACCTCCACAACCTAATAACTGGGTAACACGGTACACCTTGGCCCCGGCTATCATTTGTAAATTTTAACAGTCGTTACGGATAGTCAGAAGCCAGGCAATCTGGCACCAAATTTGTCAAAAGGTATCGTATTACCCAGTTACTGGGTTGTGGAGGTCAGATAGGCAGTCGCTCCATGCGAAATACTGTTACTCAGATGCAACCAGTTAGACTGGAAGCCGGCAGATATATAGCCCAGAATCTTATAACCATCTCAAACCAATGGAATTTCAAAACATTACAATCAGTAAGCCCAACCATCCGTAGACTGAAGGTATTAAGTTTCAAAGCCAAACCCCTTGTTGAACTGTAAAAGCAATATGTCTAAACCGAAGTTCCAGTTGTAACCAATGACGTTAAACTTCGTGAACTAATAACTTGGACAGAGCCCAGTGGACCACGCTCTGAATATCGAATTGAGCAATTGTTGAACCTGGCTTGCAGCTTAGACACAGAAGCTTAGAGTTTAAGAAAATATGTCTTATTTATATAAATAATTTTGTTATAATTATGATTAATTTTTACACTAGTTAGCTTACTATATTAATGTACTTACTTCTTTTCTATAGATATTTTAATTTAGGAATATATCAATAATTCTATTGGGCGGCGTGCGGTAGGTAATTTGCTCATGCGAAGGACCGACATGTAGCCAAAAAGGGGGAAAGGGGGTGGTTTGCAGAACTGTATGGAACGAAAAGTATTTCTTGATATACATTAAAAAAAATATCAAGCGGCATTAACCACTTAGATAGTCGTTATACTTATTAAAATTAACTCGTGTAATACACATTATTTTTAAGAGTCGCGTGTCGAACAATCGTTAAACTTTTAAAAACAAAATAAGTAAACATTTTTAACCTTGAAATAATTCCCCGACCAAATTAGCCCTCCAACACCGACTAACCAAGTACTCCGGACATATTACAATGGCCAAATGTGTGCGCAATCACAGGTCTTTCCCTCTTTCCTCACTCTTATAGTCCAATAGGACGGCAATCCTATACAACCGCGAAGATCCGCTGCTGGACCAACCGTTTTATGTGCAAGCAACACACCTTCAAACTCCGAGCTACTACTGAGAAATTTCTTCTTATTTCTTTCTTTACCTGATCCGGTTAATTAAACCGAGGGTTCAACACTCAGCAGTCGTCCATGCGATGACTATATGAACGCGGATGTAGTTTTAATTTCACAAGATTTTAAAATTAAATTTTTGGTGACACAACATAATTCTAAAAATTACATGCAGACGTTTTCGTACATTCTGTTCAAATCTTATTAAAAAATTAAAGAGACAATTCCAGAGAAACGAAATTACTGACTCAATAAACAAGCCAAAACAACTGTGGCAAAAAATTAATGAGATCACCCAATTTAAAAGACCCAAATCCTCTAACAATTGCCTCTTAAATATTACACCTAACCCTCTTAACTCACTAAATCGCGTCAATCAGTTTTTCGTTGGGGTTGGCAAAACTTTAGCCGAGGACATAGTCAATAACTGTGGTTTTGCGAATGCTACTTCTGTCATACAGTCTCGGGTTGCTTCGTTCGTGCTGCTTGAAACAGATCTTCAGGAGGTGGATGGCATACTTATGGGACTGGATTCCGGCAGCTCACCTGGGTGGGACTGTATACCAACTAAGTTCCTCAAGTTATCCAGAGACCTAGTTGTTCCATTAATAAGTCGGCTAGCTAATATATGCTTCAAGCTGGGAATATTTCCATCCGCTTTTAAACGATCTGTGGTAACTCCCGTGTTCAAGGGTGGAGATGCGAACGACGTCAATAACTACAGACGTATTTCTGTGCTACCCTGCATCTCAAAAATTCTCGAAAAACTACTGAATAACAGACTGCTTACCTATTTAAATAAAATAACATCTTGTCTGACTCCCAATACGGTTTTAGGAAGGGACGTTCTACACAGGATGCTGTGTTGGCATTGACAACTGAGATTGTAGGTAGTGTAGATAAAGGAGATAAATGTCTTACAGTGCTTCTAGATCTAAAAAAAGCATTTGACACAGTTTCGGTCCCCATCCTTCTGCGCAAGCTTAAAGCTGCCGGTATTAGAGGTGCCACTCTTTCCATTTTTGAAAGCTATCTTCGAGACCGAAAACAGCAGATCAAAATTAATAACCTTCGTCGTTAGTTTAGTCGGGGGTTAAAAAGTTTAAGAATCTGAACACTTTAGTAACAAATTCATCAATTTCATTTAATGTATGTAAAACAAACAAAGTTATGTATGAATAAATACAAGTACTTGCTAAACTTTAGCAATATTGAAACTATAATGCTTGAATAATCATTGTAGTTAAGTACGGTGAACAAAATCAATAAGTAACTAATCATGAGAACAACATAATATTTTCTATAATTAGGGCATCAACATATTAGACTGATAATTAGTATTTTTTTTATAGCCGCCATGTTGTTTTTAATTTAAAGATGGTGTTACCTACTTTTAAAATAGCTACAATATTGACATTTAATGGTTTGTTTGAAGGAGGTTAACTTTGGTACTACTGATGCGATGTGAAAATTCTTTGTCCACTATGGCTGAGTGCAATAGAAAAATATATCTCCAAAATCTGTACAGGTTCTGCAGATTGGGCCACGGGAACGAAGCAGCGCGTAATAGGGTAGTTGAAAAAATATATATATTTAGTCCTTTAGTTAGTTAGATAGCCTAAAAATATTGGACACGTTTTTTTTCTTTTGCCATGTAAACAAATAATTACGACGATACAGTGCGTTGTAATATCTTGTGACGTCACGGTGTGCTACACTTTGTATTGACAAAATGACGTCATAAACCCCAACTCCTGAACTTTGATGTGCTTTATCTTTGTAAATTTTGATTTATTTGATAAAGCAAAAATATGGGTTTGATAATATTTGATAATGTCACTGTCGGACTAAATATCATTATCATTTTTTTAACCAGGAACCATACCTATTGCTAGTACTTGCCTACCTTTTGTAAGAAGAAAAGTAGACTTAGTTATTAAAGTAAGTAGACTTAGTTTTTCATTCATGCTTTAAACCTCATGTTTTCAAGTACAAATGTCGAGACCTGCCAATTAACTACACCTAAGTTCTCTGCATACCCCAGGGCATACAGCCGTGAAGATGCGGCTGCCAGAGATGACGTGTTTGCAAAATAAACGAGTCGTGTGTCTCTGCTGTTGTTCTAAGACCCCCTGTTGACTCTGCGTAAATATTAAGTCTAATGCTAATGAATGACATTTTATTTTAATTTCTAATGGATCAATTTTTATGTAATGCTTATGAATGTAATATTATAGACTAAGGTGTCTGAAAATAAATGAATTATTATTATTATTTTGGTAAACATGGACTGTTTCTTAGCTCTTTGGCTAGTTTAAACTACATCAACGGGACAAGCCAAGTCAATGTAGCGTGTGGTGATTGTTTATAATGAAGAAGTGTTGTGAACTGTTTCATTTTATAAAGTAAATGCAATTGCTGTCTGTAGGTGGTCATATCGGTCTCTAATTTAGTGATGCATAAGTAAGTTCGCATGATAAATAGGTTTACTTCTTTGCTCCATGACATGCGAACTCTTGCTTTTCCAGCCTTGGTGGACGCGGGTAAAAAGGAGCTAACCTCTCGGGCAACATTCAAGGTCGGATTAAGTGGGACTGTATTTAAACTTGCAATGGGAGGTGATAATGGTGATGATGGCATGGGTGAAGATGGTATGGATGGCGATGATGGCCTAGAAGGAGTGTATGAAACTGTGCTTAGACTGTACGGTTCTACAGGGGTGTTTGTCCTGTCCGTCAGTCATCAATGCTTGCGGCTGTAGCATCTTTATCGGTGAGAGCCCGCCTGTTCAACTCCTCACCGCTGACGGTTCGCATGCTGTGACACCCAGCGTCAGCTCCAGGTGCGCCCCGGCGATCGCCCCCGGGCAGCGGTCCTATACGTTTTCTTCTTGAACGAGTCTCCATGTTGAATGGGTTTCCAGAGCCACGTTAGCCACGCCATTAATTTCTCATTCGTGTGTCCGCCCCCCACGTGATTAGATGGTTAATCAGGACGTGTGGTTGTTTAGGGGGCTTATTATTATTATTATTAACAGACTAACGTATCGCGAACCTACGCGGGTCGTCAGAGTAAATGTATGAAAATTATGTAATTTGTGGTGCTTGTAAAACTAGATGTAACCTACCAGCGAAATCGTACATGAATGAACTTGATTTTGTTCTTAGGTATCTGAAATGATATGCTGGGCGCCTTTATAGAGCCAATGAGCTCAAACATTATTGTAACCCGACTGCGCGACGTAAAGGAGGGTAAGTGTTTATCAGTCTAGTATTTTTTTTTGTTTTATTTTTATGTATGTATGCGTAGGCCGATTTTGATGATTTTTACGCCAATCGATTCGTCTTAACCTTGCGAGTGTCACTGGCCACATTCAAATTGAAAACAATAAAGGCGGATTTTGGGCGCCATTTTTGGGGGTCCCAATTTCTTTTTGGTTTCATTTTTGCATCCAAAATTAATATTCCAATTTATTTGTCGTGGGAGAAACATGACTTCTTTTTCCATATTTCTCTATATTTTTATTTTTTAATGATTAGCGGTCCACTGAGTAGTAAGAGCGGTTCCGGCGCACTAAATCCGATGCGAGTCCGTGATTTGAGTTCCGAGTTGAATTATGACTGATACAGTTCGAATGTAGTGCGTAGTGCGGCTTCTTCGGAACCGAAATTTCTCGGATTCGGATCGGATGTAGTGCATAACTGCCTTAAGAGTAACCTTAATCCTTTTCTAGTCATATTACATCAGACAGTCCTTCCGTCATTCATTTAGTTATCTTACTCGATCGTAATATTATTCTACTTTCCTCATTCATCCGCATCATAAGCTGATACCACGGCAAACGATTTCACTTTTTTAAATTCTCAAAGTAAAAGGGCAGGTCTTCTAAAATACCCCTCTGTCTGTCCAACAGCTTATCTGATGGCGTCGCAATGAACTGTAAACATTGGCCAGCCACCCTTGTCGTGAGCTTTATTAAAATAGTTCTCTGACGGTTATTTGCGATTGCGAAACTTTTGTTTAAGTAAAATAGGAATGAATTTTACAATCCCCAATTCGCAAAAGTGATCTAGGGCAAATTTTCGATTCATAATATTCTATTAAGTGATATTAACAAATACAAAGTACATGTTTCCCAGAAAAATAGATGAATGGGGATGAAGGCCAAAGAAAATATGAATGCATTGTGTGAGGCATATAATTATGAAAGAAAATGGAGTCAGTTATAGGCCTACGCCACACTGAGCGGAAATTCCATCGTCGAACGTCCGCGGCGGAACGCCAGTACATTTAATCTAAATATATAAAAGAGAAATTATATACATGTCGGAGGAAGGTATACAATTAATAATTAGGAACAAAGAAATATTGCTTGTAAACTTATTAATTCAGTTTTGTTTAATTGGCAACATTTAGCTTCTGGTTCAAAGCTCAGTTCTATTTTATTCGATTGACAACACTTTATTCTTCTTATGCCAAAATACTCGATTCTGATTAGATGTTTTAAAAGCAGTAACTTGCCAATGAAAAAGCGAGGAGAGTCTATGCTATGCTGGCTCTCTCGAGTGGAGTCTCTGGCCATGTGTTTTCGTAGAGTTAGAAAAAGAAGCGTGCGGCGCGCGCTTCGGGGTTATAAAGAGTTGTGAGGAAAAGAGTTGAGAAGTGAAGTAGCCAGAAAAGTGGCGTGTATAAACTTGAAAAAGTGTGTTTTTGTTGAGAGAAAGCGAAATGCTTGGTGACCGAATCCGCTGCTTTGTTAAAATTGGACCAAGGACTATGTCAATGGCATTAGTTACCTGCTACTTGCTTTGTGCCAGCATTAAACCCAACATGACGCCCACGAGACCCAAGACAGACATGGAGCATGAACTCGAATTGAGTGAGAAGAGTCCTCCCTTCCGACATCGGAAGTGGTAACGGTGCCAGCACAAAGCGAAGACGGAACAAACAAACGAAATGGACAATGGCTGGCGCGCTCTCTATGTTGCGCAAAAAAAAAAAAAAACCTTGGAAGTACCTACCTAATGGAGACGTTTTGCAACTCGTCGGCTACTAGAGACAGGAATACCATATTGTCCGAATTCAACCGTATAGTGTGGCCTATCCTGGACAATATGCGAAGTCGGGTCGCTGATAATGTTAATGATGACATCGATGCCTAATCCTGATAGATACTTGGGAAACGCAACTATGGTGGTGATGTTCAGGGAAGTATAAACTTAAGTATTCTGACAATAATAAGTACCTAACTAATGCCTTGTGAAGTTTAGCCACAATGTTGTTTTTTTTTTTCTTGGTATAAAGTGGCTAAAATTTAAAATAAATCTCTATTTTCGTTATGATGCTAAATGAGACTCAGCCAGTGTCATACTATCAGCGGAATTCACAAGAGATTAAGATGACTTATGCAAATACAGTGCAAGAGAATAAACATCCTAAGCTACAATTTTATTAAACAAAACACACTTGTGTGAAAACTTACTCATAGACATGAATTTTTCAGGGAACCATTTGCACAATATGCAACAAATAGCATGGATGTCTAAGCCCTTCAACGTGGCTGTGGATACCACAAGACCTGTTGTGATCAGCTGCGTGTGGTGATACAAGTGCAGAGCTCAAGTTCCATTTCAAGAGGCAACACACAAACTGCAGCCTACAGCGCTATGAAAGAGGAAATTTAGCGGTGTTATACATGCCGCTGCGGTGATCAATCAATTTAATATTTTCTGATAGCATCTAGGAGTCTGGACATGTGCATGGTTGGCACTGCTGCCTGACCTTTCCGGGAGTACAGGCTTAAGGTATGTTACTTTGATCTGCATTCAACTATCTGTGTATCGGCATACATTTGTGGCAGCTGAAGTATGTATTAAGTTTGGAAGTACCTAAGTTTTACAATTAATAGTTGCATTCATTGCAATTTATAACTATTGCATTATTTTGTTTAATGGAAATGTGTAATGTAAGTTAAGAAGAGAAAAGAATATTCAAACAGCGCCATCTATGTAATGGTATTGATACTGTGTTTCATTCAATAATCATCGAAATTAGATTCAGGACCCCATTTTGCCGTAATTTGCTGCTTGAGATAACTTACTGAAAAGGTTATGTTTTTTTTTTCTTTTATGATTAATTTAAAAACAAACAAATAATTTTTACATAGACAGAATGAGGAGTCTGTGCATGCCACACCATCTATTTAAATCTTTGTTGTGTTTGAGCTTTGAAATATTTTGTTTCAAGTATTTAATCATTTTTATTCACCAACAAAATAAACAATGAAACGATTTTCGCAATTTAATCTTTCTAATGTACTGGGAGCATTGGAATGTGAGGACTAAACGCAAAGAAGTTAGATTTCATTACGTTGTTATGTTGTGTTGTTAGAATTAGAACATTTTACGGTTTGTGACCACTAGTGCTGTCACAAGCGTACACACGGATTATTAAATAGGTTGTAAGTTTACTGACAATTAACGAGAAGTAAAAATATTAACAATCCGTTTTTTTTTTATGTTTGAACACTAGAAATTTTAGCCATGCATTTTTTATTTAAAGGAGTCACTTCAGAATTCCCGTAAATATTACTACCACTGAGTGTAGTTGATTTGATCTTCAAGGGAATTTGTGAATATCGTAATTTCTAACTATTCGTGTTGGTATTTTCAATGCAAGTGTGAATCTAGTTACGGAACGTAAAAAGAAAAATTGTAATAATAGACGATCTTATAATATCTTTGGCCGATTGGAGTTATTTTTACAACTAAATTAAAGGATCAGGTTCAGGGGAAAGATATTTATTTTGTTTACGTTGAATTCACATAGGTTTGTGTAATACATTTGATTATTTTTAATAATATTTTGGTTCTAATCATTGGTTCTTTAGATATAAACAGAAAAATCTAATCTCGATTTTCTGATGAAATATCGATTCAGTACTGGATATCGATTGAAAATCGTTTTTTTTTTTTTTTTGTCTTTAGGATCAGTTCGATAATTAATCGATAACAGATCGCCTTCCCTATCAGAGAGTGACATTTATGTGTCAACATTCGAAAAAGTCAGACAACAAAACAAATAACTTTTAACTGTGATATGATTTTTAACTTAAAAGTTACTAGATAAAGACTAGACTATTAATAAATTGTTACAGGGTGTGAGTCACTGTGAGGATTAAACTTTTAACTTTTGCTTTGTTCCAAAGACTTGTGATAACTTTCAGTTAAGAGAGTGATCAAGATTATTTTCATACCGGTGTTAAAGTATCTTAAAATATCATGAAGATTAACGTTACTATAGCCTAGACAGTTGGGGTTTAGTTTTGTTGCTACCAACAGTTGAATAAAGGTAAAGTTAATGTCTGTAGTTGTTATATATCGCATTGTAGAGAACTAACCAAATGATAACATGTCATTCTAACAACACCTACAAATAAAAATAATTTAAATTGACTATGGTGAATGAAAAGTGCAATTAGACATTTAGACGGTGTCTAGAAGACGTATTCAGGTATTATGAGATGTATAAGAGCCAATAACTGTTGAAGTTCTGGCTGCAGATGAGATATATGTTCAATTGGCAACATTTTAATTTACATAGAACAGTTTTGTGGATCAAAGAGTCAAGAGTTGATTTGGTATTTAAGTTGAAAGTGTGTTCTGTGTAGTAAATGTATTCGCTAAGTTATTGTGGATTGTGGACCATGAATGGGATACTTGAGTTTTATTTGATTTACTTGATACAATTTTTTTGAAGGAATCTAGGAATGGTTTCCTTGTTCTGTGTTGTTCAACGATTCTTGGCCTCGGTAATCTTGAACATTGTTCAAAAGTTTTAATAATTGTAACATCTTTTTAAAATAAAGGTGTGAATTGTGTGATTGTGTGGTGTCATGTAGGAAGTCTAATACCTACAAAAAAAAAAAAGAAAAAAAAGAAAAATGTAATTTAACGTCAAATAATTTATTTCAGTGGGAGCGGAGATTGTGGTACATGGGCATATACAAGCTTAATTAGAGGTTTAGACCATAGCAATCGCAATCAGGTTGGGTGAAGTTCTGCTTTCCTGGCTGGGTTGCGGAATGGCCTGTGTTAGGGAATGACAGTCCCCGTCCCTTACAAATTGTTGAAATTAAACTAGTACAAGAAAACCTAATACTAATAATAAATATTGTAATTTAGAAGTTATTTAATACTACAACTATTTATCTTTGAGTGCATGTGTGTGCGAGTGTATCTATGTGTGGGTGCGAGATCTTATTCAACCTGTCACTATCACCCACTGAGGCACTTTTTGGTTTCATCATAGGTTTTGTTTTGAAGAAAGTATACTGTCAGTAATGGTTGTGGTGTTCTAACTTGTTTAATGTTCTGTGCTGGTCAATGTGAACATACTTATCTTAATTTTATGTTACTTGCTATCTGATCAAGTTGGATAAGATAATGCAGAGATGTAAAGTCGGTCACATGCGGTGCATGATTTCATTTTTAGTTTGCAAAATTGGTAATGGTTGATGTTGGTAGTTATCATACCTATCGCAATGAGGATTTGGTATGAAATCATGAACATAAAATGGAGTTCTTGAGTATGCTTTTGGCTGGGTAAGAAATTATGAATGTGAAGTTGCCGTTGTATTTAGTACTGAGAATATATTGGAGTTCTGAATGTTGGCAACTATGTGTTGAATTAAAGGCTTTGTTTGGTTCATGATGAGTTAAAGGAAAGGTGAAAGATCAAGTACCCATTGACGTAACTGAATGTACTATGTTGAAGACTGATTTAAATCAATCTAGCAATGGTGAGGTCGGTGTGTATGGTCAAAGAACTGACTGTACGGTGATGAGTAGTCACTGCGGTGACTGCTGTAGGTATGCTACGAGGTGTGAGTGTTCAGAGATGACTGCTGTAACCGAGATGGGTTACGAGGTGAGTGGTCAGAGATGACTGCTGTAACTGAGATGGGTTACGAGGTGAGTGGTCAGAGATGACTGCTGTAACCGAGGTGGGTTACGAGGTGAGTGGTCAAAGATGACTGCTGTAACCGAGGTAGGTTACGAGGCCTGGTCAGGATGACTATGGTTGCAGGATGGTAAAAAAGTTGACCATCAGGAGCCACAGTGATTGCTGTGGGACCAAGAAACATTGCTGGATATATAAGGGAGGGAGCCTGGTCCCTCTGGGGCTTCGGTAACCTGTTGTCTGTCTGGGGAAGCCTGGTCCCTCTGGGGCTTCGGTGACCTGTTGTTTAGTGTATGTGGCATGGGTATCTGGCAGTCTTGTTGATTCGAGAGGACCGGTTGTCTGGGGGAGCCTGGTCCCTCTGGGGCTTCGGTGACCTGTTGTCTGGGGGGAGCCTAGTCCCTCTGGGGCTTCGGTGACCTGTTGGCTGTCTGGGGGAGCCTGGTCCCTCTGGGGCCTCGGTAACCTGTTGTTTAGTGTATATGGCATGGTATGTTGTGTGGAGCGTTTGGGTGGTTTCTGGCACACTTAGTGCTTCGAGACCGACTTGACGTCTGTTGGGAACCTGGTACCTCTGGTGCTTCGGTAACCGTTTAGAATGTGATAATATGGTTGTCTAAACGGTGAGGTGGCTGTTTCGATAGTACGACGATGGTTGTGTACAGTGTACGGTGTGGAGACCTAGATTTACATGGAAAAAACGAATGAACAGTATGAAAGCTATGAGATTTCAGTTTTCATGAGTAATGAAGTACTTGATTTTTGTTGTAGGCTGGTAATATAAAGGTGTTGATTGAAGGTTTCACGTGGAAGACGTCACGACCACGTTATTTTTTTTAAATTTGGTCAGGAGCGGCCGAACTTAACCTATTACTTATTTTTTTCTCTCCTCTTGTTTTTTATTACAATTGAGTAACGATGCTGCTCGTTGCTCTACATCAAATGAGGGACCATTTGTCTGTCAAGATGGCCGTGTCGGAGGAAGGAATACAATTAATAATTAGGAACAACAGAAATATTGCTTGTAAACTTATTAATTCAGTTTTGTTTAATTGGCAACATTTAGCTTCTGGTTCAAAGCTCAGTTCTATTTTATTCGATTGACAACACTTTATTCTTCTTATGCCAAAATACTCGATTCTGATTAGATGTTTTAAAAGCAGTAACTTGCCAGATTAGTTCTTTGGCCAATGAAAAAGCGAGGAGAGTCTATGCTATGCTGGCTCTCTCAAGTGGAGTCTCTGGCCATGTGTTTTCGTAGAGTTAGAAAAAGAAGCGCGCGGCGCGCGCTTCGGGGTTATAAAGAGTTGTGAGGAAAAGAGTTGAGAAGTGAAGTAGCCAGAAAAGTGGCGTGTATAAACTTGAAAAAGTGTGTTTTTGTTGAGAGAAAGCGAAATGCTTGGTGACCGAATCCGCTGCTTTGTTAAAATTGGACCAAGGACTATGTCAATGGCATTAGTTACCTGCTACTTGCTTTGTGCCAGCATTAAACCCAACATGACGCCCACGAGACCCAAGACAGACATAGAGCATGAACTCGAATTAAGTGAGAAGAGTCCTCCTTTCCGACATACATAATTTCTCTATAGTATGTTCCTTATATACTCCGAAATTGATGGACCTATTTTCAAAAATTCTTTCACCGTTGGTAAGCTACACTATCCCCGGGTAACATAGACTACTTTTTATCCTTGTATTCCCACGGGATTGTTATTTATATGCAATAAAATGTACTAGCGTTTCGCCGCCGACGTACGGCGACAGAATTTCCGCTCAGTGTGGCGTAGGCCATTGCGTCGGTTAACAGGACGGAATGGATGAAGAAAACGCGTTGCGCCTATGACATCTCAAATGCTACATTGACAGGAAGATTATGATGAATTAGGCCACTAACCCATGACTAACTGATAACCCATACAGCTCATGGGTTTCTGGGCTTCAAGGTTGGCCGAAGTCGATCCGTGGATGGTTTAACATTATACCGTATTCCTCCGTGCCTTGGAAAGTGTTTTAAACAGTTGGTCCCGGATATCATTTGTAAATTTTTGACAGTCGTTACGGATAGTCAGAAGCCAGAATCTGGCACCAAATTTGTCAAAGGGTATCGTATTACCCAGTTACTGGGTTGTGGAGGTCATATAGGCAGTCGCTCCATGCGAAATACTGGTACTCAGATGCAACCAGTTAGACTGGAAGCCGGCAGATATATAGCCCTGGATCTTATAACATAACATCTCAAACCAATGGAATTTCAAAACATTACAATCAGTAAGCCCACCATCCGTAGACTGAAGGCATTAAGTTTCAAAGCCAAACCCCTTGTTGAACTGTAAAAGCAATATGTCTAAACCGAAGTTCCGGTTGCAACCATTGGCGTTAAACTTCGTGAACTAATAACTTGGACAGAGCCCAGTGGGCCATGCTCTGAATATCGAATTGAGCAATTGTTGAACCTGGCTTGTAGCTTAGACACGGAAGCTTAGAGTTTCTATGTTCATCTTTAATACACTAAAGCTACCGTCAATGGAACAGTCGGTTATAGAGGTAATGAAAATCAAAGAAAGGATGGATCAATTTGTAAGAAAGAAAATAGGCCTTTTTATAAAAATAATAATATGATTAAATTTAACACTCTTAATTTTAATTTAATTAATATACTTACATCTTTTCTAAAGATAATTTTAATTAGGAATATATATCAATCACTCTATTGGGCGGCGTGCGATAGGTAGTTTGCTCATGCGATAGACCGATATGTAGCCAAAAAGGGGAAAAGGGGGTGGCTTGTAGAAATGTATGAAACAAAATGAAAACTTTGATTATCACAAAAAGTATTTCTTTATATACATTAAAAAAAAAACAAGCGGCATTAACAACTTAGATACTCGTTATACTGATTAAAATGAAATCATGTAATACACAAATCGATTTTAAGAGTCGCATATCAAACAATCGTTAAACTATTAAAAACAAAAAAGTAAACATTTTTAACCTGGAAATAATTCCCCGACCAAATTCGTCCTCCAACAGCGACTAATCCAAGTACTCCGGACATATTACAATAACCAAATGTGTGCGCAATCACAGGTCACTCCCTCTTTTCTCACTCTTATAGTCTGATAGGACGGCAATCCTATACAACCGCGAAGATCCGCCGCTGTACCAACCGTTTTACGTGCTCACAACACACCACCAACCTTCAAATTCCTACTTCTGAGCTACAACTGAGAAATTTATTTTGGAAAACTCAATGACAATACCTGATCCGGTAAATCGAACCGAGGGTTCAACACCCAGCAGTCGTCCATGCGATGACTGGATGAACGCGGGTGTAGTTTTAATTTCACTGGTCTTTCGAAACTGGGATTTATTAAATCAATTTCACAAGTTTTTAAAATTAAATTGTTGAATGAAAAATCAGTTGCAGATTGCCATTATGGAGTTGGTCTTTCATATAGGTATTCGAATTCGAAGATACCACACCGAGCGATAAAACCACATATATTCGTAGATCGGATAAACTCAGAAATTGCGTACTAATTAACTATGCAACACAAAAAATACCGCTTTATACTCGCACTAAACTTGACCCTTGATTTTTACTGACCGTGAATTTACTATTTAGGTTAGGACTCAGTTCGCCAATTAGGTATAGGTTGATAGGTGGTCGTGGTCGGGTAAGTGTATAGGTCGATAGGTTCCGAGAAAATAGGTTGAATTAGCGATGAACTTTGTACACAGATGGCCCCTTTTTGTCGCACTTGGACTCCCTTTTGTCCCTTGTGCGTTCAGGCATCCTCCTTGTGAGAGAGAATAATCCACCACGCGGCCGTAATCCACCACGCGGGCCCAGTGCGGCTTAGTGGATATCACAAGTCTTCGATTTTTTGGTTTTAAGACATGCCAGTTTCCTCACGATGTTTTCCTTCACCGTTTTGAGAACAGTGGTGATGAAATAATTTACACAAAGTAAAGCGCCTGCCCGGTTTCGAACCCACGACCTACCAATTGTAAATCGCGGTCGTTATCACTAATTTTGCTCAAGGGGGCGGCAAATGTTTCTCTAGTGGGGGGTGTCTTTGAAAAAAAGGCTGATACAGTTTTTCGGATCCTATAAATAACCTCCTTGATTTTGTTTTCCAGTAAGATTTTTGATGAAATGTATACATGAAAACTATTGTGGTTAAGAGCGAGCGAAGCGAACTTGAAAATGTTATGAATTGATTGATAGATATAGGTCACGTTTTGACCATTCTTCGAAAATTTTAACGCCCTGCATCGGAGAAAAATTTCTGTTGACCATTCATACTACTAGTTTGGTCGAGGCCCAGGGTGCAATTGCCCCCGTTGCAGCCACTGCTTCTCATCACGTTCGAATATTTATATTGTAAGAAGATTATAACTACCAATGGATGTAGGTCAAGGTTCGGATTTAAATGGGTGATACGAAAAACTGTGATATTTCGTGAGTGGGAACCAATCTTGTTCAAAAAAAGAATTCGCTATATCTATATTAATATTCTAAAGAGGTAAAATTGTTTGTTTATATGCTTGTAAAAAGTAATATCTGGCAGTACAGCCCCGATCACCCTATATCCCTGCAAAATCTCCAATGATGGAAACAAATTACCTAATGAAGGCAACGCTAAAAAACTAGGCGAAAAGCAGATTTTGTTTTCTAAAAATAAATCACTATTTAAATCAAAAACAGCAAAAACACTGGATATAACTGTTATCGTAATTAGCTTAGTTACTGAAACTCGGGCGATGTCAGTCGAACAGCGACTGCGGCAGTTTTAGTTGGTGCATTAGTTTGTTCGTAATTACTATGTCTTTCGGCGATTCAGAATACTGATTTGTGGATACTATTATAAAAACTGCATTGCAGATAGTAACTGCTTTAACGAACTTTCTTATTAGGTTACAGATGACCAGAACCATTCCACACATACATACATAAATCGACGGCTTTTTACCATGGGGGTAGGCAGAAACTACTTTGAGGAGCTCGTGGCTAAATAATAATAGCCGCACTGGTCGATCATCAAGGTTAAGTAATGCTTGACGAGGTCGGTCCGTGGGTGGGTGACCATTTCAACATACCAAGTTTCCTCCGTGCCTCGGAAAGCAGGTTAACCCATTGGTCCCGGCTGTCATTTGCAGATCTTTGACATTCGTTACGGGTAGTCAGAAGCTTGAGATCTGACAGCAGTCTTGCCAAGGGGTACCATGTTACCCACAGTTACTGGGTTGTGGAGGTCAGATAGGCAGTCGCTCCATGTAAAACATGGGTACTCAGCTGAATCCGACCCCAATATAGTTGGGCAAAGGCTAGGCAGATTGATTGGTAAGCAGAAACTACAGAACATCCTTGTTACGGTCCTTACATACCTACTCCTTTTCATAATGATATATATGGGTATAAACCGCACGCCAGTTCATCATTCCAGTTCTAAGCAAAGGCATCCCCTTCGATTTCAAGCTATTACGGTCCAGGACTAGTACTCATCATTGACTATTAATTTTGTCTAGCTCGTCCCGTCATGTTTTGCGTGCTTAGCTCATTGGACTTGCGGCAGAGGTTCTTATTAAAAGTCACAATTTTAAATCATATATCTAATAATGTTATGATCAGTTGAAAGTCTACTACTAGATAAAGGCGTTCAAAACACAATTGCCAAACTAACCGGTCCTTCGACGGTAATCTCTCGAATATTTCAATTTTATATCTCAATAATTTTTTCAGATATTATACATTTATGATTCAGAAACATCTACTGCTGAACATACATAACAGTCCTTAAAAATATTGGCAGCCGCGAGAAAATTACCACAATTTGCACCTGCACAGCCCTAACAAATCGCAAGATACGATCGGTTAGCTTCCATTACCTTTTTTATACCCTTTCTATTCCCAGGTATTCCAAAAATCTTGTTTACTTTAAAGAACACTCTAGAAAATTGCCTTTGGATCTGATTTCTGGCTTGCTCCGAATTTCCTGACTAATTCTGTTTGCTTTACCTCGAGAGCTAAATCAGTTACTATGCAGACAGATTCGTGTATTCGAGATAACATGACGTAGGTCGTAAGTATGTTATCGTATATCCTCAATCTTAGCATTTAGTCATAATGGATGTTGTTTAATGTTATCAATTACCAGATTACATTAATGTGAGATTGAACATGTCTCATGTTTGATGTATTGGTTGTGACTAGGGGTATTACTGTGACATTGTGCCTAAGTATAAGTGAGTTATCTATGCCTTGTTCTATATTTTTCGGTTCTATTTTTTAAATTTAAACTTCTATAGCAACGTTGTGATTCGAAAATCATGAAACGAAAAGACATATTTAAAGAAGGCAAACACATATCATATCTGTAGGATTTAAGGCACGAGAGAATGAGATAGAACATATTTTTTGGAATTTTCAATTCTGCCACGTGTGAACTGCACACCATGTTTTTTTGGGTTTTTCACGAAAACAGCACGATAAAGAGACAGTTAACCTAAATATATCTACGCATATCTCGTTGTGTACCTACCCAAATTTTAGCTTTTACACAAATTAATGACAACATTTTTTTTGTAATTACTCATTGTAATAATATGTCAACGCCTTGGCTAATAGTTGTGACCTGCTAGACGCTACAATGAAACATGGCCAAAATAATAACGCTTAATGTATAATGCCAAAACGACATATAAAAGAACCGCAACTAGAGCGGCCATTGTTAAGGTTTGTTGCCTCAAGTAATTCAAATGTAATGTTATTCTATGATTAATGACTTCACTTGTAAGGTAGGTCCCGTGTTGGGCGCCAATAGCGCTTACTGGCGCCCAGTTGGGACGGCTAACAATTTATGCCCTAGTTTAACCCTTCATTTATAGGTAGGAATAATTAATTACTTACTATATTGTTAGCTACTTTGTAAGTACAGGAGTTTATATCAACATGTAAGTAATTGCAATATTAACTCTGGATAGCTAACTATCCGTCGAAATGACGGGTATAAGTAAACAGTATCGCGAAATTCGAGGATGCACACCCATCTGCCTCGAAATCAAAGTTGATTAGGCACGACTAAATAATCTTGTAAAGAGTTAAAAAAAAACGGTATTTCGGTACTCGTCGAATAAATAAATTTTGTAAGAGAAAGTATATTTTAAATATGTTTATGCTTTTTTTGTAGAACACTAAGTAAATGACTTTTGGGGACCGAGTCACCCACGTCCGTAGGAACGTACCCTTTTTTTGATTCCCTACACGTGGTCCCCGGGTGGTGCAAATCAGGTGACACTAACTGGTGGGAGGCTTCGGCCGAAGGCTTGTGACCACCCACCGGGCAAAGACGTACCGCCAAACGGCCTAGCCGTGTTCCGGTTCGATGCTCGGTGTAGCCAACTAGAGGAGTTGGGTCGAGATAGCTGTTCCACTGCAGGTTGACCAGCCTGACGCGCGCTGTTAGGGATGTATCGGGAGACTAGTCGCGGAGGGTAGCGGGATCCGAGGCACGGTGCGCCGCTGGCCGACCGCAGGTAGTTGGGGGCCCAAGTAGTGTGCCAGCCACACACGAAAGGCTGCCCCGCCAACTGTCGAAAAATCCCGAAATGCACCATCGTGCTGGTTGGCGACCAGATGGGGAGGGCCCGATGGACATTCCGGGGGGGCTCGGGCGTCCCCGCAGTCTCCGGACTAGTACCCAATGATGCTGTCCTTTCAGTGCGTGTCTGAAGGTTAGCAGCGTGGAACCTCGTCTCACTTCCAACTCCTCTCCTCCGTTAACTCTTATAAAATATGAATGATGTCAAGGAAAAGGAATAATATTTTTAAACAGCGGCTGTACCCCCTCCCCCACAAAGTGCACCTCACCAACATTAGGGCTCTGCACTCAAATCTCTCTGCAGTCCGCTACCACCTGGAGACTGAGAAACCAGCGCTGTTTTTCCTTACGGAGACGCAGATAGCGAGTCCGTCAGACGTGTCGTACCTGTCTTACCCAGGGTTCACCCTGGAGCACAATTTTAGACCACGGGCGGGCGTATGTAAGTACGCCCTTGACGATCTTTGCTGTCGGCGTCTCCGTAACCTTGAGGACTCAAGATTCACAACGCTCTGGGTTCTGGTGGACACAGGTCTGGATAAAATTATCTACGCCTGTGTCTACCGTTCGCACAGTGGAGATCAGGAGGCAACCAGGCTCACAGAGTACCTCAGTGAGGCGGCTGATGCAGCACAGCAGCGGTACCCTTCTACCCAATTAGTGTTACTGGGGGACTTTAATGCCCACCACCAGGAGTGGCTCTTCCCATACCAGTGCACTGATCATGCTGGTCGGGAGATGCGTAAGCTTGCGCTAGCGCTAAACCTCACCCAGCTGGTCCAGGGGGCAACGAGGGTACCGGATGTTGATTCGCACACGGCGAATTGCTTGGACCTTCTGCCGACAACAGATCCAGACAGATACTCTGTGTCGATAGCATCACCATTGGGTAGTTCCGACCACTGTCTGGTGAAGTCTGTGTCCGTCTATTCCCCGCCCGATCCCAGCCCAAGGGGCACCCGGCGGGTTTGGCGGTACAGGTCGGCAGTTTGGGATGGCATGCGATCTTTCTTCGCATGCTATCCTTGGCAGCCTACTTGCTTTTCTTCGACTGATCCATCGTCGTGCGCGGATGCCGTGACGGATGTGTTGCGTCGGGGAATGGAGTACTACATTCCGTTCTCTGACGTATCAATGTCTAGCGAAGACCGGCCATGGTTTGGCGCCGAATGTAAGTGCACCGACGCGCTAAAACATGGGGCGTACCTGGCTTGGGTCGACGCTCGATCGCGTAAGGCGAGTGACGTGGGTCAGAAGAAGAAGGCCTTCAACAGGGCTGCCAAGTCCTGCAAGATGGTGTTGCGAAGGGCTCGGTTCGATCACATTGGCCGAATAGGGACCAAACTTGCTTCTTACCCAGCAGGTAGTAAAGCGTTTTGGTCTCTGGCTAAGTCAGTCGAGTCGAGCTTCTGCCGTCCCTCACTGCCACCACTGCTGAAACCTAACGGGTCACTGGCCCACTCCGCTGAGGAGAAGGGGAAGCGCTTGCCGTCTCCCTAGACATTTCGAAGGCTTTTGATAGGGTCTGGCACGAAAGCCTTATTGCTAAGCTTCCTTCATTCGGTTTGCCCGGTGGTCTGTGTGATTGGATTGCAGACTTCCTGAGAGATCGGTCCATTCGAGTGGTTATCGGTGGCTGCTCGTCGGACTACTTGGATATTAATGCCGGGGTCCCTTAGGGGTCGGTACTCTCGGCAACTTTATTCTTGCTGCACATTAACGATCTGCTAAAACCCGGCACCTTTGGGTATGCAGACGACAGCACTGTTACTGAGAGATACTTGTCCAACGCTCGTGCTACCGGGCCTCAGATCCAGTCTCTCCGGGAGGCCATGGTGGAGCGCATAAACCTGTCCTTGCAGGCAGTCTCCGAATGGGGCGATGCCAATCTGGTCAGGTTTAATGCTGCTAAAACCCAGGCGTGTCTTTTTTCCGCAAAAAAGAGTCAATTTCACCCGGCTCCAACTTTCCGAGATGTGACCGTGCCAATAGCTGACCATCTTGAGCTTCTTGGCGTTACGTTGACATCGACTCTCAATTTTGGGCTATACATTGAGGCAAAGGCTCAGCTGGCTGCCAAAAAGCTGGGGATCCTTGCAAAGGTGAGAAGGTACTTCACGCCAGAACAGCTGCTCAGCTTGTATCAAGCGCAAGTTCGATCATGCATGGAGTACTGTTCTCATCTCTGGGACGGATCTGCCAAATACCAGCTTGATGCACTAGAGTCGATCGAAAAGCGGGCCAAGAGGCTCATCAGCGATGAGGCACTGGTTAAGTCAAAGCTCCAGAGCCTTGAACATCGTCGCCGAGTTGCCAGCTTGTCGGTTTTTTATCGGTTACATTTCGGGGAGTGTGCGATGGAATTGCATGAATTAATTCCACCCAGCCCGTGCCATCATCGGACTACCAGACGTACGGCGATGCGTCATCGATATATGGTGGACATCCCACCCATACGCACTAAACGTTTTGAGAATACTTTTATTATGCGTACAGCTAAGGAGTGGAATTCCCTGCCGGAGTCTGTGTTTCCCGATAGCTACAATCTAGGGGTCTTTAAGTCAAGAGTGAATAGGTTACTTCTAGGCAAGCGTGCTCCACCGTCGACCACATCATCGCTTACTATCAGGTGAGATAGTGGTCAAGCGCAAGCCTATATTAGATAAAAAAAAAAAAAAAAAAAAAAATGACTGTGTGCGGTTCCGCTATTATATTACGCAAATAAGCTCCTACATTTTTTAATATTTATATTGAGTTTAATTTGTAAAAAATCTGAAAATGAGAACCAGTTTATGATAATATTAGCTGTTTACAAGTTCAATGTAACAGCCAGCATTATTACCAATGATTAGTATAAAATAAGAATCAACTAAACATACATTCCTCTTTTATTTATATTTAAAGTGAAATTAATTTTGTTTATGCCAAAGGTTACGTCATCACCCGCAGCCATCTAAGTAAGTGGTCCTGGGTTTGCTTGCCCAGGTCGGACAGGAGCAGCCTGAAGCACGGTAAAGATTTCTAACAGTATTCTATCTTCATACAAACGGTCGGAACGCAAGTCATACCTACGTGTCTCGAGTTCATCCAACGCTCGATACACTACAATCGCAAACAATCACGAAAGGATTGATGGTTTTGCAAGCAGTAAGCGTGCGATTTGTGAATGTTTGATTGAAATAAATACAAGTACTTACTTACTTCATTACATCAAGGTCGGCGACTGTACACTCGAAGTTATGGGCGACTATGTCTACCTGGGACAAACGATCCAATTGGGTAGAGCCAACTTCGAGAAAGATGTCAACCGCCGAATCCGACTCTGCTGGACAGCGTTCGGTGCGTTTTCTTATCGTCCAACTTACCACAGTGTCTCAAGACGAAAGTCTATGACCAGTGTGTTTTGCCAGTGATGACATATGGCTCTGAGACGTTGTCGCTTACAATGGGCCTTATCAGAAAGCTTACACTCACTCAAAGGGCAATGGAGAGGGCTATGCTCGAAGTTTCCTTGTGTGATCGAATCAGAAATGTAGAGATCCGCAAGAGAACTTAAGTGGCAGTGGACAGGGCACATTGCTCGCAGAACGGTTGTTCGATGAGGTGCATGAAAGGAGCCTCCCCGAATCTAATTCGTACTACGATTCCAAACGCCCGGCGCACCCTGGGCAGCTAGCACTCGGTAACGCAGAGTCTAGCTGGCTAATCCTTTCACCACGATGGCACATCTAAACGGTTCTTCTCAGAACTATGATCCACGGTCCTTATCAAGGGCGAAATATAAGAAAAGAGTCATCTTTAAGGGCATCAAACAACGGCTTTCGAAGCCCGCCCTCACTATCACCTCAATTAATATCGAAGGGTTCTCTGAAAACAAGTCTCAGTTGCTCTCTCAACTTTGTCAGAGTATAGACTGTGACATTCTCTGTGTCCAGGAAACGCATCGTGGTACCGAATATCTAAGGCCACACATCCCCGGAATGAATCTTGCTCTGGAGATATCCCACACACAATACGGAAGCGCTATTTTTGTCAAACCCTGCGTTACTATTCTGTCTACAACCTGGAGTAATGAAAATTGCATGGAAATCCTTACAGTGGATCTGGGTACTTGCTCAATCACATCAGTTTATAAGCCGCCTAACCAACCTTTTCAGTTCCACAAACCACCTAACTTTGACATCCAACAGACTAAAGTAGTTGTTGGTGATTTCAATAGTCGTAGTATATCTTGGGGGTACCGGGATACTAAGGCAGACGGCAATTTAGTCGAGGAGTGGGCTGATGCATCAGAACTATCCCTCATACACGATGCCAAACAACCTGCATCTTTTAATAGTCGACGCTGGAAACACTAATATAAACTCATTGTGTTCAAAACTCGTCCTCCAGCCAATCCCAAACACACAGCACAGGCCCATCACGTGTGAGATTAGAGCGGCAATTAAGCCCCGACAGGTCCCTGGCTTGTTGCGTGACAGGTCTGCTGGCGAGTTTGCGTGCCCAGTGTGGCACCAATCCACTTACGCCAAGCAAGTAGACATTGCCGTAAATGAGACGTGTCGGATAATATCGGGCTGCTTAAAACCAACTCCACTTAATAATCTGTACCCACTAGCAGGCATAGCACCACCTTTCGTACGAAGGGATGTCGCATTGGAAGAAAAGCACCAGGAATCCGATTCCCGACATCCTCTCTACGACTATTCACCAACTGCGGGTACACTGAAAAGTCGAAGGAGTTTCCTGCGAACTACACAGACAATCCAGGACAGGCCGCCTGAGGAGAGGAGAAAGTTGTGGGTGAAGAAGTGCCCACCACCCCATGACTTTGTTGAGCCCAACGAACATCTGCCGCTTGGTCATGAATTGCAGTGGCCTGTATGGAAGGCATTGAATCGGCTACGTACCCAAGTAGGCCGCTGCAAATATAATTTGGCAAAATGGAGGATTATAGATTCGTCCAATACCCGGTGCAAGTGTGGTGCCCCTATACAGACTATGTCCCACTTGCTGGAGTGTCCTGGCTGTCCATTCACTTGCACCCTGGAAGACCTGTACGGTCCTTCTGACGCTGCAATAAGCGTGACAACCTACTGGGCCCAGACAATCTAATTAAATGTGCCATCGAAACGAAAAGAAGAAGAAAACCACAGATTAGAGAAAAGAATCTGAGTTATTTACAATCACAAAACTAGAAAGAAACTCAAGTAGGTGGAGGCGGGCAGCCTTAATGCGTGTTTAGGTGATGCGAGCTTGTAGGTACTTATTTCAAGGACAGGGCCGAGGTACAATACTGTTAAATATCTTTACCGTGCCTGAAGTCTGGTTTTGTGCCCAGTTGATAGCAACAGGCTTGCATCCTATTACATGTGACTTAAACATAACTTGCGAAAGTTTACTATAGTTTGCCTCTGCCTAGCCCTCTGCAGAATACAGGCGTGATGGTATGTTGATTTCCAAAAGACCAGATATCGAAATATAAGCACTCAAACTAAACAAAATCAAAGTCATCCACAATAGTCAATTTCACCTAATGCAACTAATAAGTAACAGACTACCCTCCTTCTAAGAATTTCCAACGATCGTGCCAATCGATGTCCGAACTTCGCCCCGACCGGTAGTTTGTCTAGCATTTGCTTTATTCTGCTCTGCGGCTTCCGAATATCTACGGACTTGCCAGTTGAAATTAATTTGTTGTTTCTAAGCTGTTGCCTAACGTTGTTCCGATGTTTGCCGTTTGAAATACGATATCCAATTTCAATGTATGGAGATGAATTGTTTGAAACTATCGGTAAAGTTTAACCAACTGTTTTTGACGTCAAAAGGATATCCGGTTTAACCAAAGATTTAAATAATAAAGATACGCGTGGTATAACGGTGATGTGAAAAATCATCATTTTGTTTTGCTATTTCTTTATTGCAGTTCAATCTGCTGTTGGCCACCAATGATGTTATATATATATCGAGGTAGATACGTTTTACCGACGTCTGAGCGGCAATATAAACACAAGCTGACCAGCTTGAGTGAACTTACAGTCCGTCCTGCCTCTGGCCGCGACACTAACGTGCGTTTGAACAGTATACAGTGTTTATCTCTTACCTATTTATATCTCTGTGAAGTTTTAACCTACTCAGAGATATAAATAAAGTTTCAGATTCCATAGATCCTATGTAGGTAGCTAAAGTAAAATATCGCCATGTTATTTCTTTGAGTATGCAGCTCTATTGGTAAAATCTCATTGTTGACCACAATACACCAACTTGTCAATTTGTTATCTAAGCGCATTACCGATGCAGGAGACCATTTTAGGACTACGATAGTGTCCGGTCTTTATCGTAATTACAAAAGCATACAAATACAATAGGACAGCTTATGTACAATGACAATTTGACCAACTTCCACTTAAAATTTTCTAGCGACGCAATTTAAATTGTGTTGCACATCAGGGATGTCCCGTACATACGAACATAGTTCAATTCCATCGAATTTTATGGAATTAACATGAACACGTAACAAAAGTCACCAAGTAAGTACGTAACACGGCAAACTTTCTATTTCCAGAAATAATTACCCACTGTCATAATAATACTATCACATACCCTATAATAAACATAATTGCCGTCCGTAGAGATTATAGAAATCAAAGTCTAATCAATAGCCGCACGCCACAATGGGTACAAGTTATATTTATAGTATAACGTGACAAGCCTTCGTCAGTGGTCGTCATGGATTGTGAAGCCACAGTGCCTACGTCACTCAAGATTTTATCGATAGATTTGATGAATTAAGCATCGTTAAAAAATCCATTAATCGATTAATGATTGTCATTTAAGTGAAAAATTATAAAACGATTACGCTGCTGGTAAATGAATGGTGCTGTAAGGTAAAAAAAGATATTGTAGTTTCAATAAGCAGTAATTAATGAAATTGAATTTACATTGTGTAATCGAATATAATGTGAAACACACATTTTAAGCTTCCTTATCCTAAGCTTGTACAACTTAAACTATTCCTTAAATTATATAACTTACAAATAAACATAAAAACATCCCTTTTTGGTATATGGAGGTAGGCAGAAACTACAGAACGCCACCTGCTACAATCCTTACCTACTCCTTTTGCTTCCTTTACTTTTATATATAAATCTAGTCAAACACACGGTTATTTGTAACTTAAACTAATCTGCCTATCTTTTTATAACTTCGTTCTTAGAAATAAATCAAAATGTATCAAATATTATCAAAGCTTTATTATTGGTCCTAAAAGTATCGCAAATTAATAAATCGTTAAAATCAGTGGCACATCACTAAAGAAGCCCTCCGTTAATCGTCTTCTTATAATTATAGGTTATCGTCGCGCATGATTTAACTGGCTTCTTCCACTTCTTTCTTTCAAGCCAGACGGTAGCGATAATTAGTTACCATCACCAAAGTAAAACCAGCCCTAACTTCAACATACGACAGTTCACTTTCCTCTTGAACTACCCGCAGTCGTTTTCAATGACACTTTGGCAAGCTGAAGAACTATTCATACGACAGCGCCTGATTTTTCTCTGATATTTCGTGTGACATTTTTCTAGTTTTTTTTCGTGCCATGCAAGGATTTTGCCTGGCAATTCCCCTGTTAGGACAGGATTGATAGCTCGGTTTCTGACCGGTATATTTGAAAAGTCACGTCCTATTTCGAGGCAAGCATCCGTGGCCTTTTAATAAATGTTGAAAGGATGAGGTGATTTTTTCACTTTTGACATACGTTGCGCGTCCGTAGTCTAGGTTTTATATACCTCCTATTTTTTTAAGTCGGTAATAAAAAAAGTAAAAATATAGTCAGGGATCCCAATAGTCGAATGGTCAACGAAGGATCTGTACATACACTCACACTAAAAGATATTTTTAATTATTTAAAAGTTACCAAAGGTTTGGTTACTGGTTGCGAAATTATTAGGCCTTGCGAACTTTTTCTTACTAGCAACATAACAGAGTGCCTGGACCTGAAGAGATAATAGCTACGATACTAATAGTATACGAGTTGCCAGCTTATTATCTCTCATTCTGAGGTTAATCCCTAATGTATGCTTAAATGACTGGACTATAAAGTTTATTTTCTAATAACTAATATTTTTATAAAGTTACAAAACTTCTTCGGTTATTTATTTTTTTAGGGTAGAAGCTCCACGTTCTATATTTTCAGCTGTATTGTATTGTGTATTATATTGTGTCCATGTACAAATTTTCGAGGACTTTGCGGTCTCAAAATGAAATTTTTTAATTATAGTAATGAATTTTTGAGAGATTCCTATTTGGGCGCCAATAAACTTAGTTGGCAAATTAACATTATTGGCAAGCTATTGATAAAATCTACTTAAAATATATTCGTTCTAATTGGATCCCACTTACTTCGGTATATTTCTGCTTCAACAGCGACCTGAAAAGAGACAAAAGTAATAAGTAAGCAATTAAGTAATTATAACTTATATGAATCGTTATATTGAATATATTTATTAATAAGTTCGTATCAAGAAGGTTATGACCAATAACGTCTTAATTGGGAATATTTTCTCTGTGATTAAAAGTTAATTGATGAAATTGTACTCGTTTAATAACGTGTACACACGTTACACACGTTATTATACGAGTTTCGTAGAAATCGAAATATAGATAAAGTCTTCATTATAAAATTCAAATACTAAAATATTTAATAAAGTCTAAGTATGCATCCATACCAATATTATAAATGCAAAAGTAATTCTGTCTGTTTGTCTGGCTGTTACCTTTTCACGCTTAAACCACACTGGGAAGGAGAAATAGTTTTTATCCCGGTCTTTGAGATGACAAAACACTGATAACGCGGGCGAAGCCGCGGGCAGAAGCTCATATTCTGTATTTTAACTTCATTAAAATAGAAGACAATTTTAAAGTTTAAGGGAAAAGATAGGTGACTATTATCAACAACATGAGCAAAGTAAATGTATGTTCGTTGTTTAATTAAACACACTGTGGATTCATTTTTATTTATTTATTAGATGGATAACTAAAATAAACTATTACGATTTATTTCAATAAGTGGCCTTATTGAAATTAGTTATTTTATATTATTACTAAGAGGCACTTTATAATATCAAAACATTTAAAGTTTAAAAATAACTATAAATTATTCTATACAGAAATAGAATGGACCTTGGACATAGGATATACTTATATTCCCTGGAGTACCTACATTTCTGACAATTACGAGGGCGAAATCGTAAAAACATTTCAATTTCAAGAAATTATTAACTCTATACCGTATCTGCAGTTAACGAGCAAAATTAAAATTGTATCGCACAGAGAGAAAATTCGGAAACAATGATACATTTACTATCTAAACTAACTTTGTATCAGAGTTTGAAGCAAAAACAAAACTCCACGGGTAATTAAACGTAAATCCAATACTTAATCAAGGTTGATAAATGGAATCTCTATTAATTACATACTACTGGTCGAGTAAATTATTTGTTTAACAAACTCTGAGCTTAACGAATGTGTGAATTAATTAAATCGTGTTAATCTTCGTGTTTTACATTATTGTTCTTATTTTTATATAGAATTATAAATGAGGCTCATGGCTTAATAATAACAGCCACACGGGTTGATCTTCAAGGTCTCCAAGGTTCCACGCTCGCCAAAGTGGGTCCCAGGGTGGGTGTCCAGACAAATCATACCGAGAGTTCTCCGTGCCTCGAAAAGCTGTTAAGCCGTTGTTCCCGACTGTCATTTGCTGAACGCGTAGTCAGAAGTGAGAAAGAGGTCAGACAGGTAGTGGCTCCATTTACAAGTAAAATTTAAAAAACATCGAACTCATTTTTTATTTCATGCTACATGCACAATTTATCTAGTACGACACGCTTCGATCGACAATATATTTAACTCTTAATTATGTTACGATATCTTGCGAAAACATCCCGATTCTAAAACTAAAACGAACCATAACTTTTTAATGAATGAACGGATTTTCATCAAACATAGCTAAGAACACTCTCGGTTAATTCACCACTAAATCAAAATCGGTTCATCCGTTTAGGAGCTATGATTCCACAGATTGTTACACAAATACACAAACAGACAGGAACTCACGTCACACTTAAAACACCCCTCTTTTTCCGGCGGGAGTTAAAAAGAGATTCGAAGCGCCAACATACTAAGGCAGATTGATTTATAAATAAACAAGTTACTGTCTTTAGTATAGTGGTCGCAAATACTACTGCTGAACAATGTGGTGATGGGTTCGGTTCCCGAGTAGGGTTAAGTTGTATTAGGCTTTTCCATCCTCAGTCTCAGACCAGAGTCTGAATTGGTTTGTTGAACCAATTTTTTTTTGTTAAAAATGGAAAGATCATACATAAGTTTACATACAAAACTATTTTTAGTTTTTTTTATTCGCTGTAATTACAAAGTAATATCAAATTGAAAAGTTTTTCTTGAATCCAGTACCGAAAACAACTCGACAGTTCCCGAACAAACCCGAGCCCGTGTGACGTCACAACGTTTATTTTTACTCATTGTAGCACATAATCACAAAGAACGTAAGCAGTGGCGCGCCGCAGACAGTGAGGCCACTACGAACAAAGCGTCATTTTGCACACACACATTGACATTGCGATTTTACAGGGAATATTGGGCAATATTGGACCGAGCTCAGTCGCAGCTGTCACGAGTGCGGGCGTTTGTCACGTCATTCATACATTAAGTACTGTAACGAGGTTGCATTGGCTGGGTTACCTTTATTAATTGTTACAGACCGAATATACTTTAAATTAATTATTTTAATTAGTTCTTTCATTAATTTTTAAGTTATTTTTAAGATTAAGATCACAAATTAGAAATTCAATATCTAGGAATATAATACATTATTTAAGTCCATAGGCGAAATTTGAATGGCTTAAGTCATCTAGCTCACAAATATATTTCCTCAAACTGCACAGCATAATTTTCTTTTTAGTTCGCTTCTTAAGCAGTCGGGTTTTTTGATTTTATTACCTTTTTTCCACATTTGTATTTTTGCCTAGCTTGGTGCTTTTCACAATTTAATGTTTTTGATGGGATAATTATTTTACTTTTGTTACCCTCCAATCTTTGTCGTATGTGGCGTAGTGATATTTAATGGATATGTTATGCTCTGTTTACCCTCTAAGGCATGTAAGCATGATATGATGTATGTTAAGAAGAATCGATTTTATATTCGGAATCAATGTAGTAGCAACCCGAGTGAATTTGTCAAATTTAGCTGTCAATTTTCGAAACGGTGGGAGTGGCCCTTCTGTATACTTTCTATTTTGTGACATAACTGATACAGTGTTTTGACTTCTAACCGATTCAATCTTGTTATTATCGTCAATATATTGATGATAATCAAATATATTGATCAAAACTATTGATCCTTAAATGTTATCGTGCTTGCTTCATACCATTATGTACAAATACTATAAAAAAATCCCCATTATATGTGAATCGCGCAATAGCCAAGTACCTAGCAATCTATATCTTACTAGATTCCAAATAGAATGTGTTAATTATTATGTTATCTTGTTCTAATTTAGTATTAGATTCGTATTAATATCTTACTTTGATAATTACAGACTGAGATTAGTACATTTTTATGGGAACTTTCGTGCAAAGTTGACATTGTTGTATAATTACGTAACTTGAAAACATGATTTTTTGTTTATGGAGATATATTCATTATTTTATTCTTAAATGATAGATATAGGCGTAAAACTTATATTTCTGTTTGAATTGTGAAAATCGGTTAACGCATTTAAGAGATATTTACTGAAGAATTAGTGTAAAAAAATCTACCAAGTTAATATTTTCACGTTTATGTTCTACAAAGTTTTTTAGTGTTTGTAAATATATAATTTAGATAATAGTGTTTAATATTATTAAGAGATATGTAAATAATGGTAATTACCGAACATTTTAAGGATTTTGTGCAACAAATTAATATAAATAAAGGCTGCACAGATTTCAGGTTGTATCTTATTTAGTGGTATCTAATGAAGATTTTTGATATCCAAAGTCAAAGTTTCGCGCCAATCGTGTTTGTTTACTTTTTATTTTACACCAATATCACCTACCCATATGCGAAAACGATTACGTTATGACAACTCTGTTTCTAAATGTACCTGGTAAAGAACAATAACAAACACCGGTCCACTAACACGTAATATTCATTACCACTACTTTATTTATGCTCAAAACTGCCAAATCATCCATAAGGTGGGTATATTATCGAAATCAGCCTTCAAGAATCCTTCATCACACATGACTAAATAAAATTTGCTGTTATAAATAATATTTTTGCACAAATTTTCGGATATTTTAGTCAATTCACGTGTAGTTGACACTGTAGTACAAAATTCCTTGAATGTTATGACGTCACCAACATGGCGACTAATCATGGCCCGTTGGTAGACAGGTGGTTCTTTTGAAAATTTTATCGATTTTCAATTGCTTATAATAAATTGAAAAAAATATTTAATAGATTTTTGCAACGACAATAATTAATTGTCGTGATTTTATTTACCACTTTGTCAGCTTGATTAATATACATATCCATGCCACATTATAGCTTTCTAGTACTAAAAGTCTCAGAGCTAAGCTGCGGACAGACTGACAGACGGACATGGTGGAAATATAGGGGTTTTCACGGAACCCTAAAAAGCATGAAATATACATGATTGTGTCGGGCGTTTCTTTTAAATTTTGTCTGTTGTTAAAGTAAAACAAATATACCTCCGCCTTGTAGGTCTAGTGATCGCAAGCGCTACTGTTAAGCACGCAGTCCTGTGTTCGATTCACGGGTCGGGCAGTGTTACTGGGTTTTAAAAATGTAATTTCTCAATAGCAACCTGGAATCTGTATATATGCCCAGTTGATGGCAATAGATTTTCCCCTTATTAGGACTTAAATATAACTGACGGAATGTGGGCAAACTATAGGAGCACTTCTGACCAACCCTTTGGGGAAAAACGCGTGATGTTATGTTACGTTAATTTATGTTAATAAAAAGAAACAAACAAATAAATGTTAGAAATGTGAGTATATTTTTTCCCCTGCCGAAGGAGGGTTATGTGTTTATTAGTCTATGTTTTTATGTATGTATGTTTGTTCCTATGTAGCGTTCTAGAGACCAAACGCGTTGACCAATTTTGATCATTCTAACGGCAATCGATTTGTCTTAATCTTGCGAGTGTCACTGACTACATTAAAATAGAAAAATGCCGGCTTTTGGGCGGCATATTGCGCTGGCAATACCATCCTGTGGGGTATTAAAATAAAGGGTTTTAAGAGGTGATTTACTTGTTTAAATGTATCTAATTCGAAATAAAAATGTTAACGAAAAAGTTATTTAATAAATCAAAAATCCGACTGCTTAAGAAGCGAACTAAAAAGACGTAAACAGGAAGAAAATCATGCTTTGCAGCTGCATGTGTTTTTGGTGAACCAGCTCGGTTATGTGGCTCAGGGTGAATTGTGCTTTTCTAACATATTATCTTGTAAGATTACAAGCTACAAAAAATATCTACGGGAATGTACGTAAACCATAACTCTCTGCCTATCCTTAATAAGATAATAGCATTTTAACCTTGAAACCATAAACAATCATCATAATCGTTCCAATTTCATAGAAACACAGATAAAGTAGCGTTAGCTAGTAATTGACTGGATTTCTCAATATGGCGGCCGGAAATTGGCTCTGCGGCGGTTATTAGGGCTAACAGGAAGTGACGACTTTGGAAGGATTGGGGCGTAAACGATTATTTCGTTTGTGTAATAGTTCTGTTGTAATGCCTATTTGTTAAGTTAAGTGGATAAGATTTCTATCTCCTCTCTGTGAGAAGGAATGGGCCGTAATCCACCACGCGGGCCCCGTGCGGGCTAGTGGATGTCACATATCTTTGGTTCTATGACTTGCCGGTTTCCTCACGATGTTTTCCTTCACCGTTTTGAGCGCAGTGGTGATGAAATAATTTCCACAAAGTAAAGCGCCTGCCTGGGCTCGAATCCACGACCTACAACTTGTAAGTCGCGGCCGATACCACTGGGCCACCACTGCTCTTCGTAATAGGGTCCCGTTTTTACCCTTTGGGTACGGAACCCTAAAAACACTCTTTTAATTACCCGGCCCAATAAGTGATAGACATTATTCAGAAAGCCCGGTCTTATTTCAAACAATTTTTGCATTTTGCCTACTCATATTGGGCATTTTTCAAATTGTCTGGGCATTATGAATAATGCCGTATTAATCACTTGGTCCATAACATATACAAATAAACACATTATATCCATTAATGATTAAACTGTGCGAATCCTCTACAAAAATAGCGTGACGTTTACATAGCAGAACCCATTTCAATAGACCAGTGAAAATCTTTCCTTTTTCTCAAGCAACCCTTGCATAATAACTGCGATTCGAATCTTAAAAGATTTGAACGTTTAAAAAACATTCTCAACGAACATTTCCAGTTTTTGCCGTGTCAGCAGAACCTAGAGCACTTGCAATAGAAAGCGGTTATGAATTTTGATTAAGAGTAAAACTTGGGACTTGGTGCTGGGAAGTGTGTGCTTTTTAGTCTACAAAGATATCTTTAATGAGGTCTATTACGGGCTAAAATAAAATTAAATTAGGTACTTAGAGACTTTGAGCCCGATGTTCAAGGTCACAGATAATATATTATAATACTAGCATACAGATGCATCATCCCATTCAAAGAAACCGTGCCGACATAAGTAGCGTTTTTCGTCTGATTAAAACGATTATTTTTTGTCCACCATTCGTTTGCCGTTCCGTTCCACGGGAACTCTTATTTATACTCGGTCGGTTTACTCGGTTCGTGAATATGTTTTTCTTTAAATACAGTGAAGGTTTGTTTTATAGTATTTTTTTGCACGTTTTTACAGTTTCTTTGCACCAAAATGTGTTACAATGCAAATTTAAACAATCGAGTGGAATACTACAGAATTTTAATACCACGCCATCTATTGGCATCAATTTTAAATTATACGTTCAAATAATCTTTTAAATTTGAATTAAGAGCCCAATATTCCATAATTTTGTGCTTATGACAGTTGATTAAATAAGAACATACAATTTTTATGTTCAATTCCAGAAAATGATAATTTTACACACATTCAATAACCGATCGGTGCATATAACGCCATCTAGTGAGATTTATTTGAACCGTATTTTCTTTCTTAGCGCTGAGACCGTGTCAAGTCTTTAAGCCTTTGGTCCCGGCTGTCTTTAGTAAAAATTCGCAAATACGAATAATTAATTTCAGTTAAACCAGTTAAAGGTACTTTTAAATTGTCAGGCAAAAAAATAATTAAGCTAGTTGCAAATTCGCAAGCGTCAGTAGATCCCTATGGAGAAGAATGTGCACGGACACTGTTGTCCATCAATAAAATGTAATTGCAAGTATTTGGTTACATCATTCATGTTGGAAAATTACATATACGAGTATGTGAGAATAATGTAAAAAGACGTGTACGTAAAGGTGTCTTTAGTAAAACAAACAACCCCAAAATATAATAAGTAATTAAAAATAGGCCGAGGCAGCCAAGTTATGGCCAATACCAACTGATGGCGCCTGTTCACGAAAATGACGCATTGATCGGCACCCCTCAGCTCAACCATGGGGGTCTTTAAGTCAAGAGTGAATAGGCTACTTCTAGGCAATCGTTCTTCACCGTTGACCACAACATTTCTTAACCTGATTACCCATGATGATTGTAGATCTTTATCAGTCGATACAGGTATTCAGAAGCCGAAAAGTCTGACACTAGTCTTGCCAAGCAGCCCCATGTTCCAGTTACTGGGTTGTGGAGGTTAGATAGTTGCCCCATGTAAAATATTGGTATTCAGCAGCACCCAGTTAGACCGAAATCCGAACCCAACGTAGTTGCAAAAACGCTCGGCAGATAAATGCGTATCCATGATTTAATCTTGGTTGTCAGACGAATATCATTGGTATGTATATATAACTAGAGATCAATGTGATCTGCGGTCAGACGTTCTTGAACTGTAGACAAAGTTACATTCAATCAATGATAACGATTGTCAAAGGTTGTTTGGGTTGGAAAGATTGACAAAAAGTTCATAGTCAATCATTGATTCGTTTGTCAATCTTTAGCGCTAGGCACTTTGTCTACGCCCTCTTGTTTCCTTCGTCAGATCAAACCAGTTTGACCGAGATGTCAGTAAAAAATTGTAGTGAGTTTTATTTTCGCTATGCGACGTTCCTCTGTCTTGTCGAGGAGCTCGTGGCTAAATAATAACAGCCGTACGGGTCGATCTTAAGGTTAAGCAACGCTGACGAGGTCGCTCCGTGGATTGTTGACCATTTCAACTTACCGAGTTTCCTCCGTGCCTCGGAAAGCACGTTAAGCCGTTGGTCCCGGCTGTCATTTGAAGATCTTTGACAGTCGTTACGAGTAGTCAGAAGCCTGAAATCTGACACCAGTCTAGCCAAGGGGTACCGTATTACTCAGTTACTGGGTTGTGGAGGTCAGATAGGCAGTCGCTCCATGTAAAATACTGGTACTCAGCTGAATCCGGTTAGACTGGAAGCCGACCCCAACATAGTTGGAAAAAGGCTAGGCAGATGATGATGACGTTCCTTTGTCTTGATTTTGACTAATTCACTTAATACAAAGCAAAATACAACAAACTCGATCCACCCAAAAAATTCAAAATTACGCAAATTATTTTCTTTCAAAATAATAAGTCTGAAAATAAATTGAGTTATCCTTTATATAAATCTCTTTCCCCTTTCAGCAAATAAATCTTTAACACTTTCATTCATGCGTATAATACCCTTAGTTAACCGTCTTTGTGAAGCTCTAGAAGTGTTAGAACTTAGAATAAAAGGAAATTATGAAAATAGTGCTGGTTAATGCCTTCATAATATATTATTAAACGGAACGTTGACATTATTAACACTTTAACTAAACTAAGATAACCTTTAAAAAGGAAAACTTGTTTAGGGGAAGAAATTTGTTTGTTTGTTGAAGGATATCTCTGGCAGTTATGATCCGATTACAAAAAATCTTCTATTTTTTTATATGCCATCGATACGCTAAGAAGAAGAATGCAACTGATAGTCTAATGGCTTATTCTTCAGGAAGACATCTTTCTGCAGGATAACGAGCTAGTTTTGATGGAAGAAACATTAATTCCTCCTAGACGACCACTGAAAATCTGCGCCGTGCTGTGGGTCTCCCACGGCATGCATCTGCTTGTACTTACTCATCATCCTTGTACTGTACTTAAATTTGGTATTTTATTTTAATCTTGCTTTTCTTTACTAGTACATACTAATACTACCGCTAAGGGTATAATTTATGGAAAAATGTGTATGTCGTTTTTGTGGCAAATAAACACTTTTCTTACATTCTTTTAATTGACGTCCTTTGTTTATAGCATACGGAACATTAGCATGTTGCCAGCAACGCTGCCACATTACATATTGCGAGCAACACATCAAGAACCAAATCTTGCAAGGCGTTATTGTGTTACACAGGACCTAGGTTGGTTGAAATTGAACAAGTCAGATCGCTTCATGTAAAATGCTGATACACATCCATAAAAACCTGTTTGCGAACAAATCAAATTACCTATTGTAAAAAATAAGCTTTGGGATCATTCTAAGGACGTTAAAATATCCTATTCACTAACTATAAGCTATCATAAGTACAACAGTGGAGCACCAAGTAAAGACGTCACTACTACAATATTTCGTATGGCATCCCTAGGCTATCTTACTGTCGATTATAATTGCCTCGTGGACACTAACTTGTACGGCGATTACGGCGGATTCATGGACTATATCTCTGCTTATACACCTGCTGGTAATGGCTTGAATAGGGATGTTGTTTACTGTTGATAGTCTTAAGATTATACGCAAATTGAGAGGCAAAATTGTTGATATATTAGTTAGCATGTACTGACTTTGTTAGATAGGTGTTATATAATATATTTCTGTAAGTTGGTTTATAAACATAATTAAAGTTTTTATCCGTTTATATTATAAATATTTAAAGAGGAGCTCGTGGCTAAAAAATAACAGCCGCACGGGTCGATCATCAAGGTTAAGCAACGCTTGACGAGGTCGGTCCGTGGATGGGTGACCATTTCAACATACCGAGTGTCCTCCGTGCCTCCCAGTCTTGCCAAGGGGTACCGTGTTACCTAGTTACTGGGTTGTGGAGGTCAGATAGGCAGTCGCTCCATGTAAAACACTGGTACTTAGCTGAATCCGGTAAGACTGGAAGCCGACCCCAATATAGTTGGGAAAAGGCCAGGCAGATGATGATCCGTTTATATTTAAACTAGAAGTCACCGACCATGTTTTCTATCTAACTACTTCGATGAAAATTTCGAAACAAACTCAGAGGTCACACATACATACCACAGTCTATTTTCAAGCCGTCGAAACACATTTAACTTGATACTTGTTTCCTAAGATCACACTCCACACTAATATTATAAAGGCGAAAGTTTGTGAGTGTGTGTTTGCATGTTTGTTACTTCTTCACGCTCAAACGACTGGACGGATCTGGCTGAAATTTGGCACAGAGGTAGATTATGGTCAGGAATAGCACATAGGGTACTTTTTATCCCGGGGATATGTTACCTCGTGATAATTTACGACTTAAACGCGGGCGGAGCCGCTGTCATAAGCTAGTGATAAATATTTTGGTTTTTATTCTTTACTTTATCAGCTTTTCACTGTACAGTCAACCAAACGTCAATTGTAACAATCTGACATTAACAGACGTTTTATTTCGTGGCATCAAGGATGCTTTTCGTAGTTCCACTGTTACTACTGACATTGCCCATTTATACAACTCTAGGACGAAAATTTATAAAAAAAATCTGCTATCAAGTCAAATTTATAAAGTGGCTTTTCACTTTCGAGGTGAAGTCATAAGAAATAATAGTTTAAAAACTAAAAAAACACGCTTTAATGGAAAAGCAAACTAAAAAGTAGAAAAGAATTTTCACGGAGGAAACTCGGTATGTTTTTTTTCTGTGAAATTTATTTATTTATTTAATTCAACCTCATCACATACATCTTATTACATACATATGTTGAAATGGTCACCCATCCATGGACCGACCTCGTCAAACGATGCTTTACCCTGATGATCGACCCGTGCGGCTGTTATAATTTAGCCACGAGCTCCTCCAGTGTGATAAACAACAAAAATATTTTATTATAAAAAGCGTGGGGTGTTTTTTAAGATATTTTTAAATAAATAATTTAAATTCATTGAAAATTATTTTACACATTTCAGTTTGCTTTTCTATTAAATCGTGTTTTTTTGTTCAATCTCTAATCCTGAATCTCAAATCAAAATAAATCTAATCTTCAAATTAATCCGCCATTTTGAAAGGGATGAAAATCAAGTTCAAATATTCCGTTACATAGATACATACATACCAAGCTAATAAAAGCGTGTTAAAAATGAACATGCCAGGTCCCTGTTGTACAACAGACAGGGTAACAACATGACAATGTATAATGTATCTAGTTTTACAACTTTTTACTCCATGTACGAATAAAGTTTGAAATACACGTATTGTTTGTAGGTAATCAAAACTTTATATGAGTAAAGTTATTTAGATGTGTCCATGTGTGGTTATAAATTGACAATAGTTGGCAATCCTTCCTACTTATCCTAACAAATGTATATCTATACTAATATTATAAAGACGAAAGATTTGTATTTTTGTATGTAACGAAAAAACTTAAAACTACTGGACCAATTTCAAAAATTCTTTCACCGTTGGGAAGCTACACTATCCCCGGGTGACATAGGCTACTTTTTATCCCTGTATTCCCACTGAAACGGGAACTACGCGGGTGAAACCGTGAGGCATCCGCTAGTATTATAATAATATGAATGTCTGTATGTTTGTAAATCAAACGTGACTATTGTTCATTTATAATTTGGATGAAACTTGGCACACGGGTAGTACTTGGTCCAAATATAAGATAGGATAAAAATATTTTTTATCTCGCATGTACATTACCACGGAATGGTTTTCGACTATCATGAGGGCGAAGCATCAAGCATGAGCTGGTAATAAAATGTAAAAATCAGTATATTTTTGAATTTGCTTGCGCAAAATTCAAAAGCAATTTTGTCGTGAAATATCAATTTCACGACAAAATTGCTTTTGAATTCGAATATTCGATCTATCTAGATCTATCTAGATCGAATATATTTTATCGTACACCAAAATTATCAAAAAATGTTAAGACTTTGAAAAAATTTCGCAAATATTGTCAATTTCTGAAGACATAAGTCACTACTTTAGCCCGAAAATCTGTCAAAATTTGGCATTACAGCAGTACAAATTCTTTATTCAGAAACCGGCTCTAAATTCATAACACCATAAAAATTTGACAACACCTTGTAGAAAATCGTTTTATAATTTTGCGTAATTGTCATATATTTTACTCCTGACAGTTGTTAACCGTAACAACTGTCAGGAGTACCTATATCGTCTGCCTACCTATCTGTCCTTCAAAACAACACAACAACAGGTAACAGATTTTCTGACTGACTCTGACTTGGCAAGAAAATTTGTTACCCAGTTACTGGCTTATGAAGATCATTGGCAGTCTAAAATACAGCTGCGACCGGTTAGACTGGAAACTGACCTGAATATAGTTGGGAATGGGCTGGGCAGATCGATTTATACTCCTGACTGTACAAACAACTTTGTTAAAAAATAAATATATTCGAAATGTAGGTAGTTGCATATTTATCTCCTACCCACAGAGCTGGCGATGCAATTACCGAGGCGGCCAGTGACAGTGGCACTGACACTGTCATTGGATACTGCGGTTTTATGTCCAGGTGACCCATCGTTCATGTGCCGTTGCGGTTTTAATATTGCTTTCGTACCTACTAATTGTTATACACTAAAGCATACCTACATTTGGATGTTTTCCGAACCCTTTTGCACGCGACTGCCTTAAATTTTCTTGTAATTGACATTTTAAATGATATTTTTTTTTATAATTCCTAGATAAGCTTATTGGTTTGTAATCGACTCTGAACTCTGTATGTGACTATGTAAGTTATTTATGTGATTTTATTTTTTATTTTTTGATGCTTTCCTAGTAGTAAGTCAATGACAATTATTGTATTGTAACTCCAAAAAATGATGATTTTGCAAGCCATAAGGCAGAATGTAGCGGCAACACCCAATTTTCTACCATCTCAAACTTGTACCTACATTGCTGGCAAACAAATAATTCTGACTAAATAAGCATCAACTTACGGGATGAATTTGTGAGATTGTTGAAAATTGAAAGTTCTGGGTTAGATTCCCAGGTCGGTCAAAGTGCTATTAGATTTATCCAATAGGAGTTACCTACAGTAGAGCAGTTCGAAATCTGATTTTGGTTTAAATTAATTAAACCACTATTTTCGCGACAAAGTTATTGTTTAAAATCATCATCAGCCTTTTTAATGTTCCCTCTGCTGGGACACAGGTCTCTGTGAGAGGGAATTGGCGTAATCCACCATGCGGGCCCAATGCGGTTTGGTGGATGTCGAATGTATTCGAATCGTAGGTTCTTGGACATGCCAGTTTCCTCAGTTGGATCAAAACACATGAAACTAAAACTTGTATCTGACGTTTTGAGAGTACCTACTGTATGATCTGCCCTACGTCTTCTAAAAATACAGGTTTGATGTTACGTCGTGCAATGGTAGAATCCCATTGTAACCGTTTTATAATCGAAAGTTTAACCTTTACCTCAAAATAAATTAGAAGAACAAATATTTATTCTGTATAATTTGTTAGTATTCCCCAACCTTGTCTGCCATTAGAAACACGATACGACGTGTCACGCAGCCGTGACACATTTTCGTCCTGGCGTGGATACGTTCGGTGTTTAATCACTATCGCTGACAGGTACTAATTTATTTCTAGATAGCAAGCGTGTTCTGCTGTTGGATTAAAAATAAATTAGAATGGTAACGAATGTTTATCGAGATAATAAAAAAACTCTATTTCACCCCCGACGGAAAAAGGGGAATGAAAGGTTTTGTAAGTTTGAAGTGTGAATCTGTGTGTCAGCATTTGGAAAACTTCGTGGATTCTTCTCGTCGCGTATCCCACAAAGCCTGAAAACCAAAGTCTTCAACCAGTGCGTTCTACCTGTTATGACATACGGTGCCGAGACGTGGACACTTACAATACAGCTAGTTCATCAGTACAAAGTTGCTCAGTGAGCTATGGAAGTGATGCTCGGAGTCTCTAAGGGATCGAATCCGAAACGAGGTGATCCGGCAGAGAACCAAAGTTGTCGATATAGCTCACAGAATAAGTAAGCTGAAGTGGCAATGGCCGGCCATATAAGTCGTAGAACCGATGGCCGTTGAGGTAAACGTGTTCTTGAGTGGAGACCGCGAACTAGCAAACGTAATGTAGGACGTCCCTCAGGCTAGGTGGAACGACGACCTTCGCAGGGTGGCTGCATGACAGTTGCCGAAAATGGAGTGCGATTGGAGCGGTCAATGTCCAGCTGTGGACTGCTATAGGGTGGTGATGATGGTGATGATCTGTGTGTCTATATCTATCTCATCATGAAATGTCAAAATGTACGGATTTGATTAGTTCACTTGGGAGGCCTACCAACGCTGCGTCTTTCGGTACACGGTCGCCATACCAAAAACATTCGGCCACATCGGCCAACCGCTCTGCGAATGTTCTGTGTTTCTGTTGCTAATGGCCGATTTCTGAGCAATAATCAGTTGAGTATTGTCAAATAATTTAGGAAGTGTTTAAGTTTTTTACGTTTCATAATTGAGAATCTACCTAGCTTAGTTAAGTAAGTACCTAAGTACGTACATAAGTATGGACCTGTCACAGATCCATTCACTTTCTCTTTCACCCTTACGTTCCATTTTACAATAGAAATCCGAGACATCACAAGATTGCATAAAATTTACTAATATAAATTTTATACAGCTATAAAAAGTACGTTAGTATTATATTACTTCATTCAAGATTAAAAAAAAAACAAATACCTAGTTGAAATGTATACAACCTTATTATGAAACTATGAAATGGATCGTAGGCAAAGACCTTATACTTCTTACTGCTAGACTGTGCACTATGGCGCAAAAACCGGTCCGAGCGAGAGGGCTCCCTTTGGTAGTGTGTCTCTTTCTAATGAGGTGACCATGACCAAACAGAACACGGGACAAATTGATTGTAAAAACGATAGTTTAAGTATTCCGATATGTTGATGCTACCTAACTGCGCTACCTAAACCTACATAATTTATAGATAATAAAAAGTGTTTATATTTTTTGGTATCTACATCACTAACCGTATGGTGTCGGGCGTAAAGAATTTCACCATCCCATGTTTGCCCGTGGGTGTCGTAAGAGGCGACTAAGGGAAAATGAGGGAGAATGAACCAGAGAATGGGCAGCAGCGTTCTCTGTGCATTTGTAACAACCATACTGCGATTGCCAATCCGCCTGCAAAGCACTCCCCATGAATAGCACAAATAAAACATAGCCCCTATTGCCCGGCAGCCTGTATCCTCGACTATGGTAGCGGTCGAGGTTACGGTATGGCAAGGGGTGCTAAGAATCCCGGACGAGATCCGGCTACCCCAACAAATACCGACGACTAGACCTGGCAACGTACAACACGCGCACACTCCGGACCGACGAAAATATCACCGAACTCGAAGAGGAATTGAGCAGTTTACGATGGAGTACTATAGGGTTATCTGAAGTTCGAAGAGAGTCCTCCCCGACTCAATAATCCTCAAATCCCAAGTATCTTCAAGTTTCATTCTTCAAGACCATCATATAGATTGGAACAAAAAGCTCTCTGAGAGGCGTTAGATGACCCTGCTGTCTTCTGACGGTGCTTTGACCTCAAAGGATCTCTATGATTCCACATATATTCCAGTTGCGTAGACAGTTGAGAAATAAAACTACACCAATTGTATTCCACTAGGAATTAATTTACAAATAATATTAACAGCCGCTGAATTTCACTTGAATAAAGTCCGCCAAAAAATCCGCAAACCACCACCCTACGTTTAGTATTACCAGGCCCAAACATTTAAAAGTACTAATTTTACTCAGTATTAATGATTTTTTTTTTAAAATACAACGAATTGATTAAATATAGGAATTGTAGAAATATTTATATACTTTTCTAGAAATATTTAAATAAGTGTCAAAGTCTATGAGTTGTTCGTTTTGGTATAACATAAAAAGAAACATATAAAATTTTCTACCATTTCTACCAAACTCAATGATTAGTTGTGCTAGCAATAGGTCAGACAAGGACACACTACCAGCGGAAACCCTCTCGCCAGGACCGTTTTTGGTTAGCTACCGCTTATAAGGAAATAGCTAACCTAGGTGTAAGATGATAGATTTCATTTTAGCTAAACAAAAAGTTTTGGTACACAGTCTAGTAGTAAGAAGTATAAGGTCTTTGATCGTAGGCACTATTCAATTACTTCAAGATTGTCATAGCAACCGTATTTATTTTGTCAAAGATGTGTTATCGAAAGAAAATAATATCTAATATAATTTGTTATTGCCAAAATCAAGAATTTAAGCTTATAATTACTAAAAGTGAATGTGTTCAGAGCGAGCAGTTGCTGGTTCTTGTGATACCTCATAGATCTACAGAATATTTTACTCAGAATGTCATAAGATCTCTAAAGAGGGAAAAAAAACCGACACACACACAGAATTCGTGCATCTGCATTGGAATCTGATTGCAATTGTGATTTACCAACAAATATGGACTTTTGTGATAAAAAATTTAATGAGTGACCTGGGTTTTCAATTCAAGACCAAAGGCTTTGCTAGCCATCGAAGAGCCTCCGAAGGAAAACAATATTAGCCAGAGTCGGTGCCATTGGATATTTGCCGATGAAGGAGGACTGTGTTTTAATATTTGTTAACGAACAATATATTATCTACCTACTTATTTGGTAAAATAATAAATAAATGAGACTTATCATGCTGTTTTTATCATCTTTATTGTAGGTACTGATAACAAAATCGTATCATACAAAAGCCAAATTCTGTACACATTTTCATCGTTGTAACCTTTTCTTATCGTAAGGATCCTACTAATATTCTGTATAGGTATGAAAGTCTGTATGTTTAGATATTGGTTAATCACACCTCAATGGTTGAACGTATTTGATAATATATCATTTGGAACACAATGACTAATAATAAAATGATTTAATAATAAAAAATAGATATAATAATAAATAAACGGAATAACAAAGATTTTTATTCTGATATCAGAGATATAAAACTGAAGTCTGTACAATACATCTTTATAGTTTATAAAAAGTTCCTAATCTCAGTGAGCCTCTTGGCTTAGGCCTCCACTAAAAGTTTCCACTGGGGTCTCTCATGAACTACTCGCCAATACCACAGCGCGCCATCGCTTACACTTTGTGTCTACATCTTGGTGCTTTTCTCCATTTCCTTTGGTTATCACGAATCATATGACCGGTTCATCTTCACTTTTCACATAGTTCCTGTAGGATAACTCTCGGTTTTCGCGCAGTGAAAGCCACTGGCAACAACAAACACAAAAACTGGCACTTTTAAATATTTTTGTTGAGGATCTCACTCATCATAGTAATAATTTCTGCCGAAAGACTGCTGAATACAGGCCTTCCTGGCACTCAGCATTCAGCGTCACCACATCAACCGGTGCTGTGCGTCTTTCATATATTCGATGCCCGCGACCTCAAACTGGTTATCGGTCTGTAGAGGGAGGCTTTTCAGCCCCATCGACCACCCGTTCTTCGAGCAACTGAGATCTATCAGGCGTGAAATATTTGCATCCAATCTAATGTTTTCGATAATTCAGTTTGAACACTCTTCTGCCACGCATCGGTCTTCGTTGAGGTTTCTCTAAGGAAGACAAGGATGTATCTTCATCACTCGTTTTATAAGTTTTTATATATTATTTTGTATTTATTTCGCTTGATTCTTGATTAACGTTTAAGCAAGGGCTTGTCAACTATCAACTGCCAAATGTAACCAGTGTAACTAGATTTGACGAGCACCAAGTCGCCGAAAATTTCGTTTTTCCATTTATAAAAAACTCAAGACGACCACTATTCATTAAAACCACGAAACATTCTACGAAACGTAAATTTGTGCCTTGAACACCCTAGAATCTAATATCAACTTGAATGCGTTTGACACAATAATCATTATTGGTTCCGCATAAAACATTTTTCAGCATTTCTTTATTTTCCCTGTGTTGTCACGACTGAAGTATAATGAAAAAAGAGATGAAATGTTAAAAGCATTTTGATTTCCAGTTATTTTCATCATTCCTGAGGATTAGACATTCTTATTCCGAAATCGCCTAAAATAGTCCCATGTTTTTAGGGTTCCGTACACAAAGGCAAAACGGGACCCTATTACTATTAGTCCACGATCCATCTGTCTGTCCGTTTGTCACCAGGCTGTAACTCATGAACCGTTATACTCGTAGCTAGACAGTTAAAATTTTCACAGATGATGTATTTCTGTTGCCGCTATAACAACAAATACTAAAAACAGAATAAAATAAATATTTAAGTGGGCTTCCCATACAACAAACGTGTTTTTTTTTTGCGGTTTTTTTAGTAATGGTACGGAACCCTTCGTGAGTGAGTCCGACTCGCACTTGGTCAGTTTTTTTAAGGTAGCCTAATTGGCGATCAGTCACCGATCGTAAAAATTGATCGCCACGGCCACCCTTCCGAGTCTAAGCCTAAATGGCGAAATGTCGCCCAATCTGGCCACACTGATTATGTAACGTTGACAACGGTTTGAGAATTTGAGAATGATCAAATGTGTTTTTCTCAGTTGTGAAACCCAATTGAACGTCAATGAAGGTTTTTTGTATGACATAAGGTATACTTTGGCATGACTTGACTACGTATACTTAAACCTTGCTCAGCATCGCAGAAAACAAAGTGGCAGATGATCAAGAGTGACAGATGCTTAAATCGAGAGAAGCATATACTTATTTACCTCAGAAACCGGCCATGAGTAAATAAAATAAATAATGCGTGTGTATATTTGCATACTGGATACGTACGAATTCTTAGCTGCTGTTACCTTTGGCGATCCCCGACGTGAGTACGATGCTTGGGTAAATTTTTTATTACTTATAGGGCCAAAACATGTTATTTTAAACATTTTGGAGGATTTTTTATATCGTTTTTTGATTTTGAGTTTTATCTGAAACTAGTTGTACCCAGCTTAAAATAAAAATAAAATGAGCAAGGAACCTTCGCGGGCATATGCAGACAACCAAATTTTCACCAAATACCGCTCCAGCCATTTTGGAGTTCATAGAGTGGAGTTCATAAATAAATGAGTATGTATGTATGTTCATACTCATTTATTTATATAGATCTGAAATAAGGTTGTTATTCTGTCTTCAAGAACGATCTTCAATTGTTTTGTGCATATAACGTTTGAATATACGCGATGTTTAATCAATTAAAGAATCGTGGGAAAACCTCTAATTGTTTCATAGTTAGGTACCCAATGCAATTATAGATCGTCAGACAGTGAAATTGATAAAATGATCAAAATATAATGATTTGTATGTATTCGCTTTGTTTTAACTAGTAATCAAGATTAAAAGATATAAAAAGTGAATTTTAATCAAATCTTTGTCCATGGCTTGCCGTCAGAGTGGCGGCTCACGTGCGTTTTACAATATCAGAGCTTGTATAACATTTAAGAAGTTTTTAAATGGTGTTTCTGTATGTACAATATGTTTCCTGGGTAGAAAAATGATAATTCTATTTAGTCCATCAGTGACATTATCAAATAATATTGGACCGTATTTTTTGCTTTATCAAATAAATAAAATTGACAAAGATAGAGTGCAACAAAGTTCAGCAGTGACGTCACTTTGTCAGCATAAAGTGTAGCACACCGTGACATCACGCGATATTTAAACACAAAGAATCGTCGTAATTTTTTGTTAAGGTGGCAAAATAAAAAATACGAGTCCAATATTTTTAGGATATCTAGTAATTTTTGTAACTATTGACGGACATTTCATTCCTACAATCAAATTTGAAAAGCTATTGATTTGAAATTCACCCGCCAACCTGACATTAGGATGACGGCTTAGTTTAAAATGATGTTTGCTACGCATACAGACACGTATTTTTATACTTATTTTAGTACAAAAAGTTTATTTTAGAGTTTATTTTTGATCCATTTGGTTGAATACTTAATAGGTTAAAAGATCACACAGATATAAATATGACCCCGTTGTCAGAAAGAGATAAACATACTGTTCAAACGTACATTCGTGTCGCGACCAGACGCAGGACTTCAGCTTGTGTTTGTATTGATGCGCAGACGTCGGTAAAACGTATCTACCTCAGCCCCCCTAGCCAAGTTACAAACGCTTCGAATCTCTTTCTAAAATCGTTAACGCCTTCTATTTGTATGGTCTGACCACATGATTATCGTTCAGATGTGTCATTCCCATACATTGATTCATTTTCTACTATCGTTATCAATTGTAGATTGTCAACTTGGCAACAGGTGCTGTATATATATAACATGATTGAGAAAGAAAGTAAAAGACACTACTACGCAAAATGGGGGCCCCATAGCGCTGGTTTTGAGTGATAGCCAGTGCCGACTTTATTAATGACATCGAACCGGACCCGTATGGTCCAGTTTAAGAAGTCAATATTACCTTTGAAGCTCTCGTCCCTAATTTGGATGTGCAGCTCTAAATACGCAAAGATTTTATGAGAAGTTAGTTCCTATTTGTTTAGGACACAATTTACAAGAAAAATACATGTGCGATGTCACACGTGATAGAAGTGATACTCGCAAAAATATCTAATTCCCCTCGCACGTTACATCCTATAAATGTATGTGTTTGTGTTTTTTTAATGACACTTTTTCTTTCATATGGATGTGTTTGTCGCTTTTTCGTTTTATCGAGTTTCAAAGTAAAACGGGGCTAAAGAAATTTTCACTTGAAATTGTGTCAATGATTACTGCTACCAGACGCTCTAGACAAGTTACATTCTATCATCAAAAGCGTTGCGATAGCGTTTAAATAACCGGGCAATTGCATGTCGGACTATTCACATTTAGGGTTCCGTACCAAATGTGGCAGTGGGCTGAAATGATGATGATGATGACCAAATATATATTGGTATTTGTTTGTATAATATACCTACGTACTAATAAATATTATCACAAAATTTCAAGTTCATAGGTCAATGGGAAGTGCCGGAATAAAATTTTGTGACAGAGGACGGACACGTGAGTAACAGCAATAGGGCTCCGTTTGGAGGATCTTGTACGGAACCCTGAACATTTGTCATTACAAAAAGTATTGGATTGTCAAGCGTTATCGAAAAGTCACGTGACCAATCCGCGCCATCGCTTTTAGAATATTATTTTGTCTAAATAAGTCTCTGAATCTACTATTTGACATTTATATAATATAAATAGTTCTAAATCCTAATCCAACAGTCGAAAATCCTTTCACTGCACTTTTTGCCGAGCGCTTGCAGGCAACAGACCAGACGCATCTGCGGTTGTTCACAACCAACCAGATTAATTTCCCGGTACACTCGGCCAGCATAAATTGTGGCTACCCTCGCTTTTGTTGGAAGGAACTCAGTTTTAATTAGTGCAAATTTGGGGTATTAATCTTGGAGCAGCGATTCTGTCTGGATAGTGCTAAGTGATAAATTGTAGAGGTTATCTTCAGGTTTGGTGTACGCAGCAGGGAATGTTTTAAATGGAGGATAGATAACTGAAGGGGTAAGGGTCCTTACTGATGATGTGGCACAATTTAAATTGGGTCAATACGCGATATCACGCACGTATTAACAAAAAAAAACAAGTGCCAATTGCTGGGCATTGCGTTCATGTGAGGACGCGAGTTGATCCGGGAGAGAACTGAAATTGTCGACATAGTTCAGAGAATAAGTAAGCTGAAATGGCTTTGCGCCGGCCATATTAGCTGTAGAACCTATGTCTGTTGGGGTAGACGTGTTCTTGGGTGGAGACCGCGAACTGGTAAGGTAGGATGCTCTAAGGCTAGGTGGAGCGATGATCTTTGCAGGGCGAGAGTTGCCAAAAATCGAAGTAAATGGCGTGCAATTGCAGAGGCCTATGTCCAGCAGTGGACTGCTAGAGGCTGATGATGATGATGATAATGCGTCCATGTGAACGGCGACATTGAAATGAGTAAATACAGAACGCTTATCATATCTTATGTTATATGTTTATTAAAAGCGGGTCTTCGTAGGAATATAAGGATTCAATATACAAGATATTTATTTAAATATTCTTCGAACGTGCTCCAACGAACCACCTTAATCCGGTGCCATTACTTTATACGTATCTTTTTCCAAGTTTTAGTACAGTCTATAAAATATGAATATCATAATTTAAATAGCAATAAGTTAATGGTTCCTGAGGAATACGAGTAGGAAATCGAAGAAAAGCTTATTACCTATTAACAGAATTTAATTTAATAATAATTTTGGATAATTATATCAATGCTATTAGCGTAGGAACATAAGCCATTTCCGATGAAACAGAATACTTATATATGCAGTAAGACAATATTGTTCTATTTTGAGCAGGATACGAAAAACCTTCCGTTTGCTTTGTAATAATATTATACGTTAATCCATCTACAGAGCATTAATATTCTTAAATTATTTAATACAAGCCACCCACCCCGACTTCGCACGGGTAGACATTTATTTATATTAGACATTATTATAAATAGGTAGCCTGCATGGAAAGAACTTTTTAATTGTTAATAATGTTAATTTAAAAAGGCCATTATATTCAATTTTTGTCACGTCCGCTGCCGTTAACAAATATACTCCCCTCACCCGCACCTTGGTATCCTCTCCGTCGAGCGTCGCCCATCGCGCGTTGTGTTATTCTTTCTAGTAGGTAATTAGTTTTAATTATATTTTTAAATTCATAATATATTTTGTATGAAATGTCCAATTACAATAATTTAGATTAAACAGCCTTTATTACGAAGTAATTTATTTGGGTAAAGATAAATACCATGATAAGAAGAACGTGGTCTGATTTTGATCGGCTAATTTATTAACATTTTAAATGTAAAAAAGTAGTTATAATGACATAACTACAACATTTGGACATACGGTATCGATGTTTTTTTGAAATATCATTATATGTTCTTTATTTTTTTTTTGTTCTATGATCAATAGTTTTCGCAGCGCATGAGATGTAAGGCGATTTATTTTGTTTTTTACTCCTTGGATTACATTATTGAAATTTTCGTAAGGATCCCTAATTTAACTCGATTAACAATATAGCTGTTACTAAGTGATAATGAAGCATTCCATTGGTGATTGGTAATCATAGGTCCAATAGTTTTTGAGTTTATCCATTACAAACTAAATTACAAATCTTGCCTAATATAGTGTAGAAAATATAATAATGCAGTTTTGTTGAATTTTATGCCAACAATCAACATAAATAAAAATAGAGCACATTAATGCTGACTGTATAATTTCAAACTTCAGCCTTTCACAACAAAAGCTTACATGATCATCTTTGAACAATATTTAAATCGCAGATCTAGATAAATATTCTACAAAAAATAACCCTAAACAGATTCAATATGGTTACCAAATAGATGCGATCACATATGAGATCGTTATTGGGCGACAAAATCCCTAATAACAGCCGCTTTGGATACAAAGTACCCAAAACATGCTCGAAATTGGCACGATAATAGGAAAGAATGTTTCAAATTATTTTCGTGGGCCAGGATTTTGCCTAACAGAAGATAGATACATAAAGATATTAAGGAAATTGCTTTGCACACCGTAAAGGTTTCGAAGACAAAGAGTTTCGGAAACGGATACAATGTAATACATTGACAAGATCAAACGTCGCTTCTGTAACAACAGAAACTCGTTAAAATAAAATAACTCTATTGTTTTTCTACAATTTAAGTCATGGCTCTGACACAAAAGACAAAAGCATATAGTTAATATTTTATTGCCTGTAGATACTTTGCAAAAAAGAACAGAAACGGCTTGGGAGCCCTTGCGATATTCATCATAAAGAGATCGTTACGGCAAGGTACTCAGTTATTTTTTAAAAAATTCAGGCACAGGTAATTGTGATTTTAACTTTACGTTAGTATTTGCGGTTATCTTATTTAAATGGATTCCTGTAATCCAATAGCAATAACAGAGATACTATTACTGTATTTTTCTCAAAAAGCGATACTACTTATTTCAAGTTGAAACACTCAACAGATACAGCAAACGTACTACTGCAAGACTTCCATGAACCAAGTGCAGTCCATACAGTTGCAGTCAGAAGCAAACTCAACTTATGAACCATAACTTTGAATAGACAATTACGTGCGATCGCTTTGTCTATAACTAGAAACTACCCTCAAACCAAATTAAGTTTCCATTTCTCTCTACAGATCTTTCGGAAACATTAAACAAAGCATTCCTTATGAATGCTAAGAAGCATCATTTGACAGCCGGATGTTTTTACTGACAACTTGATATTAATTTTCTGGGCCTTCGATCCGTTTAAAATTTCGACTACCCTCCGAATGAAGCGCTCGACAGTTCAGCGGATTAACTGGTTTTTGGGCTGTTACAAAGAGGAAAGAAGTGTCTTAAATGCGGCAAAATAGGTCATTTTAAGTTACAATGTAAAAGTCAAATTTTGAAAAGAAGACATGAAGACACTAACACAGATAATGGACAGAAAAAGGTTTCAAAAAAATTCAAGAAATCTTCAAACGCACATGAAGTAAGAAACATAGAGGAGGAAGAGGAAGAAAATACCAGTCAAGTAGATTATTTATTTAACATAAACGGAAATGATATGGTTCATTGTTTAGTCGGCGGAACCAAAATAAATATGATGATAGACTCAGGATGTAAGCATAATCTTATCACGGACAAGACATGGGATAAAATGAAAAGCATGGGCGTAAGGGTAACTGATGAAGAGAAAGAACCAAAAAAGATGTTTTTCGCTTATGGCTCGGAAACACCATTGCGTCTTTTGGGATCTTTTCGTTCTGATATTGAACTTGCCGGAAGAATAGAAAATTCAGTTTTCTACGTAGTGTACAAAGGCACACGAAATTTATTAGGAAGGAAAACAGCAATCGGCCTTGGAGTTTTAAGAATTGGAATAGACGTTAATCAGATTGGAACCAAACCTTTCCCTAAACTCAAAGATATTTTAATACAAATACCTGTTGATGACAAGATAAAGCCCACAGCGCAGCCATACAGAAGAATCCCAATTCCACTAGAAGAAAAAGTTGAACAAAAAATTGCAGAGCTACTTGATAAGGACATCATTGAAAAGGTCCATGGACCCTCAGATTGGATATCCCCGATAGTTCCTATAATAAAAGAAAATGGTGACATAAGATTATGTGTCGACATGAGACGCGCTAATAGGGCAATCAAACGAGAAAACCATCCATTACCAACAATGGATCAGCTGTTGCCAAAAATCAGGAAAGCTAAAGTTTTCAGCAAACTAGATATAAAAGATGCGTTCCATCAGCTTGAACTCCATCCTGATTCGCGAGATATTACAACTTTCATATCGGGAAAAGGATTATATCGTTATAAAAGATTAATGTTTGGGATTACATGCGCTCCTGAGATATTCCAAAAGACCCTCGAACGCATTTTAATTGGATGTGAGGGAGTCATTAATTTCATTGATGACATTTTAGTCTTTAGCGAAGACCAAAATGAACATGATGTTAGACTACAAAAGGTGCTAGAAGTCCTAAAGGAGCACGACGTTGTCCTGAAAGAAGAGAAATGTATCTACAATGTGCATAAAGTCCAGTTTTTAGGCCACGAACTTTCACAGAAAGGGATAAGACCACTGGACAAATACATATCAACTATTAAGGACTTCAGAGCACCCCGCACAGTTTCAGAACTGCAAAGCTTCATGGGACTTGTGAATTATGTGGGTAAGTGGATACCTAACATGGCTACTATCACAGAACCTCTAAAAGAATTATTAAGACGTAAAACGGCGAGAAACGCTGATATAAGTGAGCTGTGGAAAGAAAATCAGGAGATAGCATTTAAAACGCTTAAGACTACTTTGAGTGAAATACCGAATTTAGGTTATTACAACGTCAAGGAGAAGACTTTGGTATTTGCCGACGCCAGTCCCGTAGGGCTAGGTGCAGTATTAATTCAAATTAATGAATCAGGGCCACGTATAATTGCGTATGGAAACAAAACTTTAACCGATTGCGAGCGACGGTACTGCCAAACCGAAAAAGAAGCCTTGGCTCTCGTGTGGGCCGTGGAACACTTCCACATGTTTTTGTATGGAAAGCAATTCCAGCTCATAACAGATCACAAGCCCTTAGAAGTGATATTCGGACCAAAGGCAAAGCCGTGTGCTCGCATCGAACGGTGGGTATTGAGACTTCAATCATACGACTACCAAATCACTTATCGCCCTGGAAAGAACAACATTGCTGACTCCCTTTCAAGACTTTGTAAAAACCTCGACGGACCTAACAACATTAAAGGAGGTACAGATTATGTACACAACATAGTGCAACAAATAAAACCCGTAGCGGTGTCGCTGGAAGAGATTGAAGCTCATTCTAGACAGGATCCAGACATACAAAAAGTAAGAGAAGGTGTATACAACTCCAAATGGGACGAAAATGTCAAAAACTACAAAATTTTTGAAAATGAGTTATGTTTCTGTGGTGACATTCTTTTGAGGGGTACAAAAATAGTTGTACCGAAACTACTACGACAGAAAGTTTTAGATGCTGCGCATGAAGGGCATCCCGGAGTTGTTGCCATGAAATCCCGACTTCGGACCAAGGTCTGGTGGCCTAGATACGATAATGATGTCGAGAAACTAGTTAAAGCCTGCAAAGGCTGTACTCTGGTATCTGCACCGAACCCCCCGAACCCAATGAAAAGAAGGGAATTGCCAACACAACCGTGGGTTGATACCGCAATCGACCTTCTAGGTCCCTTGCCGTCTGGCGACTATCTGCTAGTGATAATAGACTATTATTCGAGATACAAAGAGATTAAGGCCTGCCGCGATATATCTAGTAAAGCCGTAATAGCAATTTTGAAAGAGATGTTCAGTCGATTAGGATGTCCAGTCACAATTACGGCCGATAACGGCAAACAATTCGTGAGCCAGGAATTTAAGGATTTCTGCCGTAATAACAACATACATTTGTTTAACACGATCCCATATTGGCCGCAACAAAATGGGGAGGTGGAAAGGCAGAACCGGGACATAGTCAAGCGCTTAAAGATAAGTCAAATTGAAAAAAAGAATTGGAAAGAATCCCTTCTTGACTATCTCACTATGTATAATGGCACACCGCATATAACCACGGGGAAAACGCCAGCGGAATTGTTTTTTCAGCGCAAATTTAATGACAAGATTCCAATGATAGATACACTTGAGTATATCTATAGGGATCAAGACGTAAGAGATAGGGACAAAATCCAGAAGGAAAAAGGAAAAGAGTACGCGGATCAGAAAAGAAAAGCTCGGGAAGGAGTTTTACAAGCAGGAGATGAGGTGTATATAAAAAATATGCACAGAACAAACAAACTCTCTCCAAATTTTGAGCCAACACCTCATACGGTAAGATCATGTAAAGGAGGGGATATAGAAATCGAAAATAATGAAACAGGACAGTGACTTAGAAGGAACGTGATGCACTTAAAGAAAATAGATGGGGAGTGGCAGGTAACGGATGGTGAAGACGTCAGTAATAAGGACGCGTCCGTGGAAGGAGAAAACAAAAATATATATATATAAAAGGAAAAAGTATAGAAATAGGAAGCGAAGGAAGTTAAATGTATGCATGGCATGCAAAGAGGAAGTGAAAAAAAAAAAAAAAATGGTACTTGGAAGCTAAGAAGAAAATTAAAAGTAAAAAGGATGATGATGATGATGAAGATGTCTGTGATGTCTAAAGTGATGATTATAGGTAACTATGTGAAAATAAAGTTGATTGATAAAATTGTTGTTTCATTACATTATAAAAAAAAATACAATCTAAACAGTAAGGAAGGGATGTAGTATATGCGAGAAAGAGAAGCATATATCTGTCGTCTCCTGCGCACACGGCACGACTCGAGACGCGGCGGACGCGCTGGGTCGATGAGCGCGGAAGCGGGGAAGTGTGTGTGACCGGTGGTGGCAAGGAGCCGATATAATATCTAATTAAATTGTTTGAATACAAAGTGCAACTGTTGTGACCAGTGATCCAGGTAAACAATTACATTTCCCAACAACTGGATACTACAATCGGTGTTTTAACAAATGAAATGTATCGTTTAATTGTTTGTTTGCCTGTGACGCTCTCTGTTGTGGGTTTGAAAATATGCAGAAAAAATTATGTTTTTTTTTTGGTTCTGACATGGAGTTGTGCACATAAAATGATTATCTACAATTGTGGTAGTAAATGATAAATGATTTTATTTATGTAAGTTGGTTTGTACAAACACTTTTACATGTCGAACATATTTTTAAAACTAGATGAGGTCGGCGTTTCCTATCTGACTACTCTGAGAAGAAAGGCCGAAACAAACTCAGAGGTCACAGTCTCTTTTAAAGTCCAGACAAAATCTTGATTAGATCATGTGAAGACCATGTAGACTGATGTCTGAAATGTTCTTTTGAGGAAAGAACCAGCCAAATTGAGTGGACCCGTCCAGTCAGTGCACGCATTTGTCAATAACCGAGCAGCTCAACTCAGAATTTAAGGAGCTTAACGATTCGACGAACAATACCAAAGAAAGGACATTCGGGTAGGCCGCATAAACTACTCAAACTGCCAGACCATGATTAAAAACTAAGATAAATTTAAATAAAAACAAAAAAAATAAAATTATCCACATAGTCTTCACATTCACAATAATTAAAATAAAATAATATAATACTTTAAAAAGTAAATATTCTTGTCATTGCAAGAAAACCAGAAAAAAAAAATATAATAACAAAATGCATGGTGCAAAATATAATAAAAAAACAAAATTAATTGGAGCAGCTCAATCCCAAGCCTTTTTGTCCTCAATGTAATCTTTTGTTGTATAAAACGCTTTCTGGCACAACTTACGTTTAATGAAAGATTTGAATTTATTAAGACTTAGATCTTGTACGTGGCTTGGAAGCTTATTATAAAAGCGTACACATTGACATCTAAACGAGCCACCTATTTTCTTGAGCCTTGTTATAGGTACTACAAATTTGTGTTCGTTCCTAGTATTTATGTTATGGATATCACTGTATTTTTTAAACAATTTTATATTTTTATGGGCATATAAAAGATTTTCATAAATATACTGAGAAGGCACAGTCATTACATTAATCTCCTTAAATTTCTCTCTTAGAGAGTGTCTCGGGCTTAATTTATAAATTGATCGAACAGCTCTTTTCTGCAAAACAAAGATAGTCTGGATGTCGGCGGCATTTCCCCACAACATAATACCGTACGACATTACACTATGAAAATAGCTAAAATATACTAAACGGGCTGTCTCTATGTCAGTTAAATTACGAATTTTTCTAACAGCATATGCTGCGGAGCTTAGCTTCTTTGACAATTTATCTATATGTGGGCCCCACTGAAGCTTAGCATCCAAAGTTAAGCCTAAGAATACTGTGCTATTTTCAGGATTCAATTCTTCGCCCTTTATCAACACATCGGTTTTCACCTGCCTAACGTGAGGTAGGGTAAACTTAATGCATTTGGTTTTTTTTTATTAAGAAGTAAATTATTAACATTGAACCAGTGAACTACTTTTGAGATCGCGCTATTTACATCGTCAGTAACCAGCTGCTGACGTTTAAGTTTAAACAAAAGTGAAGTATCATCCGCAAACAACACTATATCATGGTTATCCTTTATGAGGTAAGGCAAGTCATTAATATAAATAAGAAACAAGAAAGACTCTCTCTGGAAAGCTTTAAAACATACATTCATAATTAAATATTTAAATTACGAACCACATCATTTTCCCTTATAAAATTAGACTCACGATTAAAAAAGGAATACCATTTTGTCTAAAAACCCAATCATTATTACGTGAACTTGTTACAAATATTTTAAGATCCACCAACATAATTATTATTCGGGGTCTCAAAATTGAATTTAAAACTCCCAAGCTTCTGCACCATGTTGGGCGCCAATAAACAATTAGTGGCGCCCAGCAGGGTCTAATGTAATCAAAATAGTCTGTCTATACTCGCCCGATAATATCGATACCAGAAGTATCAATTAACGTAAGGGACATTTTGGCGAAAATGAGTTATATATATCATTGGATTCAGAATTTCACGCTCTATCGATTGGTATTATTAAATTTCTCTATCGTTACAAAATTGTCCTTTACGCTACAAATTTTTGGACTGTGTAAAACGATTTATAAAAAAAATGATTTAACAGCCATTCTTCTCAGAAAATTAAAGTAAGGGACGAGATACTATGACATCGACCCTTACCTTAAACCTTAAATCAGCTAACTTATATAACATATCCCTTACTTTAATTAATTTATTTTATTATTTTATTTTAAGTTGACTGTATTTAATTTAATATGAAATGTGGATTATCATTATCATTATTTTCGAATTTGTTTTTGTATGTTTGACATATTAGTGGTCTATTTATAATTATTTTTGAATTTCTATCCTTGACATTCTATTAAATTATTCATAAATTATATAAATTATTATTGTTATTGAAAGTTATTGTTATTTAAGGGTATTTCTTTTAAAATTTAATTGTAATCTATTGTAATGTTTTATTGGTGTTTTAACTTACCAAAAATTTCAACACAATGTATTTTGTTAAGAAATAAATGACTTATGACTTAATTATTAGAGTTTTTTTAAGAATTATTCACTTACATTATTATCTCACAAAACTACCTTTACTAAATGCTCCTTACTGTAATATGCCTATTACGTAACAAGTAGAAATCAAATTTGTATTGGCTTTATTTTATTTGCTTTTGAAGATCGTTGCTAAAATACTGAGTCCTTACATTAAATTGATTCTCATGTCGATACCAGAAGTATCAATTAATGTAAGGGACAAACCATGGTATTTCAGGAGAGTCCAAAGCGATTTTATTTTTTTTATGTCTGTCTATAACTTTATTTTTTATGTCTGTCTGTAACGTATAATTTTCTATTTCTCTTGCTGCTTACACTATGCTCGACGATTTACACATAAAATATTAGTAAAGTAAGGCAAAACTAAACACCTTTCTTTAATGTAAGGGACATGCTATATTTGAAACCACTTGGGATTCCTAAATCTATAGCATGAAAGAAGAGGAAATTCTAAGAAACTTTGCTCTAGACACAATCAAAATTGGAGCCGACAGCAAAAAGTTATAGAGAGATAAAAAAAAAACGTTTTTTGGCTCCCTTACATTAATTGATACTTCTGGTATCGATATATTAGTACTAATAAAGGTTCTCATTTTCAGGCAATATTACCGTTAATTAATAATAATCCTATAAAAGTTTCTACGATACTGCAAACAGAGAATTAACTTTTCAACCTTGAAACAAATATAAAAAGTTCATTTTCTCTTTACCCTTAACTCAGTTCGTTTAATATAAAAACCTAAACTTTCCACAAATTTACTATAAAATTCATCCCGACCTCGTATGGTCTAGAGTAGATTTTATAAAAATAACAAGCCAGTTCTTGTGGTCTGAAATATGAGTGAGTTCATATCTTTTACCGAGCTTGTTCAATAAGATCGGATTCAATACCGCAACTTGGCGCAGGTTTGTGATCATAATTGCATTGCGGCTGGATTGCGGTACTTCTTCTTGTATTTGCAATTGTTTTAAATTTTCTTTTGTATGCAATCATTTCGTTAAGTGAAGATGAACCAGCCGGGGGATTAAGGCACAGAGATTCGATACGCATGCATCTGCCTAATATCTTTTTCACCCTATTTATTTTCTGTTATAAAAAAATGTAGGTAGTATATGTTATTGTTGTTTGATTTATTTCTCGTCTTTACTAACTTAATTTAAGTACTACTAATACTATTGTTAAGGGTTTAGCATAAGCATGTTATTATAATGTATGTCGTTTTGTGACAAATAAACACTTTTTCTTTCTTTTCTTACTTTCTATACGAAACATTTGTAACTTCGCCAGGGGTCGCCAAGTTACAAATGTTTCGTATCGAATCTCTTTCTACAATCGTTAACGCGTTCTATTTGTATGGTCTGACCACATGAGTTAACGTTCAGATGTGTCATTCCCATACATTGATTCGTTTTCTACTAGCGTCGTTCGTTGTAGATTGTCAACTTGGCTATAAGCAGGGCTTTGAGGAGTTCTTGAATTTGAGTCAAGGGTGAGATCTTTTACCATTTATGGATTTTGATAAAAAAGAGAAAATAAATACCTTGTTTTTTTATGTTAAGGGCTGGGTAAATGTGTGATGCACAATGAAATTTTGTAATTCCATTGTTTAGATTGTTATTAAAAAGCATTTTGTTGTGAGACCAAGAAGGAACACATTTTTTTGCAATAGGTACATACATACGTAGTTCACGCCTTTTTTCCATGGGGAGGCAGACACTACCAAATGCCACCTACTACGATCCTTATATACTACTTTTTCTTCATTAACCTTCATACTATCTAGGCTTATACGCACACCCGTTTGTTGAGTACTACGCACCTGACCTTTCAGAAGATATCGGCAATACTTAGAAAAAATATAACAAAACAGAAACACTCGGCAAACAATAATTAAATTTGAAATAAAGCCATCCCCAATTACATAAAATATACTCAATACCTCTGTTCAATAGTTTGCAGTCATTCTCCAAACCAAACTGCAATTCCGTAACACGTTGAGTTGATGTGTCTGTGTGCATGTCTGTCTGTGGCATCGTAGCTCCCGAACGGATGAACCGATTTTGATTTTGTTTTTTTTGTTTGTTCTTAGCTATGATTGATTAATATCAGTTGACCCTTTAAAAGTTATCCGCATTTTCCTCTTTGAATCTGGGTTTTTTCGCAAGATATCATGTCATAATTACGTGTTTCGATAGATTGTTGATTGAAGCGTGTCTACTGCTAGGTATATCATATATTATTTAAAAAGCATCAAAAATAAATTTAACTTAAAATTTTAAAGACCCCCGATATAAAAAACCTCTTAAAAGCAACAAATAAGCCTCGTACTTGCGTCGGGGAACCGCTTAGTAAATAAAATAAACTCCTTAAAATGTTTGTTTGTGCATATCATGTGGATAGGCAAAAATTGGAGAACCCACCTGCTACAATACATTTTTGTTCGTTTACGTTCATACTTCTTTACTGATAATTTTTACACCATCATCCTTTTTCATTTTTTTTTGCTTTCTGGCACCTGGATTTTTTGATTGTCAATTTATTTATGTTTCAATTTTGGTGAAAAACGTAAAATGTAGGTTTATTTTATTACTGTCCTAAATTGAAAGACATGCGGTGGAGTACATGGAGGCTAGATTTATGAATATTAAAAATTGTTTGACACATTGCAAGCAATGAGAAGTCATTGTCCAGAATTGAGTGAAGGCAACCCAACTGGCTAATAATTATGATGATTGAGTTATAGCAATGATCTCAACATTCACGTCTTCAATTTCATGTATTTTACAAATCCAAGTTGCAATATCATCTCGGCGACAACCAATGCCAAAAACTTGTTAAAATGCAGGGAGAAAGATGTTTTAAATAGATTTTTACAGTGATGCAAATTTTCCTTTACATTTAAAGAAAAAATATTTTTAATTAATTTATTATTATTTAATAAAAAAAATAAAAATTAAATAAATTAATAATAAATTAAATAATTAATTTTTCTTAAATATTTATTATTTAAGAAAAATTATAATTCTATTTAGTCCGTCAGTGAGATTATCAAATAATATTAAACCCGTATATTTTGCTTTAAAAAAAATGCAAATATAAAGAGCATCAAAGTTCAGGAGTGGGGGCTTGTGACGTCACTATGTCAGTATAAACTTTAGTAGACCGTGACGTCACACGATATTTAAACGCACTGTATCGTCGTAATTTTTTGTTTACGTGGCAAAAGAAAAATACGTGTCCAATATTTTTAGGTAATATAACTGACGGACTAAATAGATTTTTTGTAATCTATCCTAACTAAATCTACACTATAATATAAAGAGAAAATATTTGATTGTTTGTAAATTTGTTTGTTTTTATTGAATAAACTTAAAAACTACTTCACCGATTTAAAAAAATCTTTATTTATTTATTTATTATTTGGTTCACCAACAATTGTAAACACTGGTATAAGCAAATTAACAGCAGCAAAAAATTCAGAATATAGTGTAACAATCACTTACAGGTAAACTCTGCATGCACACAAAACGTTGTCGCAACTTACAACTTGTACTTAATTAAACTTAATAAATTAAACTAAATCTAAACAAATTAAACTAAATAAAACTAGGTATTACAAAAAAAAAATATAAAAATAGGTAACATGGTTGCCACACCCAGCGAGATACCGCAGGGCTAGGAAACTCAATATTCGGGAAGATACTTATTAAAACTGGCTTTCAATTTGCCTAAACTGTCAAAATGGAGATCGATCCGATCACTGCAACAGTTCACAATCCTGCAAAATTTCGCGTAGGGAGAATTAGCACCCAAAACCGTTCTCCTTTGCGGACGGCAGAGTGGTGTTATTGGACTGCGAGGAATTCTTGAGGGGGCACGGAAGTCAAAATTACTTAAAATTTGTGGGCAGTCGATTTTATGGGCCATAACTTTGCACACAAACATCGCGTCATTCAGACGTCGACGTTTGTCCAGAGAAACCATATTAAAATGCTTGAGCCTATCACTATATGATCACATTTTCTTGGTCAAACCGCTAGCATAGGCCAGGTGCCCCAGAAAACGTTTTTGTACACGTTCAAGACGCAATGAGTGAGTAGCATAGTGTGGCCGCCAGACCTCGCTGTAATACTCTAATATGCTTCGAATTAAACAATTATAAAGGATTATTTTTGTTCTGCTGCTTTTGATTTGTTTTGTGTTTCTGATAACAAACCCCAGCATTTCGGACGAATTTTTCACTACACTATCCACGTGGAGAATAAAAGTTAGTTTCCGATCAAACATAACACCAAGGTCTTTTATTGTGTCCAATTCCTTTATTTTTTCTCCGTCAATATAATTATCCTGGTCAATGAGATGATGTTTCCTGGTAAATTTTATATGGTAACATTTGCTAGGATTTAGAAGCATCTGATTTATTTGGCACCATATCACCAATTCATCCAAGTCACTTTGTAATTCAGAGGCGTCATGCTTAGATTTAAGGCGCAAGTATGCCCCAATGGCCTTGAGCATCCCGGCGAAGCTAAACTCACACACCGGCACGGCTCACGCATACATAGCGAGCGCGGACTGCGATCAAAGAATATGCATGGACGCAGAGATGCGACTAACAGGTTGCATTCTTGCCTACGATTCCGTAAATAAATATTATGTTTTTACTAGACATTATTTTTATATAATATAGGTCGGACAAGTAAAACAAAATAGGTTACATTAAAACTCTAAAAGGTTAGGTTAGGTTGCATTAAAGCCCCCGTACCATGACGTTTCAAAACTATCATGGTTCTACAGTTAATTTTGAGTGTCCCTCGACCGGCAAACTATTTATGGCGCCCGTGTTATTGTTTTTCTATTGTGTCTGTAATTATGCCGGCTGAGTTGGCATAGTCAATACAAACTTGCTCTGAGCCGGTCGGCCTCTGATGTTTTAAGTTATTATATTCGTTTAAAAATACTAAGTAGGTAATTTAAAATAATTACGTTAAAAAACCCAATCTGGCATGATATATAATTATAAATAATAATACAGCATAAAGTCATAATTATCCAGTTACTTAGGCCGAGTTTTTCACCTCTAAATTATCGCAGAATTAATGAGACAAATTATCAAGCACGCGTTATCTGCTGTGATTGGCTGTTGAAATTTCATCCAAGCGGTGAGAAACTTGGCCCTAGCCTCTTTCAAATTTAACCAAGATCGATTCAGCTTTTGAGAGTAACATTCTCACCCCATCCTCAAAACTTTAGAAATGATTTCATTTTAATTATTTGCATAAACTGTAATTACTAACTTACATAAAAATCGGCAGTGCGAGCCGGACTCACGCACTGTGGGTTCTGTATAAACATATTTTAAATTATGGTTCTAATGATAAATACCCCACATGCTTATGTACATTTTTCTTGGATTCATCATGACGTGATGTTTTTTTGGATACTATAATTAAAATGGTTACCTATAATGTTTCCATATTAAATTTCTAAGTGACTTTTTAGCACACGTAAGTTTTTATATAAGTTGTGTCGTACTTTACCCAGTTTTAGCAAAGTTAGTGATAACAGTTTATTACTCAATGCTCTCTATATAAGGTTACAAATAAAACACAGTTATTCTAAAAATCAGTAAATTTTAATACTCTTGTACAGTTTTGTTTTGCTAAAACTTGTATTTTTTATCCGTTTTCTGCTTTTTAGGGTTCCGTACCCAAAGGATAAAACGGGACCCTATTTCTAAGACTCCGCGGTCCGTCTGTCTGTCTGTCTGTCTGTCTGTCACCAGGCTTTATCTCATGAACCGTGATAGCGAGACCGTTGAAATTTTTTACAGATGATGTATTTCTGTTGCCGCTATAACAACAAATACTAAAAACATAGTAAAATAAATATTTACGTGGGGCTCCCATACAACAAACGTGATTTTTTTGCCATTTTTGCGATAATGGTACGGAACCCTTCGTGCATGAGTCCGACTCGCACTTGGCCGGTTTTTATGTTTCCCTTCATTTGATTCTACTTCATCTTGTGTTGTGCTTTTTCTTGACTATTTATTGGGTCAATACTTCGCTCTTCATTTTCTTGATCCGATTTTTTTTTTTACCCTTCTGCCGAAGGAGTGTAATGTGTTTATCAGTCAATGTATGTATGTTTGTTCCTATGTGGCGTTCTAGAGACCAAACGCGTTGGCTGATTTTGATGATTCTTACGTCAATCGATTCGTCTTAACCCTGCGAGTGTCATAGGCTATATAAAAATTGAATTGTAGGCGCCATTTTGTAGGGGGGAATATTTTTTTTTCCAAACCCATCGTGTGGGGTATCAAAATAAAGGGTTTTAAGAGGTGCTTTCAAAAATATATAACACTTATATGTTTAAATGAACCTAATTTAAAAAAAAATAACTAAAGATTGTTAATAAAAAATTCATTAAAAAATCAAAAAACTCGACTGCTTAGAAAGCGAACTAAAAAGAAGTAAATAAGAAGAAAATCATGCTGTGCAGTCGGAGGATACATCTGGTTTTGGTCAGCCAGCTCGCGAATTTGTATCCTCCGACTGCACAGCATGATTTTCTTCTTGGTTACTTCTTTTTAGTTCGCTTTTTAAGCAGTCGGGTTTTTTGATTTTTTTTTTCTTTTCTTTTTCTATAATCGCTTCTTGTATATATATCGGGTCTCTTATTCTCATATTTTTTGGCAACCTGGAATCTACCAACTCAGGAAGCAAAAATTCCATATAAAATGAAACTAGTTTTGATTCCATTTCTCGTTTCCAAAAATTGTCATCATTTACTATCCACTCATTTTTTATGTCTTTTGATTCTCCATACCAAATTGCACATAAAGGCAGCTGTAGTAAAGAGTTAGTTTTGGTAACAGGTTTATACTTTTTATGCTATCCTTATATTTACGGGGTAGAACTCAAAATCGGTTGAACGGACCCTAAAAGGGTTGTAGAAATTTCTAATGTTATTTCAAATAGAGTTATAAATAAGAAAATAATAGTTGAAACGTTAGAAAAGTGTGCACGTTCTTGTTCAATGAAATAAACAGCTATCTATTTTACTTTAGATTTTAGTGACAGGAAAGGAGACACTGTAAAATCTTTTTTATGGTTTGTTTACTTTTTATTTTTCTCCCAGTGAATAGAGTATACATAAGGTATAATAATAAGTAGGGTATGTCTTACATAACCAGATGCATTTTCTTAGCCTTTAGAATTCTAAGTTTTCTAGTATTAGTTGGTCTTGGCATTATGATTTATTTACACAATGCACAATATGAATAAAAAGTATTTACAAATTCCCATAAAAAAATAGTCCACAAATAAATAAAAATATAGCGTCCACGCGCACGATTACGTAGGGTACTCTGCGGCGCGCGAGCTAGTCTGTGAATGCACACTAATACAGAAACTAAGTAAATATTTGCACTAACACGTGCGAATGCGCTTTGTCAGACGATAGCGCGGCGGAGCAGCGAGCGACACAGCCTCCCCGTGCCAATGCTAACGCGCGACTGGCTTCGCCCCCGTAGAGAGCCAGAATATATACATTGGACCGTTCTTTGTAAGACTTTCTTTGCAAAATATTGATTGATTTAAATAAGCAAAGTTACATCGAAAGAACCTCTAAACACCAATCTGTCTATCTAAAAATATTTTTAAACATCCAAGTCGTTTTGGAGGAGTTTCCAAAAGTTGCGAAAAAATATCGTGTTGTTAATTATTTTTTTAAAGCAAAACTATTAGTTACACGAAAAAACCTTGTGTTCCAAATTATGTACATGAATCAATAATAAATATATATTTTTTTAAAACCTTTTAACCTAGCCGTTACTAAGGAGTATGCTTTAGAAAGTTACCGTTTTACGGCACTAAAGCGCATGTAGGCCCTTAACTATTTTGACGAATTTTAAGTCATCGGTAAACATAAAAAATTTACAGTGGCGAAAGCAGTTCGGAATATCATTAATAAAAAAGTTAAATAAAACCGGCCCCAAATGAGACCCTTGTGGCACGCCCGAGGATATGTGTCTGACGGTTGATGTAAAGCCATTGACTACTACAAAGAAAGTTCTATTGTCAAGATACGAGCTCAACCATGAGAGTAAAGTTCCAACGATACCATAACTTCTTAATTTGTCAATTAGAATTTGATGCGAGACTCGATCAAACGCTTTGCTGAAATCTGTATATATGACATTAGCTTGGTAGCCAGAATCTATTGCTGTCGTCAGCAACTCAGTAAAAAGCGTCAGATTGGTATTTGTGGATCGAGACTTCACGAAGTCATGTTGTCCCTCACTTAAGTAAATTTTAAGATGATTTTGAATGTAAGGGCAGATCATAGACTCAAAGATTTTACCTAGGGTTGATAAAATTGAGATGGGTCTATAGTTCGAAACTAAGTCCTCGTTGTCGGATTTATGGATGGGGACGACCTTTGCTTCCTTCCACTTTGAAGGAAAGACTCCACTAGCTAAAGATTTATTAAAAATAAGCAACAGAGGCGCGACCAGCTCATTCGCACACTCATAAATGAATATTGGTGGTATGCCATCTGGACCAGCACCTTTGTTGCAGTCTAAACTTTTTAGCTTTTTGTATAAGGTTTTTCACCTATGGATATCTACATTAGGTAGCTAGGCTATCCATAGGTATATTTTTTATCCCGAAAACGGGTCCTGTGAGATGGGTCTTACGGGAGCGAAGCCGCGGGGAAAACCTAGTTTTGTTCGAAAAAAGTCACAATCCTACTAGAAGTTTCAATCAATGAACTTAAACAAAAACGGATAAAACACTCCGTTCAAAGTCGTCGATCAGTTAATTGAATGTCCGTGTAACAGTTGGCCCATAGTCCCCATCCAAAATACCTCGGCGTCACTTTGGATAGGTCCCTCAACTACAGGAAAAATTGCGAAATTGTTAAGAGAAAGGTGCATGCCAGGAACAGCCTGCTACGTCGCCTTACATCCACTAGATGGGGAGCATCTCCCCAAGTCTTGCGAACAACTGGAATGGCGCTCTGTCTCTGTTTTTCCGCTGGTGAATATGCCTGTCCAGTGTGTAGCCGCTCCGCCCACTCCAGTCTAGTGGATACTGCACTAAACGAGACATGCCGAATATCCACTGGTTGCCTTAAACCGACTCCGGTACGATTACTGTATCCACTTATTGGCATCGCGCCCCCGGATGTGCGTAGGACTATGGGAAGCCGTATAGAAAAGGCAAAGCAGGAAAGTGACTCGCGCCACCCAATGCACAAATGCACCTCGGTGCCCCAGAGGCTTAAAAGCCGAAAAAGTTTTCTTGGTTGCGTAAGTCCTTCTACCGGAAACGTCTCCTCGGAAAGATGCGATCTTTGGCGAGAGAAATTTAAACTCCCTGATGATTTCCTAGAGCCATCGGAGAGCCTTTCGCCTGGGCACGCATTGCCTTGGCAGACCTGGAAAACTCTGAACAGACTCCGCACTCAGATCGGCCGCAGCAAAGACAATCTCCATAGATGGAGGTTCTTGGATGGTTCCGATCTTCGGTGCTTGTGCGGTGTCTCCCCACAGACCATGGCCCACCTTTCGTCTTGTGCCGCATGTCCTGTTGTCTGTTCACGTGAGGACCTTATGACTGCGTCGGCGGAGGGCGTTGCCGTGGCTGAATTCTGGGCCAGGCAAGGCATTTAACTAAAAAGAGTCTGTTTGTCATCGACACGCTAAGAAGAAGACAGTTGGCTTAGTTAATCAGTCAAAGGGAAATAAATAAATGCCTCGTACGGGCGCCATAACTGGGTTAACGGTCATTTTGTCGATCGACGATAGTCCTGGGTTTGGCAGCTTAAGGGATGAGTGGGACTCATTTGATGGATTGGGACGAATTGGGTGTTTTAGGAGCAATTCCTATTACTTACCATTAATGGTAAAAGAATATGTTTCATTTTTGTATGGGACTCCGGCATAACCTGTACCTTTTAGGAAAGCTGGGAAACTAACCCCTGATTAGAATAAAGTAGCATATCCAAACTAATAGAATAGAATAGAATAGAATATACTTTATTGTACACCATAAAAGTTATACATCCATTTTATAAGAAAATCTTAATTATACGAGTACAAAGGCGGTCTTATCGCTGACAGCGATATCTACCAGACAACCTTTGGGTGGACTGAAAGAACTTATAATGAGAAAGGGGGTAGTCTGTGGTGTACTGTACATTAAAACATAAATATATACAAAACTATATTGTTACAATAAATACTATCCATAAACTTAAATACACAAATACTTACATACATATATACTTAAATACATACATACACAATATTACATGTTAACAAATTCAGAGAAAGGAGGGACGAAAAATATAAAAGCGTTAGGGAGAAAGGAAATGGTTTTTAACTAGGTTCTTAAAAGAAGCCAGTGACTGGGCTTGTCTAATAGGCAACGGCAACTCATTCCACAATCGCACAGCCTGGACCGTAAACGATTTGTCGTAAAACTTAGTGGAATGAGCAGGCATCAAAAGTTTCAAATTCTCCGATGATCTCAAGTGTCTAGAATGTGTGTCATGAAGGAACTTAAAGCGTTCTTTGAGGTAAGAGGGGGTTATAGGTACAAACAGAATACTGTAGAGTAAAGATAAAATATGGGTATTCCGGCGAAGGCGGATTGGCAGCCACTTGAGCTTAATTCGAAATTCAGAAACATGGTCATATTTGCGTAATCCAAATATGAATCTAATACAAACGTTTTGGAGTCGCTCAAGCTTATCTAGCTGCACTTCAGTCAGATCAAAAAAAAAAAAAAAAAAATATAAATGCGAAAATAACTCTGTCTGTCTGTCTGTCTGTCTTTCTGTCTGTCTGTCTGTCTGTCTGTCTTTGCTTCACGCCTAAACTACTGAACCGATTTGTGTGAAATTTGGTACAGACATAGTTTGGAACTTGAGAATGGGGATTGTATTTTTTTTTTTTTCACTATTCCACGCGAACGAAGTCGCGGGCAAAAGCTAGTTTTCCATATTTATATACCAACTTACCTGGACTGTGCATCTCACGTTGACAATAGCTAGAATCAGAAAACTAGTATATATCTTTAAAAACTTGCGCACAGTTGCAAATAGAACTCTACTTGTACAAACCTACCGAGCTTTGTGCGAATGCATCATCAGATACTGCATTTGCGCATGGGGAGGTGCGGCAAAAACTCATATGGTAGGAGTGGAGCGGGCACATCGTATGGTGCTGAAAGTACTTTTATACCTACCGTATCGACATCACACATCTTCAGTCTACGAACTGGCTGGAGTATTGTCTGTGAGAAAGATATTCACCTACGAAGATACCACAAACAAGTTGTTCCTTACCTGCCAATATCAGAAAAGCGCGTGGAAAGATTCCCTGTTCCTCATACTAGAACAACATTTGCTAGAAGACACTATGCTTATCTTGCTCCGCATACCTATAATAAATTAACTAAAGTCCAGAAGGTAAGCAAATTGAATAACAATAAATTTAAAATAATTCTGTATACCTGGCTAAAGTCAATGGACTATACTGATGTAGAAAACCTCATAAAAACATAACCCATCCTGCACAGCAAATGCACACACACACATACAAAAACACACACACATACACACACACACATACACAAACACACACATACACAAACATAGTAGCACGTTTGTTAACTTTTCTATTATTTTCATTTATTTATTTATTCTGTCTGATGTAAGATTACTGTCACTTTATTACGGGGAAGACACTAGCACCTGCAACACAGTTTTTACTAGCGCAGGTGCTAGGGAATCCTATAATCTAAATTGTGTTCATTATGTCAATAAAGAATTATTATTATTATATTAACAAATGTTTCTAAAATACATAAAAAAAAATAAAAATGTTTGACGTTTATCGTGACAGCTAATTGACAGCCATGAGATGTTTTAGTTTTGACGTTTACTTAACCTAGAAAGTGACGTGACACTCAGTAGTCAACCAAATGCCATTTTGAATTATTTGTTCAGAAGTACACTTCAGAATAGTAAAATAAATATTTTTTTTAACGATGAAATCGTCACACTTGCTTTAATATTAGTCGTAAAATATGTTTATGAGAATAATAGTAGCGTTTACTAGTACAAGAACACTAACCTTTCATATTTAATATCTACGTTATTTATGCTTTGATGTGACATGATTTCAGAACGAAATCGAAATGAAAACTATGAGTGAAGCCTTGTTGAATAGAATACGGCAATAATTGAAAAACTATTACTTTTTGCTTGCAAGAAATCTACCTTAAATTCATAAAAGCAAAATTTTTCCTCAATTCGTGGGATTTTTTACACTATTTTGATAAATGTGCATCTCATGGCCGAAAATTATACATCTCCTTTATTTATTTAGTGATCACCAACGAGTAACTTAACAAAAGCTTACAGAAAATATATAAATTGAAAAACATTATCATGTTATGCACACTCAATTATAGGTTAACACAGCTTACTCATAATGAGTATACATGCTCTACATATAAATTAACACATATTTAATTAAACTAAAATCAAAATAACATTGAAATGCAGATAAAATTCAATTAATATTTAGTTTCAGGGTATGTCAAATTAGCTCTAAATATAGACGATGCCGCGATGTCAAATTGATCATAACAATAAAAATACAGGTTATCTCAAATTTATTCAAAATAATTTTATAAAACAGGAGTCAAATAAAATTAAAATACAGATTACGTCAAAGTAAAATTAAATTTAAATTGAATTAAAACATAAATAATGTCAAATTAAAATGAACAAATAATATAAAGTTAAATAAAAAAATAAGATAAAAAAATTGTGTTTCTGTCAGTTTTTATCATCCCAATGTTGGACAAAATCCGGGGAGGATTTTGCCCAACATTTATGACATCTAATTATTTCTGTCCTGAAGCCTTACAGTCTATACAAAGTGTCATTCTATCAGCGATGCGATGGTTGAAAAGCCAGTAAATAGTGGAGGTCAGTAAATAGTCGCTTTATGTAAAATACTGGTAGCTGTTGTAACACTTGTTTTGTTCGAGAAGATTCTTTGTTAGAAGAGTGTTAGCTTACCAATTTTCGTGATCGTAAACTGAGGTGCACGTCTTCAATCCCTTTTGACACCACCGCCTCGTCGCTGGGTTATGTATCCAATTAGGAGCTGCACTTTGAAGTAAATTTTTCACCCTAAACTCATTCATTTTGCAAAAATAACATAATACATAACCTCTAACGTTTGAGTCTGTTTGCTTTGACTGTTTGATATCTGACGTATGCTCGCGCATTCCGGATTGCTCAGATTCTGCGCGACTTGTGTGTGGCACGATTTAGTTATTTAATATCATTCAACAATTATGTTCAATTCCAATTTTGTTTCAGGATTGTAGAAGAATATCATTTCGATTTAATTTGTGTGCTAATCGAGGAAATGCATTTGTATCATTTAGAGTTTTGAAAACTGTGAATTTATGCTTTATTTACCCTGAACCCAAATCTACGTTACCTTGTGTCCGGTTATACTAAAAGCAGAACCCAACATATATTTAAAAAGGCTAGCCAGATAACACCAACTAATTATCTCCTATAGCAGCACCCAAATAACACAAAGAATATCATAACATATTTGGCCCCAGGGAACAAATATAATACAAGAGCGACCCAATTCCGTGTAAATTGATTCTCCCTAATTACACCGGATACCAAAACACTATCAATTTATTTAGGAAGCTGAGTTTTAGCGTTAATTACTCTTTTAGTTACGCCGCCACATACTGTGGTTTCCATTATTACCTAAATTACAACGCTGGACACAGAGTAGGGATTAAATGGAGTGATAAATTAGACGTTCTCGTATAATGTACCCACTGATATTGTGATGAGGCATTTTAGTCGTTTGGGATTTATGTTTTAAACGAAAAGCCTTTTTTTAATGATGTACTTTTCTTTCTTTTTAGAAAAACATTAATACATTAGGAATTTCGCCTGTATAGAGGTTGCGTTTACAAACAAATTAACTCACTTGTACAAAAACCCAGAGCCGGAACAACTATCTGTAGGACATACTAATATTTGTTCCGTGCGGGCACCGAATGCGCGACACGCAGCGCAGCAGTCCATCGCTCAACCACTGCGCCAATCGTGCGCCCCTTGTTCTAGATTAAGTGTTAGTATACAGGGTGTTTGGTGCATCGTGTGCCAAATTGAAATGGTCGACTGAAGGGGTCAACTGTTAGCCTTTCTTAAAAATATAAGGCGTAGACTCTGAATTTTGATTTTATTTCGATGTGTATTGTTTAAGAATACTTTCAAATACAAAATTAGTGACATTAGTCACTTAGTTTTTTTTTGAATTCGTTGTAGTTGTTGTTGTTGTCGTTGTTAGGTAGCAGAGGCAGTCTCGACTAAAAAAATGACGGATCGGCAGCAGTGCGTGATTTGTTCAAACCGATTTAAGGTATGCAAGAAAGAGATAGAAGATAGATTTTACTGCGCAAGAGTGAGAAAACAAATTTTATCTCTTTCTCAAGTAACAGTTACGCAATAAAAAAAAATCATTTGTATTTGGAATGTAGTCTTATGTGACTTGATTCACAATTCTAGCGAATTCACAAAGTTGTTAAAAGATTTTTATGGCATGTGGCACATCATTAGCAAGAGGATAGACTGGAGAATTATTGAGGGAGTTGGAAGATCCCGGTCGCTTTGTTTTTTTTTTTTTGTAGCCATATAAACAGCTGTAACATGTACAGCTTTAATTTAAGTTTTACATTTGTGAGTGAATTAAAAAAAAAACTAAGTGAATAATGTCACTAATTTTGTATTTAAAAGTATTCTTAAACAATACACATCGAAATAAAATTAAAATTCAGAGTCTACGCCTTATATTTAAAAAAAAAATTGTATTTGAATGTAAAATTTGGGTCTTTTTTTAGTAATATAATAAAAAGTCGATAAAAAAAATCTACAGGACATGAGAGGTGTCTATCAGGTGTCTATCTCATGAAAGGCTAGCAGGTGACCCCTTCAGTCGACCATTTCAATTTGGCTCACGATGCACCAAACAGCCTGTATATTTGTTTTCTCAAAGGAGAAGGCAGCAGGTCGCTTGCCAAGGCAAGTGTTTGGTAGAAATCCTGTTTTATTTAAAGAACTCAATCTGTCTAGCTTTATCACAACTTGGGATCGGCTTCTTTTATAACGATACCCGTTGGCGAGACTGGTGACAGATCTCCTGGCTTCTCCGTAACGAATGTCAAAGATCTATAAACAACAGCAGTGACCAACGGTGCTGTCCGAGGCACAGAGTAATCTCGGTACGTTAAGATGGTCACCCATCTACGGATCGACCTTGGCAAGCATTGCTTAAACTTGAAAATCGACCCGTGTGCCTGTTATTATTCAGCAACAAGTTTCTCCACGTGTTTTGTTTAAAGAACTTAACCTATAATATTTATATTCTTTTAAAACGCGTGGTCTATAATAGTATTTTTTTTAGTTTGCGGCCTACTACATAACATTATCACGGGTCACAAAACAGAATCATATCTTTTAACTTTTACGAAATTTAAGAAATACCCATACCGAACGTCACATATTTTTGTTTATTTTTTTGTTCTTGTTCTTGTAATCTAATAATGTTTGTATGCCGTTTTGTGGCAATTTAATACTTTTTCTTTATGCAATATTATTTATGTCTTTGTATGACTCATAGATCTTTGATCATTTAGCTATCGAAGATAAGTGTCGTATGTACTTCGACATACTACATATAACACTCCATTCACTGCTTACCCCATGACAATCGAACTATTGTTCAGCTACCGCATACATATTAATATCGCGCGACAAACGCCAACAATGGCTGCTGAATCAGCTGTTTAGAGTCGAGCTTGTGTGCGGCCATTTTATTTTCATACACAGAGCGACTAGCCTTTTATCATCGTATATATACTTTGTTTCGACCTCAAAATCGTTAATAAAACACTCTTGTAGTACCTAATACACACGAATTGTTGAAATAAATATTAAACCCAATTAGTAAAAAAAAGAAAATATTCGAATCAGAAATTAAGACATATGCAAGAGGACTAAGGTTACCGACATAGCCCAAAATCAAAATCAAAATCATTTTTTTTATTTCACATAGGCCTACAGAGGCACTTATAAAACGACGACAAAAGGTGCACGGTTCGGGTTGGTTGTTTCCTATGGAGAAGAACCGGCAAGAAACTCCATGGTTACTCTTTTAGAAATGGTTTGGTTTTACAATATTTCCATGTTACAGCATTAGTACTTAGATATCCCCATATCTAAGTACTAATGCTGTAACATGGAAATATTGGACTATTCTTCGACTTATTGTCTTATGACAATAAGTCGTAAGAAAGTAAAAAAATAAAATAAAAAGATTATATATTATATAAAAAAAGTTAACAAATGTTAACTAGCATCTAGAAGGCCTACAATGTTTACACATTCACAAAACAATCGGTAAAAGAATCTATACAAAGGTAAAAATAAATAAAAATAAGTATAACAAGACTAAATTTAACATGTGGCACAAATGTTGTTATCAGTGCTGTAACTATTTTTAGCAAAGGGCTATAAAGATGATTGAAAACCATTGTAAAAAGTCTAATTAAAAGAAGGAAAGAAAAAATGAGATTGAGAATAGTTAGAGATCCACATATTTGTGCCGTTTACAAGTTAAAATCGAAGAATTGCCAAATTGAAGTGAATGGATGGTCGTTGGTGCCGAAAAGTTCTGAAGTGGCGTCCGCGTACCGGAAGACGCAGAGACGAGACGAAGTGGCAGGGCCACTGACCTGACCCGTCACAGGGACCAGGAGTGCCATACACGGGGTTGTCTGGCGCCCATGTGCTGATATGCTCCCTGGGGTGGTCACGGCGTGCAATATTTTCTGGTTCGCCGGTGATAGGGGGTACTCCCCACAGGAGGGTCCAGTGACGGACACCCACGGCGATTGCGCGGAAATAAGTGCTTTCGCTCGCCCGTGTTCATGCCATAAGCGGCACAGGAGGACACCGTGGCGTTTAAGTGGGTTCCAGTCCCAAATAACTGCATTATCTTCCTGTGGTACAAGGCTATCAAAATTATTTTAAATCCACAAACAAATAGTGAAAAAGTATACTATTATTTTTATTATGTCCTTGGACATCTTTCTGTCTTAAGACGACGACTAATGCCAACGACCTTAAGGGAACAAAACGCGCACTCGTTTCACACCTGTGCGACCCAAAAATTAGTAGTTTATTTTACTTTTCTTACATACTTTACATACTTTCCTATGACTTTAAAAAAAGCCTCAGATCAAAATGTAGATACTTAAATTTTCTTTGAGATGGTGTCGATTTCATTAAAATACGCCCAGCGGTTTTTTTTTTTATCTAATTTAGCCTCGCGCTTGACCACTATCTCACCTGATAGTAAGCGATGATGTGGTCGATGGTGGAGCACGCTTGCCTAGAAGTAACCTATTCACTCTTGACTTAAAGACTCCTAGATTGTAGCTATCGGGAAACACAGACTCCGGCAGGGAATTCCACTCCTTAGCTGTACGCATAATAAAAGTATTCACAAAACTTTTAATGCGTATGGGTGGGATGTCTACCATATATCGATGACGCATCGCCGTACGTCTGGTGGTCCGATGATGGAACGCGCTGGGTGGAATTAAACTATGCAATTCCATCGCACACTCCCCGAAATGTAACCGATAAAAAACCGACAAGCTGGCAACTCAGCGACGATGTTCAAGGCTTTGGAGCTTTGACTTAACCAGTGCCTCATCGCTGATGAGTCTCTTGGCCCGCCGTCCCAGAGATGAGAACAGTACTCCATGCATGATCGAACTTGCGCTTGATACAAGCTGAGCAGCTGTTCTGGCGTGTAATACCTTCTCACCTTTGCAAGGATCCCCAGCTTTTTGGCGGCCAGCTGAGCCTTTGCCTCAATGTATGGCCCAAAATTGAGAGTCGATGTCAACGTAACGCCAAGAAGCTCAAGATGGTCAGCTATTGGCACGGTCACATCTCGGAAAAAAGACACGCCTGGGTTTTAGCAGCATTAAACCTGACCAGATTGGCATCGCCCCATTCGGAGACTGCCTGCAAGGACAGGTTTAAGCGTTCCACCATGGCCTCCCGGGGAGACTGGATCTGAGACCCGGTAGCACGAGCGTTGGACAAGTATCTCTCAGTAACGGTGCTGTCGTCTGCATACCCAAAGGTGCCGGGATTTAGCAGATCGTTAATGTGCAGCAAGAATAAAGTTGCCGAGATTACCGACCCCTGAGGGACCCCGGCATTAATATCCAAGTAGTCCGACGAGCAGCCATCGATAACCATTCGAATGGACCGATCTCTCAGGAATTCTGCAATCCAATCACACAGACCACCGCGCAAACGGAATGAAGGAAGCTTAGCAATAAGGCTTTCGTGCCAGACCCTATCAAAAGCCTTCGAGATGTCTAGGGAGACGGCAAGCGCTTCCCCGTGCCTCTCGATGGCCTCACTCCAGAAGTGAATGGCATACGCTAGAAGATCCCCAGTAGACCGATTTCGGCGGAAGCCGTATTGGCGATCACTAAGGATATCGTTTGCTTCTAGGTATGCCAGGAGCTTAGTATTGAGTACACGTTCCATACTCTTACAGAGAGGTCGGGTCAGCTCGACTGCCCTTCTTGGGCACGAGCTGTACGTTAGCCTGCTTCCAAGCATTCGGCACTTTGCCAGCCTCATACGAAAGACGGAATAGGCGTGTCAAGATCGGAGACAGTTCAGGCGCACAGGTTCTAAGAACAAGTGCTGGTATTCCGTCAGGGCCGCTAGCCTTGTTCACGTCAAGGTCTCGCAGCACCCTACGGACGTCCTTTTGATGGATACGAATGTCCGACATACTCGTCTCGCATCCATCAGGAGGAGGAGGGGGCAAGTGACCCGTCGGGTTTCAGCAGTGGTGGCAGTGAGGGACGGCAGAAGTTCGACTCGATCGACTTAGTCAGAGACCAAAACGCTTTACTACGTGCTGGGTAAGAAGCAAGTTTGGTCCCTATTCGGCCAATGTGATCGATCCGAGCCCTTCGCAACACCATCTTGCAGGACTTGGCAGCCCTGTTGAAGGCCTTCTTCTTCTGACCCACGTCACTCGCCTTACGCGATCGAGCGTCGACCCAAGCCAGGTACGCCCCATGTTTAAGCGCGTCGGCGCGCTTACATTCGGCGCCAAACCATGGCCGGTCTTCGCTAGACTTTGTTACGTCAGTGAACGGAATGTAGTACTCCATTCCCCGACGCAACACATTCGTCACGGCATCCGCACACGACGATAGATCAGTCGAAGAAAAGCAAGAAGGCTGCCAAGGATAGCATGCGAAGAAAGATCGCATGCCATCCCAATCTGCCGACCTGTACCGCCAAAACCGCCGGGTGCCCCTTGGGCTGGGATCGGGCTTGGGCGGGTTTCGGTTCGATTGTCGTGTTTTTGTCCGTTTTAGACATAACTTTATAAATTAGTTACACCATGTTATACGAATAAAACTCAAAAATTTCTTACATTCAATTATTAAGAAAAAGGTCTAATCTATACCAATATTATAAAGAGGAAAGATTTTTTTGTATGTTTGTACCGAATAGGCTCCAAAACTACTGGACCGATTTAAAAAATTCTTTCACCGTTGGAAAGCTACTCTATCCCCGGGTGACATAGGCGACTTTTTATCCCTCTATTTCCACGGGAACGGGAACTACGCGGTAGAAACCGCGAGGCGTCCTCTAGTGTAACATATATGCAAAAAAACTACGACTAGCCGTTTAGACATGATTCTCATTTAAAAATCAGCTACTCAGGGGTATCAGCGCCTTAACCTTACCCAAAAATATAAAATATTTACTTAACAACTGACTAAAAAGCTATATAAATCTGTATTTTTTATCTAAAAGGCTCTTTGAAGTCTTTTTGCCTGGGTTCGTACTAAAATTCCGCACATATTATAAAACATAATTTGGTTACCAACTGGCGTGACGAGCTTAATAATTTAATAAAGCCTCATTAAATATATAAAAGAAAATATCAAATACCACAGTAAATTGATTTTATGGAGATTTACAATAAAATATTGTGATCCATTCCTGGGTATCAGAAAATTTGCCTACGTATGTCTACAGGATTCCTTAAGTTAATTTTCATGACGTTTTCAAATTTCAAAATTAAGTTAGAAATAAGAAGATAAAACTCTTCTTGAGAAGGAATGGGCAGTATATCCACCACGCGGGGCCAGTACGGGTTGGTGGATGTCACATGTCTTCGAACTTTTTGGTTCTAGGACTTGCCGAGTTTCCTCACTATGTTTTCTTTTACCGTTTTTAGAGCTGTGGTGATAATAATTTACACAAAGTAATTTGCCTGCAAAGTGGTTTGCACCCACGACCTGCGAAACGTAAATCGGTGCCGTAACCACTGGGCCGACACTGATCTCCTCTCTACTTTCATATCAGGTATAAATCACCAAGACAACGCACAAAAGCATCTTCACTCAGCTCATACCAAAACAGCCAGCCTCAGGCAAAACGGGCAAATGAAAAAATAACAAACTACCATTGCGGTACAAAATATCGCTCGTGGGTAATATTTACCCTTGCTTAAATATCGCCCCTAACTTACATGGGTACGTATATACAGGAATATTTAATGCTAACTATTGCCTGAATCTTTGCATTTAGCAAGCTTCATCTTACCATCCATCAAAACCTGTAGCGTAACGTTAGCTCAGTCGAGCTAATGTAAGCCACGTTAGTAAAATAAAAGCAATATTAAATTTAAATTTATGAAAAGGATATAAACTAAGGGACCGGCTCCACACGTCGTTGGTTGCTTGCGATCGACAGCTAGGCAGGCAGCAGGACGGACGGGTACTCTTCTATACTCGAGGTAGGCAGGTGGTGAACTGGTACCTCGACGGACAAGCAGTCACGCAGGTTGGTATGCAGTAGTAGGCATACGGTAGGCTGGCAAACGTGCAGATAGGCAGTAATACAGGTAGATACGCAGGCAGCAAAGACACTGGTTGGTATGCAGCTACGTAGGCATACGGTAGGCAATCGGGCAGGTAGGCAGTAAAAGTACATTCAAGAGACCAAATGCGATTTATTTATAGTTTTTAGAGATTAATATCACTATTTCACAAGCTGGGTTTTACAGTTTAGAGTTTTCCAGGAGTTTTCAAATCAGAAGATACACTTTGTAATACTCAGTAGTAAAACGACTTTCGGCGTTCAATGCCGATTCAAAACTAAAAAGCTGACGCCCGTTTTTCATCGTTCTATGTCATATCGTCTACATTTTAAATTCAAATTTCAATTAAGGAATAAAAACCAGAACGAATAAAACCGGGTCACAAAGGAGTCAGTCTACGCTACCCTTATAATAATGTACACCTAGCTTAAAACAGGTCTAGTCAATGGTACCTATGTTATGGTCTATGGTTTAAGAAAATAAAATAGACAGACAGATGTCATATCAGATGAAAATGTCACAGTAGAAAAATATTGCAAGAATTACAAATTATCGATATAATTTAAGTTTTAGATATTAAAACAATCAGAGATAACTAAAAATATGCTTTTCAGGTACAAACAGAATGAAAGAAAACATAAAAATGAATTACAATAGTTGATAAAATATCAACAGATATGAAGGTATGGTTTGTATAGTGTTATGAATTGTAAATATACTTAAAATATGTGGCTCTGTTTAGCATAATACCACAAACCATGACGTCTCACTTGAAAATATTAAAAACATCAATGTTCAATATACTTCGATAAAACTTCAATAAACCTACTCAATTGCAAATTCACTTAAAAAACACGAGAAACGTGTTAAACCAGCTATTCATTCTCGACTATTGTACAGAAATTGTATAAAAATGTTGGCACCAAAATGTTGGAAACACCATTTCGACCTTTACAATTCACGTTACCCAAAATAGCTTACTACTTCAATTCAACTCGCAGTTTTCAAAAGTTATTAAATTTAATATACATTCTATGTTTTTGACATTATTTTATGACTCACAGTTGCGGGTCATATGCAGAATTGTAACAGTAAATTACGAGTAATAACTTACACTCACACTGTGTATGGGGAAAACAGTGCAAGTTAAAAGAGAGAAGCTGGTTAAAATTAGGGGAAATTAAATATCAACGATGAAACCACGAAGGCCCAAGGAAAAATGGCGACACCATCGACGCCTACTCTGCAAGGGCTGATTTGATGCGGCTTAGAAAAATAATGCCTGGGATAAACGATTAGGATAGGCTTTTCTATCATCATCATATCAGCCGAAATACGTCCACTGCTGGATATAGGCCTCCCCTAAGCATCGCCACATTGACCGGTCCCGTACGTCCCGCATCCAGCGGATCCCCGCAACCTTCACCAGGTCATCGGTCCACCTGGTGGAAGGCCTTCCAACGCAACGTCTTCCGGTTCGTGGTCGCCATTCCAGAACTTTTTTGCGAAAGGGCATGGTAAGCTGTCACCTTCTGGGTAGCAGCACTCCTCCAAGGGGGAGTACACGGTCCTAGACACCGCTGGAGGCACCCCGGGCGTCGGGAGTCGTATGTCGATTCCCGGCCACCGTAGGCGTGGGCTTGCGGACGGCGAGTAATGGGTAGCTCGCCGTTCGATAAGGACCGCGCCACAAAGAGATGTCAGCAAAAACTGACGGGGTCCGCTAGGGCCGATGTCTGTCCGAGTCGCGGATAAATTTGAAAGAGAGTTACTGCGGCCCTGGCTCAAGCACACGAGTGTATTTTAGTCAGTAATAGTCTGACACGCCCTCCCGCTTCACCCAGAGCGGTAGAAGCCATTGGATGATGCCCAGTCCAAAAAAAAAATGGTTGTTACTGAGAAATTTCTGATAAAAACCAAAAACCATTTTGACAGTCCTGGGAATCGCACCGAAGATCAGCAGGCATGCTAACAACTGACGAGGCAGACCCAATCTACTAATCTTACATTGTAAAATAATAACTTTAAATGGACGGTTACATTGTTTCCCCACCACGACTGGAGACCATGTGAAAATACCAACAGCGGTTTATGGGAATTCTTGTGGTGATATGTATGGTTCAACTCTCATGCACAATAAGAATATTTCGAGAATGCTAGAACCTTCTCACTACCATTACTGAGGCCGAGATACGGTTAATGGTCAGTTCCGAAATCATTTGGACGCCCAGAATTACTTTGTACAGAATTTCACTCAAAAATATTACTTCAAATTGTTTTGATTCTTATTCCAATTTATTTGGGATGCCTTGTTGGTTGCAAATGCCGCTGCTGAGCATGAGGTCCAGGGATCCATTTCCGGTTTCGCTAGTGTTTTTCTTTTTGTAATCGATAGGCTCGCGTTGACCTCTATCTCACCTGATGGTAGGCGCTGATGTGGACTACGCTGAAGCAAGCTTGTCTAGAAAAAACCTATTCACTCTTGACTTAAAGACCCCTAGATTGTAGCTATCGGGAAACACAGACTTCGGCATGGAATTCCACTCCTTAGCTGTACGCGTTTATCATCTTTTCTTAAAGCCCTTTTGTAGCACATTCTTTACCCAAATGCCCTGAATTCTTACTTATAGTAAAATTGCTGATGATGATGCATTATTATTTCTATAAATACACTGTCCCTCTTCTTTGCAAACTTTGGGCCACATACCAAAGCAGGCATTAAAATTTCCGACTAAAACCCACTTCAGGTTAATTTTTTTAGGAATAACGTTTGAATTTTAGCGGAATCGAGTATATATGGTAATATTTCCCGCGTTTAATGAATTGTACAAAGCGGCTACCAAGTTAAGGAGAAGTTCAGCCTTTCTTACGTTTTTCGTGAGATATATGGCGTTGTAAAATGTTGTTTTTGTTATCAAGTCCAAAAAGTTTTATTTCGTACTTGTTAATGAGAAATTCATTTTGGGTTGTTTTATTTGAGTTCACTTTTACACCTACTTCTTGTTTTTAGTCATTGTCAAAAATGTCGTGTGAAATCATCATAGTTCACGTGCCCTATCTTCAATTCTGTTTCTATTCTTCAACAACTCAGTTGTCACTCTATTTCAAAGCATTTTTAACCGACTGCCCAAAAAGGAGGAGTATTTTTTGTATGTGTCTAAGAACTTTTTACTGGGTGAACCGATTTTGATGATTCTTTGATCAAGCTGGTGCTTGACATGTAGTCCATAAGTGAAGAACTTCGGAAGTGTACATCAGAACTCTTCAATAAATGACGGCAAATCACTCAGGATAGCTGCAATCGCATGTCTGTTTATTGTTTACACCATTTCATAACATAACATCACACTGGCACGCTCTGAAGGGGTACGCAGATGTGAACAGTTCATACCAGTATGAACTGTTCACTATACTCTCATTCCACAGCTTTTGTTTGAGTTTCATGTTATTTTATTATTACTAATAAGCTCGCGCTTGACCACTATCTCATCTGATGGTAAGCAATGATTTGGTCGATGGTGAAGCACGCTTGCCCAGAAGCAACCTATTCACTCTTGACTTAAAGACTCCTAGGTTGTAGCTATCGGGCTATATCATCTTTTAAACAGTGCGTCCGTTGCTTTTTGGTATTACCTTCACCTTAATGCCCTAAAACGAACGTAAAATTTTAATATTATTATCAAAAGGTAGTTAAATTTTATTAAAATGTATTTTGTTTCGATTCATCCGATGGATAATTTCTATCTCCCTTTTTGTCGTTAATGCATTACTGTGTACCGATGAGAAAGACACGGATTCCGTTGAAATAACAGACATACCACACATTTTCACTTTTGGATATATAACAGTTCGGCAAACCCATTGGAGTATTGTCAATGAGTACAGACCGTAATCGATCAGATGGACTATTTGCCAACGAATTTAGTAATGAAAAATTTATATAATTTTCCCATCTATTTAAAGCCCGTAATATACGCTTGAATGAGTTAAAGATCACAAGTAAAGAATAAATTCGGTAGAATGGGAACCCATTCTATCTATACATTATTGCTTTGAATATATATTGAGGAATGAAATTGTAAGATAACGTTGTGGGATAGAAGATGTAGTTGTAGTCGCAACAAGAGTATGCTTAGATGGTTCAGTCACATTGAGAGGATGAATGAAATACGACTTATATACATTAACAAACCAGATGTAGGTGGAAACACCGCGGTGGGAAACACTAGAAGGACATACACTGGACTTATTGGTGATGTTCTTCGGTAAGACCAGGTGCCACAGTACTCATAATCAGCGTGCTTGTTTAACGAGATTTATGAACGAAGCAAAAAAGTATCTTAAGATCATAGCAGGTGGCATGCAATAGTTTCTGCCCGCCCAGATGAGGAAAAGCCATAATCCTGTTAGAATAAATTCAAGATCAAACAAAATACAAAAATAACCAACGTTTAATACGTTTTCGAACAACCTAACCTCAATTATACATATTATTAAGTAAAAGCAATGAAGCCATCGCACCTAATTGGGAGTTCATATGTTGAATACAAATGTTCGTTTTAGATTTTAATTGCAAAAAAACGGCAAAAAATCTCGTATGTTGTATGGGAGCCCTACTCAAATATTTATTTTATTCTGTTTTTAGTATTTGTTGTTATAGCGGCAACAGAAATACATCATCTGTGAAACTCAACTGTCTACCTATCACGGTTCATAAGATACAGCCTGGTGACAGACAAAGAGACAGGCAGACAGATGGGCCGCGGAGTCTTAGTAATAGGGCCCCGTTTTTATCCTATGGGTACGGAACCTTAAAAATTATTAATAGAGAAATTTGAAAAAATTGTCGAAGACATGTGACCCAACCCGTACTGGGCCCGCGTGGTGGATTACGGCCCATTACCTCTAACAGAGAGGAAGCCTGTATCCCAGCAGTGGGAACATTAAAAGGCTGATGACAATGATGAAGAAATAAGACACGATGCACCGACGCCGAATATATTGGTCGATGGAAGGAAAAGTTGAACGTAAAATAATGTTTAATACCTAAGCAAAACTTAATTGCCTGGGTCCTTAGTAAATGTTAAAAGAAAATCTTAAACAAATAGTCATAAAGACAAAGTCACCTAAGTCTAAATTACTTACCGTTACCATTCCTCGGCCTACGGAAATTGAGCTCAAAGATAAGCAAATACGACCGACTGTAAACTAGAACAGTAATTTGCTCAACTTGCGTAGATAAACCACTTGTGTCAACACTCATTTGCACACACACACACACAAATACCCACTCATTCACTACACAGTAACCGACACGCACTTATTGACACGGTATTTGTTTTAGCTACTGTTTCTTGTAGAGACGTACTTATTAGATTAATTTAAAGGAGGCGGAGGCAGACGCCCTGCTGCAGAGCTGAGCTCAACGGAAGTGCAGGACGATGACACATGTCATTTTCTAGGACTAGCCGATTTCCTAACAAATTTTTCCTTTAGCTTTTCGAAAGCATTTCGAAAACACAGACAATGTATTTATTTTCCGTGCGTTCAAGCGTTTTTGCCATACCTATTATTGGAAACAAATATTAATGCTAATTTTATCCATGGTGCTAGGTAACTGGGTTAATTCCAGTTGTAAACGACCCTTTGTGTCTATTGGCCTTGTTTGTTCTGTCTACTGCTTGATGTAGAGGGAAGTGGAAAATTTTATTTTTCCAACATCCCCGTTATTCTTTTCTGATTAATTTCGTTGCGGGATCCAAGACAGTTAAATTCATTCTCCGGGACTTTGTCGAGTTTCATTGCCTCGGCGCTATTCTGGTGGTCGCCACTGTTGTTTCTGGCTTTCAGGAGTTGCAGTGGTTTGGGAATAGAGTGGTGGGATTGTCCCAATAACAAATTACACAACAAAAAGCTTGCCTAGGTTAAAACCCACGAGCTACAAATTGTAATTCGGTCTATTACCACTGGGCCACCATTAACAACCAAAAAACGGAGATAGATACGTAGGCCGGATTCCTTGTGGAAGTGCCGTGCCGCACTTGCTGATGCGGAGACGAATTTTCTACACAGCCCAGCATCTTTTGTAATAATTTTGTGGTGACGGCCTTGAAGCTAAGAGTCTTCAAATATGAGGGATCCTCAATCCGCAATATAATTTCTGACTGATGAATATTATAATAAAGTGATACCTCATTATTGTTGTATTAAATTTTGTAAGAGCGTTTCAACACTTCATCCGATACAAAACCGAGAAATATCGTCCTGAAGTAACCGTAGTACCTTAAGTAAGAGGTGTTGAAGACTAGATTTGGACTAAGTCTGTCCAGATTCAGCCATAAATGACATTTATTATTGCAAAAGATTTCTAAATAGTACCTTTATACGTCTTTTTTTTTTGTCAAATTAGCTCATGTTACTGTCTCTAATTCAATTTCGGGTTATCTGTTTCGCAATACCTACTTTATTACAAAATAGCAATTTTTGAGACGGTCACACATAAATTATAATTATGCTAAAGAAATAATGAAGTTTATTCACGTAATTAACAATATAAAATATTTAATAATTACAGAGTTTGATTGTTTTTTTTAAATAATTTTATTCATATTTCTTTTTTGTCCATTGTTATTGGGTTGTGGTGCTCAAATAGGCAACGCTCCATTAGAAGCATAAACGGCTAAACTGATTTAGAAGAAAATTGGTCCACGGGTAGACCATGTCTAGTTAATAAGGATATAGGATACTTTTTTATGTATTGCAACGCATCGTCTGAAGACTGCAGGATCATCTGACGCCTCTCCTTCACGAGCTTGAGAGTAGGGTCAGAGAGCTTTCTGTTACTATCTGTACGGCGGATCTTGAAAGGTGCGCGTTTGGTACAAAATTCCTATAATAGTTAATTAACCCTAAAAACGATTGCAGCTGATTAACATTTGAGGGGACCGGTGCTTCTATCATTGCTTTAACTTTTTCCGGCGCTTTTTTTAACCCATCCTTAGAGATAATATATCCAAGATAACTAATTTCGTCTTTAAAAAAGCTACATTTTTCCTTTTGTAATGTTAACCCTTATTCTTCTAAGCGTTTTAAAACGATATTTAGGTTTTTCAAATGTTCCTGCCTATTCGCTCCCGTTATTAAAATATCTAGCAGGCACAACACTCAGTCTATTCCGGATAACAAACCCTCGATAGCGCGCTGGAAATAGCAGGCGCGCTGGCTAACCCAAACACTAACCGTGTAAACATATACAGCCCGCGGTTTGTATTTATACAGGTTAGGTTTTTGGACTCATCGTCCAAAACAAATTGATTATAGGCCATAGATAAATCAAGTTTGCTAAACTGTTGACCCCCATGGATCTTTGAAAATAGTTTGTTAGTCGTTGGTAGCGGATATTGTTCTACTCGCAACCGTTTATTTATACTTACGGAATAATCGGCACACAATCTGACAGCCCCGTTTCGCTTTAAAACTGGAACTATCGGTGAAGCGTATTCCGAGTATTCTACAGGTTCAAGTATACCTAAATCAACCAGTCTATCTATTTCTTTTTCGACCTTATCACGTAACGCGAACGCTACGGGACGTGCTTTCCAAAAAACCGGTTTTGTTCCTTGATTCAAAAACAGTTTAATTTTGTGTTTGTTAAAAGTGCCTAACTTATCCGAAAATAGCTTTGGGTATTGTAGTTGCAAATCCCTAACGTTTATGTCTGTAGTTCTACAATAGTTGACCGGCATTAACTCTAGGCGAAACAATGATAAGAAATCCCGACCGAGAATGGGTGGCCCGCCGCCGCGGATCACATACAAGTTCATAATATTCGTTCGACCTGCATAACTTATTGGTAATTCCAACATTCCCAAACAAACCAGTTTACCACCGTTATACGTTATCAACTGTTTACGTGTACTTGATAATGGCACATCTTTAAAATGACTTTTGTAAAAGTTTTCCGAAATTACAGTTACTGCAGACCCGCTATCAATTTCGAATTTTAAAGGGACGGTATCAATGAAAACGGTTTCTACCATGGGTTCTCCCCTAAACGAACGGATATAATACAGCGTACCGTCATCGTCATCCTTGTCACCGCTATCCACCTGTACGTAATTCACTTTTGGACACATTTTACGCAGGTGGCCTTTTACGTGACACTTTTTACAAACATAATTTGCGAATCTACAGTCAGCCGATTTATGATTCGTATACCCACATACCCCACATTTCACTTTCACTGCACCACTACCACTTTTGCCCTTATCCGCTATCTTGAACAGCTGTTGGTCTGCCGCAGACGCCGGTGTCAGCTGCCCCACACTGGCTGCGGCGGCAGCGCGCGAACACCTGAGGTTTTCTGCCATCTCCACGACCTTGGCCAGCGTGAGTTCGGTCAGATCTTTGGTGTACAGCTTCTCCTTCTCACGTCCTGGCTCCATCCCCATAAGGAACTTGTCAAGGAGTGCCTCCTCCACGTTGAGAAAACCGCATTTTTCAGTGAGCCCTCGCAATCTCGCTGCCCACTGAGAATGAGATTCTCCTGTTTGTTGGATCGCCGCGTAGAAATTGTGACGTTCACCAAACCCGACACATTTGGGGTGAAATGGTTGTCTAGCAGTGATGTGAAATCTTCGTAGGGCACATCTTCAACGTTTTTTGGTAGAACCAAATCCGTTGCTAATTTGTAGGTACCCTCAGTGAGTGCGCTGAGCAGGATGGCCTTTCGTTTTTCACCTGCGGGATCAGTCTTCTCGTTGATGCCATTTGCCACGAAATATTGCTTTATACGCCCCTTGTACGTTTTCCATGTCTGTATGTTATGGTCGAACGTATTTAGAATTCCAAATTGCACTGAACTTGTCATTTTCTAAATTACTACACGTGTAGGTAGATTCTCGTCGCCAATGTTAAGTATGCGGGTATGGACAAGTGAAACGCTGAGCTGCTATTTACACACTGGTTTAATTTCATAGGACACTTGAGAGTTGCCGACACACAGGAGGGGCGCGGGGGAGGGACGCGCACCTTGATAACATATACAACACATAGACCCGACCTTATGGCCAGCTTCTATGAACCCATCACTGTATTCTTCCACGGAGCTTCCTAGGCACTCGAAACAATTCTGGAGTTCGAGCTGAAAGGTCTCAGGGTTTTGGATCAGGATCTGTGCTGGATGGAGCGTAGACTTCATCTGACGAGACCTTTCAAGCTTGATATTAATGTTCAATGTGCCTCTTACCATGCGGTGATCGCTCCCGGTTTTCACCGAATTGATCACAGAGACATCATTAAACATTTGCTTGTTGGTTGACATGATAAAGTCGATCACGTTTTTAGTTGCGCCATCGGGACTTTGCCAGGTCCACTTCCTGTACTCACGTTTTCTGAAGAAGGAGTTCATCATGTAGAGGTCCCCCTTCTCCATAAAACTGGCCAGTAGGTGACTCCGGTGGTTCCGACGTCCAACTCTAAATTGCCCTACTTGCAGCTCATCCTCGTCTCGTTTGGCCAACTTCGCGTTGAAGTCCCCCATGACAACAGTGAAGTGAGTTTTCAAACCGATTATTATATGTGTCTCTTTTATTGCCACGGGATCCTGTATGTTTTTTTGTTCGTTTCTTCAGCGAGTAGTCGAAAGCCAATCGCTTCGTCACCGGCGATGAAACAAATGCCTTAATTTATTAAAAAAATTAGCTTAGTAATATTACACTATCTTTTTTCTAAGAACATAAAACAAACCTTGGAATAATAATAAAATAATCAGACTGCGAATATGATGCCAGAACTATAGAAATACAAGTGAACATTATATAAGATGCCAACTAGATGAACTTTACTTTAGTACATTAACGTTACAGTTTTCGTTGAGTTAAATATAACATCGGTACTAATAGAACATTCGTCGAGATTATTCGGTTAATTATTGCTAGTCCAATTTGAGACCAAAATCAAAACGTATAAAAACGTCTAACTTCACGTACAGACATACATCGTAAGGTAAACAACGTTACTTAATTTCTTATCAATTCTCTAGCCAATAATCTTATTTCTTTGGGGTCGGCGCAACATAAATTATTCTTCACTACTTTTCTATTAGTCACCATCAGTAGTCATTCAATGCCAACCGAATATTACTTAGTGAGAAGCAAGCTGTGGAAAGAATATCAACTGACACAACTGCAGTACCCTATATGGAAAACACTCAATAGGTTGCGTAGCCAGGTAGGTCGCTGGAAACACAATTGGCCAAAATTTGGGTTTACACCCATATGATACCCAATGTGAGTGCGGTGCCCCTTTGTAAAATATGAGACACATGCTGCATATACCTGCATTTTAGAGGACCTAATGAACGCCACTGACACTGAAAATAATTGCGTAGCCAGGTAGATCGCTGCAAACACAATTTACCAAAATGGGGTTTTATAGACTCGTGTCAAACAATGTTAGCGCGGTGCCCCTGTGCAGAATATGACAGCTTCCCCATGTGCCCATACTCCTGCACTGTAGAAGATCTAATGAACGCAACTGACTCTGAAAATAGTTGCGTAGCCAGGTAGGTCGCTGCAAACACAATTTGCTAAAATGGGATTTTATAGTCTCGTATCATCCAATGTGAGTGCGGTGCTCCTGTGCAGAATATGATAGCTTCCCCAAGTGCCCATAAACTTGCATTGTAAGTATCTAATAAAGGCCTTTGACTTTGCAATTACCGTGACTAACTCTGAGCCCAAAATATTTTAGGGTTTTGCCGTCGACGGGGTCAGGACAGGATCGGCGAGGATAGTCTAAAACCTCACCCCGTATCACCAGCGGGAGGGTTTAAAAGTTAACTAACTAACAAGTGACTAATGGACTTATTCAGTCCAGTATGTACGTATTTAAAATATCTTTACGATGCGTTTTCTCCATTTCTATCCATCAAACGCCCACAATCGCAATGCATACTATGACAACCGTAACAGTTTATTTAAGCACAATTCATTAAAAAATAGTTTTAAACGTAGCCTCAGGCTTTCGTGTTTGTTGCTGGTTCTTAACCTAGAAAGATCCTGCTACTTTCTAAATTAATCAATTTAGTATTGTGTTTTTTTTTTAATCTCCTAATAAACAATTAGGCCCGCTTGCCTGGGTTATCTTACTAAATACGAATCAGTAGGTTACCGGAACCCATTGTGTATCACATAATGTCTATTTAACCTCGTGTTAGCAACTAACTCTGGTTTAATTTTTTAGCGCAAGTGAGCCAAAAATTTCAAATTGAGTATAATCCAAAAGAAATAACATTATAGGCCGACCGCTTAACTGAGACCGTTCCTAATATAGCAAGAGAGATGTTGGCAGGACTTGTAAGTTGTATGAAGTTTTAATAAAAAAATACACCCCATTCCGTACCGCGCAGCAACATCAGAATGATCTCAGTTAAGTGGACGGTCTATAGACATATTATATTAATTATCCATTCTTACTGTTTGTTCAACCAATTGTAACTTCTATCGCGTTGGTGATATGGCAAATGGCAGCTGTAGTAAACGATTGGTTTTGGTAACAGATTTATGCTTTTTATTTTATTCTTATGTTTACGGAATAGAACTCTAAATCGGTTGAACGGACTGTAAAAAGGGTTGTAAAATTTCTGATGTTATTTCAAATGGAGTATAATAAAAACCTGGTCATATCCGTGGTTAGTATATCTATGTTTTATCCATACTAATATTATAAATGCGAAAGTAACTCTGTCCGTCTGTCTGTTACTTTTTCTCGCCTAAACCACTGATCCAATTTAGCTGAAATTTTGTATGGATATAGTTTGAGACCCCGAGAAGGACATAGGATAGTTTTTATTCTGGTAATCATCCTTAAGAGGGTGGAAAGGGTGGTGGAAGTTTATATAGCTTCTTTTTATTTTTTTCTTTCCTTTCTATCTGCAATCAGCCGCTGAGCTATAATCAGATTGGTTGTTCTTTCATTTGGCAGTTCGAGATTCTTCACATCCTGCGATGCGTCAACTCGTTAAGTATCACGAACATAATTAAATTGACGCTATTCTTTTTCTTTTCAGTCTTTTCCGCTAATAAACCCTAATAAACCGCTGAATGAATTTTGATGAAACTTGGTACAGGATAGAAGATGCCATGCCATGGAAAAAAGTGACCCGGTATCTTTGAATCCTAACATTATGCCAGGTGCCCCTACGATGGGATTTACAGCATTAGACAAAAGTCAGAATTATCCAGACTATGAAACGATGTCGTTTTCAGCACACGCTAACATGATTTTATTCTTCTGCTCCTTTGGTTACAGACTAAGTTATGATATATGTGATAAAACTTATGTTTCAATGATGGGAAAAATGGGATTGTTCAACGAAATTGTCAATTAGCGTCCAAAATCTAGAGGCGATGTCACCCTGAGTAGCTCAAATCCAATGGATCCTCCAGTGATTACTACTGGGTATTTGACTAACGAAGCTGATCTTAATGATCTGGTGAAATAAATTAAAGACTTTACTCCCGTAGTTAATACAACGTATTTAAAAGTATTGGAGCAGAAATTATTGATCCTATGTCGGGAGGATGCAGTGTATTTGAAAAAGACTATGACTATTGGAAATGCTACGCTGGATGCATGCTTACTGGGCTGAGTAATTATGTTGGTACGTGTGCAATGGGCAGTGTTGTTGATAGTAGACTGCGAGTGATGGGTGTACAGCGGCTGAGAGTAGCATATGCTAGTGTCATGCCTATCATCACAAGAGGAAATACAAACGCACCCGTGATTATGATTGGTGAAAAAGTTTCTGATTTTATCAAGGAGGACAGCAAACTTAGTTAACTTTCATCTTTATGTATCCTGTTACTTTTTTACCATCTTGACTAACTGTGTTATTTACGATCTTATTTAATTTACTTATTAATATAAATAATAGTACATTATGGTAAAAGTGTGTAATGTTGGTGATTACCGCTGAGGCGCCATTGAGACCCGAGCTGTTAGGTGAGGGTCTTAAGAGAGCCGAGGACGGTAATCATCAATACATACGTGTATCATTTTTCCTATGCGCGCGCATCTAACAATGGCGATCGGCCATAGACTAAAAATAATGAGATTTTTTTTTGGCTTTTTGCGGATAGCTTTTTAGCCACGTACAAAATGGGGAATTTCAAGTTTTCTTTATTACAGACAAAAACAAAAGTTATGTCTGAATGAAAGTTTTATTTATTAAACATGTACAAGTTGAAATTATCTATTTAAATACGAAGTTGCATGAAATGTTTCGCATTTGTACTCTTGAGCACGATCTTTTTTGTATCGAAACTTTTTTAAGAACAAAGCAACTCAACCAATAAATTAAAAAAAAACTATAACTCACTTGTGAATAATAGCAATGAAAAAGTCACAGTTTGATAACAGGTGTCATTATGTGCCTAAATGCGGTGAAATTAGAGCCACTTTATGAGCAAGTGTGTTGAAAAATATTTTAAAATCTTCAAGGACTCTATTATTCAAACATCTGCCTCTGAAAACCTCTAAATAACTTGATTTAAGCAGACCTCTACAGTGTTTATTTTTTCCTTCCATTTACTTTTCTTTAGTATAAATAGTTAATCTCCGACTACGCTCGCAACGCTCGCAATAATACAGAAAATAAACCTTGCAAAGAACCCTCACATACATATACTGGATAAAACACCGTATTCGTATTTACTATTCAACAAAGGGTTAACGTTTATTGCCTCTCGACCGTTGAATACACCGCAGAACCGGATTTATCCTGATATTCACGCCGTCGCTAAACCAGTTCAAACCAGACAAGACCGGTAAACAACTAGAAAATAGCGGAAATTATCGGGAATATAAGACGTAGTTTCATATACATTTTCGTTTAGTGTTATTATTTTACTTTTGAAGTGTTAAATACGTTATTGCAAAACCTCGTTTTCTAAATATATGTCTTTAATGCCCCAAAGAGTTTTCAAAAAGTCAACCAGACTGGCCCAAACAGGAATCGACCATATGATTCTTAATGTATCGACTCGAAAAAGAGCAAATTTCTCCAGTCTGCAATCTCCTTGAACGGATAACGTATCTAACAAGACAATTGACAAAACCCTCAGGGACGTCGACTCGTTCTCGTGACGTAATACACAATGAATAAAAGATTGTGCTGTGTAAAGCGACCCTAGCACTAAGCTCATCACGAATTACGTGTCGTATTGACGGGCTCAACGTATGGATTGGAAACTGGGCTAGCATGTTGTTAGGGTTAATTTAATTGCTGTTTGAACTGCCACTAAGCTTGGATTTGTATAGGTTAAGATAGGTGCAGAAGCGTATTGTTAAACGGTGAATGGTATTATTATTTTTCGCGTTTCCGCTGGATACGAGAAGCATAGTATTGGTCGACGTGGTGACGTCGTTTGTCCAGCTGTGAATATTTTTTGGCTGATATAATGATGATGACAATACGTACAGATACGTAGCGATAACGGTGCACGGTGTACGCTTACCATTGTACCATTGCGGCCTAGTCATCATCATCATCATCATTTCAGCCGAAAGTCGTCTACTGCTGGACATAGGCCTCCCCCAAGCGTCGCCACACTGATCGGTCCTGTGCGTTTTGCATCCACCGGACGCCCGCAGCCTTGACTAGGTCATCGCTCTACGTAGAAGGAGGTCTTCCAACGCTGCCGGTCTTCCGGTACGCGGTCGCCATTTTAGAACTTTTCGGCCCCAACGGCCATCTGTTCTGCGAGCAATATGCCCTGCCCACTGCCACTTAAGTTTGGAAATTCTTCGGGCTATATCGGTAACCTTGGTACCTTGCGGCCTAGTACAGACAGGAATTGTTATCATTTTCATTTCAGCTGAAAGATGTCTACTGGTCGACTTAGGCCTTCCCAAAACTTTTTCAAATCCATCGGTAATGTATTTCTAGCTTCCAGTGAACTCCATAAGACCACACTTGGTCTAACTACCTTGAAGGGAAGTATAGACCCTTGCAGCAACCGTATGCATAGCTTATCTCTTAGATAGTTAATTAAATTAAAACAGTTATATGCAACATTTTTTTTAAAAGCAGTGATTTCTGTCGATCTCCATTCTAAAAAGGCGGGCCTTTATCTTTCAAACAGCCAGCAATTCCCCCAGCAGGCTCGCCTTCCAACTTAATCTTCTGTGTTCACAACAAAAATGTCTAAAGGCATCATCTGAAACGTCTGTCATTTCTGGATGCCGTCTCATTTCGCGGCTCAACGACTCTATTCCCTTCATTATACTAAAGCGTAATCTGTAGTAATGGAAACCATTTGGATAAGATAATATATTCTTTCATGACACTCTAAAATGTTCGTTTTGTCATTTTTGGCAGATTTTTCTTCGCTCCGATGCAATACGAAAGATACTGTAATGTTTTTTGTGTAGAGTATGTATCAAAGACTTTGGATTTTAAAATGTACATTTGATTCAAAGAAGGTTCATTTTAAAAATATATTAAAGGCTTAATTTACTTTGACTAATATTCATTATGGCTTTTTTTGGTCGTCTTATTTATTGAATGGGAATTTTACCTAGTTGTAAATATTAAATGCACAAAGGCAGTACATTGTTTGGTTGTTTGTGGATGATTATCTCTGTTCGCAACTCTATTCTACAAAAACTAAACTCAAAATAGACAGACAATTCTGTTACCTATAAAATATCAAACAGTAAATAATACCTTTTCCTCTAAGAGACTCAAGAGACTCTAAAGCTTTAGTGAGAACTGCTGAAGTAGAGTAGAAATTGGAAACTATAAAACAATGCCACAATACCAGTTCTATTTCATTTCTAAACTGTTCTCTATTTAAACTGTACCGAATTGTTATTAAACACAGAAATGACTCGGCGGACATTGCTAGACACGGCATTGTCAAAACTTTTCATACAAACTAATAATGACGTCAGTGACTGTCACCGTTTACTCATGAAAATTGACGGCCAGTGACATTCTGACTATGAATATGACAGGCGAAAATTGTGCATAAAGACATTGCTCGCAATTATTATTTATAGGGTCGCTTTTGACCGCTCACAGAGGATATTTAGTGTCTAGACAGAGTTCTACCAGTGATGGCGATGGTGCAAATGTCTAAATAAAAGGCAATGATCACGTGATATTTCGATAACGCTTGGCAATCCAATATATTTTTTCACTATCGTGATGCTTTCGTTGATAGAATATCACTAGTCTAGAGCCTCTGATGGAAAGCGATAATAAGAGGCACTAGGATGATGCGTGTGTGTGTAATGACAAAAATGTATGATATTATCAAACGTTATCGAAATGTCAAGTGATCAGTCTCTTAGATTTTGAAATTTCGACCATCGCCATCGCTTAAGTCGGATGACACTTGTATAGACCCTACTGTACAGTCTACTTCCTACAGTTTTCACCTTGCAACGATCGATGGAAAGGACTTGCATATTGAATTATTAGTAACTTGCTTCTGCCCGCGGCTTCGCCTGCGTGAAAAGTGTTTTATTATCTCAAGGGCACATTATATAGACATGAAAAGTTCAAAGTGAAGGAAGACCTAAAACTAATTTTGTCAAATACAATTACTTTTCAAAATTAATGACGAACAACGAACACAATAATTATTATTTCTCAAACACGCTTGGAAATTTGAGCATTATTTGACACCCTTCTTCGAGATAAATCGAAATTGCAGTACTGCCCTAATACATGCGAGCAGCGGCCGGCAAAAGTTGTATGAAAATCCATATCTATCGTGTGTAGCGGCCAAATAAATTACATAGTAAACTCATATCTGCCGTGTAATTTAAAAATGGAACGATATTTTTCTCCGAAACATGGCAACTAAGGAGGTAACTTATCAAAGGTTTTATTTAAATTTCTAACTGGCTTGTAAATAGAAAGCTGTTTATTGACAAAAAACAAATAAACACTTTAAGGCTTAGCACGCACTGCGATTTTCGTTTGCGCGGATTTTTGTAGTTTTATTCCCGCGTGATTTTTTACCGCAATGCGTGCAGCTTCATACAATCCCATAGGCCGCGGAATAGGTGGAAAAAAATTGCGCATATAAAAATCGCAGTGCGTGCTAAGCCTAACGCGGGAATAATTATTGTTGTTCGTTGTTCGACATTGATTTTGAAAAGTAATTGTATTGGAAAAAATAAGTTCTAGGTACTACTTAGTTTTAATTTCTAAAGCAAGCACTATACAATCCATGGCCACAACTAGGCATTGATGGAATTACGTATGTGTGCCGCGGCTTTGCCTCGGCCCACATTTACACGTTCGTCCATCAATACCTCTTTTGCTGGCCGCTGCAGTAATATACTATTTTCCCACGTTAAAGTGTACATTTGTTTTTTATTTCAATAAACAGCTTTCTATTTCTCCTTGGTTGCCGTGTTTCGGAGTAAAAGATCCTTCCATTTTTAAATTACATGACAGATATGAGTTTACTATGTTTTGTTTGGCCGCTAAACCACGACAGATATGAATTTTCATACAACTTTTGCCGGCCACTGCTCGCATGTATTTGGCCAGTACAGCAATTTCGATTTATCTCGAAGAATATTATCAAAACTAATGATCAAATTTCCAAGCATGTTTACAAAATAATAATGTTTAGTATAGATATAAATTTGTACGGAAGTATTGATTAGTAAAAGAGTCGCGAGTGGAACTTGTAGAAAAGAAAGAAAAGAAAGAAAAAGTGTTTATTTGTCACAAAACGACATACATTATAATAACATGCTTATGCTAAACCCTTAACAATAGTATTAGTAGTACTTAAATTAAGTTAGTAAAGACGAGAAATAAATCAAACAACAATAACATATTCTACCTAAATGTTTTTTTTTTTTTGTAACTTTATAATAACAGACGTACGGGTGATTTCCGAGATCAGTCCTTGAATGAGTGAACATTAATTACATGCTTAGATTCGTGCCTTGGAAATCATGTTAAGTTGTTGTTCTCGGCTGTCAATTGTAGATCTTGGACAGTTGTTACGGGTATTCAGAAACCAGTCTTGCCAAAGGAGTAATATCTTAGCCAGTTACTAGGTTGTGGAGGTCAGATAAGCAGTCGCTCCTTGTACAATGCTGGTACTCAGATGTTTCCCGTTAGATTGGAAGCAGACCCCAAGACGGTTAGGCAGATTGATTGAGTACCATCGATTTTAGGCACTGCCAGTACGAAGATTCCTTAGAGCGTTTGTCCAAATATTGTCTTACTTTGTAAATAAAGCCCTTTTAATGAGGCTTGACAAGAAATTGGACAACTAGGGGCCTTTTGATATCAAAGAGGTTTTTATATTGTTTTATTTTAATGATAAGTATTTAGTACTGGTTATTCTTTGACGAGGTTATTATTTGTAAAGTTCTTTTTTTTTTGTTTGGAAAGTAAACCAAGAGCAATACATTAAAATAAATTACCGAATTTTTTATTAGCATAGTCAGTTTTTCTACTCTTGAGATGATCGCGTTAACAACTATCACACCTGATGGTAAGAGATGATTGTAGGTCAGTCAGAGAATTAGACCTGTTACTATAGTTACTCAAGGCACGGGGTGCCAGCGCTAAGACGGAAAATTTGGTTCAAATAAATATCACTAGATGGCGCGATATGCAGCGATTTGTTAATGATTTGTGTGTCAAATTGACATCTTCTAGAACTTTATTGATCATAATTCTCCTAAGCACAATATTATGGCATATTGTGGTCTTAACCAACATTTCAAAAAATTATTTCAATAAATCTTTTAAAATTTATTCCAATAGATGGCCCAGTTTTAAATATCTGAGGCATGCCACTTTATTTTTAAATTTGTATTGTATTTGTTACACATTTTGGACTTATAAAAATAAGCAGTATAATCAGATGAAAAGCGCTAGTTACGTCGGCACGGTTTCTTTGTATTTGATAAAGCATCTGTATGCTAGAATTATATTATCTGTGCTCCAGGCAAGCGAGGTGATTAATGCTAGTGCACACTGTGAGTGAAAAGAGGCCCTTAAGTGGGCCAGTTATACTTCGGTATAAATATTTTATAATTTTTGTCAGCTTCGTTTGTGTAATGTTCGTTAGTGCTACCTCGATTCGTTCCTCGGGTTCAGTGATATTCAATTAATATTATTTTTTATTTTATTAATCCATTTATTTCAGGCGACAGGATCCATATAAAATAACTTAAACCTAAACATACATAATTGTTTTGATGGAACAAAAGATAAAAAAGTAGATTTGAATATAGGTATTTACTACAACTAGGCTTACTGGATTTTACAAAATTGAGGCAAATAGTGTTTTGTCAGCTGATGGCTGTGGTGGAGTGAAGAAGCGGGTCCCGCCGTCGGTGGCGGCAAGCCATGCATCGCGCGATATTAGGCTTCGGCGATTGGCTGTTGAAGATCACGCCACATTCATCATATCAGCCGAAAGACGTCCACTGCTGGACATAGGCCTCCCCGAAGCGTCGCCACTTTGACCGATTCCGTGCGTCTCGCAACCAGCGGATCCCCGCATCCTTCACAAGGTCATCGGTCAACCTGGTGGGAGACCTTCCAACGCAACGTCTTCCCGTTCGCGGTCGCCACTCCAGAACCTTTCTGCCCCATCGGCCATCCAATCTGCGAGCAATGTGCCCTGCCCACTGCCACATAAGTTTGGCAATTCTTCGGGCTATATCGGTAACCCTGGTTCTCTTGCGGATCTCTACATTTCTGATTCGATCACGCAAGGAAACTCCGAGCATAGCCCTCTCCATTGCCCTTTGAGTGACTAAGCTTTCTGATGAGGCCCATTGTAAGCGACCACGTCTCAGAGCCATATGTCATCACTGGCAACACACACTGGTCATAGACTTTCGTCTTGAGACACTGTGATAAGTTGGATGAGAAGATACCGCGCAACTTCCCAAACGCTTCCCATCCGAGTTGGATTCGACGATTGACCTCTTTCTAGAAGTTGGCAGTACCCAACTGGATCGTTTGTCCCAGGTAGACATAGTCGTCCACAACTTCGAGTGTATAGTCTCCGACCTTGATAGGAGTGGGTGTAACATGGGCATTCAGCATCACCTTGGTTTTGTCCATGTTCGTCCTTAGACCCACTCTTTCAAAAGCTCTACTGAGGTCATCGAGCATTGTACTGAGGTCCTCCATGGTCTCAGCCATAACCACTATATCATCGGCGAACCGAAGGTGAGTGATGTACTCGCCATTGACGTTGATGCCTAGCCCGCTCCAGTCCAGAACCTTGAAGACGTCCTCCAGTGCAGCGGTAAACAGCTTCGGAGATATGACGTCTCACCTCGCTGAAAATGTACGGGTTCCGAGGTCTGATCCTGAAGTCGAACTGACATGGTGACGTATTTGTATAAACACTTCAACACCTCGATGTACCGGTAATCAATTTGGCACCGTTGGAGAGACTGCAGCACAGCCCAAGTCTCGATCGAATCGAAGGCTTTCTCGTAGTCCACAAACGCTAAACAGAGAGGCAGGTTGTACTCTTCGGTCTTCTGTATAACCTGCCGCAGCGTAAGTATGTGGTATACGGTGCTGAAGCCTTTACGGAATCCGGCTTGTTCGGTAGGCTGGAAATCGTCAAATCTGCGAGCGAGTCGATTCGTGATGACTCTTGAAAACACCTTGTAGACATGGATAAGAAGTGAGATGGGCCTATAGTTCTTCAGTAAGGCATTGTCACACTTCTTGAAGAAGAGTACTACCACACCCCTGCACCATGCCTATGGCGTCCTCCTCTCGAGTATAACGGAATAAAACAGCTTCTGAAGGGCCTTAAGTACTGGTTTTCCACCCGCCTTCAGGAGTTCGGCCTTAATTCCGTCATCATCGGGTGCCTTATTGTTCTCTAGCTGTTTCAAAGCCATCCTAATCTCATACAGGCTGACGTCCGGAATGTCTTCGGTATAGTGTCGGGTCAATCTAGCTCTAGGGTCATTCGCTAGATTCTTGACGGGTTTACTGGTTGACGATTACAACTGCCCATAGAATCTCTCGATCTCCCTCAGAAGCTCCAGTTTGGCGGATACGATCCTGCCATCATCGGTCTCCAGTTGTTTCGCGAGCTGGAATTTTGTAACACAGTGTCAACTACACGTGAATTGACTAAAATATCCGAAAATTTGTGCAAAAATATTATTTATAACAGCAAATTTTAATTAGTCATGTGTGATAAAGGATTCTTAAAGGCTGATTTCGATAATATACCCACCTGGATGGACGATTTGGCAGTTTTGAGCATAAATAAAGTAGTGGTAATGAATATTACGTGTTAGTGGACCGGTGTTTGTTATTGTTCTTTACCAGGTACATTTAGAAACAGAATTGTCATAACGTAATCGATTTTACATATGGGTAGGTGATATTGGTGTAAAATAAAAAGTAAACAAACACGATTGGCGCGAAACTTCGACTTTGGATATCAAAAATCTTCATTAGATACCACTAAATATGATACAACCCGAAATCTGTGCAGCCTTTATTTATATTTATATGTTGCACAAAATCCTTAAAATGTTCGGTAATTACCATTATTTACATATCTCTTAATAATATTAAACACTATTATCTAAATTATATATTTACAAACACTAAAAAACTTTGTAGAACAAAAACGTGAAAATATTAACTTGGTAGATTTTTTTACACTAATTCTTCAGTAAATATCTCTTATATGCGTTGACCGATTTTCACATTTCAAACAGAAATATTAGTTTTACGCCTATATCTATAATTTGAGAATAAAATAATGAATATATCTCCATAAACAAAAAATATATATTTATAATATATATATATATAAAATTTATATTCGAGTTACGTAATTATACAACAATGTCAACTTTGCACGAAAGTTCCCATAAAAATGTACTTATCTCAGTCTGTAATGATCAAAGTAATATATTAATACGAATCTAATACTAAATTAGAACAAGATAACATAATAATTAACACATTCTATTTGGAATCTAGTAAGACATAGAACATTTCTCAAAACTTTAGTAGGTATAGATTGCTAGGTACTTGGCTATTGCGCGATTCACATATCATGGGGATTTTTTATAGTATTTATATATAATTGTATGAAGCAAGCACGATAACGTTTAAGGATCAATATGTTTGATCAATATATTTGATTTTCATCAATATATTGACGATAATACTGATGTTTTTCCCCCGAAGGGATAAAAACATTTATTTTGGGTCTTGCCGAAGCTTGACCCTTATGAGATTACCTTCTGTCTACCACACAACATTCAACGTGCTATCAGCTCCCTCCAGCGTGCGGTGATGCTTATGCAGCTGTCTCGCTCGCACTCACACCGCCCGCCGTCCGCCCGCGCCGGCTAGATCGCTCAGCGCCTCAGTACCTTGTCTTAAGCCGGCAAGGCCTTAAAACTGAGGGTCAAGCTTCGGCAAGACCCAAAATAAATGTTTTTATCCCTTCGGGGGAAAAACATCAGTATTTTGTGTCTGTGCCTTCGCTTGACCCTTATGAGAAGTGTTTATATTCTGCCGGCGCTAAAAGGCGTACTGTGAAATTATCTAGGATAAACATAAATTAAACCCACAAAGATATTTTTTATAAAAGAACTAGTTTTATTTCAGGTACTCCTTAAGAATGTAGAAACCCTAACATAGGTAATTAAATCACAGAGACGTGAGATCACACAGTTACTTAATACTTAATCAATAAAGAAGACAGGAGATTGCCTTGTACTAAACAAAATTACTGTTTATATGGGCTCAAAACAATCCGACGGAAAGTTTTCTTGAACATTTGTAGATGTCCTTTTTTCTATGGGCTTACAATAGTATTTCAAAAAATTGTGTCCACTTCGCCAATTTCCTCTCTTTAATATGTCATCTAAAGGCATGTTGGAATTAAAGCGTGAGGACCCCACCGCTGATCGAATACTACCGGGACTATTTGTAATACCAATCTCTTTTAAGGCAGTCTTAACCCATCCTGCGATCACAGCCCTTGACGCAGCACAGACTTTACCTATAGTAGATATAAAAAGAGCATCAAGGTTGGGACTTGCCTTTCGTCTATTTGCAGAAAGAGTTAAAAGGATCTTAAGCCAACGTGATATATCCAAGATCTGGTCCTCATTATTTGTTATTTTTCAACCTGATTGTCTGATAGAAATTTTATCAGTTTTTGAGCCAAACTTCGGCCATAAAATAAAATAAAATTGAAATTCTTGAAAATATTCTCTACTTATAGATAAAAGTGTGAGATCATGTATGCGCCTTCCAGACGCTAACAATAAAAGGATCGACAGATGTCGAGAAACTTGAAATAAACTGCTTTCATCCGGTGGATTTAGCTTTAACCAATCAATTAGATTATTTACATCCCAGATGGAAGACTTTGTCTCCTCGACCTTTGATAAACTGATAGCTTTAAGCATGTGTTTAACGACAGGGTGGTTGTTTATCAGTTCCGCTCGGCTTGGATCCGCAAAGGATGTAATGACCGACTTATTTACCAGTATAGTGCTATATGATAACTTCACGCAACGGTGTAAATGACTCAAAAACAAAGCTACGTTCTCAGGGCTGGGGGCGTTAACTGAGACCGATTCTTTGTTCGCCCAGTTTTTCCATCGTTTCCAGCCTGAAGAATACGTCTTCAGTGTTCCTGGTCGCCAAGAACGCTGAAGCAGTTCTACATCGCTTCTACTCCAGTTAAGTGTGCAATTCGACCACCCCGTACCCTCCAAGCCTGCAAACGTAGCTGATTGATTTGGGGTGGAGGTAGCCCCGTTGTCATGTCGATTAAGCCGAGATGAAGATCTTGTATTTGTAGAGGTGGTTCCAGAGCTCTCATGTTCAGATCGGGGTACCAAAATGCCTGCGGCCAGAACGGGGCGATGACAATGTAAATTCCCTTGGCAGTATTGAGGTGATGCATAACTCGGGCCAATAGCGGTGGGGGTGGAAACACCCAGGCTATCTTGAAGTCCCAGCTCTGGCTGAATGCATCCACAAACAATGCGTCCTGTTCCTCCAAGAACTGGCTGACATAGTAAGGAACTACTCTGGACAGCTTTGTCGCAAACAGATCTACTGACGGTACGCCCCATAGGGAGAAGATTTTTTGAGTGACTAGTTCCTTCAGATGCCAATCGGGAATCATTTTTTGACGTGACAAGTGATCTGCTAGATTGTTGTAAATTCACGGAATGTATCTTATCAATAAATGTATGCTTCTTTGTTCCGTCTTTTGATATAAGTTCTCTATCATAGCTAACAGCACTCGCGACTTGGTTCCTCCTTGATTTATGATGTAGGCTACGACTGTCTGGTTGTCCGACTGAATCAGCAGTGTCTTGCCACTTAACACATCTTTGTACCTTTCGATTGTTTCGCACACTGCATACAATTCTTTCCGATTTATGTGCCACGAACTTTGTTCTTCCGTCCAAGTACCGCTGATTGACTCGTTGAATATATGAGCGCCCCAGCCCGTGTCTGATGCGTCTGTTGAGAGGAAAACTTCTGCTGGGGGAATGAAAATTTCCGAGTCTCGATGCAGGTTTGCCATCCACCATTTCAGGGCCTGAATTATTTTTGGCGAGATCGGATAGTTTGTCTTCGGTAAGTCTTCCGGAAGAGATAAACTGGCAATATGAATGCGTCGACAGTGAAGGCGACCTTGGGGAATCACAAATGCTACGAAGTTCAAGCTTCCCAAGATAGATTTTGCTTGCAGACAATTCCATAACTTCAGACGGATAAGTTTCAAAAGATCCTGTCGAATGGAGTCCATCTTTTTCTGAGGAACATATTTTCTTCCCGATCGCGACCTCCACCCTATTCCTAGGAACTCTAAATCTTGCACAGGGTAAAGAATTGACTTGTTGAAGTTGATTTTCCACCCCAAATTCGATAGGAATTCTACTGCGAGACTGACATCTCTCTCCAGCAGTTGAGCGTTTTGGTTCGCGATCAGAAAATCGTCAATAACTCTTATGCCTCTCATTCGAAGTTGACCTGCGACCCAATTCGAAATTCTCGTGAAGGTGAGGGGTGCGGTTGAGAGTCCAAAAGGCAGGCAAGTCATGCAATAAAGGCGGTTTTGAAAATAAACTGCAAGGAAGCGTTGATGTGATTCTTTTACCGGTATGTGAAAATACGCCTGCGATAGGTCCAGTTTTGCCATAAAATCTCCTCTTTGTATAAAATCTGGGACTGTGAAATGACTTATGAGGTGAAATTTCTTTGGTACAAGAAACTTGTTTAGTCTTCTCAAATCGAAGATGGGACGGAAAGTTCCATCCGTTTTGGGGACTAAAAACATTTTGGAGACGAGCCCTGAGCTCATTGACTGAGGGACTTTTCTTAAAACGCCTTTGCTTAACATATTGGCTATTTCCAGGCACATTTGTTTGCTGCTTGCTGTTTGAAACCGAGCACAAATTTCTTTTGTAAAAGGAATGGATGGAGGCTTTTTGGCAAATGGTATCGCATAACCCGAAATAATTTTCAAAATCGACTTTGGGGCAGCAGCATTTTTCCAAACATTTACAAAGAGTTGGAGCTGGCCCGCTTTCCAGCTCTTGGAATAGTCAAAACTGAGATCTTGATTTCTGAGAAACTTGGGAACGTTTTCCCCTTTGAAATTTTTCTTGCCGGACAGGATAACTTCTGTATCTTTCTTGTTTATTGGACGGGTACTTGTTTTCCTTCTTCTTCTTTTCTGGTTTTGTCTTCTTCTGCGGTGGTGCTCTCTCCTGTTTGTCAAATACAAATTTTCTTTTCGGAGCCTTAGACACTTTAAAAGCTTCAAAACTTGATGATGGAGCTTTCTGAAGGTCATTGAGTTGACGTTCATCAAAAAGAAAGGTCTCCGACGGCGGGATCTTAGCTATTGCCAAAGCAATGCCGTCGTTAAGAGGAGACAGAGCTTTTCGCCTGCGCTCAATGGCCTCAGCTCTTTTCCCACAGACGAATTGCAAAAGATGATCGGAGATCACGTGGAAATCGCCCTCCTTATTTGCAAGTATGGAGTTAATAGCCGCTGTTGCCTCTGGACAAGCTTCCGCTACTTGATTAACTGCTTTAGTGAACGCCGCAAATTGGAGGAGCAAGCCGTGTGTAATTGTGCCATATGCTCCCTCGGTCTTCTCCAGGTATTCATTCAGAGCATTAGTTGGAGACAGATGCAACAGCTGAGGATTGAGTGCTAAGGCGGAGAATACCGGCGCGGCATGGAGTTTCTTCTGCGCTTCTACGTAACGAATTCTGTTCCATGTATCCTCCCCAATTCTCTGGCAGGCAATACCCTGAACTTTGATTTTAGGCTCTGGTTGAGGGATAGAAGGCTCAGCCTCTTTGGTCGAAGGAGAGAAGTTGAAAACGGTCTCTTTGTGCTCGGGTAAAAGGCCCGATGGCGCTTTCCACGACACTAAGCTTCTCTCTTCTTCGTCTTCTGAACTCTCTTCATCACTTTCCCCCCCTTCTTCATAATCAGAGTAAGAACGCTGGTCCTCAAGCTTATGTAAAATTTCATTAAGCAGATCTCTTGTGTTTCGTGATTCTTGCTCCAAAAAAGCCAGTCTAGAGGAAGCGCTACGCTTGTTCGAAGAAATCTCAACTGACTCCTCGGTCTCTGTGTCCGATATGCCCGCATCAGTGTGTAAAGCTTTAGACGCCTCTTTTCTTGAAATGAGTAAATGCTTAATGCTTTTAGTGGATTCCGAGACCAGTTCACATTGCAGACCTGAGCCCCTAACTTGAATGGCTAAAGACGGAGGGCCCAGAATCAAGCCCCAACAGAAGGGCCACTTCAACATTTCGAACTTCATATCTCTATACGGTCTCTCCTTCAGTGACTTCGCGCCTGGATTAAACGCCCTAGCTATCATGTGAGCTGGCAAACAGAACCTTAACTTATTTAGAAGAGCTGGATCCGCATCTATTACCGCGTCCTGGCGCACCTTCCACTTTTCCCAGCCATCCGGTAGAAAGTCTGATGCAGCTAACTTTAATCGTTGCAAAACTTCATCGCCTGAAGGCTCGTCGTGAAGTTCACGCAGTGTCTTATACGTTACTGAAGCTGCCATCTGCAGAACAAAAGCAGTGTAAGTCGAGTTGACAACTGAGACTTAACCTTTAAGATACTACTAAACAACGGGGTTAATACGGATAATGTATCTTAAAGGCATCATGGTTCATCATTCACATCACACAGGACCAACTGTGGAGTATCTGAGGCTCGAATTACAAGCCATGCAGCCTCAGCCGTGGGTCCGCAAATCGAGCCTCAAAGGCTCGAAGATCGAGCCGCGAAGGCTGCACCATCGAGCCGCTAAGGCTCGACATATGAGCCGCTAAGGCTCGACATATGAGCCGCGAAGGCTCGACATATGAGCCGCGAAGGCTCGACATATGAGCCGCGAAGGCTCGACATATGAGCCGCGAAGGCTCGACATACGAGCCGCGAAGGCTCAGTTTTTGGGCCCTCAAGGCCCAGATTTTAGACCAAGGTTCAAGTTGTGACCTGGAAGGTCGACAGCTTCACCTATTTACAGTGCTGGACACAAGGGCCGCAATCTTAGCACAGCAACAAATTAATTATGCCCTTGCGACTGAGGTACATGGACGCTCGAGTCGGTAGGTATAACACAAAATTAAACTAAAAATGAAGGTTACAAAAAAAAATAAAAACACTGTACTAGTTCGATATAATAAATCTTTGGGGTACGTACCTGTAAATCTTTATCCATTGCACTTTATCACTTATAACACAGAATTTATACTTAATAATGCTGTGAGCGGAGCGGGAGCTTGACGCACGCTCGTTGCGTGTGGCAACAAAAGCGTACTGAGGCGCTGAGCGATCTAGCCGGCGCGGGCGGACGGCGGGCGGTGTGAGTGCGAGCGAGACAGCTGCATAAGCATCACCGCACGCTGGAGGGAGCTGATAGCACGTTGAATGTTGTGTGGTAGACAGAAGGTAATCTCATAAGGGTCAAGCGAAGGCACAGACACAAAATAACAAGATCAAATCGGTTAGAAGTCAAAACAACGTATCAGCTATGTGCTACAATGAGTAAAAATGAACGTTGTGACGTCACACGGGCTCGGGCTTGTTCGGGAACTGTCGAGGTGTTTTCGATACTGGATTCAAGAAAAACTTTTCAATTTGATATTACTTTGTAATTACAGCGAATAAAAAAAACTAAAAATAGTTTTGTATGTAAACTTATATATGATCTTTCCAAATTTAACAAAAAAAATATTGGTTCAACAAACCAATTGTGGCTGGGGCTGATCCAATTAGAAATTACAAAAACTTTTTACTAATACACCATTGCTCGGTAAAATGCTGACAGATTATATTTTAAGAAAGAAAAGAAATAAAGAGAAGTGCATAATTGTCACAAAACGACATTCAACACTATTTTAAGCTCGAGTGACGTACTTCGAATGCCTTGCTGTGCGCTCAGAATTCTACATTAGAATCCTTCGCTCCGCTCTGGATTAAAAAAGACACTTTCGCCTTTAAAATAGTTGTTTGCTCCCTAGATAAACAATTTACTATTTTAACACTTTTTTCAGTGCCTACTAAATAAATTGACGGTTGAAATTATCTGTGAATGATTAAGTGTGAGTGAGAAGAAACCTTAATGTGATAAACTATATTTTTTCTGACTATATATTTGATCCTGGGAGAGATCATCATTCTCTTGCCCTAATCTGGATTTATAAGATCCACAAGAGACAAACAAAACAAATTAAAATCTGCTAGAATTTATTTATTCTCGAATAGTCTCAATCTAAAAGTCGGATAACTTTGATTTTTATACCATCTCACTGTCTAATAGTACTTTCGATTAAAAAACATAAACGAAATCCTAAACTCCATTTTTCAGCATTTTATTGCCACTATAAAACTTTCAAGCATTATAAAAAACATGCGACATGCAATTTAAATTACTTTGTAACCTCAAAATGCCTTACACATGCTTTTGTTTTACTTATTTCGCCCTTCACCTTTTTAGAGGACATTTGGTTGGGCTAAGCATGAAGTGACTGAAGTCCTCTTAATTTTGTTACATAAAAAAATGCCCTCTGCTAAAAAGACATATCATCACGCCTTTTTGTCTGAAAGTTTAGGCAGGAGTGCACCTAAAGTACACTCGCACTGCGTTCCTTATGTTTTAAGTCCCATGTAAGGGGCAATAGCCCAATATCATTGTGCCCGAGCCGGTAATGAAACTCAGGACCTCATGCAGTAGCGCTTGTGTTCACTGGATGAACGAGGCAGTTCAGCTCAAGATATCCTACTAATATCATAAAGGCGAAAGTTTGTGAGCATGTTTGTATGTTTGTTACTTCTTCACGCTCAACAACTGATCGGAACTAGATGACATTTGGCACGGATACACATACACATACAAATTTTACATAGGATGCTTTTTATCCCGGGAATATGTTCCCTCGCGACAATTACCGACTTTCACGCGGGCAAAGCTGCTGGCAGAAGAGGACTTTAGTATGAAACCGACTGCAGCGTAAATTCCGCGACTCATTTTACGGAACCCACAGCTCAAAAAATATATGATCAAACGAACTTCTTAAGTGAAGTTCGATCGATATAATATGAGTGGTTTCATTTGAAGATATAAATAAACAGGTAGTCCTTTCACCTACAAGGCAACACTCGCACGCTATTAAAAGTTATTTATAATCAGATTTAGGAATTGATTTCTTTAAATAATAATCGATTCGATAATCGACTCCTCTGCTACACTATACTTGACAGTTGACAGTGACCTCATTCTTTTTAGAGTTGTGACTTGTGTTCAAGTCCTCTCGTGTTAAAGTAAAAATAAACTGGGATTTGGGTGGGTTGGGTATTTATATCTTCAAATGAAACCACTCATATTATATCGATCGAACTTCACTTAAGAAGTTCGTTTGATCATATATAATATGTCGTGGTTTCATTTTCGATATAAATAAACAGGTAGATGTTCAGAGACTGTGTTATTTTTACGTTTGTTTTATGTCTCTTGTATAGTTGTATAACAATTAAAAAAAAAACACGAGATAATATAAAGCATAAACTTCTTATAATAAATGATTCAACAAACAAATACATTACAATCACTTGATTCGTAACTATTCCAACATCATTCATGGTCATGTGTATCGTTATGCAAACAAACAGATTTTGCAAAAGTATGTTTTTCTACAATAGGACGATTATAAAACTTAGCAAAGGCTTGGGAGGACGCGGTCCAGCCGGCGGTTTTTCGGATGAGATCAAGACTTAGCCCAGCCGCGCGCGCCGTTGACGTGGCAGCATGGCGGGCGCTGTGTGCGCCGTAAACTGACACGTCAATGCCGCTCGCACACAACATCTGTTTGATCCACCTGCTTATAGTCTGTGCTGTCGCGTTCTTGTAAGGACGCTTCACAGTAATTAAGAGGTGATCTGTGTCTGAAGGCCTTAAGGCCTTCGTTGCTGACATATAATCGACTAGCGTTGTGGCTGGACAAATAGAAAGATTTTCACGCAAATATGGTAAATACAAAACCGGCTGGTCCCTTCCTATCCCTGAGGTTTTAATAATATCCGTTATAACAATCTCGATACCGTTTGAATTGAATTTAATATTACTTATTTTAATTAATGAAAAAGTTTGTACTCTGTGTGCAGTGCACAAACCTAGTAAAACAACAAGTTTTTTAGTTATTTTTTCTAAATTAAGCTGAATATGTGGAACCCATTCCGAAATATGGTCCAACACTATTTGAGGATCCCAAGTAGTTGAGTATTTAGGTAAAGATGGTCTTAGTTTAAATACTCCTTTAAGGAGGCGTTTGACGCACTCGTCGGACGCTAAGTTGTTTCCTATGAGCAAGGATAAAGCTGAACGGTGGCTGTTAATCGTGCCGTAAGACGCACCTTTATAGTATTGTTCAGTTAAAAAATTTACTATGTGAGGAATGGAACTCTCGAACAAATTACAATGATTATCCTTGCAGTACTGCCACCACAACTTGTAACAAACGCTATATTGCTTCAGTGTACTTTCTGATAGTGAGGCGAGCATCAAACGCAGGGCCGCTGGTGGCTTGCCGCGGCGGGAGAACGCGAGCCTGAGAGCAGCGCTGCTCCCAGGGAAAGCGTCTGGTGGAGTGGGTGTTGTTGTCTGAAATGCGACAATAGTAATTTTGGGTGCGGTTCTAAGACAACAATATCTCCAATTAATAGATCACTTAACATCGGATACCAAGCCTGTGCAGGCCACATTGGGAAAACCAAGATACCGGTAGCTTTATCCTGTATAATTTTTTGGATGCAATTTAGCAACAGAGAAAATGGTGGGAAGGCATAAAATAGTTTTGGGTACCAACTTATCGTAAAAGCGTCGACAGCTATTGCATCTGGGTCCTGTTTCCAGGACACGTATTCGTGACACTTGGCATTGATGCGAGAAGCGAATAAGTCTACCTCTGGTTGACCTAATCGTTTTACAATATATTTAAATGCAGATTGTGATAACTCCCATTCGACGTCAGGGTTCACCCTGCGAGACTCTTCGTCAGCCTCGACATTGTCTTTTGTGTTTATATACGAAGCGAATAACCACAGCTTTCGCATCTCGCACCATTGCCAAATATCACGAGAAAGTGCGCTTAAATGCGGAAATTGAATACCGCCCATGCGGTTTATATAGCTTATCGCGGTAGTGTTATCCACCCGAAGCAGGATAGCACGGTCAGTTTGGTCCCGAGCAAAACATTTAAGGCCAAAAAATACGGCTAATAGTTCCAAATAGTTAATATGAAAACCAATTTCAGTTTCTTTCCAAGCACCATTGACTCGTACTCCGTTACTAAATGCACCCCAGCCTGTGCGTGACGCATCAGTGTAAATTTCTAGTGCATAAGATTGGGCCTTTATTGGATTGTTTACATTGTAAACCTTCTGAGACCACCAGTTCAAATCACTTAAGACGTTATGAGGAAGTTTAACTTTTACGTCAAATGTACCGTGTTGTTTTAGAAACAAATATTTATTTCTTTCTAATACCTTTGTATAAAACCAACCGTAACGCGCCGCTGGGCACGCTGCTACTAGTACTCCTATCAATTGGGCGAAATTTCTAATCGAAACTGTGGGGAGTTTGGAATATTTTTGTACTAAACAGGCTATCCTGGTGCGTTTGTCTAGAGGTAACGATAAAGTCATATCAGTGGTGTCATAAATGAATCCTAAGAATTTGCATGATGTTTGAGGTTGCAAATTGCTTTTTTCGTAATTTATTACGAACCCCAAACATTCTAGTAATGCTACAGTTTCCTTTACATTACGAAGACATTCTTCGTAACTGCTCCCTAAACAAAGCAGATCGTCTAAATATGATACAGATAAAAACCCGCGATTACGTAAAAAACCTACAACCTCTCTAACAATCTTAGTAAAACACCTAGGGGCTATGGCAAGTCCATAGGGTAATGCGTTAAACTCGTAAGTTATTTTTTCGTTCGAGTTTTGCGCGATATAGTGGAATCGAAGGTATTTACGAAATTGCTTAGCAACAGGGATAAGTAGATATGCTTCCTTCATATCTACGGTCGCCATATACCAGTTTGATTGTACTAACTTACAGGCAGTTCTATTATCCTCCATTTTAAAATGTGTTTTAGGTATAAATTGATTCAGAGATTTCAAATTTAGAATGAACCTTTTACCACCGTTGGACTTTGGGGCTAAAAAGGTACTAGAGATAAACTGATCTGAACTGGGCTCAACCTGTGAAATAGCACCAAGTTCAGCTAAATTTTCAATAGCCAATGACATGTCGCGCTGTTCACTCAATGACCACGTTATTCGAGGGATACTCGTACACGTTTGAAACGGCTCGCATAGAAACGAAATAGGTATTCCCTTCATGATCCAATTAAGAATATTGTTATTATTAGTAATGTGGGTCCAACAATTATAGAAATGTTGTACCCTACCTGCATGTACCTGTGTTACTGGCGTGCAGGGGCACGTGATCGGTTCTGGTTCGCTTTGATTAGCGACGTTGCTGTCGCCGTCGCCGCTGCTGATCGACGCGATAACGTGGGGTATCTCCTCTGACCCCCTCGTCCTGTTCGTTGGGTAACGAGAGGGTCCGGCCCAGTTTCCCTGGACCTGATGGCGTGCAGAAATTATGTTCTGTGCATTTGTATTTGATTTTACTGGTAGTGGCACAGTCTTCTTTATCTGTAGTCCCTGTTTTCAAAAGTTTTAGACGCTTTTATTTTATCCGGTAAAGTGGTACCGAACAATGTGTCATCTCGCTCGCTATCCTGTATGACATTGAGGAAGGGCTTCGTTAGCCCGGGTGTAATCATTTTTATTCGAGCCTGGGTTTCGGAGTGATGTAAGTCACATAAAATGCGACAGCCATCACTAAGAGTTTTGATCGCTTCGATCTTGTTATCACTAGTTAGTAATGACGTCATCGCCTTGCTAATCGCGGTAATACCGGCACCCAAATGCTGTTGAGATGTCTCAACTTTTTTATCGCGTAACCTTACCATTTCTGGAACAGCGGCTGCGATCTCAATATTTAATTTTGGCGTTTGAAGCAGCGTACAGTTACTAGCTATGAGATACTGTTTTAAAGTTTTGTCTCTCATTTCCTTAACCATGCCCTTTTTGAGCAATGGTAACCATAATTGGGTTAGGTTATTATGTATTTCCTGTCCCCATATAGGTCCTACATCAGTTGCCTCACCAAGGGCCGACAGGATTTCTGGATCCAACTGAGGTTCAGGAAGTTCCAGCGGCGGTTGCGGTGGTAATGACTTCAAACCATCCTGCTGAGTCAAAATAGGCTCTAGCGAAATATCAGGCCGCGGTCCGACGGGATCAGGTAAAACGACTGCGTCTTCAGCCCCAGGACCAGGTTGCGGCTCAGTTTCTATCGGTGGTTCTGATACATCCCACATCACCGTTTCGTCTCCGCAAATAAACGTAACGCAACTAATATGGATAGGCGGTACGTTAAAAAGTAACAGTTCTAAATTCGAATCTATTACTAGTGACGCCTCGTTCGCTATGGAATCTATGGCGGGTAGAATATTTGCCGCGTTCAAATTTGAATCTATGGCAAATTACCAATACCAAGACTGTCACTTAGACCAGTACTTGTACGGTAATGATGGCAATGATAAATCTTAATTAACCTTGTAGAATCTTCTCGACGGCGTCGTTTGTGACGGTGTTTTTCTTGTAATCTCTCCATCTTCTTCATGTAATAATTGATACGTTCTTCATACGTCCTTTTAGGCATCGTGAATACCAAGAATCACCGATTTTGAAATTCGAAAAAAGAACAAAGCAATCGAAGGTAGGAGCGCGTGCACTCGTTGCCTCGCACGGAAAAAGAATGAGGTCACTGTCAACTGTCAAGTATAGTGTAGCAGACGAGTCGATTATCGAAATGATTATTATTTAAAGAAATCAATTCCTAAATCTGATTATAAATAACTTTTAATAGCGTGCGAGTGTTGCCTTGTAGGTGAAAGGACTACCTGTTTATTTATATCGAAAATGAAACCACGACATATTATTACGCTCAGTTGGCGTCACCTTACTTGACAGGGAAATTAGTGATCGTATTTTGTTTCTATTCGTACCAACAAAGGCAATAGTATGTCTTCTTCTTCCAAATTTGTCTATCAGCCGTTCGCCCTGCTAAAAAGCGTGGAAAATCAATTACCTGGACTTAAGACAACACTAAACGATTGCGTCTATTCCTCTCAAAGGGTTAAATAAAGGTTTACCTCTAATATACCCTCATTTAATTTTAATTTTGTATAAGTCCCATATAATAGGCATCGAGCCATGAGTCGGGTGCAAATCCGGACTCCGAGGATGCCGGAGAAAAATCCCAATCAAACTTAGCCCAACACAGAACAGTACTACTGAAGTTATTATTCATTTCTCCTATTAATGCTTACGACTGATGAAGACTTTGACCATCATTTACAAAAATGACAATCAAAATAAACAAAAGCACAAAAAAATCTTCATCAATATTCCAAAACATTAAAACCCGAAACATGTCTCTCATTGATTACCATAAAGAAAAGAAAATCCATCAGTGTTGTCAGCAAAGAAAAATATCACAACTTGTATAACTCAATTCGTGACTGGGTGACATTAAGAGTCGACGGTGTACCGCGCAGTAATAAATAAAACAAGTGCAGCCGAGTGAAATAAGCTAGCGGGGAGTGCGGGCTATGTATGACGAACTTGTAACTATTAAACTCATGTGAAAAAATAATTAATTAAAACATAACATTTTAATAATATGTTTTAACGTTTATTGGTGTACCAAAGAAACGGTGGATGATCTGTACAAAAGAGGGTAATGGCTAGAAAAGATGTGGCCACTGAAATGACGACTAGTAAAGAAGTATGTAAGAATTAGACTGGCTGAGCCGACCCCAAATAAATTAGGATAATGGCAAGATTTGTTATCATTTATCTCTTACCATAGAAGCTTATTGAAATGGGCTTTAAATTATCCTAGCAAGGGAACTTATTTCTATTCACAAATATCGAAATAAGTTTTATAACATATATATAAGCACCCCACCCGATATCTATTCGAGCAGTCAACATTGATTTCCTGCTGCATTTCCTCGAATTCGGAGCAGACGTCTCAACCTCACCTCGGGGATTTCTTTAGTTTTCCTTAACACGCCAATGTACTTCGAAAGTTTCTTGTATGGACTTGGCTGACTAGACGACTTGTAGCCTTATAATTTAGTCGGATAGTCAGGTACTAGTTGGTCCATTTCTATAAATAGATTCTGTTTTTAATATTAAAACGTTTCTGTTTCGTTGACTAAATTAGCAATTATAGTTTCATACATTGACTTTAATACATTAATGTAGTAAGGACTTGGCGGACCGCCCGTTCTTCTTACGCCAGAATTTGGTCACGAAGTAAGAAGACCGAAGCAAACTCACCATGCGGTTGGTTATCATCGGGAGCAGTCATTTGCACCATTCATTAAAATGCCGTGTTTCTATATAGCGAACGCGTATAAGCTAACATTTCGAAAGCCGTATCTATACTATTTAAAAACTTTTTAACAAAAAATTTAACCGACTTCCAGAACAAAAAACTACAAAGCAAAAAAAAACTTTCTTTTCCGAAGTCGGTGTCTTTTGTACCCATTTTTTTCAGTTTTTCGACACCGACTTCGGAAAAGAAAGTTTTTTTTTGCTTTGTAGTTTTTTGTTCTGGAAGTCGGTTTAATTTTTTGTTAAAAAGTTTTTTATTTGTCTCTTTTTAGTTTTGGTAGGTATCTCTAATTAACATGATAATCATTTATGGCCAAAGTACATCTCATGACGATTCCAATAAGCCCAAGCACGACTAGGATACATTGTTTTATTTCAGAGTTCCAGTGCCTACCTTCCGGTTTCATCATCAGAACAGTTCAATGGTACCATTTTCATCAGTACCATTCATTTATAAGTATTTGCTTCATCATAGTCGGTTAACTATTCGAAATATTTTATACCCGTGACATACTTAGCATTTAGGAGTTCCAGTGGCCATCTATGGTCTTCTTCATCAGTTCCACTTCACCAAATTATACTTTCTGAGTGCATGTGATTGCATTGTTGATGAAAATACCAAAATCACTATATGTATGCCTATAATATTTGAGGAGTTCCCTCGATTGCTCTAGGATCCCATCATCAGATCCTGACCTGATGACTATGGGACCAACTAGGAAGTATACCCTTTAAAACAAAAGAAGATTTTTTGAAATCGGTCCAGGCGTCTTTGAGTAATCGGGGAACATACATAAAAAAAAAAAAAAAAAGATTCCGACGAATTGAGAACCTCCTCCTTTTTTTGAAGTCGGTTAAAAACTATGGTTTCATAATACACACTAGTCTTGTAAGAACTGCGCCGTATTATTTATGTTATTTTCTAGTATTCAGTAAGTGCTAACTAGTCCATCTCTAGTTTCTAGCGAGCATTCGTATACATAGAGATATCAAAAATTTGTTATTCTGAAACCGCACCCTTTTTGCAACACGATTTATTAAAAGTTATGTTGCAACGTAATTAACATTCTGCCTTGTTCGCTTAGAACTATTACGATTTACTGATTAATTGTTTTTTAAATTAAAACTAGCTTCCAACATCGACTTCGCTCGCGTGGAAATATTGAAGTATCCCTAAGGGGACATACCACCGGGATAAGAAAGATGTCCTTCTCCTTCCAACTAAAAGGTTCAACCGTCGAGCATGGTTAATATACAAATATTTTAAGTATTGAAAGTTCACTTTTAATTCATATGTATTGTTCACAAAAAATACATTTAAGCAAGTAGTAACTTGTACTGATTAATAGTAAAAAAAAATAGATTCAAATTAAGATTGGTATAAGAATTAAGTAGTTGGCTGCTTGTAATAAATTATCGCGGTTCAAACACCTTAGAATTAAGAAATATGTTCGTTGTTTCTTTAAGTTTAGTCATTTTTTGGTTTGGTGAAAAAAGATCGTTGCTGTTTTGAATTTTAATGCTGGTACATAAATTATACGTAAATTTAAAATAGTGTTTTCAACCAGACGGGTTTCTAAACCGTATATTATAAAATATACGGTTTAATATTCAATAATATACGGTTTGAAACCCGTCTAGTTGAAAACAACACTACTCTATACTCTAATTTCACTTTACGCTACTCAGTCAGTGCACGCATTTGTCAATAACCGAGCAGCTCAACTCAGTATTTAAGGATTTTGAACGTACATCGTCAAACAGTGGAGTAATCGCCAGACAACGTTTGTATGGAAGAGTGATCGACTAGTGTAACCTTAAGAGTGAGGCTTACCAACAACACTACGCTCCGCACTTGCAACATTAAAAAAAACCGGCCAAGTGCGAGTCAGACTCGCGCACGAAGGGTTCCGTACCATTATCGCAAAAAATGGCAAACAAATCACGTTTGTTGTATGGGAGCCCAACTTAAATATTTATTTTATTCTGTTTTTAGTATTTCTTGTTATAGGCAACAGAAATACATCTTAATTTTGAGATTTACACACAATTTTGCCTTTTTGACAATCACTATCGCTAGGCTTTCGATGATAGAATGTCACTTGCCTAGGGCCTCGATAGGAACATTGTTTTTTCAAAAATCTAATGATTCAGTTTGTAACAAATATATTTCCGTATCGACTTACAGCGACATCTGACAGAGTTGCACTAGAAGAAATGACAATTATGAGAGAAAGCTAGTAAGAGATTCACGACTTTGGTGCTAGATGGCGTTAAGGTCGGGGCGGAATTATTATAAATTCTTTACAAAACCTGTTAAATATTGTGTGTATTAATATAATTCAACAAGCACACAATCTCCTACATGTCTAGCCTATTAATTTCTGGTATACATAATTACTTAAAGAAAATATAGACATGACATCTCTATGGGTCAATAAAATTCTCAATGTCTATGGCCGACGAGAGTGACATTTCTTTTTCATTACGTATGGATGCCGAACAGGCAATAAAAAATCAGAGCTTGGTGAAAAGGAAAATAATATAAATCAAAATGACTCGGACGAGACAGGGAATTAGCCCTAAATTTAAAGCAATAATGTGCCAGCAAGCGCTGTGAGTATTTGTGGAATTGAACTATATTTTCATGCTTGTGAGACATGTGCTTGTATGATGCTAATACCGCATTTTCTCCCATCGACAGGGCTTCTTAGGATTAATTAAAATACTTATTAATAAAATTAAAATGGTCAACTAAATGCGTTGAGAAAACCAACACAGCATTCAACAACAGGCTCCGGACACCCATGATACTTCGGCTGGTGAAATAGTGATGCAATCGGCACATAGGGAAGGATGCTGGTTGTGATATCACATATCTGAAGCTAAGTTTAAAAGGGTAGTTTATATACCATCCACAAGTAAGTGTGATACATATTAAATTGTGATGCAAAAGTGATGCCTGGGAATTAATAAAATAGTTGACCAAATATAAAGACTTTTACTTCTGTCGACCCTCATGCGAAGTCATCCCTGCAATTGTCTCATCCAGAATACCTACCCCTGAGCTGGCTGGTGAGTAAGGAGAAAAAGTTATCTTACAATTGTACGCCCAACGTGTCGCATGAGGTCTGATGGAAGTATATAACTGTTTGTTCTGTAACTGCAAACAACTTGAACACTCAAGACCTTAACCAAGCTATAGGTTAACGTTAAGATTACTTAGTTTAAAACTTAAAATAACAAAACATTAACATTATATAAAACTTAAAAGTGCGGTTATAGTCACATGTGTTATTTTGAACTATATACCTTTTCACTAGTAAATGTTTTGTTAAACTTATAAACCATTCTAATATAACAACGTTATAGTAACTGTTATTTAGATTTAAATATATAGAACAATAATTGTTTTGTTCAACATGCATAAAGCAATATGGAGTGACTATCTTCGTAAAGAAGAAATTATTCATGAACTAAAACACTTTAATATTTCAACAGATGTCAAAGCAACCAGGGATGTGATTCGCAAGCAGTATCGTTCCCTGTGTAGTTGAATCATAGTGGAAGCATCAAGGAGATGGATTATCCCGCACATATGTTGTTATCTGATGTGGTACACTGGTGTTCGGAAACCTGTTGCTGAGCTGTTCATTTAAATAAAGAGTTAAATTCAGGAGGTACTTTTACAATCATACGTATCGTAGCTCGCTTTAATTTACTTAATGAGAATTTCTCTAATAATAATTAGTTTCATACTTAATTATTTATACTAAAAATAAATATAACTTAATTGTTAAATTCTTTTGGAAGATATTAATGCCAAAAGAAAATGTGGGACATCTATAATAACTATTTAATTATGATCCCACTGGCGCCCAATCTTAAAATAAACAATTTGTAGTGACTTATTAGGATGTTTTTACTGTGTCAACTAGAAGAAGCACAATTTTATAGTATATTCTAATTGTTATGTTGATTTCTTCCTATACGGAATGCAACAAGCAGTACTTTGATTGAATTACTAGTGTTTCTTGTACACAAAATTACCTAAATTTGTACATGTGAACAATACTTAAACTTATTAGGTCTTTTTTTCCTGTGTCAACTAAAAGTAACACAATGTGGTATTTATTATACTCTGATCACTATGGTAGATATGTTATGTTGTTTCCTATACGGATTACAACAAACAATGCTATCGTGAATAGTGTTTCTTGTACACAGAAAGCCTATAAGTGTCCATGTCAACAATGGTCCTCAATTGATTTAAATACAATAATGTAAAAAAAATATGAAGATTCTCTAGTTATAATCATTGTTGTGTTAAAATATTTGCACATAATTCAATAATGGAGGTGCAAATATTTAATTAAGAAAGGGATGAATGAATGCTGGTAGGGTATAAGGATTTTTTTTTTAAGTCGGCGTTAATTTAATATGTATATGGATGGATGAAAGGAAACACAATGATGCAAAAACTTAGTAGTATTCTGAATTATAAAACATTAACTAAAGTAGACATTTACCTACATCTATACAATGGATAGGTGCTCAATGTAACCCTAGCTGATTTAAAAAGGCGGGTTTACTTTTCGTTGCGAATCTTAACTTGATTAGGTTATCCTATATCTATACAATGGATGGGTACTTAATGGAACATTTGCTGATTTAAAAGGCAATGTTACTTTCTGTTGCGAATCTTAACTTGATTTAGTACTTGTCTACATTTACTGATATACATTTGAACAACTTGATACTTGTAACACTTGCTGATTTAAAAAAGCAGTGTTTCTGCTGTTGATAAAACTTAACTTGATCAGTTATTGGTCTAAACTTAAAAATAATAAAAGGTTAAATCTCTTTTGAGTATAACCTGACTCTTAAACATTTAACATACTTAAATGTTTGATGAATCAAACATTAACTTAAATAAAATTAGTTAATGGCATAACTAGCATTTAAACTGGCTACTTGGCGATTGTGTTTTGATACATAGATGCTTTTAATTGCTATCTGTTTTGGGACAATCACTGAGTATGTCGTATTAGTCTTAGATGAGAACAATCAAAGTTTTTATCTGCTAGTTATTTGACTATTACTAATGTTCTAATATTTAGTACATTTTGTACATAATTAGAAACTTAAAAACTTGATAAATAAGTTTTGAACTTTATTTTTTTAAACTTTTAGTTTTTTTTTATATAAAACTTAATGTAGGTAGTTCTCATATGAATTAGATTTTCTTGGACTGCCTCAATTTCTATTAGGGAGCAAGCTAGATTCACAATATGCATGGAAATATGTTAAATACAAAAAAATTGTAAATCAATTTTTTTAACCGGGGTGAGATGTACTGTAACAAATATATTTCCGTATCGACTTACAGCGACATCTGACAGAGTTGCACTAGAAGAAATGACAATTATGAGAGAAAGCTAGTAAGAGATTCACGACTTTGGTGCTAGATGGCGTTAAGGTCGGGGCGGAATTATTATAAATTCTTTACAAAACCTGTTAAATATTGTGTGTATTAATATAATTCAACAAGCACACAATCTCCTACATGTCTAGCCTATTAATTTCTGGTATACATAATTACTTAAAGAAAATATAGACATGACATCTCTATGGGTCAATAAAATTCTCAATGTCTATGGCCGACGAGAGTGACATTTCTTTTTCATTACGTATGGATGCCGAACAGGCAATAAAAAATCAGAGCTTGGTGAAAAGGAAAATAATATAAATCAAAATGACTCGGACGAGACAGGGAATTAGCCCTAAATTTAAAGCAATAATGTGCCAGCAAGCGCTGTGAGTATTTGTGGAATTGAACTATATTTTCATGCTTGTGAGACATGTGCTTGTATGATGCTAATACCGCATTTTCTCCCATCGACAGGGCTTCTTAGGATTAATTAAAATACTTATTAATAAAATTAAAATGGTCAACTAAATGCGTTGAGAAAACCAACACAGCATTCAACAACAGGCTCCGGACACCCATGATACTTCGGCTGGTGAAATAGTGATGCAATCGGCACATAGGGAAGGATGCTGGTTGTGATATCACATATCTGAAGCTAAGTTTAAAAGGGTAGTTTATATACCATCCACAAGTAAGTGTGATACATATTAAATTGTGATGCAAAAGTGATGCCTGGGAATTAATAAAATAGTTGACCAAATATAAAGACTTTTACTTCTGTCGACCCTCATGCGAAGTCATCCCTGCAATTGTCTCATCCAGAATACCTACCCCTGAGCTGGCTGGTGAGTAAGGAGAAAAAGTTATCTTACAAGTTTTAGTTTGCATCAAAATCGGGCCCGAGTTTTTTGAATGTTTTTCGCTATTCCTGATACTTAGTTTCGGATTTGGCTATCCATGTCCACTTGAAAATCTCAATCTGTATATAATTTTGGTCCAACGTTGGTCAGAGTACGCTCGAAGGTTGGAGATTTTCCCACGTTTCGTGTATTTGTTTTCACAGGTTATTTCTGTACTCAAGTTTCAAAAGAACAAAGAACCTCGTCGTGTTGTCAATCAATAATTCTTCATACCCTGTCAATCCAATGCAGCATGGTAAACCCTCGCCACAAACGAGTACCTTTTTTTTGTTATCAGGGGGAAACCTTAAAAGGTTTAGTTTTGGGGAAAAGACCAGGGAGTATGGCATTTTCACCTCAGTAAAACCACCTCACATTTCGGTATTCTCGTTATTTCTTTACGCCTCCGAATCTTAGGCAATTCGCACGGTGTATCAGAAAAAGATAGATGCTTTTGAATGTGATGCTGGAGAAGAATGTTGCGCATACCATGGATAGCCAAGCGCATGAATAAGTCCATTCTCAACCAATTGAACATCAAAACCAAACTCTCCACGATCTGCTACCAGCGAGTACTAAGTTACCTTGGCCACATCGCCCGCAGACAACTTGGAAAAACTGGTTTTAGTTGGAGAGGTGGATGGGAAAAGACCACGCGGACGTTCACCTACTCGCTGGTCTGACCAGACCAGGGCCATTACTGGACTCACAGTGACCACTGCTATTAGAAGAGCCAAAGACAGGGTGGCTTTGGACAGGCATGACCTTCAGATTTGAAGACAACGAATAAGAAGAAGAAAACCACCCCGGTGATCACCCTCAGCACTTGGAACCCCGTGATCTCTTTAAAACCTAGTAATCTTGGCTCTCACAGGCTTTGCACAGTGAGGACCACCCCTCACTGTATAAACCCTGTGAGAGCCTAGGTGGAGACTGAAGAAGCGTCGCAAATTCACTGTGCTCGAAAGAAGCAACACTAAAATAAGTGACCTGGAAGTTTTAAAGTCAAGAGTACATAGGTTTCTTCTAGGCAAGCGTACTTTATCGTCGACCACATCATCGCTTACACCATCAGGTGAGATAGTGGTCAAGGGCAAGCCTAATAATAATTTAAAAAAAAGTTATGTTTAGAATGCCACGGCCCGCTTACAAAATTTAGGATTACACTGAACAGTGGCCATACTATAACTTGTTAAAGCCATCATGATTCCGCTGTGAAAAAGACATAGTGTTCTTTGTTATGTATAGTCCTCTCTCTCTCTCTCTCTCACACAGTCCCCTGAACGTTCAGTGTTTTATATTTTTGTGATCTGTCATCTATACAAGGCAAGGCCGGTGGTTGCCAAAAAAGCAACCAGCTTTTTTTGTGATATTCCAGCTCTTGACAGTCTTCTCGCATGATGGAAAGCAATGGGTACGGTCTACGATCTGAAGTCACCGCCAGACAACAAAAAAAAAATAGTCGTTAACACCTGTCTACCAATGTATTCCAATATTTAAAAACGATACGAAAAAAATGTAAAGGCAGTGTAGCTAACAGGAACAAAATAAACGTATCGCGGTAAAGGGCGTCCTTGAACGTTTCATATGGCAATCAGTAATGAATTAATATCTCATAAGCGCGTGGGCTGATTTAAATGATTTAAGCGGATAAAATGGGTCTACGCCTATACCTTTGATACGAGACCAAAATTATTTAAATATCTCCATAAACAATAAATCATGTTTTCAAGTTACGTAATTATACTTTTTGATGCAAGTCGGATCAATGACTTTTTTTTTTTATTATCTGGCGGAGACCCTAACGTAACACTCTTGCTTTTTTTCTCCCAAAAAAGCCCTGTATCAGGACAAAGTCTGGTGTATTATTATTTCTTATTTATTAGTTACTATTTTCTCTCTATAAGATCCAGATTATTCGACTATTATTTCGAACTTCTTAACTCTGTTAATAGCTCTCCTCTCGGCCTAGATTTAGCACACATAGACAATCTTAATCCTATTACATCTAAATGCACTGTTTCTACTACAGAGCACGGAGAACTCTTGGCAGCTACTGCTAGAGACGGCATTGTCTTAACTTACCATACGAACCAAGCGTGACAGTGAGTATCACCGTTTACTCATTGGTATTGGCGGCCCGTGACAATTCTGAATATGGCTATGATCGCCAAAACTTTTGCTCATTGTGCTAACACGGATATTATTAGTAATGGCGATGGCGTCACTAATCGCTGCCAGAAAAGCTTTCAAGTCTAAGTAATAACAGCCACACAAGTCCATCTTCAAAGCTTGTCAAGCTCGGTCTGTGAATGGCTTACATTACCATTTTTTTTTGCTTACTTGGGGAAACCTTCAAAAGGCCAGGGAGTGTGGCATTTTTACCTCACTAAAACCACCCCGGTGATCACCAACAGCACGTAGAAGGGACCCCGTGACCTCTCAAAAGACCATCTCGGAACTCCCTCAGTGCAACACCTGTTAGGGCACATCCCTGAGGAGATTAATAATGCACCTCGCTGTGCACGGCAGCACGTTATCAATGTGCCATCGTCTTTACTGGAGTCACTTGGTTGGTGAACAGAGTCCCCATTCAGACCGCCCATGACTCCGGAGTGCCGAAATACCGAGGAAAGTCTCCTCTGTGCCTCGGAAATCACATTAAGCCGATGGTCCCGGATGTTATTGGTAGATCTTTGACAGTTGTTATGGTAGTCAGAAGTCAGAAAATCTAACACCAGTCATGCGACTGGTATTAGATCCAGTAGTCGTGTAACAAGATAACTCTTGATGTCAAGAGTTATCTTGTTAAAAAGCTACTGGGTTGTGGAGATTAAATAAGCAGTCGTGTCATGTGAAATACTGCTCATCATCATCATCAACCTTTTAATCTACCCACTGCTGGGACAGAGGCCTCCTCGCTGTGAGAGAGAATGGGCCGTAATCCACCACGCGGGATCAGTGCGGGGTGGTGGTTGTCACATGTCATCAAATGTTTGGTTCTAGGACATCCCGGTTTCCTCAATATGTTTTCCTTCACCGTTTTGAGAGCAGTGGTGATCGTGGCCCACGAAGAACCCACGACCTACAAATTGTAAGTCGCGGCCTTTACCACTGGGCCACCACTGCTCTAAAATACTGGTACTCAACTGTATTCTGTGAATTTTGGTCTATTGATCGGAACGAAAAACGCTGCGATATGCGGTCGTGGACAAATCCTCCTAAAGGTGACGCATACTGCGACTGAACAAAATTGTAATCCGTATTCGTCATCATCATACGTTATGGGTTCAGTGCCGCATACCGCAGCGTTAAGCGTTCCTATCAATAGACCAAAACCTTAAACTGAAAGTAAACCCTATGCGACTTTCCTGCGGGGAGCATGGCCTCTGTGTTAGGCTTGTGTCACGCATTTTATCACGGACTTTGCTCACAAACTGCGATAAAACTGAAGCCTGTCCCAGTAGGTCATGCTCGCCGGTCTGATGGCTCGACGTGATTCCATTATATCCCACCGATAAGCGAACGAAATTACAAGAACGTTAACATGGACGCTATAAGATGCAATACCACTGATTTACACTTGAAATTTTCTTAGGAAATCATTCATGATATTGTTAGGGGGTAGCTCAGAGAGCTTTAAATAATATGCAGAAATTACTTTTATACGTTATATTCTATCAATAACGTGCCTACCTTCAGGCGGGCACATCCCCAAGTGACATACAAAGGTAAACTAAAAACGTCTTCAATTATTTTCTATAGTATGTGTTCCTATTTCAATCACCTAAAATCGAGAGCCTATCAAAGATAAAAAAAAATAGTTGTCTGTCTTTTGACTGCCTCTAAAGAGGTGAAAAGTCCTCACAGTATCACCTATCGACAAAATTTTATAGTTGGGTAAATGCTATTGCAGATTGATTGTCTATAGTTTAGATTCCATATTCTATGGTATTTACAAACAGATTACCATTAACTCCAGTTAGTTAATTGAACGGTTATTCTCGGCCAGTTAATGTTGTATTAACAGTTAATGATTTATTAGTTTTATCGATGGGTGCTCTTGTTATTGTTGTGTGTAATGTTTTAATTGGGTTCGAACTAGTTTCAGTTGCTCCAATATATTGTGATGTTATCTGTTTTTTGGAAATAGGTTTCAGATTGTTGTGGATTATGTATTAGCCTTGTTATAGTAATTGGTCTACCAAACTGAATGAGTCGCACATATGTATAGCCTTATTCATAAAGAACAGAAAATGTACACCTCAATCTAACCATTCAGGAAAAATAGGCGTGATACTAGGAATGTATCCCACTGATAGGGTAAATGGGAAAGTATGTATGTTTGGATGTTTGTTAATCAATAACGCATCAACAGCTTAACAAATTTGAATCATACTTGATAGATGGGTAGAACAAGACAATGGATTAGGTCTTTAAGTTTCAACATACAGATTAAACTAAAAATAGTTATAATTAATACATTTTGTAACTTCAAATTTAAGCACACTTAAAATAATTAAACTTTAATATAATAATACAAAACTAATAAGCCTAGTACTAAAATAGCATAATTCTGTTTTGTTGCTAGTAAAGTTCGCTAGTTCCAATAATTTCGTAACCAATAATCAAACTATTATTAAACAAAAATTTATTTCAATGTATATCAATCACAGTTCCGAAATATAAAGAAATAAAGAAAAAACACGACGCATACCATAAAAAGAACAAAAAAAGCCCATCTAAATACCAACAATATATCTTTCACGTTTCAAAAATACCAACAATATTCTCTTCCAAGGGGCAAACTAAAATCCCTTAGATATTCAAAAAGATAAATACAGTTATCCCGAACACTCCCCACGTTTGCATCGAGTGGCTGTATGATGTAGAGGCGATATCCGGCCACGCTTCCTATACACCCTGTACGGTTGGCGAAACGAATAGCAGCAACAAAACTGGTTTGCAGCTGTTAAAACTGATTCGGAATACTTTTAGCGGTTTTTTGAATGCATGTAGGGAAAGAAATAAAATTGATGTTTATTATAAAAAGTTATTTTTGATTGGGGTTCGTGAATAAATTGCTGTTGCTTGTTTGATATTGATATGTGCAACCCAGTTTATGGTTGGGTGACCATTATTTAGACGTATCAATCTGTCATAAAAATCTTTTGAATTTACAATTCTGTATCTTTGGGTAAATGAAAGAATAATTCGTAATCAGAGATTACTTCGTACAAACATTCTAAAAACAATGTTACTTCTTTATTATAATACAAGCTTCTGTCAGCGGCTTTATCCACTTGATACCTATCCCAAGGATACATACTCCCGGGATAAAAAAGTCGAAACACATGGTCGACCTGTGGTTAAAGTTTCATCAAAATCCGTTCGGCTAAAGTGAAAAGATAGACAGAGTTTCGAATGTTTAATTTTAGTTTGGATAAATAAGATTTTAAGATACATAATTATTACCAACAGCACAACTTTTCTTTACAGTTCATTCACATAAAATAAAAAATAAAAATAAAAAAGCCTTTTATTCCATGCAATTAAGTACACTATTTTTTCACATGAAGAAATAAATAAAATATGCAACTATTCATTTTTAATCCCTAAATAGTTTTCTTTGATAACTGAGTAAATACATTTACTTATTATTCACTACGAGTTACATGTATAATATAAATCAATTCATATATTTTAATTAATTTACATATTATTTTTACATAAAATTAATTTAATATAATTGAATTTCATCAATTCATATGCAATTATTTACATATATTTATAATTTATTACATTAAATTTTTATTAATTTACATTTTTTTTTATTACACTTAGTATTTATTCAATATAATCTAATTTCTTGTTCCTCAACTTAAGGAGCTGGGTCTGGAGGTGAATCCCTCCAAATGCGAATTTTTCCCCTGTGACGTTGGAGCTCGTACACACTTCCCACGCTTCGGTTCTTATTTACCTGGTCTCAAAGAACTTTCTCCTCTTTCTTTTTCCCTTTTGGGATCTCCCATTTTTCTTGACGGAGTGCCAGAGGCCATTTCCGCCCGTAAGCAGCTTCTCGTTGCTGCTCGGGAGCGTCTCAAGGATCTCTCCGCGCATGTTGCGATTTTATTGTTGCGCATGTGTTTTGCCTTACCCAAGATAACGTATCTCTTACGGACCACCCCTACCTGGCTGTGTCCTGAGGAGGTATGTTCTTTTGATTGTGCCTTGAAAACAACGGTTGAGTCGATCCTGAATGTCTCCTTTAATGATGTGCAGTGGAGGCAGGCGACTCTTCCTGTCCGGTACGGGGGTCTTGGGATGCGGTGCGTAAAGGATGCCGGTCTACCGGCTTTCTTGGCGTCGACGCATGGGGTGTCTGACCTCGTCTCTATAATATTGGATTCCAATGATGGCGGGGCAAACATTCCGTTTATGTTGGATGCCGGGTCCGCTTGGTCTGTCCTCAGCATGGGGGCAGCGGGTCCTGTCGCAACGCATGTTCAGCGCGCGTGGGACGACGCCACGTCTAGGCTGATCCAGGAAAGGATGTTGATGGGTTCCTCGGGGGCTGATTTAGCCAGACTCAGGGCTGTGTCGCAGCCGGAATCGGGGGCATGGTTGCACGCGCTTCCTTCGCCTCACCTGGGCACGTTGCTTGATGACGACTCTTTGCGGGTGGCGGTGGCCCTTCGCCTGGGCTGCAAGGTGTGTGAACCCCACAGATGCACCTGCGGTTCCATGGTGGAGGCCGATGGCCATCACGCTTTGAGTTGTCGTCGTTGCTCGGGGAGGTTCCCGCGTCATCATGCGCTTAATGATATTGTGCGGAGAGCATTGGTGTCGGCAGATATCCCCTGCGTGCTGGAGCCTCCGGGTTTGTGTAGGACTGACGGCAAGAGGCCGGATGGACTGACCTTGGTACCTTGGAAAAACGGCAAGTGCTTAATATGGGACGCAACTTGCGTCAGCACTGTTGCCGCCAGCCACCTTGGTCGCACCGTCCTCTCGCCGTCAGCGGCGGCGGAAGACGCCGCTGGGAGGAAAAGGGTGAAGTACGCACCATTGGAGGGCCGTTACTATTTTGTGCCCATTGCCGTTGAGACCATGGGCTGTTGGGGCAGTGAGGCCAAGAAGCTCATTAGTGAGATAGGGCATAGGCTAAGGGACAAAACGGGTGACTCCCGCTCCAGCTCGTTCTTGGTGCAAAGGTTAGCCATTGCCATCCAACGTGGCAATGCAGCAAGCGTTATGGGCACCTTTGCGCCGGGAACAGTTAGGGGCGGGTTATTTGACTAGTTATAAGACAACGCTTTTTGACGTGTCGTTGTGACTTTGACATCTAATTTGTTAATCCTTAAAAGTATATCAAAATATATATCATTGCCGTTAGTATATATTATTAATAAGCCATAAAAAGGGCTCGAAATCTAACGTTGACAACTATAGACCTATAGCGCTAACTCCCATACTTTTAAAAGTTTTTGAAAGTGTAATGTACAGGCGGTTGATAAAGTTCCTAGATAAATATAATATTCTAGTTAGTCAACAATATGGATTTTATTAATTAATATGCAATTATTTCATTCAATTGTTACATTTGTATATGATTCTAATTATTCTATATATTTTTTAATTATTATATTTAGTATGGACCCCTCTCAGGTAAAGGCCTCCTCCAAGGATTTCAATTTATTACTGGTTTTGGCTGTCGAAGCTATATTCCTTGAAGGGTGGTGGTCATAATCTTCCACGGTGACCAACCGGATTGGAAGATGTTTTGTGTTGTCTATTTCTTTAATTGGCATTTCTGTTATTTGGAGAGGGAATATGATTTCTAATTTGTATCCTTTTTGTTATGATGGTTTTGGTTTGTTGTAGGAGTTTTTGATACTAAATACGAGTAATTAAGTAGGCCCGGCTTGACTAATCTTTCAGGTGGTTTAGAAAATGGTTGGGGCGGAGACTCCAAAGGGGTGGTTTTATTTTTCTTCTTAACTTGTTTTTTAGTGATTGGATTGTTTTGACTGATTTGGTTTTATTTATTTATTTATTTATTTATTTATTATAAGGTACACCAACAGCATTACATACAAAACAGTTTGTAGTAAACAAAGAAAAATAAAGGTGCTGGTATGCATGCCTATTACAGGTATACGCAGTGGTGGTTTTCTTGAGGGGAAGCTGACAGGAGCCTTTTTTTGTTGTTAAACGGGGTAGAAAAATGTTCTGATTGTTTTATTATCACCAATTTATCATATTTGATGATTGCTTTATTTCCTTTCTCCCTTTCTGTGTTTAATTGTTCTTGTAACTCTCTTCTTTTTTCCAAAACGTGATGGGGGTAATCTTCTTTTATATAATAGTTCGTATTACTCAGTAGCTTTTTCTGTTTAAAAATCTCAATTTTTTTCCCCAGAGTTGTGAGCGTAATTATAATTGGGCGAGGATTATCAGATTTTTTTCCTATTCTTCTTAGTTCTTGAATGTCGCTATACAATAACTGTATTGACAGATGTTTAGATAACAAATCAATAACGACATTTACTAAGTCCGAGTAGCGATGCTCTTGTTCTCCAAGGCCAAACAACACCACATTTCTTTTTCTCGCCTGTTTTTCCAACAGGTCCAATCTTTGTTCTTGTTTATCAAGTTTTTGTTTTAAGTCTTCGCACTTTTCTTCCCATACGTTAAATTTTGCATCAATTAGGTTATTTATGTTTTCTGTTATATTTTCTGTAACCTTTGCTCCACTTTCCTTAATTGTGTTTTTTTGTTCGTCCGATTCCTTCCGGATTAAGCGCCAAAACTTCTTCCATATTGATTTGATTGCGTTCTAGCTAGTTTCGTAATAATTGGTGGCTGATCCTAATGTTTACATACATGTAACGCCCTCTGTCGGTGAATTTAGTGTTAAGATCTATGCTGGTTGGACTATTCGAAGCTAGATGGCGCTGCTAGTTGTTGCGCAGTCGCAATGACGGCGAGTTATTGAAATTGTATTAGGTAAAATTGGTATAAAATCTCAAAACCGACCTGCAGGTTATTGCTTTATGCTCGATATGATTTCTGAGTTCCTTAGTTTGATGATTTATACCTCAGCTTTGCATATAATTTCGCGATTTCTTGAAAACAGTCACTGGGTGGTGAGAACTGTCAACGTTGAGTTTTGCTCGTAATAACTGATTTTTTTACAGCACTTTTAGTAATCCGTGGATATTGAGATTAACACTTAACATAGAACTATATTTTATAGGCAAATTCACTTTATTTGGTTTTTTAACACAATAAAATTACGGAGCCGATGTTTCGACCGACAGTTTTTTGTTGTAGTACCCTCTCCTCATTTTCCTCTCCTCCCTTCATTCACATAACTTTTTTAATTCCTGCTCGTTCGCTGTAAAATTGAATGGACGAGCTCTAACGTCATGTTTAATATTGGCAACTCAAGTTGCCCGTAAGATATCCTGGAAGAAACTTTTAATTGGTATCGTTTACTCTGGAATAAGTTACATGATGCCGTGAGTTGTTTATCTAACGAGAGTAAAGAAGAAGAAGACACGTGAAAATAATATGAAAATATTTTATAGAATGTAATTATCCTAACATGCTGTAGGAAGCATCGTCTATATTTTTTTGTGTTCTTTTATAACTCGAGGACCATTTTTCTGATTAACTTGATTTTTCTTCAAGTGTCTGATATTACAGACGTCCACAGAAAGCGATAGTTTATCATCAGGTGGGCTGCCGTCTTATTTGCCACTCTATGGTATAAAAAGTACCGTTTTTGCTACGTTTTAGCGAACAATATATATAGTCACACGAATAGAGTCGTCCGTACATTACCGTTGTCTGATAGATATCTCTCAAAAATACTACCATTGTGTATCCATAGAATTATATTTTAAGATAAAGAGATTTGTCGGTTATCCCTATGCTCTAGTGGACTCAAAAGTTTCGATTCTACTTTAAAAAAAAAAAAAAAAAAAACAAACTTGAAGTCGAACATAGAACCGCCTCCTTTTTGGGAAGTCGGTTAAAAATGGAAGGTGCATTTGGAAAGAAAAGTGTTTGAATTTATGTTAAAAAAAATATAGCGTTATTTATTATCATTTCTTTTTGCAATAAAGTTCTCGTTATTTTGCATGTGCATCACCATCCATGTTAAGTTGACCTTCTGTTCAGTTGAGTGTTGGGTTGTGTATCCTCCTCAGTGCGACTCCGTATTGTAAACATAATCCAGAACTTGCAAAGTTACTGTGGACTTCTGCCTACGCAAATCATAAAGGGAGAAAAAGGAAAACACGAAATTATGTATTAAATTTGCTTTTTAAATGGTTAAATTAAATATTAAATTGTAACAATTTTCTTCATCACTGCCCGCGAATGTGATTTCGTGCATCGCGAAACTTTTTAGAAGTTATTTTACGAGTCTTGCATAGCGGGACTAGAGCATACGACTAACCGAGATTTGTAATTATTTTAGTGTACAATACAATATATTCTACTATAGTACTGAAGAATTTGTTACAAAATGATAGTTCATAAAAACTTTATAACGAAAAAATCTAACCGACTTCCAAAACAAAACACAACATTATATTCCGAAGTCGGTATCTTTGGTGCATTGGTTGGATTTTTTCGTTAAAAGATTTTATTTATCTCTTTTTAGTTTTGCTAGGTACCTCCGAATTACCATGAAAATCATTTACAACCAAAGTAAGTCTCATGACGATTCCAAGAAGCCCAAACACGACTAGGATAGATTATTTTATTTTGGAGTTCCAGTGCTTAACTTCCTTCATCATCATCAGATCAGTTCGATGGTACCATATTTATCAGTACTATTTATTTATAAGTACTTCCTTCATAATTGTCGGTTAACTATTCGATATATCTTATTCCCGTGACATACTTAGCAATAAGAAGTTCCAGTTGCCATTTGTGGTCTTCTTCATCAGTTACACCTCACCAAATGATACTTTCTGAAAGCAAATGATTGCATTGTTGATGTAAATAACAAAATCGCTATATGTATGCCTATAATATTTTAGGAGTTCCCTCGTTTTCTCCAGGATTCCATCATCAGATCCCGATCTGATGACCATGGAACCACGTGGAATGTATACCCTTTCAAACAAAAGAAGGATTTTCCAAATCGGTCCAGGCGTCTTTGGGTTATCGGGGAACAGATATAAAAAAAAGATTCCGACGAATTGATAAACTCCTCCTTTTTTAAGTCGGTTAAAAACAAATAAAACTGTGTTCAAATACGTCATCAACATTTCATCAGTTCATCAAACAGTGACATTAACCCACCACGGTCCCAATTTCCCAATAGAAAGTTTGCGGTTCCAAATCTAACCCAATCGAACTATTGCGGTGAACCCAGGCCTAAAATAGGGCCATTTAACATAATTGGTAAAAGGGTTGGACACACGAGCCTTTGATGTTGAATATTGCTTATGAAAATGTTGAACGTCAATTTGGACTGACAATTTGGGATTTGACAGTTGAGCTGCTTTGATTAGGCCTACACAAAAATCGCTTTGTGTTTTTTGAGTTATTCTCGTGTTCTGACATTTAAGAGCGATGCGAAAATAGCTCATCTAAATTTGAGCCTATTTAATGTAGTAATTTTGATGGATTGGTGACACGCTCTGACAATATACCGATCACATTGCTAAACAGGCCATGGATTGAAATCCTCAAGGAAAAAAATAATCAAACCTGGCGACGCACTGTATTGGCAGAGGCGAGAAACTCAAGACCGGTCGCGGTGGAGAACTACATTGGAAGCCCTATGCCCCAGCTACGACATAATATCTTTAATTAAAAGGTAGGATAGGATAGATGGACCCCCTTTGCCTTTGCCCCTTTGCACTAAGACTCGCATTTGGTCCGTTGTGCGTGCAGGCCTCCTCTCTGTGGGATGGAATGGTCCGTAATCCACGTTAGTTCTAAGACATGCCGGTTTCCTCACGATGTTTCCCTTCACCGTTTTTTTAGAGCAGTGGTGATGAAATAATTAACACAAAGTAATGCGCCTGCTTGGTTTCGAAACCACGGCCTACAACTCATAAGTCGCGGCCGCTACCACTGGGCCACCACTGCTCTCTAAGTCAATAAATAATCGCTAGAAGTACTGCACCTGTAGCCAAGTTGACAATCTACAATCGATAACGCTAGTGGAAAACGAATCAATGTATGGGAATGACACATCTGAACGTTAAGTCACGTGGTCAGACCATACAAATAGAAGGCGTTAACGATTGTAGAAAGAGATTCGATTGTAACTTGGCTAGGGGGGCAGTTATGAAAATCATTCACTGAAACTTTTCAACATTTTCGCTGATTGGTTTCATGGTGGAAAATTGAAGACTTCTATGGGATAGGAAATGAGACCGAAGCCACGGGCATACGCTAGTGTTGTAATAAAAAAAAACTGGCCAAGTGCAAGTCGGACTCGCGAAAGAAGGGTTCCGTACCATACTCGCAAAAACAGCAAATAAATCAAGTTTGTTGTATGTGAGCCCCACATAAATATTTATTTTATTTTGTCTTTAGTAGATGTTGTTATAGCGGCAACAGAAATACATCATCTGTGAAATGAACTGTCTAGCTATCACGGTTCATGAGATTCCTGAGAATTCCTGGTGACTGACAGACAGACAGACAGACGGATCGTGGAGTCTTAGTAATAGGGTCCCGTTTTTACCCTTTGGGTACGGACCCCTAAAAAATAACTTCGTTAGCAAGGCCAGTAGCCAGTTTAAGGCACGAAAAGTGTACTTAAGCTTCGTTAGTTGTGAAGAATATTTTATTATAAGACCTGGCAGGCTTAATATAAGACCACAAGCTGACATTTTTGAATAAAAATGTCTAGGCTTATGCAAGACATAGTTTAGTTGGCTTATGAAACATCTTTAGGTACGTAAATAAGTATCTCGTTTGTGCGAGACCTTAGCAATCTTCTGTTGTAAATCTGACTTAGAATTTTAGTCATCTCATTAAGAACTAGATTGTGGAAATAATGAAGACATTTTAATTCCGAAGAAATATTTTGGTTTGGTTTAGAAGTTTAATTTAAAGTAATTATTTTTTTACAGACTTATTATTGACCTAGTGTTTTAAGCCAGCGAACGAGTGCAGTTTGAGAATCTTAGTACAGTTACTGATTCTCGTTGAACGGATTAAATTTTCGGAGGCAAAAACATAAGACACAATTTGGCATAAAAATAAACCTTTTCATAGACTGATCAATTCTTTTAAGATTATAATAAATGGCCGCATTAGTAAAACAAATGGATACAATTAAATATCTGTCCTGAGTCTCCAGACAGGTGAAAATCTATCAGCGTATCTACATTTTGGCGTTTCGATCAATGCCAACGCTGATAGAGTGACTAATGATGAGTGTGATTTTGTAAAAATCTGGTGATTTTTTTACGGGTGGGACAGCAAAAGAGTTGATTTATCGTGTTTTCACGCGTAGTACATTATTAACTCAATGACAAGGATAGATTTTTATCATGATATCATGCGTTCGCGGTATCGTGACGGATATGTCTCTTTAGTGCATGCTATTGGAAATAACAGAACACAGTCGCACGCCAGTTTTTATAAAGCCCTATTTATTAAAAAATACCAATTGTTTTTAAACATGGACTATATAACCTCTTAATATTTTCAATAACCAGTGACAATAAATATTGGCACTTGTCGTGCCCACTGATGTGAGTGGCTCTTTAACCCTCCATTCAGACCGTTTTTTGTTTGTTTCAAAAGTAAATTGAGGTTTTTTTGTGTTACAATATTTTTTTGTCAACCATACCCATATCTAGCACACGCTACTAGGTCGGCCAAAGCCGCCGCCACATTTCATTCAATGTCCCACCATAATGATATCCTTCAATGTACACGATCCTAGTACTTGAACACCAGTATCAAACCCACAGAGCACAGATACGCCTCAGCGGCCAATGAATAGTAGAAAGAAAGAAAAATCTTTATTTGCGCCAGGCATGGAAGAGCAAAATGAAAAAAGAAAATTGAAAAATCTTTTTCACAAAAAGATTAACCGACCGACGTAGTTTTTATTTCTCTCTTTTTTAGATTGAATACACCATAACTAAAAGTGAGCACTTTCTGTAATAAGGTACCTAAAGGATTATATTAGCAAAATACCCATAATAACACAATTTACACATTCGTGCTGTTTGTCGCTAAGGGTTCGGTTATACCATATCTTGAAAATTGCTGAACCGGATTTGATGAAACTTGCACTATTCCCTAAGTTGAGAGATACTTAAGGTCTGCCCACACAAATCAGGACCGTGCCCGGGACGTGCACGGCCCGTGCCCCGCCAGGGGCTCAAAAAATATCGTTGCGTACATTTTATATGAACTCGTTTACACGCGTCCGGGCACGGGCCGGGCACGGGCCATTGACGAATCTTCAATGATTGGGCCCGGCCTGATATGTGTGGATAGACCTTTAATCCAATAACAAGAAGAATTACCGCCCTCCGATACGCGAAACTAAAAAAGCGTAGGGTGCTTTTTAAGATATTTTCAAAATGACTACTTTTACCAATATATGTAAATAAAATATTATAACAATTGACATCAAGCACCCTACGCTTCTTTACAATGGATATTTTTTTGTTGTTAATCATCCTGTTCTGAATTTAAATTTATTGAAAATTATTTTCTTCTTTTCAGTTTAGTTTTCTATTAAAGCGTGTTTTATTTTACTATTATTTATTTTTTAATTTTTATTTCAATCTTTAATGCTGAAGATCCTGGTAAGGATAATGTGACACACTATTTAAATAATTGCATTGTCATCGGTCCTTGATAAGTGTGCAAAGTTTCAAATTAATCCGACGTTTTGAAGGAGGAGAAAACACGTTTAAAGATTCCGTTACATAGATACATTCATACCAAGCTAATAAAATCGTGTTAATAAAAGGGCCACTGCTAGAGACGGAACTGTCAGAATTTTACACACAAACCAAGAGTGTCAGTGTGTGTCAAAAATAGAAGTTCACGGTCCGTAACAATTCTGACTATGGCAATTATCATTGCTACCGCCTAATCATGTGCCAGTAACATAAAATAACATAACATCACGCCATCCCCGAAAGGTGGTTTACTAATGATAAGCATTAATGATCACCTCTTTTTTTTGGAAGTCGGTAAAATATATAGTCATAATCTACATTGGCATGACGAAATTCAGCATATTGATCATTAAGCATAAAGGTATTGCCATAATTTTAATTGCCATAAATACTGTTGGCATAAAATAATGAAGCAACATGTTATAAACGCATAATGATATTAGCGATATAACTCATTTAAAAACAAACACGTTCGCGCGATTCAATGGTGGCCTAACGGCAAACCCCGCCTCACGTTAACCTAATCCAATAGAGGAATTCCCAAATAATAATAAATAATGTAACTAAGTACATACCTAACAGTATTTTTTTATTTTTATGATTCAATAATATTATGTCTTGAAATTTTATGTAACTCCAAATAATTCTAAAACAAATTTGACCAATGACAGCCTTTGCATTATGCCACAGTATTATTACGCTAATAAAAGTTATGCCAAACAATATTATGCCTAAAATATGTATGCCAAGAGGGGGATTCCCGTAGCGCTTGTGACCACTAGCTAGACTAACAAGGCAAACCAATGAGCGAGTATTATATGAGTAATTGTATCTCTAAACCCTACCGGTTAATAATAATCTAATAATTAAGGTAATCTATAGATTCCATGCTCTAAGGTCGGACCCCAGGCGCGTGTATATGAGACGAATTCGTTCACGCCAACCCAACGCGTTAGCCGCGCGGTCAACCGCGAACACCTGCCCGGAAATCACTCTATTTATTTGACAGCAAAGTTTTAGAATTTGCTTTTGTTTTTTCGTACCAAAACAAAAAAAATCAAATTGAAATTCATATAGTACAAAAAAATATAGTCCGAAAAATATTGACTACTTATTTTTTGTTTTATCAGACCAATAAAAAAACACCAAGATAAAGCGCTTCAAAGATCGGGAGTGGGGTCTTGTGACGTAATTCCTCAGTAAAAACTGAACCAAGCCGTGACGTCACACGAAATTTCAACGCATTGTATAGTCGTCATTTTTTGTTTTCGTAGCAAAAGAAAAAATACGTGTCCATAATGTTTAGGTAATCTAAGTGATGGGCTAAATAGATTTTTTAAGTCATCATCCGCGCAAAGAAACCAATAAAACAAAAAGATTAACGTCGCTCATCTTCGTATTAGTCACAGAGCGTCTTTGTGTCTCTGAAGTTAGCTTTGCGAACCATTGCGCAAGAAACAGTTTGTCATCGAGTAAACTGCATAGAGTAAGCGAGATGGGATGATGCGACAAACTTAAGCGAGTGAAAGAGGTAGTTATACAGTGCTATCTTCAACTTCAACATTGACTCATAAATAGCTACTGCGCAGGGTCTTCCAGCAACTATAGAGCGGTCATGGAGCGGTCGGGGCGAGGTGGCATTCATATGCGGCGCAGTTTTCATGTCGATCGCGTAGCATCCGCACGGCGGCCGCGTGGTCAAATGTTTCCAAGGATTCTGAACGTAAGTACCTAGTTAATAGAATTCACATTCGCCATTAACATGTCACGAAGTGCAGCCGCAAGAAAATTATTGCGTCATCTAACTGAGTCCTTCGGAATCCGACTGCTAGTACATAATGTGGGATATTTGTGGTGCGGTCTATGAATAAATCTAGCCCATCGACCACATAGCCCCTAGACGCCTAATGCTTGATCTAATACATCAAAACAATTCTGTCAACTAGCTGAGGTATGAGGCACGGGGTACTGCGCTCTGATTGGTCCCTTACCAAGGTCATACGCATCATTAAGGGTGGGACAGGTTTAAATAAAACCAGTAAGGTATCGATTTTTATAAATAGTATTTGTATTTTTTTTTAATGAATATTACCTTATTTATTATTAATTATACGGCGTTTTAACATTTTAGTAATAACATAAAATGCTAAAATAAAAAAACAAAAATAAACAAAATTCTAAAGGTAAACATACTTTTTTTTCGGTTGTTGGTTCTTAAATATAGTAATATTAAATATTAGTAAAAAACGTAATCAAAAAATCGTTTCACAATTTATAAACTATTCAATTTAATGTCTGTATTTGTAAGTTTTCTAGTTCTATCGATAACAGATTTGGTTATAGGATATGGTGCTTCACTAGTTTTGTTTACGAATTTATAGAGGACAAGAGATAGCGAAATAAATACTTTAAAAAGAAAGAGACGCAAACATGCGGTGGGCGTGTTCACCTACAAACTTGACCAGTATAATATGAACTCCGATAAATAATATTAGAAAATAAATCTAATTATGTTTATGTAACTATTAACTTATCAATTTAATGTTATGTTATTTTTTCGGAAACTCGATGTCTGGCTGTTGTTACCATAGCAACGTATTGTACAAGAGGCCATTATAATATTTATTTCATCAATTTTTTATTGACTGACACGGAAGTGTTTATGGCTCACAGAAGTGGTCGCTACTAATTCGAAATTGTCGAGTGGTGATTAGTATTACCTATATATGATCTTTTTAGTCATATCTGTTGACAGACATCGCTCGCCTGTTATTAGGCGTCTAGTGGCTATGTGGTCGATGATCTAGCCTTTATTGGTTCATAAAGCGGCTTTATTACCAAGATTTCTGTAGAGAAGATAGCCTTTAAAGTTAAACCTAGAGTTTTTGTTATAGGTTTTGCATTGCACATATTTCTTATTGCAAATAAGTTTTTTATAAAACAAGCTTTTTGACTGAATGGATCTAAATGTAATATTACGTGTCAATACACATCCGATGAGGTCAAGCACATTGATGCTTTCTTATCTGATTGAGGAGTTGCTATGGCTACCTTCCGGCTCCATCATGAGACCAGCTCCATAGTACCATTGTTTAAAAAAAATCGAAAGCTACATACTCCAAGCCTTAGCTTAATCGTGTGCCAGGAAGTGCTTTTAAAAATGGATTACTTGTTGCCGGAAAACAAGGAAAAACTTGTAAAAAGTAAAATATAATTTAGAACACCAATTGCATCTTCAGACATTCAATGTCAAAGAAGCCCGGCAAGAAGACAATTTTTTTTTTTTGGCAATTTGTCGAAGATAATTCCTGCCAATGTCGTGTAGTGAAGACTCATGGGGGTTATTGAATTTCCAAATTAATTTTTTGTTCATTTCCAATTTCATGTCACTTTCAGTGTCAAAGCGCCTCGTTTTCAGTGCATATTATCCTTCTTTAATTCTTTAGTATGCATAAGAATGCGGATGTAACAGATTATAATGTTTTTTGGAGTATTTGGCAGCAAATTGTATTAAATCAGCCTTCCCAGTAAGCTTAGCGAAGGTAGTCTTTACTACAATAAAATTCTCCGCTTCATTATCCCGAGATCAGTTCTGTCAATGATTTAATATATTGTCCATTTGCGTAGACAGTTGAGACACAAAACCATACCAATTTTATACCACAATAACCACTAGGAATCAATCTGAAAATAATATTAACAGCCGCTGAACTTCACCCGAAAAAATCCCGCCATATATCTTGAAATTAGACTTACTCTGACATATTGAAACCGAGATTGGAAATACTTTCTCAAAAATGTAGGAATTGCCCCTCTGTCATGTCTGAAAAGGATTTAATTTATGAAAATTCCCTTAACTAACGCAGAAGTTTCGAGGACGAATGTTTTCGAATCCACCCTCAATTACGAACACCATTATATTTTAAAATGATTGGGTTAAATAACAATAGAATGTAGGTCCCATTCTACCTGAAAATACGAAACCCGTAACCGGAACAAGGTTTAACCAACTTAAAATCTCAAAAGTCGTTGGGGTTACCCTAAATCGGTCGATCTACACGACTGGGAAAATGCCCTATTTTGACCGTAAAGTTTCGGGGTCAAAGGTTTATTACTACCAAATGATATATAAAGTAAAAGAGAATGTATTTTGCGGTGTTTTGGACCTCACGAACGTTTCTTTTTGAATAGTGGATTATGGGACGAAAGAATTTGGAATGGCCTTTCCGAAAGTGGCTCACGTCAACGCTGTTTAAAGATAAAAATACTGTGTATAAACGGGGCACAGGAGACTCATGAAAAGTTTTGTAATGTTGTTTTTATTCAGTTTTTGTATCACTATTGGACAAGCCAATTTGGTTCTAATATTTGAGTCCTACGTAGGTTCAATTAAGAGTCTTTTGCCCCTTTTCTTTAGTCTGTAATTATCTTATTGGGGCAAAAGCCTTTGCTCATACAGAATAGGAATTGTTGATAATTTGTAAAATATCTTACTAGTGTCTTTGAGATTTCAGATGTCTAAAATTCACAATGGTATAAGCTTTATGCTTTCAAAAGAAATTTGGGGTTGACACACATCTTAGCCGTCATTATTAATTGATTAGAAATCCATATTTAGAACAGGCTTTTCTTTCGAGATTCTTTTGCAGAGCCTTGTAATTGTATTTTCCTTGATGTGGGCGTATCATAAATTGCATCTTAAAAGATTGTGGGCAAAGGCCAATACAAGGAAGTGAAAGAATTTCCTCGTAGTAGAAATGCAGGCACGGACTTAATTTGAAATCTTCGTACAATATCAATAACTTTAGATAATGTATTGCAACAGAAACTTTCGGTCTTCATCATTATCATCATCAGCCTTTTAATGTTCCCACTGCTGGGACACAGGCATTCTCTCTGTGAGAGGGAATAGGCCGTAATCCACCACGCGGGCCCAGTGTGGGTTGGTAGATGTCAGATTTCTTCGAATTCTAGGACAAGCCTCACGATGTTTTCCTTCACCGTTTTGAGAGTTAATTTCAGCCCAAAGACGTTCACTGCTGGATATAGGCCTCCACCAAGCTTCGCCACACTGATCGGTACTGTGCGTATTGCAACCGTCGTCGGCGCTCTACCTAGAGTGAGGCCTTCCAACGCTGCGTCTTCCGGTAACAGTCGCCACTCTAGAACTTTTCGGCCCCAACGGCCATCCGTTCTGCGAGTAATGTGCCCTGCCCACTGCCACTTAAGTTTGGCAATTCTTCGGGCTATGTCGATAAACTTGATTATCTTGTGGTTGTCTTCATTTCTGATTAAATTTGGGTAATATGATGTAATTTCAAAATATATTAATATTACTCGCAACCTACGACAACTTCACACATTCAATTCATATTTGGAACATTACCGCTTTTGAGACTTTAACCAAAGCATTCTTACACATGAGTCGCCTTAAAAGATGAAAATCACAAGAGGTGCCCTACAATTTTGATAAGCGTTAATAAGTAAAGCTACATTACGAGATCCGAGGAAGTCTGAAGATATTACTCAAAGCAAATTAGTCGAGAGCAGGACAAAAGCTCGCATTGTTGTAGCAGACTCGAACGGCATTCCAAATGTACGTATAGGTACTTATAGCTACTTTGGTATGTTCATCAATAGGAGGGCGCAATGACCTAGAGATTATGTGTTATCTTCTAAGACACGATGTGTTGGTTTCTGAGATGGTTTTCTGATGAATTCGATCATAATCGTCATCACCTCCTTGCCCTTGTTCCATGTTATTTGGGGTTGGCGTTATTATAAGATTTCTGCTTTTTTTATTCCCTGTCGACCGCCACGCTATCAGCAGCTCGCACTTCTTTCATATCGCTCTACACACAATCTATCTATCTTCTCTTTAACCTCTCTGTAAATCCATCAACATCGACCAATCCAAAAGATCGAACCAAAAATTGCGTTAGTTCAAGTTCACACCACATTTTGTCTCAAAACAGACATAAACTAATATTCAGGAACGAAGTACAAACTTTGTTCCAAACATCTAAAAACGACGAACAAAATTCACCAACATTTCAAAAGTATCGACATTATTCCAACCAAATCTGATTTTAAGGTCAAACTCAGTAGCAAGCAATCGGATTAGCTTTTGTCTTCAGTTTATTCATTAGACCTATCCGGATAATTCTAGTTAAATCTAGTTCTATCCAGATACCGGATTATCCGTTACATGAACAAGTAGGTCCAGGAGAAACAGAAACCCAAATATTATTGCAATTCTATTAAGATAGAAAAACCGGTCAATTGTCTTTTGGACCGGTACTTTGGTTTCGCAGGACTTTGTAAAGTAGTTTAGATTTAAATTAGTACTAACTGGTTGTTAGTGTAAGACTAGAAACTATATTTGAATAAAAATGCTTGATAAAATTAGGTAGGTAGGTTATTACCGATTTCTTTTATTAATATTTTACCAAAACCGTTACATACATAGCATTGCACAATATCAATATCGTAACAAAAACGCCTAGCCAAAACTAACAACCTGTTTTTGTCATAAGTCTACGGAACCCCAAAAACAATGAAATCTCAAGAACAGATGCGGCCTAAATCAAGTTTTCCTGGGGCTCACCTTGACTGAGGTAATCCAACCCTTCTTAGTTAGGCCGTATTATGCCAAAGATAGTTTTTTTCAAGTATATTGGACCATCTTTTGGGGAATTAAAAATAGATTAACAATAGAATCGGAATATTTACCATGTTCAATTAAAAATAGCTGAGAAAATCTGCGTAGTTTTTTACCCGACTGCTGAATGAGGGTAATCTGTTTATCAGTCTATGTATGTATATAACACAGTTGCCACAGAATATTACACCGTATCTGAGGATAGAGCTATTTGCAGCTTTATTTATTATTTCTAAGTTTATCTTGAACAGGCAACGGTGAAGGAAAACATCGTGAGGAAACCTGGACTTATAAAGCTAATGTAAGTCTGAAATAGCCAAGTCAGAGGCCTGTGGGGTTCCCAGAGGGGACTTAATTAACTCTGACACCAGAGGTGGCCACACTTCACACGAAAAGAAGAAGATTATTATCTTAACTTTTTTTTTAATAAGTTGTGTGTGTAACTGTGACAAACATGCATAATTAAGGTTTGATTTAATATTTTGGCATTTTTAATATTGCCATTTTGATTGATAATTTTAACATTTGCACCACATGTATATATAATTGATTGTATGACATGCAAGTTTTATTATTTTGATTTGTATTATATTATTAATATTTGCATGGCATTAAAATATATGAAGTATTTTTAACCCCCGACGGAAAAAGAGGGGTGTTATAAGTTTGAGTTGTGTTGCTGAGTATCTGTGTATCTGTGTGTCTGTGTATCTGTGTATCTGTGTGTCGGTCTGTGGCATCATAGCGCCTCAGCGGATGAACCGATTATGATTTTGTTGGAAAGGTGGTTGTGTCGAGAGTGTTCTTAGCTATTTTTGAAAAAAATCGGTTGAGCCGTTCAAAAGTTATGGGCGTTTCACTGTTTGAATCGGGATGTTTTCGCAAGATAAATGTGACGGGGGTTTTATAAATTTTGAATGTTTACTTGTATTATAGTAGTTTTAATAAGTAATAAAAAGACACATCACAAGAGAACGGTTTTCAAGGACAGACGTAATCATAGAACAGTTCAGAACAATTGAGTTTAAAAAGGGTAACACAACCAAAATTAATAGTTCCATATAATGAGTCTTCTGGACTCAACTTTGTAAATGAGTTGGTATACCTATACTATATATTCCTAAATAAAATGAGATCATAAAAAATGTTCTGAAAAGTGAAATACTTAGAATGATACCTAGGGACAGGCAAGAAAAAATAAATACCTAACTATTAATAAAAAAACTAATATAAATTATACGAGTACTACCCCTTTGCCATGGCCAAATACAATTGCGACTGGCTTTAGCATTTTACGAGGTGAAAAATAGGGGTCACGTGACGCCATACACGGATTTATTGCACGGGGTCACACCATGTGCGTAGGGACGGATGGGGTTCGTTACTGTAGACGAAATAAATTGGCAGGAATACGCATTGATTTTTAGGTTGAGGTTATAATGTCATGCATGTTGAAAAGGGGTGATAATTATGGGTATGACCTGGAAAACACGTCAAATCGGAACATAATAAAAAAAACGAGTAACTTAATAAGGACTTTCCAGAACAAGATCATTAAAAAGGAATGACGAGAAACGAATTTCAGTTACACTAAGCTTACTGCATGACATTGCTTTTATTTATACTCCACTGTTTTAGTCGACATCTCAGTGTAAGCCCCTTTTTAGACATAGGTATCATTTTACACACACTCTATCCATCGTTTCTTCGATCTTTTCGTCCTCTTATACCATCAACAACTTAGGACAAGCCCGTTGCACTATTCCCAATTAATTCAAATCTTGATCAACAGGGAAACCCACCTGAAAAGTGGCGAGGCAATGTAGCTCGAAGAGTCGCGGATAAACTATTCAACTATCTTGGAACCCGTGGCGAATTGGATCAGACAATACCATATTTATTACCGTTAATATCGTCATGGGATCGAGTGTTGATATTGCCATCACTCGATTACTCTTTAATGTTCAATTGAATAGTCTATATTTTTGTCTGATCCAGTAACATAGTTAGAAAATAAGTGTCATATAAAACATGATCACATCACAAATTACACACACACACAAAGGAACAGTGGTTGCTCAGTGGTAGCAGCCGCGCCTTACAAGTTGTATGTCGTGAGTTCGAATCCAGGCAGGCGCTTAACTAAGTATAAATTATTTCATCACCACTGCTCTCAAAACGGTGAAGCAAAACATCGTGAGGAAACCGGCATGTCCTAGAACCAAAAATTCGAAGACATGTGATATCCACCAACCCGCACTGGGCCCGCGTGGTGGATTACAGCCCATTCCCTCTTACTGAGAGGAGGCCTGTGTCCCAGCATTGGGAACATTAAAAAAGGCTGATGATGTGATGATATGACATCACAAAATTAGTGGGTAATTCTCCCATGCGTAACAAGTGGAATATAACGTCCCGACATTTGCAAAACAATGCTAAAACATTATTCGAGCAGTTCCTATGAACATACCCAAAAGATACCTAAAATTTTAAAATAAAATGGCCTAAAATAAACTTTCTGTAGGTAGTCTCATAATTCGTTATCTGTCGTACTCGTGATCATAATATTTTTTGGTCGGTAACTGGTAATACTGTTTTATTAAGTTATCAACGCGGCTCGAAGTTCCCCAAAAGTTAATAAATAGTACCACAAAGACTCTAAATAACAGACTAGCTAGACCACAGAGCACGGAATATACTGCGACGGGACGACTAGAGACACTATCCATACTATTATTTTAAATGCGAAAGTGCATCTATTACGTTTTGACGTTTAAAGCAATTAAGAAACTTTGACGACACTTGGCACACAGATAGACCATTCCCTGGATTAGGACATAGGAAATTACTACTTCGTTCCTTGGGATAATACACCTCTTTATGAAAACTAGTTACTCTACTTCTTAAAAGATAGCTTGACAGACTAAAAATAACGTAACAATAACGTATTCGTCAGTTTGACATATGTCGCAGAGATCAAGCTATCTTATATGAAGTATAATCATATTCGTGGCGCGCCATGTGCACTGAGCACAATTTCCGGCTGTCATTGTCAGAATTGTCACGGACTGTCAATTTATATGAGTAAACGGTGACACTCACTGATGCTTGGTTTGTATGAATAGTTTTGACAAAGTTATTGGTAGTAGTTCCCACCAAGGCGGCTCAATGCTCTGTGCGCTAGATCATCATAAAACACCCACCCTTACAAAAATGATATATCCCTCACGTCAAAAACCGATAAAGACCGCTGGGTCAGCCCTAAAAAAACCCAGCTATTTTCGTAGAAAAACTATCATACATCAAACGGGTAAATATTAATCCTCACTTACATAAAAACATGAAAACGAGTTCGTAGAATACGTCCCTGTCGGTATTTTTTTTCAAATATTTGTCTGGAATTTTTCGATAAACGAAAGATATTTATTACTTTTTTCTCAACTCTGGAGTACGCTCGTCGAATATTTAGTGGATGTAAATTTTCGAATGCTGATTTGTATTGAAAAGAAAAATATTGACAACGAAGGGAATTGGGTATTGTAAACCTTGTTTGAGGGTTGGATAAAAGAAAAAGATATCGCATTTACAATAGGTATCATCATCATTTCAGCCGAAAGACGTCCACTGCTGGACATAGGCCTCTCCCAAGCGACGCTATACTGATCAGTCTTGTGCGTTTCGCATCCAACGGACTCCCGCAGCCTTGACCAGGTCGTCGCTCCACATAGAGGGAGGCCTTCCAACGCTACCTCTTCCGGTACGCGGTCGCCACTCTAACTTTCAGTCCCAACGGCCATCCGTTCTGCGAGCAATGTGCCCTGCCCACTGCCACTTAAGTTTGGCAATTATTCTATAATAATATTATAAATATTGTTAACCACAAGGGACTAGTGGACGATAAACCCGAAACCATCCTGGGGCCTCTCCGAAGTAGAGCAGGTTACCGGATTTAGTGATTCTCGAGTCCTGCCCCCCCTCTCTTCAGACTTCAGATAACCCTGTGACTCGCTCAATTCTTCCTCGATTTCGATAGTCATTCACTCGTCGGTCCGTAGTGTCGGTGTGTTAAATGTTGCCAGGGCCAGGTGTCGGTTTGTATTTTGGTAGCCGGATCCCATCCGGGGATTCATCGCACCCCTTGCCACGCAGTAACCTCGACCGCTACCGTAGTCGAGTATAGACGGGCTGCCGGGTGCTTGAGACCATTTCTTTGTTGCGATATTCATCGGTTTGGGGGAGTTTGCCGTAATAGCCGCACTTTGCAGGTGGGTTGGCGATCGCAGTTTGTTATGAGTGCACAGAGAACGCTGCTGCCCATTCTTTGGTAAGTCCCTTATTCACCTCTTACAACACCCACGGGAATATATGGGAATGTGTAATTCTTTACCTCCAACACCATTCGGAACATATGGTGTCGTAATAGGTATCGGAGTGGGACCAATTTTCGTCAGGAATTGCCCCTGTCGTCATTCAATAAAGTTTCCAAATTTTAATAATGATCGTTTATTTTCATTACATATACATCCTTTACCAACCTAATAACACACATTAAAAAAAAAAAAACTTTTTGTTACTTTTAAAAACACACTTAACTTATTTATTTTTTATTTTGATGGCTGTTAGCATTTATTGTTAAGTGATTCGAATTGGTGAAATTAGAGATTTGGTTATTCGAGATCGCATGGCTCCGGTGTTAAGTTTTTCGTGGTAGCGTGCATTCGTTGTTAAGTGTTTCGTATTAGTAAACTTACGGGGACGTGTTATTCGATGTTACACTTTTCTAAGTCACGTAACACACTCCATAAAAATCAAATACAAATTATTTATTTGTAAAAACATAGGTACAACATAATAAGATCTAATTCTAATGTCAGGATCGCTATGTTTAACCTAATAGACAAAAAAAACCAATGGCTTCTCATAAAAATTCCAACAAGCCTAAACATGACTAGGATACATTTTATTACGGAGAGATTGCCAACCTTCCGGCATCATCACCAGAGCAGTTCGATAGTACCATTATCATTAGAACCACTTATTTAAATATGCTTCATGACAGTCATTTAACTAACGGGATATCTTATATCAAATCCATAATTACCATTAGAAAGTTCCAGTGGCAATCTGTGATCTTCTTCATCGGTTCCATTTCACAAAATGATACTTTCTGAATGCAAATGCTTGCCATGTTGATGAAAATACCAAAATCGCTATATGTATGTCTTTAAAATTTGAGGAGGTCCCTCTATTTTTATGGGACCCCCACCTCAGATCCTGACTTGGTGACAATGGGACCACGTCGTAAATTTTTAAAATTTAACCCCACCCTTTCAAACAAAAAAAGAATTTTCCAAATCGGTTCATAATTGACGATGTAATCGGTGAACATACACAAAAAAAAAACAAAGTCGTACATAGGACCTCCTCCTTTTTGGAAAGTTGTTTAAAAAATCCGCCCAACCCATCCCGTCATCTTATTCTGAGCCTGACGCGTTACTGATTGAGACCCACTGTGTTGTTACTTTTGCCCCTTTCTTTTATTTAAGCCTTTTTCCATGGCAGATATCTTCACAACGCCACCTGCTTCAATTGCCTGCTACAATTATGAAATGTTTTCTATTAGTACTTATCTCTCTAAAAATAAACTTAAAATCACCATAACCCTTTGAAATCGTTGAATATAGGCTTGATTTCTTCAGGTTCAGATAAAACAGACCTACCTACCTTTTATTTATGTATTACGAAACCAAATATTTTATTCTTTATCAAAGGCTAATTCTTCGCCAAAAGGCTTTTGACACAAACAAAAACTTTTAGGTAAAACTATTGTTGTACCTGTTTAGTAAATGCCCGGGTTATACTCCTAAGCCGAAATTAAATATCTTTCAATGAATTTTGAATGAAATTGTGACTATAACCCGGCTTTTGTCGAATTTTTAGAATTATTGACTGATGTTATTCTTGGCCTATTTAATGTGGTTGAAAAAACCTAAATCCCTTCTAGTACTATAAAGAATTGTAATAGTTTAAGTGCTTTTTGCTTTTAGTTAGTATTTTGTTACTGTAAAGCTCAAACTACGGTAACATCTAAGATTTACCGGTACCCCAAAGATTAACAGACAAGATCTATGACAAAAAATACCACAGAAAGAAAATGAACTTTTTCTTTTCGGCAGTCAGCGGCAATTTGCAACATTTACCAGTTTCTGGAGTAAATCCTATGATTTACCGTGTGATTGCTGGTAAAAGCTCGAAATTAGCGATTATCACAGATAATTTCGGACTCTTACCAGCAATACGTGGTTTTAACGGCAAATCCTAGGCTTGACCGTAGTTTGAGCTTTTACAGTAACATATTTACCGAAAAATGTGCCTGTTTCAATATAAATATTGTTAGTTAGATCTAACTTAGAGGTTCCTTAGTTGTTTCGTGGAGATCATGTGAAACTGTTTCTCCTAGTTGTCATAATCATCGGTATCAAAAGTCCAAAAGTCTTAGCTGTTACTCAATCAATGCTAACAAAAATACTAAAACTACCCACATACTTAAAATACTTCCCAAAATATTGAAACTCCATACAGTTTTAAATGTGGAAACACAAAAGAATACTGTCCCACTTCAGGGACAAACAAAAAAAAAACAGTGTACAGAAAAAGCCAAAAAAATTAGCCCAGTCACGTGGATTTTTTAGTATCCAATGCAGCTCTGTAACTACGTAAATGTTGTACGTAGCGACCGAAACATGCCATTTATTGTTGTACGTTGTGTATGTGAATTTGGATTGGCATTACAAATGTATAAGTTTATCTCGTTTAGCGTTCGTTGGGTGTCAATTAGTGGCTTGTTGCACCAGTTGAGCTGTTTTTCGACTTTCCAAAAAGGAGGAGGTTCTATGTTGAGCTGTCAGTCGACTTTCCAAAAAGGAGGAGGTTCTATGTTCAAACTGTATGTATATATTTTTACATGTATGTTCACCGATTACTCCATCAATTATGGACCGATTTTGAAAATTATTTTTTTGTTTGAAGCGTCCCATTTTCACTAAATCAGGATCTAATGAAGATCTCAAATTTTATAGGCATACGTATGCCGTTTTTAGTATTTTCATCAACATGGCAAGCAATTGCATTCAGAAAATATCATTTGGTGACCACTGGGCCACTGAAACTTCTCAATGATAAGTTTATTTTGGGTATAAGATATCTCGAATAGTTGACTGTGATGAAGCAAATTTAAATAAATGGTTCTAATGAAAATGGCACCATCGAACTGATCTGGTGATGAAACCGGAAGGTAGGCATCGGAACTCCGTAATAAAACAATGCATCTCAGTCGTATTTAGGCTTGTTGGAATTGTTTTGAGAAGCCCTTTGGCTATAAAATATTTTCAAAGTAGATATAAGGTACCAATACTAAAAATAAAATAGAAAATAACAATAAAATTAAACCAGCTTCCAAAACATAACACTACAAAGCGAAAAATAACTTTCATTTCCGAAGTCAGTGTCAATAATGAAAAAAAGGGTACCAAAGAAACCGACACCCGAGCTTATTTTTTTGTTAAAAAGTGTTTTACTATTTTCAGTATAGAAAACAGAAAAGTTGGAGTTGGTAAGAATCGTAGCAGGTGGCGTTCTGTAGTTTTGAGCTAACGCCACCAAAAGGGCGTGCATTTATATAATATTATGGTCTATGTTAAAAACACAACAACCAAAATAAATAATATATTTACGAAGCTTGAATAGAAAGAAAGAAAGAAACAAATAAAAATGTATTTATTAGAATGCCTCTTGTTTAGCGCCTCTGATCTTAGTAATGATTTTCAGTTTAATTTAATAGTCATTTCTCTTTACCTTAAAAACGGCAGATTCTTTACAGCTGCTACTTTTTGTTTGTGGTGAGAAACATATTTCACAAAGTTTTCCACAAGAGGGATATGAGAGTCAGGCAAGAAAAAGTTGTGCCTAAATAGTACGTTCAACATAAATGGGCTAACCCCAAATAAAAATGAGGTTGAGCTCTTAATGACGGAGCAAAAGCTAGATATTCTACTGATTTCTGAAGCACATTGCACCTCAACTACTAATGTTAAATTTCCAGACCACCAATGCTACCTGACAAATCATCCTGATGGGACGGCACATGCTGGGACGGCAGTGATAGTAAGAAAGTCGATCAAACATCATCTAATGCCAGAGTATAAATCCGACCACATTCAAGCTACAACAATAAGCGTGGAAGACGTAAATGGGTGTCTGAACGTGTCGGCTGTCTACTGCCCACCAAAACATAAAATTAGTGACACCATGTTTTCGCACTTCTTTATGTCACTTGGTAACCGTTTTGTGGCAGGAGGCGATTGGAATGCGAAGCATACATCTTGGGGGTCGAGGCTAATTACCACTCGAGGTAGACAGCTGAAACTGAGCATTCAAGGGAACAACTTATCTGCAATATCTACTGCTGAACCTACATACTGGCCTAGTGACTCACGGAAAACCCCAGATCTGCTGGATTTTTTCATCAGTAAAGGTTTGTCTACTAGACTACCTAAAGCCAGAACCGTGTTATGATACATCATCTGATCATACACCGTTATTACTAACAATAAGTTCAAGACTGATTGAAATTGCGAGACCATCAACATTAACCAATAAGTACACAGACTGGGAGGGTTTTAGGGAGTTCATTATAATAATAATAAATAAATAAATAATAAATCTTTATTCAGAAATTAGAAAAGGTAAAAACACAGTTCTAATCTTAGATATCTAATGTAGGTATAATAATGTAAGATGCCTGTACTAGGTAATCCTGTATCACAGGCTGTAGGAGCTCTAAAAATATGATTATCCTAGGTCAAAGAATTTAAACAATATTTAACATAAGAAGTCTAAAAATAGTGGCAAGATTGTATAATTTTGAAATTAATTTTAATTTACTTAAAACTATAAACAAATAACTAAATTATTAGGTCATATTTACTTAATATCTTATTTACCTATATCGCAAAAAAGTGCACTTTGATTACACATATAATGATTGGGAAATAATTGGTAAGGAGAATTGTAAAGTAAACATTGTAAAATTAAACAGTGACACTTAATGTTTGCAGCTAATGACTAATGTGCTTAGCCAGCAACATATTGATGATTAGTAGGCCATTGCAGTTTCAGCAGCAAACGCTCAACGCGTGTGACCTTGAGTATGACGTACTAGACGCCCTCATAGTCGATAGAGTTGATGTGCCTGTATTCCGCTATTTTCCTAGCAGGGCACTCAGGGTCTCCCGTTTTATGGTTGTTGGGCTTTTTAAAGCGCGAACAAGTTGCACATTTTGATGTGTCCGCTTTCTTCGTGCAATCGGACACCGAGTGTCCAACTTCACCGCAGTGAGCGCACACAGCGTTGACCTCTCTGCATGTTTTGGCTGCATGACCATATAATTGGCACTTGTAGCATCTGGTAACCAGAGTGAAGTCCCTAACAGGGCAGGACGTCCAATTTATAAACAGCCTTGATGTCGAAATTAGGGCTTTACGTAGATTGGCTGGAGTTTCGATAATGTAATTACAGCTCGACGCATCTTTCTTCCCAGATTTGTGGCTTAATTTAACAGAGGCCAAGAAGGACTCCATGGACATATCTGGCATCTTATCGGGTATGTTCTGTTCGTAAATACACCTGAAGACTTCAGTTTCAGACAGGGAAGACGGCACTCCTACAATCACGATCCGTGGTTTGCGCTTGTTGGGCTCATCGGCGGTTAGTCCAGATGTAGAAAGCTGGACGGCGTTCTTGATTTTTTCAGCGTCATGCTTGGTCTCTGTGCTAATAATGACACCTCCATTTTTGGTCTTGCGGACACCTCGTACATGCAGCTTCATTTGATCAGGTCGTATGATTTTTGTTACCATGTCTTTAGTTTCGTCACTGGACTTGAGTTTGTCACTAGGATAAATGACCACAGAGCTTAAATTGTTCGGTCGAACGAAATCATTTGATCCCTTTTTCACCATGTCGGCAAAAGAAACATTGCCCGCAGTACCAGAGTCCTTAATCGTCTGCTTGAGATCCGAGATGTGTTCCATCAAATTGCGCTTTTCTTTTAGGGCATCTATCATATCGTGTGCTAAGATTGCTTTCTGCTTCAGGGATTGGTATAGGACTGCCATCTGTGAGGTGCCAGATCCTATTTTACGACACAAGTTAGAAATTTTCAGTTTCTGCTCCGAGTTCAGTTTACCATCAGAGGCAATAGAGCAAACCTCATTTAAGTGCTGCTCAATGGTTGACATCCATCTTTGTATGTCGGGCGTGGATGCGACTTCAATCGAGAAATCTGATTGGGCTGGGATTTGCGTCGTCATCTTCGCTGGCGAGGTGGGGACTTGAACTCGGCCGCTTGGATTACAGGGACTGTTATCCATTTTATTTGATAGTCACTTCACTGTTTCTAAGTCTTCATTATGTCTACAAAACTACACAGTCGGCAAAAATGTATACAATAAAGAAGGTCACTATTATAATTGTTTTAATTAAATATTGCTTACGAGCACGTCTGTATTCTACGATCGAGCGCGAATCAAAAAAAAGAAGTTAATATTGAGCTAAAAATAGCATTAAAAACTCCAAATGATATAGACATTGCTACTCAGTATATAACAAATATGATCCAAGAAGCATGTTGGATCAGTACTCCTGAATGTCCAAGTAAAATTAGGTCTTCTGATTACCCCCTGGAAATAAAGGAATCATTGCTTGAAAAAAGAAGGCTTCGTAGGATATGGCACCAAAGTGGTTTAAACGAAGACAAGTACAATTTCCGTAAGGCCGCTAGCAGGCTTAAAGATCTGCTTCAAACCTGGCATGATAACACCTTAGAAACCCAGCTTGAATCACTCACTCCTTCAGCCTCAACCAACTACTCTCTTTGGAAGTTCACAAAGCAATATACCAGATCCCAGGTAGCTGTACCACCTCTCAGAAGGAGCCAAGGGTGGGCAAGAACACCTCAAGAAAAGGCTGATACGTTTGCTGAGCATTTGGCAAATGTATTCCTTCCTAACGAGGCAACAGATTCCGTATCTGAAGAAGAAATAAACTCCTTTCTAAGACAAGATCTCCAAATGTCACCTCCTCCACGATCTGTCACTGCCAGAGAAGTTTGGGCTACAATAAAAAACCTCGGTAGTAGAAAAGCACCCGGATTTGACCTAATCACGAAGGAAATCTTATTACAACTACCAAAAAAGGCCATCGTGTTTCTAACGACACTCTACAATGGGGTCCTAAGAGTGCAGTACTTTCCACAAGAGTGGAAAGTTTCACAGATACTCATGGTGCATAAACCAGGCAAACCACCCAATGTGGTGACATCCTATAGACCTATAAGCTTACTACCAGTACTGTCGAAAATCTTTGAGAAACTCCTGCTCTGCAGAATACAGCCAATTTTAAAGGAAAATAACACCATACCTTGTCACCAATTTGGGTTCCGACCTGAGCACTCCACCGTCGAACAGGTTCACAGAGTGTGTGACAGGATTAGGAAATCGCTGGAGGAAAGGGAGTTCTGTTGCTCAGTCTTCCTGGATATTCAGCAGGCTTTCGACCGCGTTTGGCACAAGGGCTTACTTTATAAGATAAAGCCTTGTCTTCCTCACAACATCTATGAGCTAATGAAGAGCTACCTAACAGATCGACTGTTTCAAGTCAAAGAAGCTGAGGCAACGTCGAAGTTATTCGAAATAAAGGCTGGCGTCCCCCAAGGTTCAGTGCTGGGGCCAATTCTGTACACGTTGTACACAGCAGACTTGCCAGCAGAGGACAGCGTGACTACAGCAACCTTCGCTGATGATACAGCAATTCTGGCTAGCAACCATGACCCCACAATTGCTTCACAAACGCTGCAAAATGGTCTAGACAAAATATCTGACTGGCTCCAAAAGTGGCGAATAACAGTTAGCCCATCTAAGTCGGTACAGGTCACTTTCACGCTACGCAGAGGCGATTGTCCGCCAGTAAAGCTTAACGACAACTTGCTACCACATAAAGATTATGTGAAATACCTAGGACTACATCTTGATCGCCGCCTAACGTGGAGGCAGCACATAAAGACCAAGCGAGATGAGCTCAACTTGCGCTACAAAAACCTACACTGGCTATTAGGGCGGAACAGCAAATTATCAACTGACAACAAACTCCTTATATATAAAACCGTTCTAAAGCCTGTGTGGATGTACGGCATCCAGCTATGGGGGAGTTGTAGCAATTCTAATATATCCATCATCCAGCGCATGCAAAATGTGATTCTGAGATCCATATACAATGGGCCTTGGTTCATTACAAATTGTGAAATACACAACCAATTTCAAATGAACTCTGTGAAAGAGGAAATCTTGGCCATAAGTAAAACATACTTGGAAAGGCTGGAGAGGCATCCAAATGAACTGGCCACTGGTTTGACAACGCGCACGTACCAGAAACGTCTCAAAAGAAAAGACATTCTGTCTATACCCTCTTGAGTAGCATTTAATACATGCTAAACCTATGAGTAGTTGCTCTCACTGGAAAGCACACTCGAAATGCCAATTGTCACTTACCACATCTGCTTAAAGTACTCAAGACTGATTGCAGATACAACAGATCAAGAAAAAAAAAATAAAAAAATATTACGTGTTGACTTTATTTGCCGTAAATATACATTACAATATACAAAGTTGCGAGCGTTGTCGTCAGCTGACCAACATTTTAATGGGAGTTTTTTTTTATGTAGTTCTTTTTTTGAAATTTAACTTTGACTTTCTTGGAGAAAGTTCTTTATATAGATCGGCAGAAGCAGTTTTATTGCACCTTTCCGATACATCCTATATTTATTGTTATTTGCTTCCTAAACAAATATATTTTAATCAAACAACACCAAATTGAAAAGCGTTAAAGTAATTGTTCTTCATCTTTTCGTTTCAACGGTACATTTAACACGTTCTCTACCGTAATTACTAAAACAAATAAAGAGCCTTTGTGTCTCACGCGAGGCGAGTCCTTGGCAGCGAACGTCTTAATCATTAAATTGTTTGGGCTCAGTAAATAGATCGCCAAAAAAAAAGTTAAATTGGAGTTAGCGATACATGTAGTTAAAAAACATTTATTTATCCCAATGATAATTATAATTATGCAATTTATAAGCAAATAAAATTACTTTCGCTTGGTGTGCAGTTCAGAAAATTTAACAGTAAACTGACGGCTCTCGCGGCGGTTTTATTCCCACCACCAACAGTGTAAATTATAAACTCATTGTTTTAATAATGAAACTAGGAAAACATACACTGAAAAAAGCTGTATTTTTAAACAATAAGGAGTTAGTTAAAGTCGTGATAATCTAAGACAGCTATAAAAATACACACAGGTAACATAGTATATAATTAGGATTATGTATTTGACTCACAGACGTTCATACAAAGTTATCGCGGATTTGGGTTTTGGCGGGAACGTGATGGCCTCTATGTTGCTTCTCTGTTTTATTTTCCTAACATTGTGTTTAATTGAGTATTAATAGTGTAAAAATGGTGGTGTTTTAATTTAGTAATATTAGTGAACGTGCACGAGTGTGGGCAAGTTAAACCCAGCACTAGAACATGACTTTGTTCATGTTGTCGCCAAATTCCGTGGAGGCATCCAGTAAAGTTACCGCAATTTTACTGGGGCCTAACTAGGACATTGGAATAAAAACTAAAGAAACTAAAACTTCTAAACGTGACACTAGCTAAATGCACAAACCGTGCGAAGAAATAAAAAAAAGTCTATCGCGGCATGTAAAATGAGGAACGTCATCGGACTTTTTAGATTGTCATTATTATAAAGAATTTTGGCATTTCGACAATCTTCGAATGACACAGAGGCCCTAGACGTAGTGTCAACTGCAAAATATTGTCGCAAAAAAACTTTGACGGCGGAAAATTCGTGTCGTGGCATGGCACCTTATGACGCATTTGATTGGCTACAAGACTCGTTGTGATTATGACGTAGGCTTGAACAGATTCGTATGATTGGTTTATCCCAAGCCACGCCACGACACTACAGAGTAATGTGTAGACAAAGAGATGTCAAATCGACCGGCATCTTCCTTTACCTTTGTCTTGCTATGATTTTGATCCATGTCTTTTTATTTATTTTACACTAGCGGACGCCTCGCGGTTTCACCCGCGTAGTTCCCGTTCCCGTGGGAGTACAGGAATAAAAAGTATGCCTGTGTCACCCGGGGATAGTGTTGCTTCCTACCGGTGAAAGAATTTTTGAAATCGGTCCAGTAGTTTTCATGTTTATTCGTTACATACAAAAATATAAATCTTTCCTCTTTATAATATTAGTATAGATATAGATGGAAAACAACATATTTTTGTGGTTACTAACAAGAAGGCAGTTCGAACAGTCTAAAAACAAAAGGTATTAAAATAAGGTTTTCTTTCATCCTTCACCCAAACAACAAGTTTAAATTAAAAATACCTACGCTAAAACTTCAAGCACCTGTTACTAAAGAAAGAATATCAAGTCTTTTGTTCTTAGGTATATTGAATTTACTTCAGTCAATTACTAAGTCTAGCCATATTAAACAACAGGCTTTGATGGGCGTTCGTAACTTAGCTTTGATAAGTGAACATAAAGGCGGTTTAAGTTATTATTAAGTGAAGAAACCTTTTATAAAATTGTTGCACGGTTTTATGGAGTAATTGTTTGGAAAACAAGTAGGGGATTTGGGAACTTGGGATTTTAAATAAAGTGACATTTTGTGAACGATGGTGACGGTCGAAATCCCTTATCATAATGACGATAGACTCCATACATTTTACCGATCGCTATCGCAACACTGGGCTCTAGTATAAGTAATAATGGATCGTTTGAAGATGAGATTCGCAGGCGCATTGGAATGGCAAATAATGCCTTGACGCAATTCGAGAGAGTATGGAAGGACCGCAACATTTCAAACAAGACAAAACTGTTACTTGTGTGTTTTCTCCATATTCGAAACAGAGACGTGGACTCTAAAAGCCGCTGATAAAAACGCATCGAGGCTTTTGAAATATGGTGTTACAGGAAGATGCAGCGCATCTAGTCGACGGCACACAGGACGAAAATCTCGATATTGCAGGACCTCAAATTGAAAAAGGCCTAGATTTTCGAAATATCGAATTGCCGCTAGATATTTGACTGCTTTGCCATATTGCCCGTAAATCTGGTGACAATTTACAACTTTAAAGGTGGAAGGTGGTCACTGGCAACGTCGAGGATAAACGGCCTAGAGGCAGAAGTTCCATACGCTGGTCAGACCAAATCCGAACCTCGCTGAACATCAAAGCCTCAGAAGCCGTGCATGTTGCTGAGAATAGGAGCAGGTAGAGAAACATCATCAAAGATAAAGTTTTGAAACCGTGATGTGGTCACGACCCCCAGCATTGGGGAATCGACGCGAGGAGGGATCGCATTACTAATTGTCTATAGCCTCTGGGTCTCTAAATAAAGTGATATTCAATTAGCCATAACGTTAGCGGTTATTTATAAAAGCTCTCTCAGCCCTGTGTAGCCCTGTCTTCAATATTTCTGTAGTGAATTTAAATTTAGAATCTATTAATCAGTTTCTAAACAGCTCAAAGATTTTGACCTTAGGATAGATAGACCCTCTTTTCCGCACTTAGACTCCTATTTAGTCCGTTGTGCGTGCGGGTCTCCTCTCTGTAAGAGGATGGCCGTAATTCACCACGCGGGCCCAGTGCAGGTTGGTGAATGTCAAATGTCTTACATTTTTTGGTTCTAAGACATGCCGGTTTCCTCAAGATGTGTTTTCATTCACCGTTTTGAGAGCAGTAGTGATTTAATAATTAACACAAAGTAAAGCACCTGCCTGGGTTAAAATCCACGATCTACATCTTGCAAGTCGCGGCTACCACAGCTCTCCTCTCTACTCTTATATCAGGGGGGTGACCATAAGCTCTTAGAGCAAGATTATTTTGAGTGTGCGCAAGGTACAGATGTATATGACATGTATACATCTGTCCCTTTTATACTGTCGAAGTATGATAGTTTTATCACGTCTGGTTACGGGGGCTGATCTAAATCACCAGGACAACGCAGGAAAACAACTTCACTCAGCTCATACCAAATCAGTTGCTAAACAGCTCAGAGATTTTAACTTTTGTTAACGCATTGGAACCCCGCGAGCTATCATATCGTTAATAGGATACCACGTTGTCCAGGGCCTCTGATGTACTTAAGTTGTCGCCGCCATCTATTATGATAACAGCCTTTTACTCTCCAATTGCAGGGCAAAGGCCTCTTCTCATACAGAGAAGGCGCAAGGCGTGTCATTTCCAACTTATATTGAGAAATGTACACGATACACAAAATTCTGGAAAGCCAAAAGATAGAAGATCTGTAATAGGACTTCAAAACAACCACAGCAACGCAGCTAAGCTGCAGAAATAGGTAAGTACGGTGGAAGTACTTCCCCGGACGAGCTCCATACAAAGAGCTCTCCTACAACTACTAATAAAATACTCAGCAGCATTAATTCCAGACTGTATCTTATAAATCGCGAGATAACATGTTCTGGCGGTAACCACAAGGTCTTGTAAATAGTTTATTAAGCAGAGAATATAGGCTGAAGTCCAACTAACTGAGGCCTTGTGAGCCAAAGTTGAATTAAAGATTGCTTAGCTGGAACATGTCTTATTTAAGAAACTTTGGTGCGAGGTTTTGTTGAGTGAGAGCTGGTATTTTCGGTTGTTTCCCAAAAGTGGAGTGAGAAAATCTAGCTATTGCACTTAGCTATGCAATTGACCTTGGCAAAGCAACAATCTTGTCAGTGTAATCACAATCTTAGCGACCTTGCAAACCCGATGAGCGAAATTAAAAGTACATTCATATGCACTCAATGCAATTTCACCAATTTGCACTTTAATTTTTCTTAGAATATACGTGAGCGATATCGCTTATTGCATCATGCCGTCAGCTAGGGTACCTTAGACATTATTTAGAGAGGCTCGGGAAGGTCCTAGCTTGGGTTATCATTAATTATATCACAGATTTATTACATACTCTTCCGTGCCTTGGAAAGCACGGTAAACAATTGGTATCAGCACGGTAAACGGTTGGCTGTATTGAAAAAAATCCCGAAATTATGACAACTAGTCTCACCAAGGAGTATTGTACACACATGGATCCGATTTACATGTCCGCTTTATCCTATACGTTTTTATTGGGCAATGGCGTAGTTAGTTGTATGAGCGAGTTCACAAACACAACAGTATTAAAATACTGATCCGTTTTGTTTGAAAGTTGCACTAACTAAAACGGTACTGTAAATGGGGTGTGAACATGGTGATGTTGACTGGAGGTGTCCAGTAGCGACGGATCCATTAAAAACGATCCTGGAAATACGGATGTTCTGTGTGAACGTACTTTAAAATAATGAAGTTGGCAAATGGCGGAATTTTGTGGAAAAATTTGGTGGAAATCGTTGAAGATGTAGTTTGAAACAAAGTCATTGACCGCATTTGACGACAAAATTTCTGTGTCTGCGCTAACTTCTAAACCACGCAACTGATTTTGATATTATTATGATTTTCATTAATAGAACGAACGATAAACAAGGAAGATTTTTTTGATTATAATTTGTACAGTGCGAAGCCAGGGCGGAGCTTGTCTATACTCTATACTAACATTATAAAGAGGTAAAGTTTGTGAGTTGGTGTGTTTGTGAGTTTGTGACGTTGTAAGGGGTAATCTCTGGATCTCCGATGATGAACCGATTTTGAAAATTCTTTGACCAGAAGAAAGCTACATTATTCCTGAGTGTCATAGGCTATAATATAATTTCAAAAAAATTAGAGTTCCTTATGAATTTTGCAATAATGTAACCCGAGGTAGCAAAATTTTGCCTGTAAAATACATTATTTGGTGTGCGCTGAGAAAACTATTGATGATAGATAAAAATTAGTAGGTAGGTAGTGTAGGCAGGGTAGCCAGGGTAGCCAGGGTAGCCAGGGTAGGCAGGGTAGGGGCAGGGTAACTAGGGTAGCCATGGTAGCCAGGGTAGACTGGGTACGTAGGGTAGACAGGGTAGGCAGGGTAGGCAAGGTAGGCAGGGTAGGTAGATAGGTAGCCAGTTGACGGGAGCGAAGCCCCGAGGGTCAGCTAGTTTTAAATAAAGAGAGAGAAAGACAAATCAAGAGTGCGTGTCAAATAACATGTACAGTAGTCACATCGGATCTATATGTCTCTGAAGTTGGCTCTGCGAAGCACTGCGCAAGAAACAGTTCGTCATCAAGAATACTGCATAGAGTAAGGAAGATAGGACGACGTGACAAACTTACGTTTGTATAAAAGAGGCAATTATACAATGCTATCTTCTACTTTAAAATTGACACAAAAATAGCAACTGCGCAGAGTCTTGCAGCCAACTTCAGAGACACAAAGATACGCTTTGACTACTGTAAGTTCATTGGCATAAGGTTTAAATAACAATGGCTGAAAAGCTCATGAAATGCAAGAACTACGAACAAAGAACAGATTTTCTAAGTACTCTATTTATGCAGTATGCACTACAGCTATAATCCTAATAGTACGAGATCCCACTGCAAAAATCTGTAGTCATTTGTTTTTGATTAAGCTTATTCTTTACGAAATATACTTCTTGATAGAAGAATAGATTACGACATCGTTTTCTGACAATATCTTGTCGCAATCAGTTTTTTTTTAACTGACTGCTGACTATCAGTAAATGAGGATAATGTGGTTATGTATGTATGTATTTTTATTCCTATGTGGCGTTCTACAGATCAAATTCGTTGGCAGGTTTTGAAGATTCTTACGACAATCGATTAGTCTTAACCTTGCGAGGTTCACTGGCTACATTAAAATTAGAAAATAGAAAACTGGCGGATTTTGGGCGCCATATTGTATTTTTTCTTCCATACGCATCTTGTGGGGTATCAGAGGAAAAAACATGCTGCGCAGTCGGAGGACACATCTGGTTTTGGTCAGCCAGTTCGCGATTATGTATCCTCCGACAGCACAGTACGATTTTCTTCTTGTTTGCGTCTTTTTAGTTCGCTTGGTTTTATAATTAACTTTTTTTTTTACTTTGGCCTTCACTAGGTTTTTTTCTGTATTGCGGGTTAACCGCAATTTATAGGTTGGCAACTGGTAACCCACAGATTGGGGCTGACTGAGAACAAGCAAACTTTTTTCTTATTTTCTACTTTACTTTCTTTCAAATGACATGGGATTCACTCGGAAAACTTATATATCTGGGGTTAACTATCATTTAGAAATTACAACTAGGTTAAAATTAAGGTAATGGCGGCTAGACCATACATGAAAATTAATTTATATCCAAAATAAAATGCAGGTTTTAGAAGTGGGATCTCTGACTATAAGCCCAAAAATATTAAACATTTCTAGAACTAAACTGAGATTCATCTTGAATTTTCTAGCTTTTGAAAGCTTCACAATATTTTCTGAGCTAATGCGAACAGATTTATTTTATTACCACTAAAATTGGCATTTATTATGGACTGAGTCTCACAGCTTGCGTCGAATGGGCACTTGAGCTACTTTGTCTAGTTAAGTACCTAAATCAAATGTTCTAGTGGTTTTGTTCTAGTCTTAGATTAACATTAAGAAATTTTCGCGGCGAAATTTTGTTAGTATGTCTGCATCTGTGCTCTTTCTTTTAACCAACTAAGGGTCGATTTCATCAATGAAACTAATCGCGATTATTTCAAGTAAACTCAGTTTATGCAAATATAGCGTTCTGATTGGTAGTTTCTCAGCGGTCTCAGTCTCAACTAAATCGGTCCTCAGGAAATCTTTACATAGTATAAAACAAAGTCACTTCCCGCTGTCTGTCCCTATGTATGCTTAGATCTTTAAAACTACCCAACGGATATTGATGCGGTTTTTTTTAATAGATAGAGTGATTCAAGGGGAAGGTTTATATGTATAATACACATAAAACGGGGATGCTATACCATCGAATTAATTGTACCTTATATACTGCAGAATTTGATTGTTGACATTATGGAGATATATTTGTATGATTTATTATGGTATTATATTCGGAAATGTGTAACACAGTCCTTAGTCGAGATTCAAAGTAATCACTACATATTATAAAACAAGTAAAATTTCAAAATTTAAAAAATCCCCGACACATTTATCTTGCGAAAACATCACGATCTTAACAGTAAAACACGCATAACTTTTGAACGGCTGAACCGATTTTATTCAAACATAGCTAAGAACACTCTCGATACAATCACCTTTCAAACAAAAAACACTAAATCAAAATCGGTTCATCCATTGAGGCGCTATGATGCCACAGACAGACACAAAGATACACAGATACACATACACACAGATACACAGCAACACACCTCAAACTTATAACTTCCCTTTTTTCCGTCGGGGGTTAATAAAGTCCTCCGCCACGTTTGTACTTGATAAACTCAAAAACTACAGAACGGATTTACATGCGGTTTTCACCAAAAGAAAGAGTGAGAAACGAGGAAGGGTTTTGTGTATAATTTGCCGAGGGCGCAGTCGGGTTGGGTCGCTAGTTAATTATATTTTAAATTGCAAATCAAATTTGTACGCTTCATGGCTAAACATGAGAGTCTATTAGTATGAGTCGATTTATCAAATATACGAAACCGATATTGGCGTTCATACTGCCGCCAGTAGCAACAAGTATCTGACCAACACGCAAAACGGAGAAAAATTATTAAGAAAACACCTGAATAGTTAAATATTTTTGTAGTGAAATTAGGCTTTCACTAGTATAACTCGAGCATGGAAACTCGTAGAAATTTTTTATAAATTTAATATTAGAAATATCTTGTTTGCTGATCCCGAAATGTTTTAAACTCAGACGGTAGCAACTGAAGTGGATATAGGGCGTGCAGGAACTATAGATAACAGCACAGATATGTCAGTGTTAATATTGTTCGGCACTAGACAATGCCGGACTGTTCCTTAGTTGTGAGTGGCGTTTTTTGAGTCGCGTTATTTACATTCTACTAGAATATTTCAAAAACTTTGCGTCACCGCCCGGACTTCAGTATGAAACCGAATGCAGCGTAAAACCCACGACTCATTTTACTCGACTCACAGCTCAAAAAATTACGCTCGTTTGGCCTCAGCTTCATGGCGGACGAATACACGACGTGACGGAGCGGCCTCGCTAGCGAGCGATCGTCTATTGTTTTTACTCTGAGGGAACATCTAGCCTCTACTACCCGCTACAACAACTTGCGATGCAACTGTGGCCACCTAAGCGCGCCACCGAGCTGACTCTATTTACCACGCGGTCACTATGGAGTAGGCCTAAAGCGCTTACAGCGGCGTCTATTTCACTCGTCGTCGATATTTAAATAATTTTTGAAGCTTTGTTTTTATAATGGAAAAAATACTAAATTGAAACATTTCATTTGTAAGTATACAATTTTGAAGAAAAGAAAAATGTAAACAATCTAAGTTATCTCATAGATACAATAATAAGTTATCCAATTACAGTAGCAAAAATCATTTTTTGCTGACTGTAACGTGTTATAAACAAAACCCAAATTAGTTATGACTTTATTATGCAGAATTCGGTTATTCGGTTTCGCGATTATCCGGATTGCCAACCGCAATAAAATGCCTTTGTATTTTAAAAGATAGTCATACGCGGCCGCGGGCGACATAGGTTTATCCTTGTAAAGTTGACGTGTAATCCAAAATTCGTTTTCTTCATAGATATTCGATTATCTGAATTTATTACAACAACAATTCCGTCGTATATTTATTACATTCTATGTTGTTGGATGTGTAATTTCTTTTTTTAGTGTACAATAAAGTATATTCTATTCTATTCTAATAATAATATTTAAAATTAATAATTGTATTGTAACAGTAATTGAATTGAACAACTAGATATTAATAATAATGATTGAATTGAATAATTATATAAAAGTAGCGGTTAAATTGAACAATTGTATAATTTCTTAAAGAATATTATTTATTTTATTTTACTAATACATACATTGCATGCTCTTTAATCGTAATATCATTGTAAATTGAATTTTATTAAGGAAATGAAAAGGCTTTTTTATTTATTTATTTTTATTATGTTGTTGGAAGCATGATATGATTTCAGTTCCTTAATTTCTTGGTGATTGTTTTGTTAGTGAAGTTTATATATGCTGGTTAATTGATACAATTTGCTTGTTTTATTAATAACTAGCTTTCCGCCTGCAGCTTCGCCTGCGTGGACTACACGATATTGGCTGTTTCGTTTTTTGCAGTTCTGGCGGGATATTGCAAATTATTATCCAAACATAGATTTCCACCCGCGTAGACCACAAAATTTGCTTAAATTTATTATTTTATCAAATTACAAAAATTACGTGTAAATTGATATAAAATGAGCATAAACTGCACTGCCTTCCTGTTCTAATAGCTAGAGGACTTTCATTTCGGAGGTCTCGTGGGATCTATTTCCACGGGGAGATACAAATAGAGGAAGACCACTTAGCTTTAAATTTCTGAATCCTACTATTATACCGACACGATAGTAAATTATTACAGTGTTCTTTGGCTGTATTATTTTTTATGAATCATAGACTTTGTTTCTGCTTTTGGATAATTTTCATTTGGCGTCTTAATTTATTTTACATTAAGGCAAGCAAATAATACGGCTACGTGGCCGCCGCTTCGCCAGAATTGGGGCATTCGGGCCCGTTTATGGCATCTGGAATAGTTAAATCAGACGATCTTATTGGCCATTGCAAGTACGGGAAATGCCGTCCTCAGAATTTCGGTAGCGGCTCGTGCAGTAAGCGCCGTTGCATTATTTTGTTGAAGCGCGAGCCTATAGAATATAAAAAAAAAACATTTTGTAGTCTAGTTCAAATTTATTCCTTTTAAGGATATAGAAATATGTTGATCATGGCTCTGTGACCTCGTCGACCACAGCAGTGGTTTGGCTGCCCGATGACGCCTCCAGCATAAAAAACACAACATGCAGTAACTTTGAGCGGGTGTAATGACTCTGTCTGGATTATACGCGGATTTCAGTGCCACAGAGGTAATAAGTTTGCATATTCACAGAGCTTGCTTATGATGATTTACGATGAAAATATTCATCCTCGTGGTCGAGATTTAGAATAGCTTGACGTAGGTTACACCCACTTGGAGGTTACCAGCAATATTTTGTATCTGTGTACTTCACAAATGTCGAAGCAGAATCTATATTTTCGCCCATTTGCAAAAAATAAAGCATCTTCCAATAGATTGATGAGTTTTGCACCGTCCTGTACAGTCTAGATATGGGTACTAAGCTAATTGGCTTACATTAACAAAGTCACCATCAAGAAGTTACAATTTAACTAACCACTTCTTTGTATATCATATTGGGGTTTTTTCTGTCTGGTTTCAAAATTACCAGGCTGCTAGTGCTGACTCTGGGACAGGCAACGTAAAATTGCCTATGTCGGTAGCAATCTTGCCTTATATCTATCCCTGCCACCCTTAATGACTGACCTTAAGATTTATTTATGGTCATTGCAAACCAGACCTTAAGAGAAATTGTAATCATTTAAACGCAAAGACATATGAAAACTATTTCCCTCCGAGCATATCCAGTAATCATTCACATAAACTTTAACACCCCTTTCTACCCCTTTAAGGGATGAAATTCAAAAAATCCTTAAATACGTGTTTCTTTAATTGAATAGAAGAGCAGAAATACAAAATTTTAAGTAATAATAATAATAAAAAATCAGTTTTTATACAAACTTTAACACCCATTTTTACTCGTTTTAGGGATGAAACTCAAAAAAGCCTGAAATACGTATTTCTGTAATTGTATTGAAGAGCATAAATACTAAATTCCAAGTAATTTCGTTAATAAACAATTCAGTTTTCATTCAAACTTTAACATCACTTTTTACCCCTTTAAGGGATGAAATTCAAAAATAGCTAACATACGTATTTTATACTAGCTGTCCCACGCGGCTTCGCTCCCGTCAACTGGCTACCTACCTACCCATCAACCCTACCTACTCTACATACATGATTGTTGTGTAATTAAACCGTTTACTCAGCGCACGCAACGGAAGCTCTCAAAAAGGAATAATTTTGCCCGTTTTTGCAACATTTTTCATTTATGCTCTGCTCCTGTTGGTCGTAGCGTGATGTTATATAGCCTATAACCTTCCTCAATAAATGGACTATCCAACACAAAAAGAATTTTTCAATTCCAACCAGTAGTTTCTGAGATTAGCGCGTTCAAACAAACAAACAAACAAACTCTTCAGCTAGCCTATAACCTTCCTCAATAAATGGACTATCCAACACAAAAAGAATTTTTCAATTCCAACCAGTAGTTTCTGAGATTAGCGCGTTCAAACAAACAAACAAACAAACAAACTCTTCAGCTTTATAATATTAAGTATAGATTTAGAGGCTTAATACCATATTTCATTCATTTCAAACAAAAAATAACAGAGTTTCATACAAGCTTTCATACCCTATTTTACCCCTTTAGGGGATGAATTTATAAAAATGCTTTCTTAAATGACGCTTACAGTATTGAATCAACATTCTCTAAAAACTTCTAACTTCTATCATTAGTGGTTAAGGCTGGTTGTTAATATGTCATTGGGGACATCGCCTTTTATATACACACATCAACACTGTCTAGGGATATTTCATACTCAATTAAATAACTCGAAAAGTACTGGCCGCATTGGAATATTTTATACACCGATTTGTTTGTAATTTATCTCAGACTAATTCCAAATTCAAATTTTTGAAAATTCTTTTGTTTCGGTGGCATAAAAATGTCTTGATGTGTAGGAGAGGGAATTTTCATTTGTGCGAAATTTAGAAAACAATACGAATTACGTTTAGTTACAGTTTTTTTTCATTTTTAAACGAAAGATAAAGTTAAAATTGAGGTATTGTAGCCATGCAACGCCAACATTTGACGAGGGCGGAGATGTTACGAGCTGTGGGAATGCTGGAAGCTGGGTCTGTTCAGCGTAATGTTGGTGAGGCCATAGGGACCCACCAAAATGTAAATTCAAGATTGAGGACACGCTATCGTGCCACAGGTGAAGTAGCGGAGAGGCACCGGGGGCCAAGTCGCATCACTACCCCCAGACAAGACCGATTTTTGCAAATTACTGCGCGAGCTCAACCAAATGCAACGGCGACTCAATTGGTCCAAAGGCTGCGAGTGGAACACCAAGTGCCTGTGAGTGACCAAACTGTAAGAAGGCGACTGCATGAAAGCAATCTACGCTCTCGTAGACCACTCCGGGTCCCACCTTTACGGAGAGGCAATCGTGGACGACGATTAGAATGGGTTCGGAACCACGTGGACTGGGGCCGTGAGCAATGGTCCAATGTGCTGTTCACGGATGAATCCAGGTTCGGCTTCCATCCAGATTCACGAAGGACGCGTGTTTGGCGAGTTCCTGGACGATGGAGCCGTCTTCAGAACCCTCAGGAAGTTCACCCATACCAAGGAGGAACAATTATAGTTTGGGCAGGAATTCGTCTTGGAGGACGGACGGATCTCGTTTGGGTGCGGGGCAATATGACGGCAGAACGATACGTCCAACAGGTGCTGGGGCCCGTAATCTTGCCCCACAGAACACAAATGGGGCAAGATTTCCTGCTCATGCACGACAATGCCCGGGCACACACGGCGAGAACGGTAGCAGATTGGTTACATACACACAATGTTAGGGTCTTAGACTGGCCTGCTCAATCGCCAGATCTAAATCCCATTTAGCATGCGTGGAATATGCTGCAAAGAAGAGCTCTGAAGGAAGTTCCTGAAAATCTGGCTACAGAAGATCAACTTTTTGCGCACCTCAGAAGGACATGGGATAATATTTCGCAGCAAGACATTGACAACCTTGTTCTGAGCATGCCGAATCGTTGCCGATGTGTTATGAACATCATGTGCGCTTTCTCAGACTACTAACTTCAAGTTTATAAACACAAATTAAATGATTTTTCTATTTTTTTCAGTTTTTACTCATAAATTAAAAGTTAATTCATATACGGTTTCCGTCTATGCTTCATTTTTTTTCCATAAAATCCTGAAATTTTAATCGAAGTACCTTAACCATTATTAGAAAATGGTAGAATATTAAATAACGTATCTTTTAAATATATACATGTCATATAAATAATTAACACATTGATAGTAATTCGTTTTTTTTTAAATATCCCTAGACCGTGTTGATGTGTTTATATAGATTTACTATAACTCCCATGAATGCGTGTTAACTTCAAATCCACAGGAAGAGAAAGAACGTATGACAGCTCTTTACAACAGATCATAAATATCATAGACAAAACCAAAAATATTAATAACTTTATGTTGCCACCAACATTTGTTTATTTACACATATTTTTTTATTTAACCTATGTTCCGGAAGCGTGTCCGCGGCATGAATAGAGAATATCAGAATACCAGCCCGGCGTTTTCTTTTTTATATATATTGCTGCATACAAATTGAGATAGGAGGCTTTTTGATCTCGCATGGGATTATATTATTTTATTTCTTTTATGTCTCTTGTCTCCTATGCGAGTCATCATCATCATTTCAGCCGAAAGACTACCACTGCTGGACATAGGCCTCCCCCAGGCGTCGCCATATTGACCGATCCTGTGCGTCTCGCATCCAGCGCCCTCACACAACCTTAACCAGGTCATCGGTCCACCTAGTGGGAGGCCTTCCAACGTATCGTCTTCCGGTTCGCGGTCGCCATTCCAGAACTATTCAGCCTCATCGGACATCCGTTCTGCGAGCAATGTGCCCTGCCCACTGCCACTTAAGTTTGGCAATTCTTCGGACTATGTCGGTAACTTTGGTTCTCCTGCGAATATCATCATTTCTGACGTGATCACGCAAGGAAATGCCGAGCATAACCTTCTCTCTTGGCCTCCTTCCCGGGCCCTATGCGGGTCACAAATAAATAATGTTTCTTTCTTTATTTTCTTTTAATTAGACGGGTAATCGAGAGAATAACTCCACTGTTAATTAAATACAGTATACCACATAAGGCCAAACTAACAACTTAAAATAGCGACTTCTTCATAAATAACCTTTGTTAGTCTGCAAACAACCGCGAACCCTAACTAGGCTATACAAGGTGTTGCCGTACCTAATAACTGGCTCAGCCAAAAAACGGCGCGCCTTTGTTGATCGACTGTTCTTAATTAACAGGTTTTTTTCATCTGCTAATTACTGCTGGGTTAGAGTGATAAGTTTTGTGTAGGTGTAGAAATAATGAAGAGTTTGGCGAGTATTTTTAAGGTTCGTTGCCTAAAGTGGGGCAAAGAAACCCTTTTGTTAGGCTTACGCTTTCTCTCTATCTATCTGGTTGTCATTTAGAAAGATACCCTATTAAGGCCCTCTTGCGAAAAAGTTAACTCACAGTTAGTTGCTAACACGAGGTTAAATTAACAATATTGTATGACAAAGATAGATTTTACTCTTTTCATCATCATTTCAACGTCCACTCCTGGACCTATGACCAGCAGTGGGGCACTTGGGACACAACACTTGGGAGGCATAGGCCACATCGACTGCTCATGTGCATCTCTCATCCAGCGTATTCCCGTAACCTTCACCAGCAGTCTAATTGCGTAAGAGAATTTGGCCAGGCAAAGGCTTTGACCCCATGAAAGATTATGACTATTAAATAATAAGGTATTTAAACATTATTGACGCATAAGAAGGTCTTCCACTAGGTGAACTGATAACCTGCAACCTAATTGGACGCTGTAATTTCTGAAGATACTCTTTTCGAAAGAGTCCAATAAGTTTTGGCAATACCTAATTATTAAAAGAGTATTTTTCATACTCGTTCATGAGGTCAAATCCTTTGCCTTGTCGAATTCACTTACGCAATTAGGCTGCAGGTCATCAGCTCACCTATAATTTGATTTTTAATTTCGTGGACTAAACTGACATTTGGGAGGTTTGGGGGTCACTTTATCATTAAAAAAAAATAGTTTCGTACCCTGACTATCCTGAGTGATCGAAAGTTTATCGAAAATCGAAGTAGATCGAAAATGCAAAATTTCACACCAAAAGAATTACATTTGTTAAGAAACTAGCAGCCCTTATTTAGTTTCTACTCATTTATGCCAGACTTTATTTTATCGACCGTATTTATTTTATTGTTGATTTCATATTTAATAAAATAAAAGTTTAAGTAATATGTGTATGAATACTGTAACATTAAAATATATAACGTTTATATTCATAAAACATTTATTTACAGTCAATCAATCTACCTAGCCTTTTCCCAACTACGTTAGGGTCGGCTTCCAGTCTAACCGGATTCAGCTGAGTACCAGTGTTTTATATGGAGCGACTGCCTATCTGACCTCCACAACCCAGTAACTGGGTAACGCGGTACCCCTTGGCTAGACTGGTGTCAGATCTCAAGCTTCTGACTAACCGTAACGACTGTCAAAGATCTTCAAATGACAGCCGGAACCAACGACTTTGTGCTTTCCGAGGCAGGGAGGAAACTCGGTATGTTGAAAATGGTCACCCATCCACGGACCGACCTTGAAGATCGACCCGTGTGGCTGTTATTATTTAGCCACGAGCTCCTCTAAACATTTATTTACAGTAATTAGTAAAATTAAATAGATGAGTCATGTCACATCGATTCGATGAATCAGTCATGATTGAGCCTTACCTACAACACTATGCTCCGCACTTGCAACATTTAAAAAAAATGTGGTCATTTGAAGCTGTTAATTTAGTCCACGAAATTAAAAAACATTTAGTGGGAGACCTTCCAATGCATCTTCCTATACACCGACCGTCCATTCTTACTCTTTATCAATATTTAGAGAAATATCTTCTGTGGGTACTACAATGGTTAATAGTTAGCTAATTTAAAACGCAATAATCCGTGTAACTATAGCAAAACAAACAAGGTAATCTACAATCGCTTTGGAGGTACGGAACCCTTCAGGAGGTCAACGCCTTGCTAGTGTTCCGAATGTCCGCATCATAAGGAAAAATGGAACCCTTAATATAAAATATTAATTTAAAACTTGTAACCAATAGTCAATTTTATTTCTTTATTCGTTTTATCTATACCAATATTATAAAAAGGAAATATTTTTTTGTTTGTTTGTACCGAATAGGCTCCAAAACTACTGGACCGATTTCAAAAATTATTTCACCGTTGGGAAGCTACTCTATCCCCGGGTGACATAGGCTACTTTTTATCCCTGTATTCCCATGGGAACGGGAACTACGCGAGTGAAACCGCGAGGCGTCCTCTAGTACATAATACAAAGAAAATCAGAATAAAACTTCAATTGGCTTTGAATCAGACAAGTCCCTTGTGAGTTTTTTTCTGAGAGGAAACAATTTTCTAAGCTTTATGTCTACTTGAATATTTGTGATAACTTAAGACGTTTGAAGGAATAATAAACTAGATATCCATAAACATCATATTTTTTTTGTTAATAATTCTAAGAAACATATTACAAGTTTTTTTTTTATCCTCTATAGGCTTGCGCTTGACCACTATCTCACCTGATGGAAAGCGATGATGTGATCGACGGTGAAGCACGCTTGCCTAGGAAAAACCTATTCACTCTTGACTTAAATACCCCTAGATTGTAGCTATCGGGCAACACATTTCACTCCTGAGCTGTACGCACAATGAAAGATGTGTGGGATGTCCACCATGTACCGATGACGCATCGCCGTGCGTCTGGTTGTCCGATGATGGAACGGGCTGGGCGGAATTAAATCTTGCAATTCCATCGCACACTCCCTGAAATGTAACCGATAAAAAACCGAGAAGCTGGCAACTCGGCGACGATGTTCAAGGCTCTGGAGCTTTGATTTGACCAGTGCCTCATTGCAGATGAGTCTCTTGGCCCGCTTTTCGGTCGACTCTAGTGCATCTAGCTGGTATTTGGCAGATTGAGAACAGTACTCCATGCACGATCGAACTTGCGCTTGATACAAGTTGAGCAACTGTTTCGGCGTGAAGTACTTTCTCACCTTCGCAAGGATCCCTAACTTTTTGGCAGCCAGCTGAGCCTTTGCCTCAATTTATGGACCAAAATTGAGAGTCGATGTCAATGAACTACCAAGAAGCTCAAGATGGTCCGTTATTGGCACAGTTACATCACGGAAAGTCGGAGCTGGGTGAAATTGCCTCTTTTTTGCGGAAAAAAGACACGCCTGGGTTTTAGCGGCATTAAACCTGACCAGATTGGCATTGCCCCATTCGGAGACTGCCTGCAAGGACAGGTTCAAACGCTCCACCATGGCCTCACGGAGGGACCGGATCTGCGGCCCGGTAGCCCGTGCGTTGGACTAGTATTTCTGAGCAACAGTGCTGTCGTCTGCATACCCAAAGGTGCCGGGTTTTAGCAGATTGTTAATGTGCAGTAAGAACAATGTTGCAGAGAGTACCGACCCCTGAGGGACCCCGGCATTAATATCCAATTGGTCCGACGAGCAGCCCTCGATAACCATCTCTCAGGAAGTCTGCAATCCAATCACACAGACCACCGGGCAAACCGAATGAAGGAAGCTTACCAATGAGGCTTTCATGCCAGACCCTATCGAAAGCCTTCGAGATGTCGAGGGAGACGGCAAGCGCTTCCCCGTGTCTCTCTATGGCCTCACTCCATATCTGAATGGCATACGCTAGAAGATCCCCAGTAGACCGATTTCGGCGGAAGCCGTATTGGCGGTCGCTAAGGATATCGTTAGTTTCTAGGTATGCCACGTTACATAGATGGGTCTGTAGTTGGCCAGGTCAGCTCGACTGCCCTTCTTGGGCATAGGCTGTACGTTGGCTTGCTTCCAAGCATTCAGCACTTTTCCAGTCTCATATGAAAGTCGGAATAGGCGTGTCAAGATCGGAGACAGTTCAGGCGCACAGGTTATATCTATTGCTGGTATTCCGTCAGGGCCGCTTCCTTGTTCACGTAGAGGTTGCGCAGCACCCTACGGACGTCCTTTTGATGGATGCGAATGTCCGACATACTCGTCTCGCATCCATCAAGAAAAGGAGGGGGCCGCGAATCACCAAGATTCAGACGCGAAGATTCCGCGAAAAGAGAGGCAAATGAATTTGCCTTCTCCTCAGCGGTGTGGTCCAGCGCCGCATCTGGTTTCAGCAGTGATGGTAGTGAGAGACGGCAGAAGTTCGACTCGACCGACTTAGCCAGCCTTGTATCAGTAAAATCTTGATACAAGTTAATATCGAATAGGTTTAATAAATATTTACTAAGTACTATTGAAGTAAGACCTCCACTCTGCTTTCCGCTAAGACCTCGCCTCTCTTGCGTGAGCTCATAGGTTCAAATCCAGGCAAGTACCAATGTGACTTTTCCAATTCTATGTAAGTTAAGAAGAAGTTTTAAGTATATTTTTTTCTGTATAAAAATATTTTTAAACATCCAAGTCGACTTGGTGGAGTGACTGTGTGCAACAGATGCGAAAAAAAAACGTGTATATAATTATTTTTTTAAAGGAAATCGACAAAAAATGACTTAAACATACGAAAAAACACAAATAATGTACATGAATCAATAATAAATACCTATATTTTTTGTCAAACCTAGTCAAGAATATTTCTGTATGGACGTCGGCATAGTTGTCGAATTTAATTTACACCAATGTTTCTTTGTGTTTTGTATTCGTAAATATTATTAGCACATTCAATAGGTATAAATAAAAAACTCAAATATCTCGTCACGACAACAGACTAGGCGAAAAATTTATAAAAAGTAAAATTAAATAGATGATGAATGACTGATTTCATTATACAAAAAAGTTGATTTTCTATTATATTTTACAATCATTAGACTAAAAGTGATTTGTTTTAGTAAAAAAATAATTACGTATCTATCAAAGAGTAACTGTGTCAGGTAAATTTTAATATAAATTAGGAGTTGATTTTCTGAGATATTTTGTCATTTTTAGATTTGGAGTATATTATTCTTGTTTTGATGTTTTTGCAAAAAAATATTATACAGATACAAGGACTAAAATCATATTAGAGTTAATTTATCATATTTAACTAGACGTTTGATAACATTTTTTTTTCAATTATCTTATAATTACATACTAAGCATTTCTACTTACTGTACCTTATATCTTTAAACTTGTTTTGGTATTCGTTTAATTAAACAATGGTATTCGTTCGGAATAGAACACTTGTGCCACATGTTAAATTTAGTCTTGTTATATTTTTTTTATCTTTGTACAGGTTCTTTTACCGATTATTTTGTGAATTTGTGCACATTGTAGGCCTTCTAGATGCTAGTTAACATTTGTTAACTTTTTTATATATTATATAATCTTTTTTTTAGTTTCTTACGACTTATTGTCGGGCCTACGTTGTCCTCCCAGAGTACTAATGCTGTAACATGGAAATATTGTAAAACCAAACCATTTTTTAAAAGAGTAACCATGGAGTTTCTTGCCGTTTCTTCTCCATAGGAAACGACCAACCCGAACCGTGCACCTTTTGTCGAAGTTTTATAAGTGCCCAAGTAGTGCCTATATGAAATAAAAAAAATTGATTTTGATTTTAGAAAATAAATATGAGTTGAAACAAATACCAGTGGTATTAGTTGTTGGTATTAGAATGGAATAAATCGTCCTGGTGGTCAATGTTCGTGTCTTGTCTGTAGTGAGACAGCTACAGGCTGATAATATTACTGTTGAAGTACTCTTTGAAGATTATTACAGATATTTTTCTATTTAATAATCACCGCTTCTTATTCTTTTCGTGTGGTGTTGCCACCTATGGTGTCAGAGTTAATTAAGCTGCCTCTGGGAAACCCCACAGGGGTCTGACTTGGCTATTTCAGACTTACATTAACTATAGAGGTCCAGGTTTCCTCACGATGTTTTCCTTCACCGTTGCCTGTGACACCATCTTTTTTATGAAATATACAAAAAAGAAAAAACATTTTAAAAAAAAGGTAAAAACTTACTGTTGCGAACGTTCACGAATAACTGAACCTGAAACAGAAAGAAAGATTACATAATTGGCATGTTAGTTATTCATTGAATATGTAAATAATATGTAAATATCATACTAGCATTTGCCGCGGCTTGGCCCGCGAGAAAAGTGTTTGATCATCCAAAAGGATCAAGTCGAGTTCATCGGGATGAAAGGTATCCTGTGTCGATATAGGTTTTATAGTATTTCCGTACAAAATTACATCCAAATAAGTTCCGTTTTTGCAAGATTAAAACACAATAGAAAAAATCAATCTCCCTAGCGTTTTTCCAACTATGCTGGGGTGAATTGCAGTCTAATCGGATACAACTGTGTTTTACTTGAAACCCAGATCTACTTAAAAAACGTATCCACAATTTGAAGAGATATTTTTTCAAAAATGTGCGTCGTTTTTAATTTTTTTACTAAAAATACAAAAAAGGCACTGAACCGAAATGTGATAAGTCACCCGTCATTTTAATTTTCCTACAAAGTTGTAGCGCACAATGTAACTATGTAAATATGTTTTTTTTGGACTCTCCCACCTCACTATTCCCAATCCATTGCAACTCCTGAAAGGCAGAATCAACAGTGGCGACCACCAGAAAAGCGCCGAGTCAATAAACCTTGACGAAGTCCCGTAAAATGAATTTAACTATCTTGAATCCCGCAACGAAATTAATCAGAAAATAATAAAGAAGGAGTAGGAAAAATTTAAATCTAGGCCAATAGGCACAAAGGGTCGTTTACAACTCGGATAAGATCAGTTGCCTAGCACCACGGATACAAATTAGCATTAGTATGAATGGGTCCTAACATTGTGAGCTGCTATGTGTTTCCAATAATAGGTATGGCAAAAACGCTTGAACGCACGGAAATTTGTTGTAGTTTCCACAAGTTCCGTATAGTAAACAACTTCTGATGCAGTCTGTACATTATTCAACATAATATTGCATTCATTATGCCAAAGAATACTCTCCCACAAGATATAAAGTGCAAATTGTACTATAAGGGTCAAAAGTGCAGTCACACTCTACCAAAACAGAAAAGGTATTTTTTTTGTAGGCAGCAGAATTTCAACTTTTCGCGGTTAGTAGGAATAATCCATACTTTAATTTCTATACAAAATATAAAATCAGTTGTGGATAATTTAACTTCTTGTACAAAAACAAGCCATTTGAGTTTTGGGAGAGTATGACTGCACTTTTGACCCGTGACTGTACATATTCGCAGTCAGATGTAGAACACTGGCATAGCGATATATTGTTAGGACCCGTTAATATTAATGCTAATTTTTATCCGTGGTGCTAGGATGAGGTCGTTTACAACTCCCAGTTTCCCTTATACCCTTTGTGTCTTTTGACCTTGTTTGTTCTATCTCCTGCTTGAAATGGAGGGAAGTGGAAATTATGTTTTTGTTTTCCTACTCCTCCTTTATTCTTTTCATATTCATATTCTTTATTGTACACAAAATAAACATATGCAAATACAAAATCTCTTCTTTTTTCTGATTAATTTCGTTGCGGGATCCAAGACAGTTAAATTCATTCGAGATTTCCACAATAATTTAAAAAAAAAAAAACATTGCGATATGTACTATGCCAGTGTGTATAAAAAACAGTCCATACCTCTTACAGTATAGATATCTTAATGAATAAATTCAATCTGCCTAAGCTTTGCTCAACTATATTGGGTCGGCATCAAGTTTAACCGGATGCAGCTGATTTTTTTATATTTTAGGACTGCCAATTTGACATTCCACAACCCATTAACCGGATAACACACACTGAGACAACATACACACAGATCTACATTAATAAGAAATACAACCGACTGCCAAATAAAAAAAACACTACAATGTGAAAAATAACTTATTTTTCGGAAGTCGGCTTTTCTGTTTCCGTTTCTTCGGTTTTTGACACCGTTTTTATTTAAAAGTCGATTTCTTTTTGTATTTTTTTTTACTTTTTTGTTGTGGTACATAAAATGCCAGAATAGATTACCCGAATATCATGAAACTTGAACATAACCGGTGAAATGAAAGTGTACTAAGGCGTATTGTACACAACTGCGTACCCCTTTAGAACGCACGCACTGGCGTGATGTTATGAAATGTTTTAAACAATAAACAGACTTGCTATAGCAGCAATCCCTAGAGATTTATTGAAGAGTTATGTTGTATATCTCCGAAGTTCTTCATCAGATCTTCACAACTCTTTTTTTTAATCTGTACTCAATAAACTACTGTTAATTTATGGGCATAGTTTCTTGTTTCATACTTTTTGAGCGTGATTTTTCAGTAGTCGGGTCTTTGAACAATTTTTTTTGGAAAGTCGGTTAAAAGGTCTTAAAAATGAATAAAATATTACACACATAATGAAAGCGCCTGACATACATATCAGAAAATAGTGCTCAAAGTTACACAACCAATATTTAAAACTCAAATAAATCATCATCTTCGTATATATGTACCAAGTCTGATTGCTTTTTGAATCTCATCAGCCAACCCTTTCCGAATCAAATCAATGCGCAAAAATAGCGCGCAGACAGTTTTCCAAACCTCACTTTTCCATTCAATATTAATATATTTATATTAATAAAGAAATATTTTAATACAGACAGTGAATATTGACAGGGATTATTTTTGGACATCTATCTGCCTATTTCAATACACAAATAGGTATAGAATGTTGAATAAATATATTGTGTTGACAATCAGTTGAAATATAAAAAATTCTGACTGGTTTTAGTTTATTTCATTCAGTGGTCTATTCTTTTCAGAATTATATTTTAAGAGCAATAAGACAAATAACCGCTTATGGATTTTTGGTGCCTATACATTTATAAACCAAAAATATTGTACAGTCTGAGAAATTAATGGTGTATTACCTTACGGTTTAACGTTACTTGCATTATATAAAAATATAAAAGTGATATTAAATCAGCGATAACAATTGTATTCTTCTTTCTCTTGACTGTTGTCCCAGTTTATTTGGGGTCATCCCACCTATTACTTCTACGCCACACCGTACGGTTGCGGGTTGTCTCTTCTGTTGTGTTGATTGTGATCATGTCAGTTCTTGATTGTTCGTAGCCAGGTCATTGGTGGTCGTCCACGGCTTCCTTTTCCGTCATTTATGTTCATGACTCTTTTGGTCATATCGTCATCCTCTCACCTTATAACATGTTCATACCAGCGCAAGTGGATTTCGCTAAGTTTATCGGGTATTTTAGTGGCCTTAAAAGTACCACGAATATACTCGTTTCTTATTTGGTCAATTTTTGAAACTCCACCAGACCAGCGTAGCATCTTCATCTAAGTGGTGTGAATTCTCTGTTCATTCTCATTCATCAATTGTCGATAGTTCAAAAATATATGAGACATAGGCTGTAATAATGTTATGAGCTGTGGTTCCGGGATAAATCATTTGAACAGCAAACTTTAATTAATCACTCTTTATTACACAAACACTTCTACATTTTATTACTTTGCACTATTTCGGTTCTTGATCGCTCTGTAGCGCTTCCAAATCGAAACTGTCCCATGCCTAACCTACCCTATATATAGCACGGGAAATTTCTCTGGAACATTCCTAGACCGAGTTCAGGATATTCGATTATGGAACCTATTGTTCCCGAAGCGACGAGAACCTTCCAGAATGTTCGGCCCGAACTTTCTGGAATGTTCAATTCGACACGAGAATTCGAGAAGATTACTTCCGTTATTCGATACGAGATGGTGCTACCAGCTACTACTAGTTTTTCCTCTCGTTACTAGATGACGTTGCCTTACCATGATACATTAACGATAAAATATCACTGTTGCTAGAGCCCAAGAACTTTTTAGCACATTGGTTCCAATTAGATTGTTTCAATCTTAATGAAGATTCAATTTACTAGGCATTGTTATCAAGGGTAAATTCCTCAACCTTCAGTTAGCTAATTTAGATTTATTACAAAGCACAAACATATACCATTGTCTGATATTTGTTTGTTTAGTTAAGTATGTTTTCAGTTACAAAAACTGTTAGAAACAGAAGTTTTAATATGTGCCATTAAAACTCGGTCTATAAACAAACTTCGTATTTCCATTGGGTCACCTTTCATTTAACAAAAATATGTACATGCGAGCAAAAAATGTGACATGTTTAATATTATTTTGTAAATTCACAAACACGAACTGTAAAGACAAGCCATAACGAAAGCGTCGATGATTTACCTAATAACATTTTTTTAGTAATTAATATTGTAGTTAAAAATACCGCAAAAGTCGCTTTACTATATACATACATTCTTATTTTTAAATAATTCACAATATCATAGTAAAGTGTATAGTGTAAATCTTCACATTCCATTATTTTTTCGTTTAGCATAATGCATTTTCTGACAATTTGCATTTTATGCGAATGTATACATAATATTAATTGAAAGATGTTTGGACTCTTCAGTGGTGATGTGATGTGATGTGATGTGATGTGAAGTGATGTGATGTGATGTGATGTGATGTGATGTGATGTGATGTGATGTGATGTGATGTGATGTGATAAGATATGATATATAGAATAGAATAGATTAGATTAGATTAGATTAGATTAGAATAGAATAGAATAGAATAGAATAGAATAGAATAGAATAGAATAGAATAGAATAGAATAGAATAGAATAGAATAGAATAGAATAGAATAGAATAGAATAGAATAGAATAGAATAGAATAGAATAGAATAGAATAGAATAGAATAGAATAGAATAGAATAGAATAGAACATAACAGAACAGAACAGAACAGAACAGAACAGAACAGAACAGAACAGAACAGAACAGAACAGAACAGAACAGAACAGAACAGAACAGAACAGAACAGAACAGAACAGAACAGAACAGAACAGAACAGAACAGAACAGAATAGAATAGAATAGAATAGAATAGAATAGAATAGAATGGCATGGCATGGCATGGCATGGTATGAAATAGAATTGAATAGAACAGAAACGGAAAAGAACTGAACAGAACAGCCCCCCTAGCCAAGATACAAATGTTTCGTATCAAATCTCTTTCTACAATCGTTAACGCCTTCTATTTGTATGGTCTGAACACGTGACTTATCGTTCAGATGTTTCATTCCCATACATTGATTCGTTTTCTACTAGCGTTATCGATTGTAGATTGTCAGCTTGGCTACAGGTACAGAACAGAATATAATAGAATATAATACAATATAATAATATTTATTTGCATAAAAACATGCTATAGAAGATGGTACAAAACTTAATACAGAGCATACATGTTTTTGTTTAACATTATAAGCGTGAAAATTTTTCGTGCATACAATAAAGTTTTTTTTTTGTCATCATCTGCCTAGCCTTTATCCCAATTATTGTTGGGGTCGGCTTCCAGTCTTACCGGATTCAGCTGAGCACCAGTGTTTTACATGGAGCGACTGCCTATCTGACCTCCACAACCCAGTAACTGGGTAACACGATACCTCTTGGCAAGATTGGTGTCAGATCTTAGGCTTCTGACTACCCGTAACGACTGTCAAAGATCTTTAAATGACAGCCGGGACCAACGGCTTAACGTGCTTGCCGAGGCACGGAGGAAACTCGGTGTGTTGAAATGGTCACCCATCTACGGACCGACCTCGTCAAGCGTTGCTTAACCTTGAAGATCGACCCATGCGGTTTTTTTTTTGTCAAATAACTCTTTTACACTATAAAAACTATTAGTGGACAGCCAGTTACACAATTTTCTTTTAAATAATCTGGTATTTAGAGTTTTTAGGTCGCTTGGTATCTTTTTAAACATTTCTACACACATATACAAACAGTTTTTATTTTTAGCTGATTGTGACCATGTCAGTTTAAAAGCTTTTATTATATTTAGTAAGCCTTAGCATGACATCCAGCACGAGCCTGTGAGGGTCGTGCCGTGTTCGAGGATGTACATGGTCTGCTTTTGTAAATAATGCCTTATGCTTCCACACAAACATACATATCTCATATATATAAAGAGACGGTAACCGTAACACCAAGTTTCTGAAATACCAGCCGACAAGAATCGTCGGATTGAAGCGATAAGAGCGGATAAGAGTATCATGATCAACACACTAATTAAGAGTTATTACCGACACAAAAATAATTACATAAAACGCTATATTCCACCCGCTATCCGCTATCAAATAAACCTCACCCTTACTTGTTAAGGGGCGCATTTACATCAGGCAGAGGATTAATAAAATATGATGGTGAGAAGTCTGTTCTCTCTCAAGATTAAGTATTTCTCTCACGAATACAATTTAGCCTGTTCACCCAAACACTCCCCGCGGGATTAACTATGAACATGTCGTGATTGCTTTTATTATTTACTTGGTAAAAGTATTTAATGTTAACTATGGAAATGGATAGTGAATTGTTTATGTTAAAATATGAGTTTTCTTTAATTGTTAAATTTTTTTTCTCTTGTGTTTTGCCTCGCCCTACTTTGCAGTTTGATGTCGAGTAGAAAACTAAAATGTTTGAATTTAAAGTTTGCTATTTCTTATAAGTTGCTTCTTACAGTTTAATCAAAAGATTTAGCTACTGCTTAACCGGGCTTTCCTGGGAGGCTAACCCAGAGCCTCCAGCCAGGCACAAAAAGCTTAATCTAATCTAAACGACCACGTTGAGGGCTACCCGCTATGGGGTCGAACCTCGGCTCAGGGCGTCACTTAGGGAACAACAAAGGCTGGATCGTGATTAAGTGATTCTACCATGCGTTTGGTAAATACCTATGTGGAGAAGAACGAAAAAGAAACTCCTTTTTTATTTAGTTACTTTATCTACAGCTCAGCATTTCGCGGGCTAGCTTGAACTTATTGACAGGGATAACGCGACGGGGACCAAGTGTTCCATACAGGGATCGTCTGGTGCCCATGTGCTCATTTCGTCCCTGGGGTGGCGGTCACGGCGTACAGTGTGTTCTGGTGCGCCGGTAATGGGGGTACTCCCCAGAAGAGGGTCCGGAGACGCACAGCCGCGGCGGGTTCGCGGTGAATGCTAACGCGTGACGGTTTTGCCGCCATAAGTGGCACAGGAGGACACCGTGGAGTTTTAGTGGGTTAGAGTCCCAAATAACTGCGCTATTTCCCGCGGTAGTGCAGTATGCATGGGAATTCTTTCAACCAATAATAAAAAAGGGACAACGTGACGGGCCTCTGCGGCGAGGACGAATTCGAATACGTTCATTTGTGTATGCTAATTGTATTTATTGTGATTTTTTACAGCTTTTACACAACTTGCGTTATTAGTATGTGTGGGTCAAATGTTTAACTCTGCCATTGTCGGTCACAAGCCCGAATGAGAAAGGATGAGGGTTGGTGTGGAGGAGACCTACTCATGCCGTAAAACTATCAACGCCGATTATAGGGCGGCGGTAATCAACCCGACAACCCTGTGAGGACGTAGCGTCTACGGGGCGGTAACCAGTGACCGTGAAGATCTAAATACCCTCTAAAAGCATTTCAACACTTTATCCTTCAAATTATAATATTAACAACGCGCGGTTTATTTTGACCTGACGTGCAATTTGTTGAACTCGTGAAGAAGTGTTACACTTTCGCAGTGTTTTTTGCTCGTCAGTGTAAAGAGTGTAGATATTGTATTTTTTGCATGTTTTGTATACTAATTGTTGTAAGTATTTTTACCGACTACAAAAAAAGGAGGTAGATAAGATAGATAGATCAATTCGATACGTATGTATGTAATATTGTTGGAATTGTACAATATTCACATATGTTACATTATGTAGGCTTCTAAACATGTGTGCCAAATTTCATATGTGTATGTATGTTTGCCCACGCATTTCGCCGAAACTCCTTATCGGATCGTGATCATTCTTTTTTTATTGGATCAGATATCTTTAAACTTAGGGAATAGTGTAAGTTTTTTTCGAAATCGGTTGAGCAGTTTTCAAGATATGGGACATACAACCAAACTCCTTAGCGCCAAACAGCACGAATGTGTAAATTGAATTATTATGGATATTTTGTCAATCCTATATATAATTTACTATAGAATTTGCTCACTTTTTAGTGATAGTGTACTAAAACTAAAAAAAGAGAGAAAGAAAAACATTTTCACGAAAAATAAACCAACTTAACACTAAAGAGCGCAAAATAATTTTCTTTTCAGAAGTCGGTGTTGGAAAACGATAAAAACAAGAGGTACCAAAGACACCGACTTTCGAAACGAAAGTTATTTTTCACTCTTTAGTGTTTTGCTTTTGAAGTCGGTGTATTTTTTTGTGAAAACATTTTTCTCTAAACGGGTCGCAGCTAAGTAATGTTGGCAATCTTAGACAGAGAGAAGTGGAAGGAGAGCAGACTTTTCCCGGCTGTGGATAGTAAGGCATTATAAAAAATGTAATTTAATATGTTGTAAAACTCGAAGTCAAAGTTACTACAAAATATCTAGCTTAATTATACGCCAATTTTAATGAGACAACCGAAGAACAACCGTTCTTCATGTATATATATAGTTTTCAATAGAAATCATACATTGGATTCAGAAAAAAATGCATTTTTTAATTGCCCGCTCACGATCCTTATCATCATCATAAGGTTCAACCTTTTAATGTTCCCACTGCTGGAACAAAGGCCTCCGCTCTGTAAGAGGGCATGGGCCTTAATCCACCACGCGGACCCATTGCGGGTTCGTGGATGTCACGTTTTCGAATTTTTGGTTCTAGGTTATGCCGGTTTCCTCAACATGTTTTCCGTCACCGTTTTAGAGCCTTACGACCCTGAGTCTTCCTAAATCATTCCTCCCTATTTCTGTCTCAGGTTTGGACATCCTATCCCTTCTCATAAAACATCCAGTATATTCAGAGTAAGTTTAGGGATGCCCCACAGTTTGGGCTCACTTATCCTTGAAAGGTTTACCTTTATACTTACAGCATAAATTATTTCATAGGGATGCTGCAGTTGATAAACGAAATCGAAGCTTTCGTGAAATTGCTAATCGATTTTGGTTCTCGTTGTATTTTCCCAATAAATTAATAAACAGTTTTTTTTTTTTTTTTTGTTTTGCAGATATATGTGTGACAAATTAATAACCTTTTTAATATTCCTAAAGAATATATGTCCAAAAATAGACCTGCCTGTTCAAATTGAAAACGCAGACTTTACCAATTGTTGTCAGATAACTTGTAACTTTTCAAAAATCAACCTACCTACCCTTTTCCCAACTGTATTCAGAGTTAGCGAGCCTACCCGACCTCCAAAACCCAGTAACTGGGTAACACCTTAATAAAACACATCTTTGATGCGTGGGAGGAGGGACAAGATGCCATAGGTATCTTCTGCGACCTGTCGAAGGCGTTTGATTGCGTTGATCATGAAACATTGCTTTTGAAACTTGAGCATTACGGGCTAGGCCAATCAGCATTAAATTTAGTAAAATCCTATTTGAATGATAGACAGCAATTAGTTCAAATAAACGGTGTCAATTCGTCGGGGTTGAACGTGAAAATGGGGGTACCCCAGGGCTCAATTTTAGGTCCTTTCTTATTTTTAGTATACATTAACGATTTACCCCATCTATTGAAAAACAAACTGAACATGGTGTTATTTGCTGATGACACTTCTTTGATTTTTAACATAAATAGACGTACGAGTAACGTTGCCGACGTAAATAATGCATTGCGGCAAGTTCTAAATTGGTTCACTGCTAATAATTTAGTTTTGAATGCTAAAAAAACTAATTGTGTAAAATTTGCCTTGCCGAATGTCAAAAGTTATGATTGTGACATTATATTAAACAACGAGAAGCTAGAATTCGTCGACAAAACCGTTTTCCTGGGTATCACGCTAGACTCAAGGTTACAATGGGGTCCTCATTTAATATCACTTGCGGGGCGGTTAAGTTCGGCGGCTTATGCTGTTAGAAAAATTCGTCAATTTACTGATGTAGATACCGCGAGGCTGGTCTATTTTAGTTACTTTCATAGTATAATGTCTTACGGCATATTACTATGGGGAAGGGCTGCAGACATTCAGTCAATTTTTGTTCTACAAAAACGAGCCATCAGAGCGATATACAATCTTCGCCGGCGCGATTCTCTAAGGGAACTGTTTAAAGACATTAACATCATGACGGTACCTTGTCAGTATATTTACGAAAACATCATGTACGTTAGAAAGAATTTACATCTTTTTAGTAAAAACAGCGATAGACATAGTTATGTTACTAGAAATAGGGACCAATTAATTCAACCAGGTTTCAGGCTGGCTAAAGTAGCGTCATCTTTTAGGGGGTACTGTATAAAATGTTACAATAAAATACCGCCACACATTCTAGAATTGAATGAGACGAAATTTAAAACTTGTATAAAACGCACACTATGCAGGCAGGCATATTATAGGTTGGGGGATTACATCGCTGATAAAAATGCTTGGCCCAACGCTATTCCAGCTCCACAGCCACTAGGGCACAAAAACAAGTGATAAGCAGAAAAGTTCTGAAGTATTGTTGGACCTGCTGAAGACTGTACGAATAATTATAATGTATATTTGTGTTGTATAAACTCAATTTATTTTTTGGATTATATAACTGCACAGCACATATGTGAGTACTATGTACTAACTGTAAATCTACCATTTACTGTACCTATGTGTCGTTCGTTGACTTCAGTGTGCCCCGGCAGTTGAGTGTGTCATGCTCTCTCTAATGTCTCTCTGATGGTGGCACATGTGTTGGATCATTCGGTTCCCTTCATGATGGTTGAGCTGAGTGGTGCCGATCCATGTGTCATGTTCGTGAACGGGCGCCGTCAGTTGGGATTGGTCATATCTTAGCTGCCTCCGCATGTTTTTAATTACCTATTTATTGTATTTTTAATTGTTTGTTTTACTCTAGACGCTTTTAAGTGCGTTTTTTTTTTACATCGTTCTCACATATATGTATTTTTCCTACAAGATTATTGTAACCAAATACTTGTAAAACACATTTATGTTTTTTTAAAAGAGTAAGTTTGGAGTTTCTTGTCCGTTCTTCTCCATAACAAGCTACATTTCCGAATGGACGGTAGAATCAATTATTATTACATTTAATTTTTATTTTTGACGTTCGAAAGTGCCGCTTAATGGCCTAATTGAATAAAGAAATTTTGATTGATTTGATTGATTGAAACACGATAACCCTTGGCTAACCAAACCTAGCTTTTCACATCGGAAAATTAAAAACTTTTCGACCACATTCTCAACTAACATTTCTCTAAGTAGGTATTCATGAATTCAGCTCGCTACCTTGATACAGTTTAATTGTGTCAGTTTCCTAATGACACGCGGTAATGACAGAGAACGCGGAAGGCGTTTCGAGTTCTTAGTATTTTAGATAGAGGGCCACAGAGCACGGAACTCTTGTTAGCAAGTAGAGACGCTTATCAGAACATTACATTAAGCTGGTATACAACGGAGGGATAAGCAAAAGTGCACCAATAGACCACCCACATTTTACCAATTATGTTTAAGGTCAAAAAGTCAAAGTCAAATTCTGCCGCAAAAAGTGCCGTCTCATGGTCTAATTGAAATAGAGATATTTCAATTATGCCACGACGCGGCATTTTTAAACGTACAAAATTTATATTTACAGATAATAATAATTGATTCTACCGTCCAATCTGAAAAGTATACGTCCCATATACTCGTAACAGGAGTCGAGCTATTGCCATCAACCTGAAACAACACACCCAAGCCAAGCAATCCAATCAAGTATTTAAGACTGTGGGCTGTTTCTGAAAAATGCCAGATAAATAACAATAACGCTTTTCGTACCCGGAATCGAACCCAGGACCTCATGCTTGCGGCGGGTTCGCAGTGAGTGCTAATGCGTACCCGTTCCCGCCATAAGCGGCACGGGAGGACACCGTGGAGTTTTATTGGGTTAGAATCCCACATAACTGCGCTATCTCCCCGTTGTAGCGCAGTATGCACGAGCATTTCTAAACGATAAGAAAAGAAAAAAAAAATGAAAGGACCTCATACTGAGCAGTAACGCTTGTTACCACTAGACTAGAGGTGCCACCAATCAAATTTTTGTACATCGCAAATATTTCCGAAAAAAATAACTAACAGAACCCAATGCAAGCATTTTTTGACTGTTTTGAAAGTTTTGCCGATGCCGTCTCTCGCAGTGGCCGCAGAGTCGTCGCCATGCTCTGTGGAGAGGACAAAGTATTGTGTTACCGGCACGTAGTTTCATTAATATGTGAGCAGGTGACGTCTTTATAAATGCAACGAGCATTTGTACCTAAGGTGTAAATGGATTATTTTTTAAGAAATTTTATGTTTTGTAACTGGTGAAATGTGAGTGTAACTCTGCCCACCCCTTCGAGGAGACAGGCGTGATGGTTATTATGTTAAAGGATTTGTTTAGCTACGACTTCCTCGTTGGTCTAGTGGACGCAATTGTCAGGCTGAACATGGAGCTTTTGGTTTGATTCCTAGGTCGGTTATTGGGTTGGAATTTCTTAGCATCTCGGAGTCTGGATTTGTGTCTGGTCGCTTGCAATAAGCTCACCCTTAACACGATACATACTTAAGCTAAGTAGTGAAATAAGAGTGTACACATCGGTTTTTACAGTTGGTAATAGCTGTTACCTGACCTACCCTAAAAACGAATGAATTTGAACCCTTCGACTGTAACATTAAGGCTTATTTAATTTCGTGGCTTCATGACACAGTCTTTATATCTTCGAATTGGGTCACTCACTAGTGTATTTTGTGTCTTTTATTGCACCAAATAAACGTTCTGTAATACAACAAAAATAGACGATATAAGTATACTGCCTATAATAACATGGATACTTGTCGTCGTCACAACTAAAGGCAAATAAACACAGATATTTTGGTACGGCCGCCGAAATAAACCGTTTTGAAGGAAGTTCATATAAAACAGACTTGTCAAATGTCAACGTGGTGTCTAAAGGTATTGTCCTTTTCTAGAATCCTCGAAAAATTTACGTCTATTTTAGAAATTTGTTGACCGATATAACTATAGAAACACACACAACAACACACACAGACAACGGAGAAGGAAAACATCGTGTGGAAACCTGGACTTATAATAGATAATGTAAGTCTGAAATAGCCAAATCAGAGGCTTGTGGGGTTTCTCAGAGGCGGTTTAATTAACTCTGACACCAGAGGTGGCCACACCTCACACGAAAAGAAGAAGAAGAGACTATAGAAATATATCGGGCTATTGAACCATATCGACTATTTGTATTGATGTTAAGGTACATTTTTAAATCAAGTTTTATTAACCAACATTTTCCCAGGGTAGTTGACAAAATATAAGAGAAGAGAAAGAAGAAGAGAAGTCTGTAAGAGATTGCCTAGTGCGATAAGACCGCCCATTGTACACTTGTTTTAGTGAATGTTTGTCCTGTATGTTTTTTTGTAGTGTACAATAAAGTATATCTATACCAATATTATAAAGAGGAAAGATTTTTTTGTTTGTTTGTTTGTGTGTTTGTTTGTACCGAATAGGCTCCAAAACTACTGGACCGATTTCAAAAATTCTTTCACCGTTGTAAAGCTACACTATCCCCGGTGAACATAGGCTACGTTTTATCCCTGTATTCCCATGGGAAAGGGAACTACGTGGGTGAAACCGCGTGGCGTCCGCTAGTAATAAATAAATTAATTAATTTAATCTGTCAGTTGGATAACCTAAAAATATTGGACAAGTATTTTTCTTTTGCTACGTAAACAATAAAATACGACCATACAGTGCTTTGAAATATCGTGTGACGTAACACGCTACACTATAAACTGACAAAGTGACGTCACAAGCCCCCACTCCTGGACTTTGATGCGCTTTAACTTTGTCAATTTTTATTTATTTGATAAAACAAAAAATATTTGTCTAATATATTATTTGATGATCTCACTGACGGACTAAATATAATTATATTTTTTCTACCCAGTAAACATCCCTATTAAAATGACGTAACACTTCTCAATTTTTCTTTCAAACGAAAACAGCTTACACACCTTTTACTCTAAAATCAGCAAAATCCACATGCTTCGAACTCAGCTTTAATCAAAGATTAATAACCTTCCGTTTAACACACACTTGATTAATTAATCACTCTCCTATTTTGAAACTAGAAAGTTTGCGAAATCACTTAAAAACATAATCTAACTGCTGCGGACGCGGGGGTGGTTTTCCAAATAGTTGAAACTTGTGGTTTACCGTAACGGTCGGGAAACCTTCCACGGTACCTGGTATGTTGGGCATTTAGAGAGGAGTGTATGAACATTTATCTGGTTACAATTAATTGTTCGAGCTTGGCGTCAATTGTGGAGAATATGTCAAAGTTTGGGATGGACACACGCGATGTTTCGGGAATTTAAAGTTAGGGACAGCTATGAGTAAATTGTTGAATTGTATTTCGATTAAAAGTTTTATGGAGTAACCAGGTTCTGCCGGCGGCTTCTCCCGCGTGAATATCGAAAATTATTCCGAGGGTACATAATTATGCCCGGGATAAAAAGTATCCTATGTGATATTCCAGACTATAATCTATCTCTGAGCCAGATCCGTTCAGCGGTTCTGGCTTGAAAAAGTAACAAACATACACACTCACAAACTTTAGCCTTTATAATATTAGCGTGTTATCGCTTATCGTCGTGAAAAGTGATACAATTTCAGTTTTCATGAGTTATTTTTTATTTCTTTTATTCATAGAGTTAGAGAGTTTCTTGCCCTTATCTCAATTCATAACTTTCATACTTCTCTCATGGTTGTGGTTTATGTTATACCCTCATAGCCATGATATCTTTCACACAGTCTATTCATTCACACATCTTTGGTCTATCTATTTTTTTTACTCAAAACTAACCAACCAGATTGAAAACCTTTGAAACACTTTTTTTTTGTTGTAGTAAATTCTGAGTTTTCCCAACTATCTAGGGGTTGTTTGTTGTTGGGTTAGTCAAATGCAGCTGGGTACCAGTATTTTACATGGAGTGACTGACTATCTGACCTCCACAACCCAGTAACTGGGTAGACCCGTCTGTCGCGCGCGGCTGTAGTTACTCCTTGGCAAGACCGGTGTTAGATATTTTCTGGGTCTGACTGTCGGTAACGACTTTCTTTTTATTTGGGACAAACCAATCGCACTATCCCTAAGCCACTGCAACTCCTGAAAGCCAGAATCAACCATGGCAACCACCAGAAAAGCGCCGAAGCAATGAAACTCGACGAAGTCCTGGAGAATGAATTTAACTGTCTTGGATCCCGCAACGAAATTAATAAGAAAAGAATAAAGGAGGAGTAGGAATAAAATAACATAATTTGCACTTCCCTCCATATCAAGCAAGAGACAGAACAAACAAGACCAATAGGCACAAAGGTTCGTTTACAACTGGAATAAGCCCAGTTGCCTAGCACCATGGATAAAATAATATCATTAATATTAATGGGTCCTAACAATGTGAGCTGTTATATTATTTGCTTCCAATAATAGGTATGGCAAAAACGCTTGAACGCACGAATATTTGATCTAGTTTCCACAAGGTGCATATAATAAATAAATTCAGAGGCAGCCTGTACATTATCCAACATAATATTGCGTTCATTATGTCTACCATATAATATAATGAACTCTGTGATTCTGTCAAAGAATACACTCCCATAAGATATGATGTGCAGATTGTACATATTCGCAGTCAGATGTAGAACATTGACATAAAGGCGAGGCAACAAACGTAACGACTTTCATACACTGTAGACTGACTGACTGACTGACTTTCAAAGATCTACAAATGAAGGCCGGGACCAACGGCTTAGCGTGCTTTCCGTGACACGGAGGAATACACCCATCCACGAACCGACCTCGGCAAGCATTGCTTTAACCTTGAAGGTCGACCCGTGTGGCTGTTGTTACTTTTATTTAGCCATGAGCTCCTCACCAACCCTAAAACTAATATCAGTTTAAAATAAGGGGTGTTTTCTACGTAAAGTATAATTTATTTTAGTTTTCTTTAACAAGTTCTACATTTTCAGTATTCCAAAATTCAATTTAGGTCAAACCAGAAACAATTCAAACTATATAAATAATATAGTAGAGGTAAACTTGAACATATTATTCTGAGTAAGAAAGTTTATTTACTTAGCTGTGATTGGTGCTAGAACTTTATGAAAACAGTGTATCCATAGAGTATGACGACGCCCCAGTGGCCATTGCCAGAGACGGCAACGTCAAATCTTTCCATAAACCAAACCAGAAAAATGTTAGTGATTGTCGCCGTTTCCTCATAGAAATAGACGATCTTTGACCATAGGGAAGTTTCCTCGGTAGAAAAATATAGTCCGTCAGTGAGATGGCGTTTTTTCTGTTCTGTGAGTGAGATTAACAAATAATACTGGACCCGTATTTTTTGCTTTATCAAATAAATAAAAATTGACACATATAAAGCGCATCAAAGTTCAGTAGTGGGCGCTTAAGTCGTCACTGTGTCAGTGCACACCGTGACGTCACACAATATTTCAACGCATTGTATCGTCGTATTTTTTTGTTTACGTGGCAAAAGGCAAAATACATGTTTAATAGTTTTTAGGTTATCTCACTGACGGACCAAATAGATATTTTTTGACAACTACCCTATTCTGATAATGGTTATGACAATCGATAATTTGATAGTCTGAAATTATCCTCATGAGGAGCACATCCCGGGATAAAAAGTATTTTATTTTCCAAAGTCCAATTTATCTCTATACCAAAATGCATAAAAATGTTGTTTAGACATGAAAACAGACAGACAGATCGAGATACTTTAGAATTTTAAAGTATTAGTTAAAAAGTATCCTAAGTCCTAATCCAGGCCGTTTGGAAAATAACTAAGTGGAGAAAAACGGACAAGAAGTTTGGCGATTACTGTATGGATGGTAGTATTATGAATGGCGTCTCTATAACTGCCAGCACAGTGATTCTGTGTTCTGAGACTAACATCCAAATCATAGGTCTCATTCCTCAAACAATATTGGAAGTTTTGGAACAAGTAAGTTCATAATTGATATTTGCGTTCTACAATATTATAGGTTTATTTAGGTTGTAAAGACAGAGGTCCATTGTACCTATAATACGATTTTAGTACCCGGAAATACATTCTCAGAAAGCAATAAGGTATTAGGTATTTAAGGTCCTTTCTAAGAAATTTAATATATTACCCTTTGGTCCGCGCGCTCTGTCATTTGTCTATGGTTTTGACATATGATCATTGAGCATCGCGGACTTTGTACATAGGTCTACCTACATTTAATATGATTTATTTATAGATTTGTATTAAACTTACACATAATTATAATATACATACTTTGACCCACCTTCTGTGTTTATTCTATTTTGTTTGTTATTTATATATTATTTAAGTATTTTCCGTTTCCGTAAGTGTGTCCGTGGCATCAAAAGTGGGTCCTATCAGAATATCAGCGCGGCGTTCTTTTTTTTTTGAATATCGCTGCACATGGAGCCTTTTTGGTCTCGCACAGGGTTTCAATATTTTTTTTTTTGTTTAATTTTATGCATATTTCTCGTATCTCCTGTGCGGGTCACAAATAAATATTTTCTCTTTCTTTCAATATATTGTTTATGACAAATTTCACCAATGAAACTGAATGCTTCTTGAAAGTTCAGGTTAACTGGTTTACTAATGATAAGCATAAAATGTATTCCCATAATACACATTTGCATAACAAAATTCAGCATAATCACCATTACGCATAATATTATTAGGCATAAATGTTTTGCCATAAAGTATATTACTGTAAATACCGTTGGCATAATAATAATGATGCATAATTTTATATAGCATAATGTTATAAACGCATAATGATATTTACACCTACCTGGTCACCCCCGCCGCACCCTAACCTTATTCAATTGAGTCCTTATATCAAATATACTAGCTGTCCCACGCGGCTTCGCTCCCGTCAACTGGCTACCTATCTACACATCTAATACCTACCCTAGCAGCGCACGCTCTCAAAAAGTCATATTTTTGCCCGTTTTCCAACACTTTTCATTTATGCTCCGCTCCTATTGGTCATAGCGTAATGTTATATAGCCTGTAACCTTCCTCGATAAATGGATTATCCAACACAAAAATATTTTTCAATTCCAACCAGTACTTCCTGAGATTATCGCGTTCAAATAAACAAACAAACTCTTCAGCTTTATATTATTAGTATAGATTTAATTTACTTATTTTAATTATCTTTATTTCTGACGAAAGTCCATAATTTTTTACAGAAACTGAGTTAGTAGAGTTGTTAGTAGTACACATAAAAATAAAACATAACGAGGTGTTAGTAATTTGTTAGTAAACAAACAGTTACACAATAATAATAATTACCGACGTCTATTGCCTATTTCTGAGCAGGTGTACACTTGCCCAGTACACAGTAAAAGGACTGTTTATTTTGCACGCTAACGTTTTGAGGACAGTGTTGGTGCTACCCCGGACCCTGCTCAGAATCGATGCAGTCCTTTTCCTAATGATGGAAAAGAAATCATCGACAGAAGCATCCGCAAACATTGCGGAAGCACTGCAGTACCTGGGTATTTTTAAGACTGCCCTCAGAGCGTCATTGTACTGAACACGCAGTGCGTTGTAAGCCCGCCGCGTAAAGCTGATCCACTGACTTTACGTGTAAAGAGACAACAGGACACAGAAGAGACAGAAGGCTTTGAAAAGTAGCAGTGCAGTATTTAATTCAATATATATTTTTTAAATATTATCGATCTACAGAGTATCGAATGTCCTAAATATCGGTATAAAACACTTTTAAGAAGTAATTCTGCAACTTCTTCGGTGCTGCTGGAAGTGCGACCCATTCGCCTTTACGTAACAAAGAATAGGCACCCGTGGGAGGCGGGGGGTGGTCGCCGGAAGCGACCAGCATGCCTTTTCTGCGGAGGTGAGCAGCAGGTGGGAGCTGAGCGCCCTTCACGCCTCCGGTTTTATATATAGACACTAGGGGTAGTAGCCAAAAGACTACGTGCAGTCGGGGTGCCCTAATTCAGTTTTTGAACAGATTTGACCTATTTTAACATATAAAATTAAATGTTGAATTCTAGAACAATCACATTGTTAATCACTTGGAATTTTAATCTTAGACATTTTAAGCTTAGGTAAAACAATTTTCGATATTTCGATATAAACGATATTTAAATTGTAGATGTTTTGTACTTTGATATTTTAATTTTCGACGTCAAAACATGTACCCATAAAATTATTATGACGAATAAATATTATGCCTTAAATATTTATACAATTCCAAATTATGCCAAAACAAATTCGAACAAAGGACAGTTATGCTAACCGTTGCATTAAACCACAGTATTATTACGTTAATAAAAGTTATGCGAAATAGTTAAGCCAATCAATATTAAGCTTAAATAAACTATGTCAAGAAGGGGATTCCCCATTTTAACTTACCTAAGAAAACTGTGGTCGTTATTATTTAGTTTATTTGCATCCGGTAGGATGTACAGTACAGTCTAAATTTTCAGTAATTGTGTATTGTCCCTCTTAAAGTTATGATAAGTTAAAAGGATTGATGAACTAAAAAATATTGTTTTTAGGGGAAAAGTTGCTCCACTCTGGGCATTTCTCCCGTACACATGGCTGCGTAAACAAAGATCTATCTGCAGGTCATAGAAAAATTGTTTCATTCAGGAATCGAACCCGCGACACGCAGCGCAGCAGCCATTTGCAACCACACCTTCCTTCCAATTTCAATAATTAAATGACAGAAGACATTCTCCCTCCCCCAGCCCCATTTCCCCATCACAAAATAAAAACTGATTGAAATACTTAGCATAAAGTTTCGTCGGTAAATAATTCACGTGGCTCAAATTTATGGATACTCCGAGCGACTTGGAGTTTTCTGGCTTACTTCCAAAGACCCAGCCTGGTTAACTAGTTTCAGGATTTTCAAATTATTCATCATTGATTCTGTTTTAAATTGCTAAGGGACTTCCTTCGCGGATTGTGACAGGCAATTTGTTAAACGTATTTCGGAATTCCGCGGCCTATATTTTCTTGGATCGTGTGTGTTTTCTGTTTTGGGAGAGTTCATTTATTTTTGCAACAAGTACTTAAGTTTTTTTTTTGTCTTTTATAACAAGCTTTTATTTTAACAAAAATACATTGCCAGTATGATCAAAAGGACTTAGAAAATCACATTGTGGGCTCTTGGATGAAATAAGTAGACTGTTTATGGGTTTAGTGCTGTTTCTTTACAAAATATAAACTGTCCCGGACAAAACAAATACTATTTTCGGAAAAGGTGTCAACTGTCGCATTCTCGGAATTAGCTGGCCCGAGACCATTTCCAACGTAGAGCTGTTGGAGATAAGCCACGAGAGTCCCATCGACTGCAGATCAAACGTCGCAAGTGGAGATCTATAGACCACACGCTCACATTCCCAAGCAAGCTTTGGACTTGAATCCCCAAGGAAAAAGAAACCGTAGCCGTACCGAAGCGGCGAACTTCGGAAAGGCGTGGAGCGAGGTGAAGGGTGAAGTTCAAGGCCGATCGAGATGGAAGCCATCTGTGTCTGTCCTATGTCCCCTAGATGGGACATAGGACATTAAGTCAAGACGACTTTCGCGGTGGAGTCTGTGGTAGCGTGTGGTTGCTGAGCTTCGCCGGGCCGCTGCGCTACGCACTCACATACCGATGCCGTGTGGGTCACGCAGATGTTTGTGCACCGTAGACGGCCCACTCCGGCCGCCCGATGTGTTGGGTAAGTATAATTCGCAACACACGTGCCATAATCAATCCCAAACATTTTTGCCATTTTGGCAATTGCTTTTGCCGATACAATGTCTCTTTGTCTAAACCCCGAGGTATGGTTTCCGAAAACTGTTCTGGGTCACTTATCGTTTTCTAACTTTTTAGTGTGAATTAAAATATGGTGTAAAAGGTATTTGAAAACATACTTCTCGCCCATATATGAAGTATCTTCAATCCAATAAGCACACGCGTTCCTTAAAATACAAAGGAAAGAATACAATACACAAAAGTGACATTATAGAGTCGTCAAACAAAACAGACATTAATCCTTGAATACCAAACGTTATCAACTAAACGTATTTTCCTTCACATCGAACGTACGCATGAAGTCTATCAAGAAAACATTTAACGTATGTCTTGATATCTCATTGCAAAGAAAGCTTTTACAATGCGAGGTCAGCTCAGACTGGAAATGAACGAGCCCTATCAAGTCATACAAGCCCATTATAATCAGACCTCTCATTTCACAGAAACTTTATATAATCTGAGGTCATCTTAGACTGGATGTATATGTACGAAGAATATTTTTCTGTGTCCTTTCTCATTATTTAACAATTCGATTCGAGGGAAGAACGTCTAACGTTGGGTATCAATGTAGTCTCGTAAAACGTGATACATTGGAGTCTACGAGAGACATCTTGAGCCAATAACGACAGTTTAGCCTTCGATCGTAAACAGAATAATCTTTTTAGCGATCTCTCTTATGAGCGTTTAGGTCTTCGAATATGTATGACATACTCAATCCAGTGTTTTCTTCATGAATAATTGGGTTTCGAACGCTGGAAGGCGTTAGCTGACTGTTTGAATAAACGAAATAATTTAAAGCCACACACTATAGTAAAAAGAAAGACCATGAAATAAGTAAATCATGACTATCCTGATGTTAAAGAGCAAATTTCAGCAATGAAACTGAACGGAACACCAATGAAAATCAGAGGCTCTAGACAATTAATCTCTATTAAGGAAAGCGTCGCGATAATATTTGGAAAAATGACAGTAATGTATGGGATTATAGTCCCCGGCATGGAACTTGGCAAGGTTTTGGCGTAGTGGCTGTAAGTTCGCGCATATTGGGTGTAAGTGCGCGCATAGTGCGTGAACTGACCAACCACCATGTGACCATATAGAGCGAACGGAACGTGGACGCGATGCGATTGGTCAGTCGATCCTTGTGTCAACTGATCAACCAATCGCGCGCTAACGGTGCTAAACGTTCCCCGCGTCCAGCTTGGTATTTAAAGATACCTAAAAAACGGCTTGTGCACATCTAACAACTCTTGCCAAGTTACGTGCCGACTATATACAACAATATCAAGCTCTACCAATAAGTCAAGTGAACAATCCCTTACGTTTTGGCATTTGGACCATCGCCATCGCTGACATCGAATGACACTTGTCTAAAGCCTCAGCATATATGTTCACTAGCAGATGTGCTGCTTTTCATTGGTGTTCAATTGGCAGCTAACTAGCTGTCAATTACAACTCAAGTCCACCTCAAATAATTAAATTGACAGTTAAAAGCTTTTTATTGACATGGTAAATGAGTCCAGTATAATTCGTTCAAAATGACTTGGATAAGGGCCTAAGTTAAACACATTACATAGACGATCAGGTATTATAGCATCCGAGTTTTGTTTAACAACACTGTTTTCCCACAACTTCCTATTACCTTTTAAATAACCAGCAAATTACTGTTATTTACCATATACTTCTCTAAAATAAATATTTAAAAAACACAGCTACATTCGATATCATATTCATAATTAAAATTAAACAATACGAATTAGTACAACAATTTCGGTCCCATGCGTGAGAACCTATCGTGCGAGCTGTTATCGAAAATTCCACGGCACGTATCCACCATTGATGTGAACCATTAGGTTGATGCTATCGGTGTATTATCAGCCTAACAACTAATTATGGTAATGTATTAATTAGGGACTGGACAAGGTAAATGGACGGTTCGTATATTATATACATTATTGTGTACATAATGTGTCCATATTTGATAAATGGCAATCAGTCTCGTTTAAATATATTTTTTCTAGCTTTTACAAACGTATAGACAATAAATTTTACCACTTAACAATATAAGTTTACTGTGGGCTTTAAATTCATTAAGTCTTTCAAAAATGTCATGAATACATAATATCAGAAACCTTAATTGTTTATGAAATTTTCCGAAGCTCTTTCTGAAATAAAAATGTCACTATTAACAACACGTTTAGAAACTAAGAGATATTTTCTAAATGTATTTTGAAAAACAATAATTGCGTGTTTATAGCGATTTAGTCATCATCGACATCATCACAGGCTTTCTCTCTGTGAGAGGTAATGGGCCTTAATCCAACACGCGGGCCCGGTGCGGGTTGGTGGATGTCACGTTATCTTTGAATTTTTGGTCCCAGGACATGCCGGTTTCCACACGATGTTTTCCTTCACCGTTTTGAGAGCAGTGCTGATGAAATAATATACACAAAGTAAATTGCCAGCCTGGGTTCGAACTCACAACTTACAACTTGTAAATCGCGGCCGTTACCACTGGGCCACCAATTCTCTCGCGATAACTGAGTTAGTGCCTACCGAATAAGCTTACAAAAATTTTGTAAATAAGACACGGCCAAAATGCTAGCAAAGCCTTCTAACAAACGATAATAAACAAATTGTTCACAAATATCCTTTTCGAAAACTATTTACCTCTTTAATAATTTCGTTTAAACTCATCCAATTCTTTGAGCCGAAAACCATTACCTTAAAAAACATTTTTTTACAATCCGACCCTCTTTGGTCCAAATCACTTTTTCCAAATCACTGGAGTTTTGTGATCACTTTATCGAAAAAAAACTCCAAAAAATATAATTTCTAAAGTCTTTATTTAAATTACATATCGTTATTGGATTCAAAAAGGGTGGCTTGTCCAAAAATTTAGCTACAAATTTGACATCAAAGTGTTTGCAAATGGTGTGAAGAGCTATAGGCGCCTCTGCACGGCAAAGGGGAATGCCCATTTTTGGCCATAAACCGCCCAACAATTTGCTTTTGTTAAAAAAAAACATCTTGATTTATGTTTATTAATCGCGGTATTTATTTATCCAAACAAGATTGCAACATTTTTGCAAAAAATAAAAAGTACCGGAAAGATAAAATGAAATTAGGTAAATCCGGCATCCATTGGTTTGTGGATTAAATAAAAAGTGTTGCCAAATTATTAATTTCGTTCAAAATATAATCGATTCTCTTTTCTCCAATCGATTTTTTATGATGTAATAATTATTATAATGGCAATATTATTCGTTTATTTTCGATAATAAAAACGTGTTATCGTTAAACGTGTGTTGTGCTATATTATGATAATAAAACAAGCGAATTCCTAGTTGATTTACCATAAATTCTTATCATAACAAAAATGCTACTACACAATTCACAGCTGTCATTCTTAATTGTTCTTCAAAATACATTTAAAATTGAATTCGAAAAACTAAAAGAAACAAAATAATATTCTTTTTGGCGCTTTAATTAATTTGTTCGTATTGAATTATAATTCGAACAAAAACTCGATATAGATTTTTATGTCTGATATGTGGCAACATCGAATTTGACATTATAACAGCATGGCGGCTGTCTGTCATAAGTTGGTAATTCAAAATGCGCCATCGTTTGCATTTGTATTATTTTGTATTGTTTTCTTGCGGATTTGTTATCTCACCAACGAATAAGCTTTTAAATGGACTCCGACAACTTTGTTTGTAGGTTTGTATTACAGTAAAATGATAGTTAAAGAACTGTAATTGTGAAAAAAAAAACATTTAATATCTTATCAATCCGGACTTTTTTCTGAACCAATTCCTATACCATTTCATTCATTAGATTACATATAATAATTTCCGTATGCTTTAATTTGTGGGCACCCCGGGCCAAAGTGTCTATGGGCGGTGGGCATTGCCCTTTGGCATTACGCTGTTTGAAATGGAAACTTTGTGAGGTGGTCCAAATTATGAGAGAAAGCGGTTCGGACTCGATTGTGCTGTCTGACGCCTAGAGAATGCTGAGTTGGACCTTTTCGGTATTTTTGCTCAGCGCAATTTGTGGTTGAACTTTTATTTGACTATTTTTATTAATTCTGTGTTTTTTGCTTTTGTGTCGTCGTCGTCTATTTTGAATACATGCTTTTCTGTACTATTATTGTAAGTATTATAACTACAGTCACGTAAATCAGACGCGAGTTTATGAATGTACTGTATAAACATTGCTTGAACTAAAAGTGTCGCTGATTTTGTTGCGCGTGTAGCAACTAAACGAAAACAATAGTTTTGCTATGACAAAAGCAATCAAGTTTTCGGAAGAAAACTTCTAGGTAGGTTAGTAAATCCATATCATGCAGCTATCTTTGACCCATTATTCAATCCTGTAAGAAGTTCAGTTTTAAGCATAATAAAATACAACGTCTATCGATAGCGTATAGCGATCAGAGCCACTATAGTTTAACAAGTGACATTATATCATCGAAAGCGTGGCGATAGCGATTGTCAAAAAGCAAGATTATATGGGATTGACAAGTGATATCGAAAAATTACGTGATCAATCCCTTATATATTTGACATTTTGACTATCGCCTTTGCTGACATCGAACGACACTTGTCATTGTCTAGAGCCTCTCTTGTCATTTTAGCAGCAGTAGCGATGGTCGAAAAGCCAAAATGTACGGGATTTATCACGTGTCATTTTAGCAGCAGTAGCGGTGGTCGAAAAGCCAAAATGTAAGGGATTTATCACGTGTCATTTCTATAACTCTTGACATCCCCGTACTTTTTTGGCTTTTCCCAATCGCTATGGTGACGTTTTCGAAGATATAATGTAACTTGTCTACAGTTCATATCTTGTCCCATACACAAAATCCCTTTTATTATAGGACATTGGAAGGCCTACCATTCGGTGTTCTTATTCGAAAAAATACCACCGATTTATACAAAATCCTCTCCTTAATATACTGTAGGATATAAATTGACCTCTCCAGTGCTTAGCATTTATTTTTTCTCTGGCAAAATTCACGTAAAAAAATAAATCGGCTTGAAGGTAATTCGAGGTCGCCAACATTTTGTGGGTCAGGTAACGTACGAAAATCTTAATTTTCCTTTATGGCCACTCAGTGGGATATATCTTTATTTTCTTTTTCATGTTATAAGTAATGTTGGTTTTATGTTTGATTATGATGTTAGGATAAAAATGTGGGTCTGTAATGTGTGTTTATCCAGCTCTGTTATTACAAACAATAGGTAGCCTTTTGAACTTTGTTTTGGGTTGTGTGTAAAAAACCTCAGAAGAAAGGGCCAAGCAACTAAAGCAACTTTTCTGTATGAGATGTGTTTTTCCTTTGAATTGAGAAAATGATACCCTTGAAGATTTTAGCTCGGGAAATATGTGTTACCGGTAACTGAATTCTTACTATGATGGCAAAAGGTCTTAATAACGGGGCTTCAATTAATCATTCTAATACTGGAGCCGGCTTCCAGTTTAATCGGATGCAGCTGACCTTCACAACCCAGTAACTGGGTAACACGATACCCCTTGAAGATTTTCTGACCCTTCACCCATTCACAGACCGACCTCGTCAACATCGACTCGTGGGGCTGTAAAGATACCAGGTCCTGATGTGTCGCTTCAATATGGGTGCATTAATACATTTCTGCTCAATCCTTCAGGATAACAGGCGTGATGCTATTTCATTTCTTCTGTACTTATTACCACAACAAACTAACGTAAAATTTGTGGGAGGTTCGTTACTAAATAATTCCTTTTCGTTTATAATACGACTGAAGAAAAACGAATACGAATTAATTAGGCGTTCTCGTCTAATAATAATAAGTATTTACAATATTTAATGAATAATAATAATACATAACAGTACGACTATTTTACCAGAAACACAAACAAAAACAATAATTAAAAAATTGTAGGCTACACTTTTTAATAGTTTGTTAGGTAAGTCGAACTTCGAGAAAGAGGTTAATCGTCGAATCCGACTCGGCTGGGCAGCGTTCGGGCAGTTGCGCGGTATTTTCTCGTCCAACTTACCTCAGTGTCTCAAGACGAAAGCCTATGGCCAGTGTGTGTTACCAATGATTAATTACGGGGCCGAAACGTGGTCGCTCAGAATAGGCCTCATCAGAACGCTTAAAGTCACCCAAAGGGCAATGGAGAGGGTTATGCGCGGCGTTTCGTAGCATGATCGAATCAGAAATGAAAACATTAGCAAGAGAACCAAGGCTACCGACATAGCTCGAAGAATAGCCAAACTTAAGTGGCAGGGCACCTTGCTCGCAGAACGGATGGCCGATAGGGCCGAAAAGTTATGGAGTGGCGACCGCGAACCGGACGACGTTGCGTTGGAAGTTCTGAAGAGACGCACGGGATCGGCCAATGTGGCGATTAGGGGAGACCTATGTCCATCTGTGGGTATCTTTCGGCTGAAATGATGATGATGACGATGACTCTTTTTAGAAACTCGAAATACATTATACCTACTTATAATGAAAACAAATCTTCACGCCGGTATTCTCCGGTTAGGCAGAGTCGTAGTTTTTTTTACTTTTGTTAGGTTTGTGCTTGACCACTATCTCACCTGTTGGTAAAGCGTAGGTTCCTATTGTACAACCACAGTGCCACCGCCAGTTTTTATTAAGTTCCTTTTAAAAAAACGATCATTTTGTCATCATCCGGTCAAAAATCTAGTCACTGGGCTGCTAATGAAAAGTTCCGACCGGGTAATCGAACCTTTAGAAGCGTTTTTGGAATCTATAATCGTGGGGGCCAAGTGGCTAAAGACCACGCCTCTCGTGCTTGAGGTCATGGGATCAAATCCGGGCAAGTAGTAATGTGACTATTGTGATATTTATTACACATCTTTCAGTCTATTTACGATTTATAACACTATACAAACCACACCTTCATATGTTTTGATATTGTATCAACTCATGTTTCTCACTTTTATATATTCTTTGATACTGTTTAGCACCTGAAAGCATACTTTTAGTTATCTATGTTTGTTTTTTAACTTCCACAACATAATTTTACTGCTAATTGGTAAATCTTAGAATATTTTATACTCTGAAATTTTCATCTGATCTGATGTCTGTCTGTCTATTTTATTTTCTTAAACCATAAACATACCATAGGTACCATGGACTAGACCTTCCTTAAGCTAGTTTTACATTATTATAAAGGCAGCGGCAGACTGACCCCCTCTGTGAACCGTTTTATTCGTTCTGGTCTTGATTTTTTAATTGAGATTTGTATTTGAAATTTAGAAGATATGACAGTACGAGGAGAAACGGGCGTCAGCTCTTTTAGTTTTAATTTGGTTGCGAAAATTGAAGGACATGTTTTAGCCTGGAATTACAGAGTACTATCTTATCTCAAAAACTCTCTAATCATATTATCCAGCTTACTAATAATATCTGAAGTGCACTTGTTAAAATATATATTGTGAGTGTTATTTATATGGTGTATCATTTGACCGACGCCTTGCCTACCCCTGTAGGTGTGTTCACTGTACGGCGTGTAACGCCACAGCCCGGTTCCTTTTCCCTCCTTGCTGCCTGCCTTCCTGACTACCGTATGCCTACATAACTGCATACCAACCGGTACGGTGTGCATGAGTTGCAGCAGTGTAGTCAACAGAGGTGCGCGCGGCTACAGCGCGCCCGCAGCACGCCGTGCAGTTTGCGCACTCTGAACAAGAGGGCCCACATCTCGAGGTAGCGCTCCACTAGACGTCCCATCGCACCGTATCACGCCGCCCTGGTCTGCGGTTGCCCCTTCGCCACCATGGAAGAGGAGGGCAGCACGTCGTACGAAGCCGGCCCTTATTTTTATTTTTTACCTTTTATATTAACGTGGCTTACGTTTAGCACACCTGAGCTTACGTAACGCTACACTATTTCAGATTCATAATATGTTCTATCTAAGTTTATTTTGGACATCGCTAATAAATGTGAAGGAAAGCATCGTGAGGAAACCTGCAGGCTTATTACGTAAGAAACAGCAATCAGCAATAATTGCGCGATCAAACGCTTTATGTCATAAAACTCGGCATTATCTACAGTGTAGGTATGGTAGATCATACACAATCCTTTGCTAATCGCTCGCTGTTTGTCAAATGCAGTTATTTAAAATAAACAACGACAAAAACTCTTTAATTTCTATACGGAAGAGCAATTTTTTTTTTCTCCGTATTATTCCATTTGCAATCGGTCGTCGGACCATAAGCGAATTCGTTCCATGACAAATGGCGTTGTGGTGGAGCAGCCGGTGCTGCGCCTCCCACTTATAGAAGGTGGTTCCTCTTCAGCCTTTTTACCACCGCAGTCGGGTTTAACAGTTCAGTAACTAGTGGGTTTGGATGCGAGGATAGACGTGCCTTGTGTTGTCTTTTGTAACGCTCGATTTCAGAGTTTACTGATGGCATTTGTAGATAGTCGTGGATTTCGTCATTCCTAGCAAACCAAGGTGCATTTGCTATTGATCTTAGGATACCATTTTGCACTCTTTGCAGGCAGAGTATGTTGGTTTTGCTGGCAACGCCCCACAATTCGATCCCGTAGGTCCATATGGGCTTGAGAACCGAGTTATAAATGAGGAGTTTGTTGTCTACAGAGAGCACAGAATTTCTTCCCATGAGCCAATACAGGTTGCGGAACTTGTGGTTTATCTCATCCCTCTTATATTTAATGTGATGCTTCCATGTTAGACGCCTATCCAAGTGGAAGCCAAGATACTTTACACAATCTGTGTGTGGTAGGGTGTCAGGACCAAGTCTAACAGGTGGGGTGTTTCCGTGCCTGAGCGTGAAGGTGATATGATTAGACTTGGATGCACTCGCACGTATTCGCCACTTACAGAGCCATATATGAGTTTCGTCTAATTGTTTTTGGAGTCTTTTGCTGGCCATTTCTGAGTAGTCATCAACTGATAGATAGGCTATGTCGTCGGCATATGTTGCTATTGTTATGCCGTCTAATGTGGGTAGATCTGATGTAAAGATATTGTACAACACTGGGCCAAGAACAGATCCCTGTGGTACACCAGCTTTTGCTTCAATAAATCTTGATCTTGCTTCGCCCTGTTTCACTTGGAAGCAACGGTCGGATAAATACGACTGGATGAGCAGGAACATTGAGTGTGGAAGCTTTTCCTTCACTTTAGCCAGCAGTCCTTTGTGCCAGACACGGTCAAAGGCTTGCTGAACATCAAGGAATGCCGTTGAGCAGTACTTTTTGCGTTCTAAGGCCTGTCTTCCTGTTTGGTAAACTCGGTGAACCTGTTCTATTGTTGAGTGAGATTTCCGAAAGCCAAACTGATGAGACGGAACAACATCATTGGCATCCATGCACGGTTTTAGACGACTGAGGAATATCCTCTCCCACAGTTTCGAGAGTACAGGCGTTAGGCTTATCGGCCGATAAGACGAAGCCTCGTGTTCAGGTTTGCCTAATTTATGGATCATAACAACTTCGGAGATTTTCCACAGGTCAGGAAAGTGAGATGTTCGAAAGATTGCGTTGAACAAACCAGCTAGAAAAGAAACGCATTTTCTGGGAAGATTTTTAAGTATGCAAGGCGTGATCAGGTCAAATCCCGGCGCTTTTCTTGAGTTCAGCAGTCTAATTTCCTTCGCTATTTCTTTAGGTGTTGTGGGTATAATAGGCATACACATTTGTAAGTCTTGTTCCAATATTGCGTCAATTTCATGCTCATCGGAAGAGCAATTATTGCGCAAAAATCTCTTGCTAGATACGTAATAAGGCTACGACTTATAGTTTACTAGTTTGTGCCAGCAGCTTCGCCAGCGTGAATGTCGAAAATTATCCCAAGGGTACATATTTCTGGGATCAAAAGTATTATATGTGCTATTCCAGACAATAATCTAAATATGTACCTAATTTCATCCAGATCCGTACAGCCATTTTAGCGAGAAGAGGTAACAAACATATTAACACACACACACACACGCACACACACACACACTCACAAACCTTCGCCTTTATAATATTAGTGTGTGCGCCAACCCGCATTGAGCACGCGTGGTGATCAATGTTCGCGCCTTTTCCGTATGAGAAGAGGCCTTTGCCCTGCAGTGGGATACTTACAGGCTGGTTTTTTATAACTAATCTTGGGCACTAGACGGACCAGCAAATTAGCATACTTTCAGTGATAGCGATTGTGGAAATACTAAAATTAGAATTAATCACGCCACATTTCGGGAGCATTTGTCAATCTAAACATTTCTTGAATTTTGAAAAATCGTTATAATTCTCGCTGCTAGTATGACACTTTTTCTACAGGTCCTTGACTCAAAATAATGTTTTAACCTGTCGTATGCTAAGCCAGTTCACCAGCAATCGGGATGTGTCAATACGATCCATCAGGCTTACTCGAGCGTCAGGCGGAGGGTTTAACGATTAAACCTTTTAATCTAAGGGTCGTTGTGGCGAATATTGTAAAATATATCGCAGAAGGGTAACAAATACAACTTGTTTGCAAAGTTTATATAGATACAAAGCACAAGCATTGATGCATTTTTATTGACAACAATTTTTAAGTGGCAACTTCTAAAGAGGATCACTAGCATCTTAACATAGATTTCTAAAGAAGACGCTTTTAGATGTTTATGGTTGGCATGACGATAAAAATTATAAGGTTGTTTTATTTCACCATGTCATTGGTAGATATGTCCCAAGCTTTTAACATTCGACTCGGTGCGCAAGATAGATCGGTTATACTTTGGACCGCAACGGTCGGCTGCAAAGCGCTTTGCTTTGCCCAAAACACATTTCGGGAATGAACAGAAACAAGATCAGAATGAAGTGGTAAGAATGACCCAGCGTTGCCAGAATATAACTTTTGCTACATTTACGTTACTTATAATCTTCTCATGTAATCTCCATGTAACACAACTCAAAATGTAACTTTTACGTTACTTTTAGGACATAATAAAATAATATTAAAATAATTTTTAGCAAACAAAAAATCATCGTGAAACGGAACGGAACTAAGAAATTTTTCGTTCGTCGTGTTGTCACACTGAACCCCTGATTTTGTCACACAAAAATTGACGTGCTGCATATTCACTAACTTAATCACTTGTATTTCTAAATATTCCATCCCGCTTACTCCGGCGAGCGAGTGAGCGTATTATTGTCGTTTTACACATAAAATTAAATAATGTAACTTTTCTCACAAAAAATGTAACCTTTTGTAATATTTGACTCAGATAGTCACATAGCCACTGGCAACACTGGAATGAACCTTCTTTTATTTCTGTAATGTGACTATTAAAGGGATTATGTTTTTATATACGAGTTACGGAAAAAGGCAATTATGTATGTTTTTGCGTGCAGTTGATCACGGGAGCCAGGACCATTGCGGCTGTCTGGCTTAATACCTATTGATAGAGATAAGTTATTAATTAGGTTTTATTTATTATCTCTATGGGGTTCGCCCTTTGACCTAGAATTTTCAGTATGAAACAGTCATACAACATCAATAGGAAAACATCGTGAGGAAACCTAGATTATTACGAATAGTTAGTGTAAGTTTATGCTTTTTTTAAACATGTAATTGCAGCAAGGCGTTTCAGTGCGAGGAAAACGAATAAATAAAGTCTTTCTAGTAACCATGCTGGTACAAGCTTCAATTTCATTCGAAAACAAAATATAATTAAATGAATAAAATAATTTTGTCCAAAATACAACCAAGTTAATTACCAAAAATGTGTTCTTTAAATCAGAAGAAGGAAAGAAGATTTTTTTATTACTAACATATAAGATACAGACATGAGAGTGATAAATACAATAAACAAAAAAGAATAAATTGAAAGGGGAGAAAGCTTTGTAAATTGAACTGTCAATTTGCCTTCAATTCTGGTATCTACCAGTGACAGCTAAGTTTTTAGAGTGAGTATTTTACCAAATAGCACTGGATTTAAAATGAATGCTACTTCCTACTAGTATTATAAATGCGAATGTATGGATTTATGTTTGTTACTCGATCATGCCAGGACGGCTGGGTGGATCAGACATAGACATAGATTATAGTCGGTTATAGCACATAGGCTACTTTTCATCCCGGTACAAAATTCCCTTGGGATAAGAAAACACTTTTCACGCGGGCGAAGCCGCTGGCAGACGGTATAATAAGGATTGCAGTAGATGGCGTTGTAGTCTCTGCCTACCCCTATGAGAAAAGGCGTGAGTTTATGTATGTGTACAACCATATCGAATGGCAATTCAAATTGCATTAACGTGCAATGGCGGCCTCAAAGCAACTCATGAAATTTAAATCACTCGTTACGTTTGAGTGCGGATCACAGTTACACCTGTAGTACCTGTAATACAGGTGCACCTGTAGTACAGAACTACAGGTGCATCTGACTGTGAATAATGTTCTACATAATCTTCATACATACGTAACATCACTTGAAACAGCAACTGGTCAATAGGGAATATGCATGTAATTTATTGTTTGTTAAATTCAATTCATTTATTTGTTCTCTCTTTACAATAATAGGTTACATTAAAATTAACAATGTTTTTGGCTGATGCTATATTCCACCATTGTAAGAGACTGGTGCCTGAAGTAGGTTTTTGAAAAAGCCTGTGTTACAGGTCACCAGGGCCCCCCACAGCAAAAAAAATAGTAAAAAGTTTAAAGACGATGTGAACATCATTAATAGTACCAACAATTATACAAGTTATAAAAAACAAAATTAAAAACTTAAAATTAAAATAATAAAAAAATGAATTGACAACTGTTCATACGAAACTGGTTATTTGTAGTGTCCTGTATGCATGTATGTTAGAGTCATTGAAAGTATGTTGGAGTATTAGAATGTATGTGTATGAATGTATGTTAGAGTGAGCGAGTATGAGGTGTAAATCAGCCACGGGAGAAAGGAAAGAAGGAGAACTATTTGAGAACCGTCAAAAGATTCTCAGTTTTTTGGTAGTCAAGAGTAAGAAATGTTTTAACTGATTTGTGACAATGAGAGTTGGTTTTGGAATATAGTAAGTGTAATATTTAATTTGTTGTACAAAACTTGACCAAGGAAGCAAAAGAATCTCTGAGGGAGTAAAGTTTTGAAATGCAATGAGGGGCAGACTCTTCCCTTCCGTCGTTGGTTATTTATTAATTTGGGGTCAAACTATAGCTGGGAGTGCTTTTTAGCTACCGTAAGTAGGATAAACATTTGTCTGACCGTAAGGATGTCCCATTCCTTGTATAAATCAAGAGTTGGAAAACGAAAAGGGAGACCAGCACCAACCTTAAGTATAGCGCGGTGTGCCCTCTCTACGTCGATAAGATGAGATTCGGAGGCGCCACCCCACGTTGTGATACAGTATTCAATTAACCGTTGGCATAAGGCAAAGTAAACCATTTAAATGGTCTTTCGATCTGCAGTAAGTCTTAATGAATTAAATATATAAATAAGTTTGCGGATCCTCGGCACAAGCGCATCAAAATGAGATTTAAAACGAGCTTAACCCAATTATGGGTTAAGCTCGCCTGTGTACATAAGTTTTCCTTTTGTATTTTTAAATGTATATTTTGTGTACAATAAACAATATGAATATATGAATATGAAAGGTGGGAGTCAATAATGATCCCTAGGTACTTTATATTAACATTCCTTTCGAGTTTGGGACAAGTACACCCGAGGTTTGGAGAGCCACATGTATGTACCGAAATAGAAAGGTTTGACGGAGGAAGAAGGTTAGCTCTATGAGCAAAGGTTACATAATTAGTTCGTCACTTAAGCTATCATTAATTTTTACTCTTTGTTTTCTCCCAGTGAGATAGTCCTCCAATAATTTAAGTGGAATTCCTCTTACACCAAGCCGATTCAGCTTTTTTAGAAGATGCAGGATTGAGACTGTGTCGAACGCCTTTCCTCGGACCAAGAACACCGTTAGACATTTCATCCTATTCTCGAGACTGCCAGCCAGCTCATGGACGGCATCGTTGGAACTCTTACTGGTTCTGAAACCAAATTTTGAAGGAGAGAGCAAGTAGTTGCTTTCCAGAAACCTGATTAAACGTTTATTTATTATGAAATACTTATTAACTGTAGTAAACAAATATAAAAGATTTTTCAAATATCTCGATCAGAGATGAAGTTATAAAGCGTCAAAATTGAGAATTAGAAAGAAAATTCCGACGTGCCATATGACGTCAGATGGCACGACGCCCATACAGCTGCCATAGAAAACGGCGTTTTCGTCGAGAGGGACAGATATATTTCTTTAAATTGTTATATCTCTTTCATTTCTCGATCAATTTTGATTCTGTTTAACTATTAACATTCTATTTAAGTATTTTTATCGATAAACTGCTAATCATGAAATCGTGACAAAATGTCTGCTGTTTCCACAATTTGATTCAGTATATGAACGTAAATGTACCTAGTCAATTTCTTTTGTTCGTATCTCAGAGTTGATTCCATAGTAATAGTTGTTCATATTAATGAGTACTTTCATCCCCTTAAAGGTCTATCCACACATATCAGGGCCGTGCCCGGGACGTGGATGGACCGTGCTCCGTCAGGGGCTCAAAAAATATCGTTGTGTACATTTTATATGAACTCGTTCACACAGGTCCGTGCACGGGCCAGTGACGAAGCTTCAATGATTTGTCCCGGCCCTGTCACGTCCCGGGCACGGCCCTGATATGTGTGGATAATTAATTAAAGTCAACCTGTGTTTAAATTTGCATAACCTTTTTTACCCGACTGTGGGAGGGTAATGTTTTGCGAGCGTATGTATGTAAGTAAAAACAAACCGGGAAAGAGCAAGTCGGACTCGCGCACGTAGGGTTCCGTACCATTGTCACAAAAAAGGCAAAAAAATCGCGTTTGTTTTATGAGAGCCCTACTTAAATATTATTTTTTATCTATTTTTAGGGTTCCGTACCCAAAGGGTTAAAACGGGACCCTATTACTTGCGGTCCGTCTGTCTGTATGTCTGTCCGTCTGTCACCAGGCTGTATCTCATGAACCATATTATCTAGACAGTTGAAATTTTCACAGATGATGTATTTTTGTTGCCGCTATAACAACAAATACTAAACTAATAAAAACAGAAATACAACATCTGTTAAAATTTCAACTGTCTAGCTATCACGGTTCATGAGATAAAGCCTGGTGACAGACTGACAGACAGACAGACAGTGGAGTCTTAGTAATCCCGTTTTAAGGAGCCGTAGAAATTGAAAAGTTGGAAATAAAATAAATGATTATAAAAACAAAAAACCCGACTGCTAAAAAGGAAAAACAAGTACCTACTAGGTATAATTAATACATTAGGTAAATAATGAGGTGCTGCAGGCGGGGGGCAAACTACAATTATAAAAAAACCTACCATTAAGTTCGTTTGTCAGCGCTCTGGCTCAGCACCTCATAATATTTAATGTATAAATTACACCTAGTAAGTACTTGTTTTTCTCTTTACGGTTAATTATTTTTTAGCAGTTTGGTTTGGTTTTTTTCGGGCTAATAGGAGTTACACAAACCAACTTCTTTACTTGTATGTAGGGACATAATGTAACTGATCACGTTATGTATTGGCGAATAACGTAGGTATACGACATTCCACTAGGCACGTAGTTTTATCTACACGAACAATCGGCCACTCTCACTGTATTTCTCCGTAAGTTTTATCACAAATTATCAACTCAATCCAACCCGCCATACTCTTACTCGATCCTTCACTCCTGTCCCTTCTTCGCGCCAAAAACTAGTGCTTAGTGTTACGTCAAGTTGACATCTGTCAAAGTAGTTCCAAACCATAGCTCTCGTCAGAACGAAATGTTTAGAAGTGCCTACGTATTTAATAATTTGTATGCATTTAAACATAGGAGTTTTAGCCAAACAAAGTAAATCAGTTACAACAGTATTACGAATCATTTGATCTAAAACATATAACGTCAAATACTGAAACAAATTCACTCGAAATAATTGAATGCGACCGTAAATTATTCAGCATATCTTGATCGTCACATTACGCGTACCCCTCTTTCTAAAGGTATCAAAGCCAACCCTTATAAAATCCTACCGAATCATAAACCACTTAGAAAATTAACAAAACAATGAGACCATTGAGATATTATGTACTAGAGAAGCTATCCTAAGTAAAGGACATGCTCCATTTTGACAAGAGTTTAAACTAAACTTCGCTGCAGCGCTGAAACAATAATTAGCCGTCTCACAAAACAGTATAAACACGCAGCGCTAGAGCGCTTCTAAGGTATAGTTTTCTCGCGATCAAAAAGACGGAAGCGCCATGATTTTCATGGCGCTTACGCGTTTCGTTCAACATTCTGCAACAACTTGTCACTCATATAGACTAAACTGCTGACTGACTACAGAAGCGGTACCTACATAGCTTTATACCTAACAAGCTTCATTAGAATTCAAACTTAAAAAAAAAAAATGAAATGACCTTCGTAAAGTAATATTTTATTAATATTATATTAATAAAATAGTACATTAATTTAATATTATATTTATGTACTTTTTCTTGGGACATTCCCACAGCACTATTCCCAAATCACTGCAACTCCTGAAAGCCAGAATCAATAGTGGCGACCAACAGAAAAGCACCGAGGCAATGAAGCTCGACGAAGTCCCAGAGAATGAATTTAACTGTCTTGGATACCGCAACGAAATAAATCAGAAAAGAATAGTGGAGGAGCAGGCAAAAATAAAAATTTCCAGTTCCCTCCATATCAAGTAGGAGACAGAACAAACAAGGTCAATAGGCACAAAGGGTCATTTACAACTAGGATAAGCCCTGTTGCCTGGCCGCACGGATAAAAATTAGCATTAATATTAATGGGTCCTAACATTGTGAGGTGTTATATTTGATTCCAATAATAAATAGGTATGGCAAAAACGTTTGAACGCACGAAAATTTGTTCTAGTTATTACAAGATCCGTATAGTAAACATCTTCTGATGCAGCCTGTACCATATTCAACATAGTATTGCATTAATTCTGCCAAAGAATACACTCCCATAAGATATGATGGGCAGATTGTACATATTCGCAGTCAGGTCTAGAATACTGACATAAAGGCGAGGCAACGAGCTTGAAGGAAAATAATTTACTTCTAAAGTTACCATGCCCTGTGAGAAATTGGGTAACACAGTGATCCACCTCCAGCCACGTTCTGGCCAGTCGCACGCGAACAGATGGAAAGAATTGGTGGAGGTGTCGGCCCTTGATGGAATTATCCCACCTACATTGCCATTCGGATATAAGTTCCTCCCAGACGTCAATATGTGGTTCAAATAATCTAGAGATATTCTCACGGTCACTCCGCGTGCATGGTTTCTCGTGCTGAATAGTACATTGCAGCACATCGTCGCACATCAAGGTTGACCGGAAGTACGCCAGCAAGTACCGGTAAGGTCTCAGTACTAACCGTCCTGTTTGCTTTGCATAAGAATATCAAAGCTAAACGCTGACTTTGAAGTAATTTACGTCGTCCCATTATTTAGGTACTAGCTGTCCCCCGTGACTTCGCTCCCGTCAACTGGATACCTACATACCCTACCCTACCCTAGACACCTACCCACCTATCATACCTACCAATTTGTTAAACTATTTATTTGAATAACCACAGTCAGTTCCTTTCTGAATCAACAAGGTAAGGATAAGGTTGTTATTTTCTGCTATAAAAACCAAAGTCAGCTAATTCTACCTACACTTGTTACACAAATTGTCACATCTTAATTTTTAGTCTATATGAGAAATGAGGCAACATGGCGTCCACCAAATATTTCAGTTTAAAAATGATTATCTAGTTACTCATTGACGAAAAGTTATTCCTTTGCATTTCGCCGTATTAGTTGAATTATAAGTGCAATATCTTAAAACACACGACAGCATATTTAATGCATTTGAACGTTTTTTCGTTTAAAACAAACAATGACATAGGCGCTCAAGATCTAGCAAGCAACTGAGTGAAGTGCGGCCGGCCGACCCCACATGAGCCAAACACAGCAGTGATGTGTGGTGACTTCTCTAGTGCGTAGTACATTATTACCTCAATGAATGAGACGGACTTTTCTTTTCTCTACCACAGACTCACCGGCAAGCTTATTACGTATGGAACAGCAACCAGCAATAATTGCGCAGTCATCGCGCGATCAAACGCTTTACGTCATAAAAATGACTGGATTACTTAAATAATCGTTTGCTAATCGCACATCGTTTGGCAAATGCCAAAAACTTTAAAACTTCGGCACTTAGCTATTTGGGATCATTGGCCAACAACATGGGAAAAAGTAATCGCAATTTGATAGCTAAATTTGTTCGCTGATAACTGTCGCGCTGCTGTCAAAAACCATATGTAATACCAAATAACCTCGATTACTTTCCGACCAAATGTACTTTTTAGTTAGGTAATTGTTCGTCAGAGGCAACACTGTCTTAAAATTGCTATGGTGTGGCCTTTCGCTGATACATCGTTCGTATTCGCGATTAAAAAGCAATTGACATACGCATCCGTGTCGTCCATACTAAATTTCATCTAAATTGGTGCAGCGGTTTAAGCGTGAAAGGTAATAGACAGACAGGCAGACAGAGATACTTTCGCATTTATAATATAAGTATGGATTTCAATATTAATCTCAAACTAGCTTTTGCCAGCAACTTCGACCGCGTAGTAATCAAAAATTATCTCTCAGAAACATATTACCGGGATATCCTATATTCTAATCCAGATCATGGTCTACCAGAGTGCAAAATTTTAAATTAAATAATTAAAATATACAGACATTCACGCGAAAGTATTAGTAGAAAGACGAATTTTGCAAAAGCCTTTATAAACCCCAATTACTGGTATCCAGAGGGGTGACCATAAGCTCTTAGAGCAAGGTTATTTTGAGTATACGTAAGGGACAGATGTATGTGACTTGTATACATCTGACCCATTTTACAGTCGAACTATGATAGTTTTGACACGTCAGGGTACGAGGGCAGATATTCGGCAAAAAAAGGTTACATTTAGAGTGATTGAGGATCAAGTGAAATTCGTGCGATAAGAAATACCTATCAATGTCCAGCAGTGGATTTTTTGAAGCTAATTATGATGATACGCGCCAAAATGCTTTTGAATGAGTAGGCTACTCTGTCTATCTCTGCTAAAAAAAAACAACTTGCGGCTTTTTATTACTCACCATCAACACAGAACTTAAAAATAATAACAAAACGAATGTGCACACAAAATACGCCCGACCTCAGGCGCTGCCAGCAACACGGATACGTATGTCAACATTAAAATGCTTCAAAGGCCGAAAAAAAAAATGTTTTTATTTATTCGGTACCTTAAACAGGGTTCGTAATCATTCGGTACTGTTTGCCCCTCGTGAATTCATAATGCTGGGACTCTGTGACCAGAGACAATGGGTGCCTGAAGATTACAAATTACGTCACACTACGGACTTTCTCTTTGGTTCTGCATGGTCATTTCTGCTGGATTATTGCGTATCTTGCAAAAGCAAAACGATAGCGATTTTTCTGAATAATTGCTTTTTAATCGCGAATACGAACGATGTATCAGCGAAAGGCCACACGGAGAAATGCATGGGCAAAACAAAGAAACAAGACAAATATACAAACAAACATACATTCAAACACTTATGAAAGGAGACTGCCCATTTTTCTATGGACCGCAGTTGCGCATATTTTTTTTTTGTATCATAGCATAAATTGGATATAAAAGAGGGAAGAGGTCGTACTTTCAAAGGGAATAAAAATTATCCATTTATACTGTGGGGGGTTTTTGTTTGTTGTTTGATTTTCTGTTCAGTTTGAGTTTTTTCAGTTTTTTTTGTTTTCTGTTTTGAATCCGAAGATTCTACTGAATACGAACTCAACGCAATGATAAGTTTATTAATTAGCACAACAAACTCAACAACTATCAACGCAAAAACAAAAGTTCGCTGCCGCACCGACACGATGCTTTGTTTGACTTGACACTGACATTTTTGACAGTTCACCTTTCATTTACATCGCCCGTGGTAGTGTTACCAACAGTTAATCTAAATCACCCTAACCATAAGTAATTTGATAATTTGAGAAAGATTTTTAATATAACATTTTAATTATGTTATATAAAAATAAAAATATTTATAAAGCGGGAAATGTTATACTTGAAGTTATTTTTAAAACTCACTATCAGTTACACCGATTATGGGGAGGTTCATAAAATGGCAACACTGCTTTCACTAACAATAAAATCCAATAAATAACTAAATAAACACAAATAATTAACCCCACATACGATTTCGATCAAGTTAACTAAGAAAACTTAAAAAGATATTGTATAATTTATGAGTATTGTTTTGTGGCTATACTGTTTTTTTATTATAAAGCGATACTGATTTTGGGCATTCTCCTTTGGCACACATGTTTAGAAGACCACATAAAGTAACGTATTTGAATATTGTGCGCTTCCAACAATATTACATAAATTTACGTACCGAATTGATAACCTCCTTTCTTTTGAAGTCAGTAAAAAAGTGACCATGTAATTATTTTTTCATTCTCACAAGCGACATTATTAATAGCTAGGTACCTGGCGTAAAATGTTTTCTGTTCAAACAAAACGGTATACCTTTACAAAACGTGTTCGTTTTTGTAGATCTGTTTCAATGTCGCCCCGGGTTTTGCGGAACAATATTGAATAAAAATATTCTTTTTTGAGGGTACTTTATAGGTAATTTGGGTTGTGTTTGTGTGTTTCCGAATGATCTGGGTCTAAAGGGTTTCGTGACATTGGGACTCGGGTTAGGGTAGGATAAGCTTAGCTGATGTTTTTTTTATCAGAACATTTTGTTTCATTGCAAAATATAACACCCACATTCAACAAAGGATTGCTAGATCAGGTGGATCATCATCCTCGTCATCATTTCAGCCAAAAGACATCTATTGCTGAACACAAGCCTCGCCCAAATGGCTCCACACCGATCGGTTATGTGCGTCTCACATATAGCGGATTCTAAATAGAAGGAGGCCTTTCAACGCTGGGTCTTGGTCGGTTCTCTCGGTTCGCGGTCGCCACTCTAGAACTTTTCGGCCCCATCGACCATCCGTTCTACGAGCACGGTGTCCTGCCCACTGCCACTTTAGTTTAGCAATTCTTCGGGGCAATTTGGTAATCCTGGTTCTCCTAGAGGTGGATACTCATAGAGGTGGTTGTTAAAATTTTTTGTTCCATGCTATGTGGCAAAGTGATGCGGAGGAATAAATATTATGTCTTGAGGAAGGTTTGGAGTGTCAATATGGATGGCTAATAAGACCATAGAAAAGATGGACGAACTGTGTGAAAGGCTGGAGAGGAGCAGTAGGAAGAAGAAGACTTGTAGCGTCGACCTCAAATAAATTGGTATAAGGGGAAGTTTCCCTTTAAAAATTCCGCAGTTATCACAATGGTCATGGTAATTTTTATCGTCAAATGATTGCTCTGAGTTTATTATGAGGTGTAAAAAGAATTATATAATAAACAAATAAATACACAGAGTGACATAAAAGTTACCCAACCAAAGCTACTGACATCTATTCCAAATTCCAACGCCACTTTGATATATTTACAAAGAATATTCTCTGACGAGACTAAAACAAAGTTCGTCAAGCCAAATCTCAGGAACACGGTACTGTAACAATTGTAGCAAACTTTTAGAAATATCTCTTTGCTGGAGCCGAAATTAAGTTAGTGCTGAGCAAACTTCGGGAATCCTGGGGAATTATCAACTACATTCAGTGCTTTTGTTGCTTCATTGTTTGACTTGACATAACTAGATGATATACGGCGTAGGAGAAATGATACTTTAATAGGAGAGTAGTTGTCTTCGCGAATTACTTTGCAAGGGACTCTTTTCTAGCATTACTGTCTAGGACGTAAAAGTAATACATATATGAGGAAATTAGGCACTTCTTTATATTTTATTATTCAAACTATTCTGTCCCGCTGCTGGTCAAAGCCCTCCCTTTCTTGCTTCCATTCCTCTCAGTTTAAGGCTATAGTGGACCAATCCTATCTATAGGCGTCAAGTTTATTTATTTATTTAAAACTTCTCGAGACTCTCTTTGGACAACAAAATGCTTATATACAAAGTCATCCTAAAGCCCATTTGGACATACGGTCTGCAACTGTGGGGCAGTGCAAGCGACTCCAACATAAATATACTTAAGCGCCAGCAGAACAAGATCCTAAGAACAATCGTAAAAGTACCATGGTACATAACCAACAATGAACTTCACGAGCACCTTGAAACGAAGACAACCAAAGAAGAAATACGGAGTTTGGCAGCTAAATACAAAGAGCGGTTAATCCATCACCCTAACGAACTTACTCGCCAACTCACCATGGACCACTATGTGAGGCGACTAAAACGTCACCATATACTAGAGCTAGAAGACCGGCAGTAGCTCTGGGCAGCAGATGAGTTGATGCTTCCAATGGGCAGCCACTCCGCATGACAGCATCACAGAACAGATTTGCTCATAGTCTGAGGGCTGATTGCAAATACACACAGAAGAAAAACAAAAAATTAAATCTTCATGCATCATACAGGAACATAGGCGGACTTCATGCCTGAGGCATTCTCTACCAGTCAACCAAGGGTTGTGGAGAGATAACATGGCAGGTGCATAAAAAAAAAAAATGATAATTGAAGTAAAATTGAAAATAAACATAATTATATACTCGTATTATATTTAAAATAAACATACATATATATTTACATATACCTTTATATATATAAATTAATAGAAAGGTGATTGAAACGACTCTGCTAATGGTGTAGAAATTAATGCCGCAATTGCCGCTTTAATGCATATTGACTGCTCGCCGTCCTGATGTCGAGAGGAAGCGCATTTCAGAGAAGAATGGACTGACTATGAAAGGAAGAATGAATAAAATCAGAAGTATGAGAAGGACAAAGCAAGAGAAGATTGTTAGACGAACGCAGATTCCTAGCGTGTGAAGTACACAGATATTGAAAGTGAGGGATAAGATAAGAAGGAGGGGTGGGAGAGTTGAGTAGAGAGAAAAACGTGGACAGCGCATAAATTTCGCCTCTGCCGAATGGGCATCCATTTGAACTGAGATCTATAGCTCGACACATGGTCATATTGCCTCAGGGTGAATATGAACCAGATGCTGTTATTAAGGCGCCTATCAAGCTTATCCAGGAATACCGCGATCAGGTCAAAGTAGCACACGTCACCATATTCGATTATAGGGAAGATTAAAGTCTGCACAAGCATAGTCGTCAGTCAAGTTCATTCTGCTATCTTCGCCTAGATCTACCGCGATGTAGCCGGCCATTTGCCGGAACTCACAAGCTTGTTGATTTAGCCATGCGACAGACGTACATTCATGTAGGTATAATACCTTCAACGTAGCAACTTTCAGTAGGAACTGGAACTACAGAAGAAGAATGAAGGTTATATATAAACTAATATTCTAATGAGGTAATCCCAGACAGTTAATCCGATTCCGTAAATTAAGTCCCTGTCGGAAAAGGATTTACCTTGAACAATATCTGAGAGACGCCGGCAAAAAAAGACATAAAAAAACAAGATTTTTATATTTCACATCCACTCTCGCCAAGAAGTTAATTCGTAAGAAATTTTATACCGTTTCTGCTAACATATAGCGTCTACCCGGACACCAAAAGAGGCGTCATCACGCATTACTATTCATTTATGTAAAAGACGGAATGCCAGGAGTACGTTCTTAACTCTGCGACCTATACATCTTGAAGTTTAGTATGCAATGCGTGCACGTTGCCAAGCCCTGCCTTTCAACATTGAAATATGATGTCGCTTTAAAGGAATTGCTAGTTTCTGCCAACTCTGTAGAATTTTGTACTAAATATTAGTTAAAATTGCTTTTGCCAATGCAGGGTAATGGCCTATTATCGTACACTTTGGAAATAAAATTAATTCAAGGATCTTCACGATTATTTTGATTTTCCACCATCAAAATTTATTGGGAGTCAACATAAAATGTCTTCATATTCTATCGGTAAGCAGCATGCAGCAATCCGAAGCCTGAAATGAGATTGAAAGATTTCATTTGTCTGTACTTTATCAAAATCACCCGCCGCGCAGGTAGAAAACAAAATAATTTAAGATCCAAAATGTTTGTTCCCCTTTACAACCCCTTCTAAAGCCATAGAATGAGACATAAGAATCTTCATAAAAATGAAAAATTTATTCCCCTTCTCTTAAAGACACATTGCTTCAATGTTCACAAGACAAAATGATGCCATGAACGGTAAGCATTCATAAACCATGAATGTTTTATGATTATAACCCCCTTACAGCGTAGAGTAACTGGGATATTGATATAGACCAATATAAATGTTGGTTACAAGGATAGACAGACTGTATTTACTTTATTCTACACTAAAATTGTAACACATCATACTGTTTTATAATATTCTTCATTAAAGATATTGATTACTGGTAAAATGGGGTGAATAGAAATCGCGGGGTGAATGGAAACAAATCTGGGAGTTTATTATTTTGGTCTCAAATTTTTCTTTAGTTGATTATCGTACATTTAGTTCTACGATTTATTAAACGGCAATATTTTTCCATTATACGGCTAAACCCTACAAATTTTGATAGTTACTACTCTAATTTGGCCATCACGGCCTGGGTGGACTGCGCTAATCACGCCCCTAGGCCATACATTACGTGGCTGATTCTCTTCTAAGATAAGAACCATGTCTCCCACTTTCACGGGTGGCACTTCTTGAAGCCACTTCTGTCGCTTTTGAAGAGTGGGAACATATTCTTTGAACCAGCGTCTCCAAAACATGTCCGCCAGGGCCTGAGCTTTAACCCACGCTTTCCTACTGGTTAAATCTGATGCATCAAATATACCCAACGTGGATGCACCGGTAGCTGTACCTATCAATAGATGGTTTGGTGTAAGAGCGATGGGTCGGTCGGGGTCCGTACCTACAAAAGTTAACGGCCTACTATTTATAGTCATTTCTACCTCAGCCATCAATGTAAACAATAATTCTTCTTTAGGCACCCGCGCCGACAATGTGACTTTAAGTGCGGTCTTTACTGAGCGGACGAGAAGCTCCCAGCACCCACCCATGTGCGGCGCCGCGGGCGGGTTAAATTGCCAAGAAATACCCTTAGTTACTACATAATCCCTTATCTTTTCGCTCTCCATTGCCTGAACGGCGGCTTTCAGCTCTGCATCAGCACCGACGAAGTTAGTGCCTCTATCGCTGAACATGATAGTGGGTTGTCCACGGCGAGCTATCAATCGTCGGATTGCCATTATGGCCGAATCAGCAGAGAGCGAAGCTGCGAGTTCTAAATGGACACCACGAGTAACAAGGCAAGTAAAAATAACGCCCCATCTTTTTTCACGTCGCCTTCTTATGGAAACTTCCATTGGACCAAAATAATCTACCCCACAATGAACGAAAGCTCTTCAAGTGATGTGGAGCACCGCACTTATCACATGGTTTCGAGCGGCACCGATAACGAGAATGGGTTGTCACCAAACACTTAAAGCATAACTTTCTGTCCTTAACAAAGTTCCACTTATCCTTTTCACTTTTGTTCATGAACAAGTCGCACTCGGTTAACCGGTGACCCGCACTTTTACACAACGCACATACACTAGTTTGCGACGACGCACTTTCTTCACTGGTGATGTGTACCCGGTGAGCAGGATCTCGCCGATGCGTCGATTCTTGGCGCCCGGCGCGCGCCCCATACATGGCGGCGCGGGCGCCAGAGGGATTGGCAGGAGCGGTGGTCCGGTTTCGATTACTCTGCTCGGTGTTTATGTTTAGTGGCAGGTAACAAGCCGACGCCCGTGACAAGTGACTTAGAAAGTCGAGCGGCATATTTATATTCGGTGATACTCGAAGATCTTCTTTGCTGTCGACGTTTCTCGCCATGACGAACTCGCCGTATTGCGCTCGTTGCACGTGTGTTAATTTACCCAGGATCTCGTGCGTAAGTTAAGGGTTGTTGATATATCCCTCTGCTTTAATGTTTCTCAACATGTACACGCAATTTCGTACGACGCATGTCATGTTTCGCAACTCGACGCCGCTATTGGATACTCGCGGTAAACTCCTTATTTTATTTAGCGCGGTATCTAGAAGTAAGTTAGGATGTCCAAACTCTTCTTCCAGGGTTTCAATGACGACGGTTGGGTCGGTCCCGGTACGCAGCAGGCCTTCGACGGCATACTTTGCCGCGCCTCGGAGTGACGCCTGAAGTCGCACGGTGTTTTCGAACTTGCTGTACATGGACGCGGTAGCTTCAAATGCGCGTCGAAAAGCCATCCAGTCCACTGGGCTACCATCAAACACGGGGAGATCATAATTTTGTCTCGGACGTTTATTCATACATGTGATTATAGCGTCGGCTAGGTGCATGATATCGGAAGGTGCGGCCCCACCGCACCTTCCGCCGGTGTTTATGGTCGCGGGCGGAGCAACAGGCGCACATTTTGAAGGCGGGCAGGAGGACGCCGCAGGTGCATATAACACGTGGGCACTGGTTGCGGTATGCGGCGCATGTGCGAGCTCACGTGGGCGCTCTCGAGCTATGCCGTCGGTTGAACACGTGCCAGCCGGTGCGAGAGGCGCTACATCATCGCGTTCGCAGGGGGAATCACTGGACCTAAGCCACTCAACCACGTTGTTGCTACGGTGACTATAAACACTCGGAGCGCAGTGTTCCCCTTCATCTTCCTCGATCTCGGCGATCTCCAATGCCAGCTTCTTTCTTATCAGCTGTTCCTTCAACTTGGCGAGCTCCTCTTCGGCCCTGTATTCTGCTGAAGCACGGCAGCGCAGCGCTTCGCGGGTCTGACGGCTTGATCTAGACCGCACAGACAAGCATGCGGTATTTCCTTCACCACGTGGTACTGTGGGAACACACGTGTTGTCGTGTTCCAGGGCTTCGTGGCTACGGCTGCTCGCTCTCGACCTGGATAACGCACATGTGGCAATTTCTTCACCACGTGTAACAATAGCGATATCCTCTCCAGGTCGTTGCTCGACTCCAGCAGCTTTGCTTCGTGTGACAACGCCAGTAATTTGGTTTTCCATTATAATCCGGCTCGATAGGACCAATTTTGCGATTAGGACCGGATTATTTTAAACACAATGGAAACTTAATACCAAATTACTGGCAAACTTGTATCATTTATTTTACACACATAATAATACTACTACTACAGATACACAAAACAAATTACAGCTACTTACATGTTACGCGGAGAAGAGCAGAAGTGAAAGAGGCCGTTGCACCCGCGCGCAATGGTTTTGTTCCATCCGCTTTCACCCCTCTCGGCCAATCTGACGCGAATGGCTGCGTTACAGGATTGGTCAACCGTTGGCGAATCCTGGCGCATTACTTTGCCATTGGTGCGACTCATGCGCGCGCAAAGTTAACGGGAAACAAGACAATGGTTTACAGTTAGGACATAACAATAGCTTAAAGACAAACACACACAATGGTTTACAGTTATAACGTTACAATAGCTTACAGATAAAAACACACGATACTGTACAGTTAAACATGACATAATAATATTCTATAATGAAATGAGTTGCCTACAACCATTCTTCAGTTTAATCTCCTTCAAAATTTATATAATTGGATAGTAAAGTTTCTCATCTCTTAGTGATACAAAGAAAGTATAAATATTTAATGATTTTGTTCGTATTTCTGTTAAAATCAGGACACTTGTACTTTTTGCCTGTATTCGAGGTGAATAGATCCGGTCAATAGATACGGAATAGATACGAGTGAGGGGTTAATAAAAACGAGAAAGGGATCTATAGAAACATAATTTTCAGGATTGTCAATCGAGGACTAATTTAAAAAATGTAAAGTGTTTTCGGCGATTTTCAAATAAAATGTTAAATTTAGATATTTTCTATCCTCATTGGCTTTGGCTTTGTATTTTTTTATTTCTATAAACCCCTCTCTTGTATCTTTTGAACCCAGTTTCAAGGTTAATAGAAATCGCCTTGTTTTATCTATTTTACAAATAATTCACATGTTTTCACAAATTTTAAGCATTCGTATTTGGTAAAATACAACGCGACTCGCAATTTCACAATGCATTAATAACAGCTTGCATACTAAATATCTGAAAAAATCAATGTGAAAGTTGAAAGTTGTGCCTATTCACCCCATTTAACGGTATTGTTTAAAGACTTACTTAGGCCCACTTGCGCCACCCTGGGTTAGCTTACTAATTCCGAGTTAGTAGCTAACACGGCGAATAATGAATGACATATTTGTAGACACCGACCGAAGGTTTGGATTAAAAAAGTCTAGTTTCAGCCTTAGCTCCGGTTTCGGCCACACTGAAACTCAGTGTTCGTGAATTGTCGTGCGTCGTTCGGCTAACTCGTAGTCGCTCCGAGAACTCCTCAGTAACCGTCGCACATACGGGTATTTGATACAAAAAACTGGCCAAAAGTCATTTTTACAAAAGTAACCGCGCAGCTATCCTTTGTTATGTTTTAACAATGGGACACTCTATTCATTAAGAAACCGGTACCCAGAAGGGGCTAGAGCGCTCCATGCGCCCTCAACGTCAGTCGGAACTCATCTGTTGTGCTAGTGACACGTTTGTTTTCTCGGCGCTCGCAAATTTCAATTGCTGTTTAAGACTAATCATACTGTTGTGTTTAGTGCAAACCCCAAAAACCATCATGGAATCTTCAGGCACAGGTATGAACTTTATTTTGAATCTATTGTGCTACTGTTAGGATCACTTTTTCATTCTTTAATTGTACCATAAAGTCATGAGTATTTTTATGCAAAAAAAAACACGTAAAATAGGTTTCCTTCGTCAAATTAAGTATCAGATAAACATACTTAAGCTAAAGTTTATACATAATCGTGTTCTTTGAACCTTCTAGATTTCATATCAAGAGAAAAACCTTCCGCCTTTTCCGCCCCTATGAATTATAGCCTCTGAACAAAAATAGGTTTTTTTCGAAAAAAAAACAGTTACAGTTTGTACATAGCTTTTCATTTATGTATTTTGTAAGGTTATGTAAAAAGTAAGCGTTATTTTTAAATCATTGTGTATTTTTAAATGCTTTTTTTATTAGTTATTGTACAAATAAATCACCATAATGCTTGAAATAGAAAATAATGTTTTATTTTATTTCGATTTTATTTCACACGTAAGTCCCTTTGGAGAAAAGGGTATAGAAATGATTGGGTTATACTAAAATTAATATGAAAAATAACTAGGAGGCACAATTGACCCAAAATTACCAAAAAAAAGGTTTTGGCCAGTTTTTTGTATCAAATACCCGTATGTGCGTCGATACCAAGTTAGCCTCCTGGATGATAAGACTAGGTGGCGAGTTCAAAAGAATGGGCTGCCTCAAGGTAGTGCACTGGTTCTACTACTGTTCAACACTTATACCAAAGACCAACCAGCGAACCCTACCACGGTTCGCTTCCTGTATGCAGACTTAGCATTAACCTGCAAAGCCAATAATTTTGAGGCGATTAAGATCAAGCTTTCCACCGCCCTTCCCGATCTCAGTCATGATTATGCTGAGAACGCTCTCAACATGCGCATGACTGCGTTTTTGAAGGATTAGGTCCATTAAAAACCCAGTCTTGCGCCTTTCACCTTCGTAACAGGCAAGCGGGCCGAACACTTAACATCTCGTGGTAAGGGGTTTCAATCATCCACAGCCCCCATCCAAAATATCTGGGTATTATACATTGGACTGGCCCCTAAACTATAGGATGAACTGTGAGAATGTTAAAACTGAAGGTTCATTCTAAGAACAGCCTAGTGCGCGTCCTTATATCTACCAGATGGGGCGTCTCCCCAAGTCCTGCAAACAACTGCAATGGCGCTTTGCTTCTCCGTTGGTGTATATGCATGTCCAGTATGGAGTCGCTCCGCCCACTCCAACCTGGTGGATACAGCTCTTAATGGGACGGATTTTTACTAGCCGTCTCAAATCTACCCCGGTACGAATGCTGTATCTACAAATCGGCATCCCCAGAAATTCGCAGGACTATGGCCAGCCACATAGAAAGCTGCCTCGGAGACTTAAAAGCCGAAAAAGTTCCCTAGCATGCGTGGGCCTATCCCATGATAACACTATCTCGGAGAGATCCGACCTTTGGCAAGAGAAGCTCATGTCTCCTGACCATTTTATCGGGTTACCGGAGAGCCTTCTGTCTGGGCACGCGTTGCCATGGCTGACCTGGAAAACTCTAAATAGACTCCGCACTCAGCTCGGTACCGATGTCCAGATTCGTGGCCTCTACGCATGGCATGTTTCACAGTTCGTCCTGTATGCATGCTCTGTAATCTGTACATGTGGCTGAATATTGGCTAAAATATAACATGAAAATAGTATTTGCTATCGACACGCTAAGAAGAAGAAGCCTAGATTTAAGTATACAATATAATTTTTTCAATATATTTAAGATTCGGTTTTTGTTTCGGTTTCGGCCAAAATTGAGCCAAGGCCGAAAGATCAGTTTCAGTTGGACACTACATATTTGTTATTTAACTTCGTGCTAGCAACTAACTCTCAGTTAAGATTTGGCGCAAGTAGGCCTTAGAATGCGTTTGAATAATATTTGTGGGTAGGCCACAGGAATTAAGCCGCGGGATAAAGGTGCCTGTAAACTGCCCTGTGAATAAACAATTTGGACCCTATGCAAGGGGCATAATATGAATCTACACTATAGCCATCGTCCTAACTTACTCTGTAGCCACTCACCTCCACAAAATACAAAGGATTAGTTTTCATCCCGCGCGCTTTACTTAATCTCTGTCCTCTGTCCATTCTGCATAACTAATCTTTATCAAAAACCTTTTTTCCTTACCATCTTATCTAATTATACAGATGCAAAAGTGACTTTCTTTGCCACGCTTGCAAGACGCCTAAATCACTGAACCGATTTTAAAGAATTTCGGGTCAGAAATAGATGGAACCCTAGAAATGATTATAAGCTCCTTTTTGTATTAAACTGCGAAGCGTGAATTTTATATGAAATTTCTTATTATTTCGTCCGATTTGCTTACTTACAAAGTACCAAAGACTCACACTATATAAGCAAGTCTTTAACTAAAGACAGAGGTCTCTGGACTCTCGGGGAAGCGCTCGTCTTAATTTTACTTCTAGGATTAATGACGCTTATTTTAAACGACATTTTGTTCTTTAATAAGTACTGGATTTTCTTCTGGAGCTGTGTCAGTGATAATGAGGTTTAGGATTTTAAATACTTTTGTATTAAATGCTATTTGAAAGGCTGCTGGGATTTCTAACGCTCTCTCCAGCTTTAACGGTATGTTGCAGTATAGGACGCGGGTTTTTTGGGGACAGCGATCCAAGTATCTATCTTTAATCTATTAGTATAGATAGATCTTGATTAAAAACATGGCGTTAATTGACATTTTTGTTTAAAAAAAAGGAATTAAAGTTATAAAGCTGGCAAACATTTTTTACGAATTAAAAAATACATAGTTTATTTATCAGTTTTCAACGAAGAGGGCAGTAACCGCTATTGCCATGCTAAAATGAAATACCTATAAAAATCGTTTTTTTAGGGTTCCGTACCCAAAGGGTAAAAACGGGACCCTATTACTAAGACTCCGCGATCCGTCTGTCTGTCTGTCACCAGGCTGTATCTCATAAACTGTGATAGCTAGGCAGTTGAAATAAAATACCAAAAACAGAATAAAATAAATATTTAAGTGGGGCTCTCATACAACCAACCTTGTTTTTTTGCCGTTTTTTCGATAATCGTATGGAACCATTTGTGAGCTTATGTAATTTTTACCATGATATTATATGATGGTTGAGCTGAGTGGTGCCAATCCATGCCTCATGTTCGTGAACGGGCGCCATCAGTTGGGATGTGTCATAACTTGGTTGCCTCGTATTTTGAGGTTGTTTATTTTCTCTAGACGCTTTTACTTGCACGTCTTATTACATTGTTCTCACATTTATGTGTAATTTTCCAACAAGGATGATGTAACCAAATACTTTTAATTGAAACTTATTGATAAAAATAGTATCCGTGGAGTTTATTGCACATTCTTCTCCATAGAGACCTACTGAAGCTTGCGAATGTGCAACTATATTCATCTTTCTTTTTTGTTTTCAATTCATCGACTTACATATGTTTAGCAGGAGCAGCCCATCATCTGAAGCCGTACTCTGACGTATTTTGACAGTGCAGTACATTGGAACCAAGATCGTTTTGTAACGACATGGTAAGTACCAAGTTTATGGGAATAAGTTCGCCGCTTATTATAATGATGGGTTTTATCTTGCAAATCTAAGAACAATCACCTACATAGGAAGGTCCAAAAGTAAGTGAAAAAGTTCTTATAAAGTAGATATATTTCAAGGAAAATATTTCTCAAACTCCTGGACCTCCCCTATTATGTGTGCCCGTAACACTACACAGGAAAGATGAAATGCCATATTAACAAACTACCCATAATTCTTCTGCAAAATTTACACTATGGATGCAGCTCTCTCCCTCACCTCAAAACAGTTTCAATAAAAATCCGATTAATTGGGATTATCTGGGATATTGAAACCGAAACGAAATCTCTGTGGACTGTAAATGCATTTTCCCTGCACTTGTATCTTCTATCCGCTCTAAAACGAATATCGAAAATTGTTGTCAAACTAAATTGTTTCCTCCAATAGCATTCACGCTTTTGGAAGTAAACTGAACACACAATTTTGTAGTAGGAATACCTATTTCGGTGTAGCCTGTTTATAGGTATTTTGATATCAGCTTCCAGTCTTAACTCTCCTTGAAATCCCAGTAATTGGTAACACGATATAACTTGCAAGACTATGAAAGATTTCAAAGCTTCTGACTAGATGCTCACCTATCCATGGACTAACCTCGACAAGTGTTACTTAAAACTATGTCCAATCCGGCTCGAAGGACCAATGTTAGCTCGTGGATGAAATGAGTTGACTGTACTTTTTTAGAAGAATGGTTTAATGCCGTTATAATTACAATTTAAACTGATCCGGACAAAAGTTGAGAGTTGAGGAAGAGGTGTCGACTGGTGTGGTGGAGTCCGTGGTAGCGAGTGTCAGCCGAGCTGCGCTCTCACATACCAGTGCGTCACGCAGACGTGTGTGCAGCGTAGACAGCGAGTTCCGGACGTCCGAAGTATTGAGTTGAATTCGCAACACCTAAACTGGGGATCGAACTCAAGGACAGTTAGCATAATCAGCAGTAGTGCTAGACTAGACCGAGGCAGTTAATATGAGCAGATCTGAAAACGGCAACCCGCAATTAGGAAGTGTCGTGATTGATGCTCTTGCCTTCTCTGTATAAGAAGAGACCTTTGTCTCGCAGTGGGACATGAAAACGCTGTTATTACTAATCCTATTTAGGCCGTGCCCGCGGCAACGTTCCCGTCAGGCGTCAACTGCCTACCCAACCCTACTTACCTTCCCAGCTAACCTAATTGCCTGCCTATTTACTTGTCCTACCTACCAATTTTTTTCCTAGGTTCATTCTTTCACGGAGAATCCTAAGACCGCCATTCAGAAAATGACGTCAAATGCACAAAGCCATCTATTGAATATTATGGAGTTCAACTGTCCGAGTGTCTGAATAGCGTGTGTTGTGATATTTTATTTCTTGAACACTTTAAATTCATCTATCTTTTGATCGAGTAAACCGATTGCGATGAAACCAAAACTAAGTAATACTAAGTTACGCACAATTTGTATGTATGAAAGTTATCGTCATTGGTTTCGTATATTTTACGTATGCGTGCACAACTAAACACACAAACAGACAAAACATCCAAAAATGCTGGAAATAGGTTCTTCTGTTGGTTATCCTTTAACATCCCGGCTATTTTTTTGGAAATATTTTCGATGTACAAAAACGACTTCTACAGAATGATTAGCAACAATGCTCGGCCTGGGAATAGAATATGTTGACCACTGGACTAAGCCACGAGGCGGCTTTTAAATCACAAAGTAGCCGAGACTATTGCCAAATTGTGGTATTCTTGGTCAAAGTTTATTTACCAAAGGTTTATACTTAGTTACAATATACAAATAGCAACAGGTCTCCTTTACAAGAGACCGCAGAACTATCAAATGGGTTTAGTTAATACCTCGCTTCTCTCAGTTAAGTTTTAATTACAGGTACTCGTATGTAAGCAAGGTTGCAAAGCACTCAACATTTACTCGCTTTTAAAATGTTCTTACATTTAAATTCTTTTACTTGAATCTAGGACGGGATGGTTTTAATTTAGGCCAGGGTAGCAGTATGCTTCAACGTAAGAAAAATAAATAAACACTACTCAGGAAGAACTAATTCTTTGTCTAGCTTTCAGGGGTGAAAGTACTCATGGTTATATTAACTTTTACTATGGGATCAAATCTGATTTATGACAAAAAAGGCTTGTTGCTATTATTTCTGAAAATCATCGGTACCCTCCGTAGAGATGAGTCCGATATCATGTCACATGTTAAAATCATCGATATTTTAAAATCATTTCATCATGCAATGACAACGACAAAATCATCAATGCTTTTAAATCATTACTCGAATCGAATGACAATTAATTGAATGCGAACTTCGGTGATTCGGACACGGACGGGCCATGGACGGGCCGTTTCGCTCGGCCCCGCTCGGGTGTGCTCGGTCACAATGCGCAGCGAATTATCTTGTAGCAAATATCACTAATGAAAACAAATTGATGATTTCCATGATTATAAATCAATACATATATACACTGACATGAATGTCGCAAAATAAGAAAAAATAATTTCGCGGGCTAACTCACAAAGTCGTCCCATGCCTAGCCTACTACTAAATAACAAATGATAAAGTCACTAAGCCTTTACACCGTTCCGCGATCATTTCAGCATCTACTCAACTCATTACTCATAATTGAAGTGCCGTGGCCCGTGATGTTGTGCTTAAACAAAAATCATTGATGATTTTGTCATTGTTCCCGTCATCGATATTTTTTTGTCATTGTCACGCAGTCATTGATACAGAAAAATCATCACTCAGCCCATCTCTAACCCTCCGGCACATTTATTTTGCGATTACGCCCTTGGTCACGTAATACATACGAGTTCTCTACCGGTGTTCAGGGCTCCTGAAAGATGAATCTCCTGACTATACTCGCCGTGTCCAGGAGTACCGCTTTCTGGATCGAGCCAGCTGCCCAACGAGAGCCTCCTCATGTGTTTGTCGAGGCTCTTGGCTATTATGCCATTGGCCGTCACGACTACCGGCACAATGACTGATGTATTCACATCCCACATATCGACAACCTCGCGAGCCAGATCAAGATAATTACTTTTCTTATCTCTCTCAGCCTTCACGAGATTCTCGTCATGACAATCACCACTACGTCATGCTTATTGGCAATAATAGTCCTGTCAGTGATGACATACCAATCCCAATACAACGTGACATTGCCATTTTCGAGAACTGGGTCGAGCACATACTTATATTAAGGCACTTCCGAGTCCACAAGATTTAATTTAAGAGCTAGTTGCTGATGGATAATCCTGGCTACAAGGTTGTGTCCATGCAAATATTCTTCGTTAGCTAGACTAGAACAACCGGAGAAAATGTGACGGATGGGTTTCCCCGGCCGGTGACATGCCCGACAGTTGTCAACCGTGCCGTCCTTACCATATATTTTCGGTAGTTGTTCCTCATCATAACTTTGTCCATAATCGCTAAGACAAAACTTTCGGTTTCCTCGAAAAGGTCACCAAATTGCACATATACGAGGACATATATAGTTATGGACATATATAGAAAAAAGGCTTGAGTGTACTCCTCCCCATGAAACTACAGAACGCGATTATATCGAACCTGCCACGATCTTTACATATTCCTTTTGCTTCCTTATATTCATACATTGGTCTCGTACGCCTGTTATGACTACCTTCTGAAATATTGCAGAATGATTTCCATTTCCATTTGACAAGAGACCGGCCACTGTATAGTAGCCGGTCACTTGTCAGTTTATTCGGTTTTAAAATCTCTTTTTCATTATTATTTTACTTATTAAAATACGAGTTTATGAAATCTTAACTTAAGAACTATGCCAAACAAAACTGTTTTCACGGTTTGTCTTTGGGAACGGATCAAACAGTATTAAAAATAAGGTTTAATAATGCGGACACTTAATTTTCACTTATAGAACTTATAAAATAACTAACAATAATATCTTATCTTATGAAAAGTTAAGAGAGTAAATATCATATCTTATATCATATGACCCATATCTTATAAAACTATTTAATTACTTATTTGCTAACTCTCCCTCCACAATCTGCAAACCACTTTTCTAAGAATATCATTTACAAACTCCTGAAAAAGAACTGCTTAAGTGATTTGGCAAATTTACCTTTTATTGCCTGACTTCTTATATCAGTAAGCAACTGGTTGTGAAGGTAGGGTACTCTTTAATATAGCGTTCGGTCGCCAAAATAATTCCTTATTCTAGGTACATCATATTTACCTGATACCATCCTCGTTGCGTGGTTATGGGTAACTAGCGAGTGACGCTCCCAGCTGCCATGACTGTTAACCAGAAGTAGGTATTTATGTTTTAAGCTGATAGGGAGAATTTTGCAAATTTTAAATAACTAAATAAAATCATCTTTACATTTGTTTTTAGTTTTATTACTTACTAATAGTTTTAAAAATCTGATTTGTTGTGCTTCAAATTTATCTAAGTTACTTTTGAATTGTGAGTCCATAGCAGTCGAGGGCGTAACAACTAATTGTAGATACAGGCATTTTAGGGTATTACTTGGTACTTTAAAGCTTAGATGGAAGAATTTACCGAGTAATATTCTAAGTTTATTACTCAAGTACTCAATGTGGTTTGACCACGAAAAGTTATATATAATATGCGCCGATATGTTACACATTTATCTCGTAAGTAGGTTTACAATTACAGTTAAAATAATTATTATAACAAGCTCTATGTTATTATGCTTTAGTATTGTGTCCGGCAACTAGTAATACATACTGGCATGCGATTTCGCTCGCTCACTTCAGCTCCCGTCGGCACTTGTCCTAACGCCGACGGTCAGCGAGTAGCGAGTAAAACATTTTCACGCTGGCGAAGACACGGGCAAGAAGCTAGTTTTCCATAAACTTACGGAAACACCCAATGATCGTCCTAAAAATACAATAAGACTTAAAAATAAAATTTTGGTCAGTCCACAAAAAATAAGAACTTTCAAGGAAACAAAATCTAAGTAGAATTTGAAACAGTCGAAGTCAGTGTGGCATGAAATGTACAAATTACAGAAGAATAAAAAAGAGACAAGAAGATAAAGTTCTTTTTATTTTGCCACGAGAGCATTAAAGAAAACCTCCGAGTGGATGGTTTCGCACTGGACTGGAAACTCGCTGCATTTCTCGGGCGTTATTTTTTTGTGACACTCAATATAATTAATAGTTCTTTCAACACAAGCATAACATCACACCTGTTCATCCAAGGAGCAATGGCAAAGTGACATCAACACTTCACCATAAGTTCTGTTTAAGTCCCAAGTAACGGGGGCAAGCAACGCGGTCGAAAATTCAGAATCCGGGCTACCAGTGAAAAATCTAGAAGGAATAATTCAATAACATTTGTAGTGTATCTATCTCACTCGCACGTTCGCTTTGTCATCCCCACTTTCCCCAACACAGACATACAAAATCTCGTGCGCACTGCGTCATTATTACGAGAGCTGTTGGCGAGAGTAGACGTGTTGAAGTGTGGTCATTTAGTGCGTGTACAAGCCTGTGAATTGCCTTATACAACCGGTCACTACAATCCTTATCCTAATTCTGGAATAGAATCCTCCTCCTCATGTTCGGTATTAGTACTTAGCGTAAAATCTAAAGTCAACTATAACCGTAAAAAAAAACTTTATAATCACAACCAGATTGGCCGAACTGCAAGCACAATTTAACTCCCTTAAACCTTGCTGCAGTTTATCCACGAAATCGGCAATATATCACGAAATGACTCATAAAATATACAGTTAGGTCTAGTAAAACTGTATTTTTAATGTCTGCGTCACGTTGTTCGAAAGTAATAAAAACTAAAACTACTAAATACTACCGTAAAAGTACGTCACGCGATTTTCAAGTCATAAACATAACATTGCAGTGAGCTTAAAGCTCAATTCCACGTTTTATTTTTGCAGAATCCTTCCTTTTGTTTCTCAGAAGTCCACAAACTTGTCTTTGGTGTCGTAAAAGGCGAAGATTTTTATTATGGTGTGAGTTTCCTTCCATGTAAAGATCGTCGCACATTCATGATAAAAATTTCAAATAAACAACGCCTTTATTTCGTAGAAAAAAATACGTGTGGTGTCGCGGGACCCCCCGTCTGGAACAAAGTTCCTCACTATTTCACCAAAAATAAAACAATAATCAGACAATGTAACCCACGTATGAATTAAAAAATTACAAAAAAATATTCAATTGAAAACAAAAAGTTTTAATAAAATTGTTAGTAATTTGTAAACATTTTTTTTAACAGTAGTATACTCTAACCATCAGAAAAAACAAGTATAGCGGCAAGCGCTTGACGATAATATCCGAACTACGCTGGATGGAACTGAAAGTCTCGACAGGGGGCATAATAATGCTTATTCGTAACATGACAATTCGGACTACCAGATAACTCATATCGCAAGCTGAGTTAAGAAAATTCCTTCCAAAAAGGTAATATTCATAACGAACAGATTCGCTTGATCGTAGTGAAAACAATCTGTTGCGATTGTTATTTATGCCTTCTCCGTATGGGAAGAGGTCTTTATCTGCAGTGGGCCTGTTACAGCCTTAAGTATAAGCTAAAAAATATTATTTTTTTGAAAGATTTTCGTTCAGCAGAATACGACAAGTACATCAGCCATGTTATCTCTTCTCCACTCTTGGTTGACTGGGAGAGAATGCCTTAGGCATTAAGTCTGCATTTGTACCTTTGTAGATAAAGTCTAATAAATAAACAAGATGTCATTCACTTACCTTCAAAACGATATTATCTCAGTACATCTTATACAATTTCAAAATAAAAAAATATCTTACTAATAAATCGGCTAACAGCTGCTCTCCATTTTATATTTTTTCAACGTCCGCCACGTTTTAAATACCCAGTGCGTTTAAAGGAACATATCCAAAAAACTCGCGATTATTTCTTGGTCACTTAACTGAATATCAAAAGCTTTGTTACAGATTTTGTTGCTGAAATTGAAATTCAAGCGGTGTCGAGCCAACGACAAATTAAATTGTTCAGGCTACTACTGAAATATGTCTGACTTCAACTTCAATCGAAATATATTTACGAGTGCAGAAATCTTATTTTAGTTTAAAATGTTTTAGGGTTTTTTTTTATAGGTTTAAGGTACATTTTAGGGCTATGACAACGATTGTTTCATTTTGAAATTAAAATATTTATTATACCTATACTTTGGTTCTAAATCGTTTTTGTCACCCTGTATACTTAACTACTGAAGGTAATCAAAGTACCATTCTATCAACGATGACGATTGTTGTAAGATTAAAAAACCGGCCAAGTGCGAGTCGGATTCGCTCACGAAGGGTTCCGTGCCATTATCGCAAATAAGGGCAAAAAGATCACGTTTGTTGTATTGGAGCCCCACTTCAATATTTATTTTATTCTGATTTTAGTATTTCTTGTTATAGCGGCAACAGAAATACATAGTCTGGCTATCACCTGGTGTAAGACGGACCGCGGAGTCTTAGTAATAGGGTCCCGTTTTTACCCTTTGGATACGCAACCCTAAAAAGTAGGGTATTAAGGCACTTGTCCCACCGCCGACGAGTAAGCGATTAACTATCGACTATTTTCTCGCTGAAGAAACGAACAAAGTATATAAGATCCCGTGTCAATAAAAGATATACTTATAGTAATAGTTAATCGCTGGATGTGTACCGGCGACTACTCTCTCACCATAAGTTTATCGCAGCGACAAGAACTATCAAAGTTATATTCGCTGAGCGATGCCCGCTTGGCGGTCAGAATTCACGCCGAGAGACCAACCCGCGAACATTTCTTCCTACAGTGCAGCCGCCTCAAGTGAATGGTGCGAGTAATCGCCCGTCGCACAATACCACTTACTTATAGCCGAGCGACAAAACTATCGAAACTACACACTAGTTACCCGCTGCTCGCCATCTCCTTTTTAGTATCTAGCTTTACTCGCTATTTGCTGATCGTCGGCGGAGGTACAAGTGCCTAACATGCGCTGCCGAAATGTATTGTGCTCATATATTTTGACTTTTTGAAAATCGCTATCGCTGATAGATTTTCACGTTGTGTAGATGCTTATAAGTTTGTAAATGTTGACTGAAGTGCTTGGTATGCTTATAAATAGAATAATATTGTACATTACCAAGACATTGACACTGATTTAAAAGCGACAAAGGAAAAAATATCGAAGATATATGATATCTACCAACCCGCACTGAACCCATATGGTGGATTACAGCCCACTCCTTATTAGAAAAATTTTGTGTTCCAGCAGTAGTGTATTATTTAAGTGGTGTACAATAAAGTATATAATAAATAATAATAAAATAATAGAAACATTAGGAGGTGATTATGCAAGCACACAACATATAGTTAAGCTGACTTTTGACGCAAAATAACTTTACTGGGCCACAGTTGCGACACAAGTGTACTTTATCTACAAAATATTATTATAACTTACGTATAATAAAAGCAACGACACCACTCATTTCACTTCACCCAAAGAAGCTAAAAAAGCTGAAACACAAAATTAATTTATTCCCTGAAACATTTTATACGAAAAGAAATTATAACCCGCATTCCAGTTTTACATTTTACTGTTACGCTCATTGTAGTTTAAACTATGCAAAGAAGCAAAAAGTTCAATTTAAATTGGAGTTTATGATGCCATTCTTGTAAAACATACGAGTATGCATGAAAGTGTGAGTGTAACTGTAGACAGTTCCGAAATTCACATTTTACTAGTTTCCCCATGACCTACAACCAGAAGTTCGAAGAATAGTATTGTCTATCAATCCGAACGCGGGCCCATCAAGTGGCGGGTCCATGGAGTGGGCTGGAACCCACCACGTGATAAGCCCGTGTGCGGATTGGTAGACGACACTATTCTTCGAATTTCTTCGTCCCAGAGAGAAGAGGCTTGCGTTCCAGCTGTGGGAACATTATCGGTTATTTTTCTAAATATCCAGGTCATGGTCACATGAGTGTCTATCCGAATCCGTTCACCCTTAACGCATGATTGAAACATCTAGACAAGTACCCTTATGGCTATTGTAGTTTAGACGTTTGATGTCGGACTCTGCCGCAGCGGTGCGGGCCATACAATTAAAGGTCCGTTTATATCTACAGACATTGAGCGTGTCAGACACTTTCCGGGACAGACACCGACAGACACCGTATATTTACATCTGAGCGTGCCAGACACGTGCTAGGACAGACACCGACAGACACCGTTTATTTACATCTGAGCGTGCCGTGTCAGACATCGACAGAAAAAGGACAAATCGACAGGTAAAGGTAACATAAGACCGAAACCGTGCAGAGCACGGTTCCGGTGCTCTGTTCACACTGCCCGGTAGGTAGCTACAGACACGTACAGACATGAACCGTACAGACAAAATATTATTTCCGAGAATACTGGCCGCGCACGGCCGATGTCTGTTGGTGTATTCGCGGCCGTGTAACGATAGATATAAATATGTTAATAGACACTGTATAAAATAATATTATTTTGTCTGCCACGGCACGTGTCTGACACGCTCAGTGTCTATAGATATAAACGGACCTTTATACGTATACATTAAGAGCGCGGTTAGGCACCGGTGGCATGCACGCACGACAGCTGGAACACTAATTGTGTGCATAAAAAAAAAATCAACCGGCTGTGCGCAATACACAAAACGCACCGCAGCGGCGCTGCAGCAGTTCCAAACGTCTAAAATGAAAGAGCCCTTAGTATCCTGTGCCCGAAATCCAGGAAATGATTCACATGTGTTCCAAGTTTCATCTATGTTCGTTCAGTCGTTAACACGTTAAAAGATAACAAACAGACGGACAGAGTTACTTCCGCATTTGCAATATTATATGTAGTATGGAAGTAGGTGGTGGTGAGCAGTGGTGGCCCAGTGGTCACGGTCTCGACTTACGAGTTGTAGGTCGTGAGTTCGAACCCGAGCAGGCGCTTTACTTTGTGTAATTTATTTCATCACCACTGCTCTCAAAACGGTGAAGGAAAACATCGTGAGGAAACCGGCATGTCCTAGAACCAAAATTCGAAGACCTGTGACATCCACCAACCCGCACTGGGCCAGCGTGGTGGATTACGGCCCACTCCCTCTATGAGAGGAGGCCTGTGTCCCAGCAGTGGGAACTTTAAAAGGCTGATGATGTGATGGAAGTAGGATAGGTTACTAACGACAGAACAAATACAGCTTGTAAAATACGTACGTGACGTATTAAAACAATCTGCAACGCTAAAACAGTCGAGCTCTGCAATATTTATGTCAGTATATTCTAGTTTTACCTGAAACCCTTTACCTAGGGAAGCAAAACTAGTTTGGCAACAATAAAGTTTATATCACAGTACCGGTAACATATTTCTATGAAAGTGTAACGAAGGGAAGCTAGTCCTGCCATACTAAGTAGGAGCTGTGAGTGACGGGGAAGGCAGAAAGTCAACTCTGGTTGGTGAAGTGGTTTTATTTAGTTTGACATAACATTACACGATGTAACATCACGCCTGTGTTTCTCGAAAGGCAGAAATGCACTTCGGTAGCACACCAAAATTTCGCCATAACTCCATTTGAGGATAACATAACATATCATTTAAATAAGAACATTTTACAGCCCGTTCAACCGATTTTTACTACCATTGCGTTGGTGATATGACAAATGGCAGCTGTAGTAAAAAGTTGGTTTTGGTAACAGGTTTATGCTTTTCACGCCATCCTTATGTTTACGGGATTGAACTCAAAATCGGTTGAACGGACTATAAAAAAGGGTTGTAGAAAATTCTAAAGCTATTTCAAATGGATTATAGCTATGTTTAAGTGCCATGAAATAGAGGGCGACCCTATTGCCATCAAGCGGGCACGTATCCAGTCCCCGGGCTGCTACTGAGAGATTCTACATGGTAAACCCCAATAACTCTTTGGCCGACCCGGGCATCGAACCAAGAACCTTATGCTTCGACCAAAGAGGCGATTTTAAGTTTGATAGTACACAGCAATCCAAACGTTTTGGAATACCTTAAGCTTAAGATTGGAATTCTCTGCCAGTGTCTATGTTTCCTGATAGCTGCAACCTGGATATCTTTAAATCAAGAGTGGGTAGGCTACTTCTAGTCTAACGTGTTCTATCCGTCCACCATATCATCGCTTACGTTCCCATCAGGTGAAATAGTGATCCCACCTTAACCCCGGTATCTAGACAGTAGCACGAGCAATTAAAATGTACAATTCTTGACAATTTTATTAAACTAGGACACATACACCGAGCTAATTACGACAACACAAGTTTGCGCTTTTGTTATTGACCGTGTAAGTGCACAATTAAAACTGCAATGCATCGTTTCAACATAACCCGTCGTTTCCGATAATGCTTACCGCTTTTAGTGTGTTTTGTTTTATCTATAAAGGTATATACACTATAGAATGTACTTGTAACAGAACATCGAGCATTTTTTAACTTCGAATTCAACCCTCGATGAGGAATACAGGTAGATCAGTGTACCGTTACATCTTCTTATGGCATCCATACTGAAAACATTAATGCCAAAGAAACTCTGTCAGTATGTGTGTTACTTTTCACGTCTTAACGTCTGAATGAATTAAGATCAAACTTGGCACAAGGGCAGACCATGTCAAGGATAAGAACATTAGGTACTTTTTATCTTCGTTTAATTTCCAACAGAAGCTAGTGTTTAAAGAAATTACATCAAGATAAACCCTTATTTCTCTTACAGTTCATCTCCGCCTTGTAAGTGGAGATATCTGATTGTTCTCTCTTAAAGTGACTTATCTCTACAATGGTCCTTGTACTATACAAGTGGTCCTACTTATTGTACCGACAAAATCGCTTAGCCAGCACTCTTGCCACCTCTGAAAACTGATCAGAATACTCGTCTAAAGAATGTTCACTTTGAAGTATGCAATTTTGTGTCATTTACTTTGCATCGCTTGAAGACTTAGCGGACGTCGATATAATGTTGGGAAACTTCTTGGGAAAGAAATGGATGGTATTTTTTGTATCGATACAAATTGGTCACCGCTAGACAAAGAAAAAATAAAAGTCGTTAACCTGTCTTCCAATGTATTCCAATATTTCAAAACGACACGAAAAAAATGTAAAGGCAGTGTCGCTAACACAAACAAAACAAACATATCGCGGTAAGAGGCGTCCTTTGTTTTGTACTATAGGTCTACCTACATTTAATATGTTTTATTTATAGATTTGTATTAAACTTACACACAATTATATATATATAATATATATACATAATTCGACCCCCCTTCTGTGTTTATTCTATTTTGTTTGTTATTTATATATTTTCATATTTTTAAGTATTTTCCGTTTCCGAAAGCCTGTCCGTGGCATCAACGGTGGGTTCTATCAGAATATCAGCGTAGCGTTATTTTCTTTTTTTTGGATATCGCTGCACATGCTAAGATCGGAGCCTTTTTGGTCTCGCACGACCGATTTACATGATTTAAACTGATAAAATGGTTCTACGCCTACACACCTTTAATTTGAGACCAAAATTATCGAAATATCTCCATAAACAAAAAGTCATGTTTTTAAGTTACTTAATTATACTTTTTGGTACAAGTTGGATCAATGACTTTTGGTTTTTACCTGGCGGCGACTTTAGATAAAAAACATAACACAGCACATGCGTTTTTTGAAGGGTTAGGCAGGGGAGCATCTATATTATCTACACCCACATTTCGCCAGCAACTATCAAAAAATTGTGGGGCACAGGCATGACCCATCTTTCGTCCTATACCGCATGCTTTATGTGGGTGGAACTTTTGCCTGCGCCAGAAAATGGTGTTGCCGTAGCTGAATATTGGGCCAATTTTTTTTAATTTTTTTTTAATTATAATATTGTAGCTGCTATCGACAAGCTTTGTGGAAGAATGTGGGGCGCCATTAACGGAGGACATATCTAGGCTACGGGCTACTAGTGAGAAACTTCAGATGGTAAACACCCACGGTAGCCTGGCCCGGGCCTTTTATTAGAATCAAATATAACAACAGCTCAAAATGTTAAGACCCATCAATATTAGTTAATTTGTTATACGTGGTGCTAGGTAACTGGGCTTACCCCAGTTTAAGCCTTTGTGCCTATTGGCCTTGTATGGTCTGTTTCCTACTTGATATGGAGAGAAGTGAAATTTTTTCTTACTGCTCCGTTATTCTTTTCTGATTTATTTCGTTGCGGGATCTAAGTCAGTTAAATTCATTTGCCGGGACTTCATCGAGCTTCATTGCCTCTTCGCTTTTCTAGTGGTCACCACTGTTGATTGTGGCTGTTGCACTGCAGGAGTTGCAGTGGTTTGGGAATAGTACGGTGGGAAAGACCCGAAAAAAAAACCCGAATCGGGAATCGAACCCAGGACCTCATGCTCAGCAGTAGCGCTTGATACTACTAAACTAACGAGGCAAAATGATGCTTACGACAAGCTACTTTTACCTTCACCTGATCTTCTGACCTTTCCCTTAGACGAAAATCACATCGCGTAAGAAATGACAAATAAGCGTGCCTCGTAGAATATTATATGTAAATGCAAACATATATTTATTTATGCTCTGATCTAGTAGGGAGGAACACGAAAAATTTGTGTAACGTATCTCACTATTCCCGTATTGACGTAGCGCAATTTCTTGAAAGGATGGTGTGTCTTTTTTGTATGTTTTATTTTTTCTGTGCAATCGTCTATAGTGAACATCAGCGCGACTATTGAGCGTGGGTCTTGGGTTCTATCACATTTTGACAATGATATATAGACTGGAATTTTCAGTAGCTCCCTGGAATCTGGATTTATTATTATTATTTATTTATTTTCAGGCAATTATACAATACACAAATTAAACATACTAAAATACATAATTCATAACAACGTTAACATAAATCTATTTATTACGTTGGGTCGGCGACATATTGCGCTGAGTCGTGGTGTCATGTAGCCCTCCGCGGAAACGCCGATACACGACACCCGTCGGCCAAAATTCTTCCTTCATGAAGGTCTCCAAATGATGAGTACGGAACACGCACCACAAAAGATTTGAAATTAATCTTGTGACGCGACTCTAACTACTCGCAGGGATAATTTGGTCTTGATTTTTATGCCCTCCACGACCTCTTCTGTCTTCGTGGAGTGATGCAGACGTGACACATACAGCTGTGTCGACGGAATAGCGGGATGCAGCAACATGTTCGGCGTCGTCAGTGCGGTACCGCACTGATTGCGACAAGCAGACTTCTTCTTTTTCTTCACCACTCGAACGAAGCCAACGAAGCAAAAATATAAATTTTGACAATGACATTTGAATGACGTGTCATCGTAATATCTGCGTTAAAAAAACAAGAATGATTAAATTGCAACAGAGAAGCAATCAATCAATGTCCGTACTAGTAAACTGGGTTGCAAAACTAAAACAATCACTAAAAACTCCGAAACTTATCCAATTCAAAGTCAAAGCAAAGAAAGACTGAAACACGTCACTTCTTAAAACTGTCAAAACCGTAAAATGTCATGTCAAACACAACTGTCATGACTGCCCTAAAAATAGGGTTATCTTATTAAAAAAACTATTCAAATGATTATTTTTGTACGAAGGGTACACATACCCTTCTGCAAATTAATTTGTTATTATTTTTAAGGCATTCCCCTTTTTTTTTTCTATTAATCTATGTAGTGTACGTAGTGGTGACCCAACATCAAACATATCCTTTTGGTCAGCTAACGACTACTTTGTGTGGAAAATCCTTTTTTTTTTGAAAATACCTATGACATCCTTGAAGAAAATTGTTCTTACCTTTTCCCAATTATGTTGGGGTCGGTTTCCTGTCTTACCGGATTCAGCTGAGTACTAGTGTTTTAGATGGAGCGACTGCCTATCTGACCTCCAAGACCCAGTAACTGGGTAACACGATACTTCTTGGCAAGGCTGGTGTCAGATCTCAGGCTTCTGACTACACTTAACGACTGTCAGAGATCTACAAATGACAATTGGGACCAACGGCTTAACGTGCTTTCCGAGGCACAGATGAATCTGGCTATGTTGAAAATGATCACCCATCCATGAACCGACCTCGTCAAGCGCTGCTTAACCTTGAATATCTACCCGTGCGTGCGGCTGTTATTATTTAGCCACGAGTTCCGTTACACCCTGTATAAGTTATTTTTTATCATGAAGCCTGTTGAAATTCCTCATACTTCTCGTAAACACTTTAATATTCCGGACGCATCATTGAGCATTCTGATTTCAGCCTCGTAAATGTTTGACCTTTTGTACTCCGGGATCCATTAGACAGGTACGCACAACGCTTTTTTTATCAAATTATGTTATGATTAAAATTTACTACCTCGTTAGGTTTGTAAGGGTGACGTCTGATATGACGTGACACGTTCGATTTGGTGACCAGAAAATGTGTCATTGAAATAAAATCTTACATTTATTAATTAAACATTTCTGTAATAAAAAAGTTAATTGTGCATCTTGTACATCGTTTTTACTGTAGCAGATTTATTGGTAACCGTAAAAAAGTAGACAAGATTCTACTGCCTCATATTATGTTCCTTGTTGAAATCCTTCCAATGAAAGAAAGAAAGAAGTAGTTCTAAATAGTCTATTGAAAGTCATGCATAACAAGGAAAATTTAAAAAACCCCCAAAAAAGGGTAGGCAGGTGGTGGGTAGGTAGGGTAGAGAGGTGGGTAGGTGGGTAGGTAGGTAAGTAGGTATGTAGGGTAGGTAGGTAGGATAGGTAAGTAGCCAGTTGACGAGAGAGAGCCTGTGCTGCATAATGTATCTAGTAGTAGACACTCTTCGACCGACAATATATTGAACACTTAATTATGACACCATATCTTGCGAAGACACCCCGATTCGATTTTGAACGGCTGATCAGATTTTCATCAATCAATGCCTAAGAACACTTTCCATAAAGTCACCTTTAAAACAAAACCAAACGAAATCAAAATCTGTTTATCCGTTTAGGACCTATGATGCCAAAAACAGATACACAAACACACAGGTAAACACGTCAAACTTATAACAGCCCTCTTTTTCCGTTGGGAGTTAAATACTAAAACAATTTTATCGGTGAAATCTCACTTCTAAATCTTGCTATTTCATAGGCAAAATAATCCCCAAACCACCAGTTTGATAAATTTATTTACACGGACGTATACTTACACTTAGTGACAAAAAAATGCGCCACTCACTTAACTCCCCGCATAAAAATATAAACTCCATGAATACGTAACGAAGAATTTGCCCCCTTCCATCTTTTGGCTCGGAAACATTTATTTTACCCCCACAAATAGGTCAGGTGCCTAGACTGATGTAAAATTATGCGCTTCCTGTAAAACGAAAGTGTTGTACCTGGCTAACTGTTTGAATATCTTTATTTTTCGATCTTTAAACCCTGATGTACGGTCACTGCAAAAATAATTTTGTCATCTTAAAGTGTGTTATTGATTGCTTTTTTACGAAAGAATGTGCTTTATATGATGTTACTGTCGAAGAATTTCTAATGAAAAATTGTAAATTGTGACATTGGAAATTGAAGAAAATTCATTTTATAGTATCTCATAAAGTTAGTTTGATTTCAATAAGACATTATTTATGAAACTTCCATGCTTTACTGACCTTTATTTTCAAGATATTACTTAGGTAAAAAAGTTTTCTATGAAGTAGCTTCAAAGGGCGTAATGTGCCTTGACTTGCTAAGGATATTTATTTCAAAACTGACGAAGGTATAACAATAAATGACTCAACTGTACTTTACACTGCCTGGCAAAAAAATGGGTGGTCATTGCCTTATGTTACGATAGTGGTGTAAAGTAATCAGTCTGTAAAATGTTTCTTGATTTGTGTCAGTCACTTGCATACACTATATATATATATGAACGAAACCTTACCGAGACCTTCCTAACTTGTGCCGGTAAAAATTTGCTCTGATAAAAAATCGGTTAAGTCCGAGTCGAACTCTTGTGCCGAGGATTCCGTACCTATCCATTATACCGCCATAATAAAATTGGTATCATTTTTATTGGTGGCAAAATTTTAAAGATATGGCCAAATTTACATTTTCGCGAAAACTTATAAGTACCAACTTTACCTTAACTTTCAATGTTTTTATTTTTTGTATTTTTTTTTCTTAAATTTGTGCTGTAAGACCTTACTTTTTGCTAAATTTTGTGATTCTAGATCAACGGGTTTTGAGTCGAAAACCTATATGGTAGTTACCATATAGGTTTTCGACCCAAAACCTTTAGGGTACTTCAGGTTGACCTAGAATTGTCAATTTTGGTTAAAAGCAAGGCCTTACAGCACAAGTAAAGGGAAAATTCCAAAAAATTAAAAAGTTGAAAATTGAGGTTAATTTTGGTTCTTACAAGTTATCACGAATATCTAAATTTGCCCATGTCTTTTTATAGTGTTGACTCAGAACCTTAATTTTTATACACCTAATAGGGACTATAGACCAGTTCAACTTGCTAAGTCCACCCGTTCCTGCGAAAATCGCTGATGACACACGGACAGACGGACAAGAGAATGATCTTATAAGGGTTCTTTTTTTTACCTTTTGAAGTACGGAACCCTAAAAATTATAGTTATAAAGGAATTCGAGTTAGTTTTCATGTACTAGTACCTACTGTCATTCTTGTAAACTTTTATTAGTAGCTTTTTCACTATACTAATAGAGACAGACTTCGTTATATTCTGTAAAAATATTACCGTGAAAACATAGATGAAGTGAGTTTGAAGTGTGCTATCAATTAAGTCAATCAGGATTGACAGCTCAGTTCATGTTCACTTCACCTTTGTTTTCACGGTGACATTTTGACACGGAGTTCCTTATCGCACGTTATGGTTCTGATTTGTTTGCGGGCTGAGGGGACAGACCGAAACAAGTGTCACAATAAAAAAAACGACACCAAAAGCCGATACCTTTTTGCAGTGATTTTTGAGCCTCTTGCCGATCACCTAGGAAACTTAAACATTTTTCAATCGATTCAGCTTGCCGTAAATTTTGAGAATATATGCGAAAATATTCCTTTTTTTATAAAAGAAAAGAAACTGTTTTGCGTGAAAAATTACGCGGGGTACAGCGTGCTGCTTGCACAAAAGGGAGACGCCGAGGAGAGAGCCGGAAGCGCACGAATAAAACCGAAGACGTACGAAAGCACGCTGATAGACACATACAGATCCTACGCTAGCAGCCGCTATTGTGTGTTTACACTGAGCATCAATTATTGTGTTGTTGTTATTTCAGTTTCGTAAAATTTTACGAAACTGAAAGATTTTAAATTTAATTAATTAAACTCCATCCCAACCGAGTGTCATAAGACACCTCTCTGTTTTTTTACAGAATAGCACACAAGACACCTCTCCCTTTTTTTTTTACAGAATAGCATTGCAATATCTCACAGGTGTGTATTTTTTTAAGGGATAAAAAGGGTAGAATTTAAATAATCAGCGCTACGGTAAGTGAATTCGTGAATTCTCTTTTGAAAGCCCGATGCCTTAGCCAATGAACTAAGCATATATTACGTACCATAGTAATTTTTGCAAGAATTTATCGCATTCTCCCACTGTATTTATGCAACATGTTTTATGAACTGTAATCTACCTTCATTTTAATACCGAACGGAATTTCAAATGATGCTTTTAAACTAATTGGAACATTGATCAAAACGTCTGGTGGTGTCATAAGCAAGAATTTGTCATATAGATATGGTATGTGTACATATTTTGTCAATTATTGCGAACCGAAAGTTTATAAAGAATCGCTGGATATTGTAAACTCTTTCTTCTTAATAAGGCACGAATATATTTGAAAATTAAGAATTTTGATGGGATGTTTTGTGATCTGAAATTATATGTTCACAATTTATCGGGTATTTATAATCTCATTAGATTAATTATAAACTAACGGTGTCTGCAATCATCCGGTGATTTATTTAAATTCAAAAGACTTTTAACAGCAATCTCAAAACTGTTTTTACAAATATAGATTCAGCATTGCCATTCAATGTAGAAATACTGACAGTATTTTGTGCAGTCTCCCAATGATGGGGACGAATTTTATTACTGGCCACTGAGTTTATTCCCTTTTTTTACACCCATTTATTCATAATGATTGTTATTAGTTTTAATATACCTACACAAAAACTCATTATTTAAAACATTTAATAGATAGAGGCTAAAGGCTGGTGTACACGGGTAGAGTTAATGGTATAATATCACGGGTAATTGTAACAAATTATTAGTACTCTACCGTGGTACTATACCGTTAACTACCCGTGTACACAAGGCTTTAGATACCGGAAATCTCCATATTGCTTTGCGTTGTAGCATTCTTTCCTCAAGACTTTTCTATTTAGCTCACGGTTTCTTATTTATAATGTTTCTCCACACACCAATTTTTTTATTATTTTATTCTCGCACTGGAACGACTTGCAGCAATTACAACAATGAAACACAATCATAAAATAAACTCATAATAAGTCCAGGTTTTCTCACGATGTTTTCCTTCACCGTTGTCAGCGATGATTTGAGTTGTGTAAAAACAAAATATTTGTCGTCTTAAAACTAAAACATTAAGCCTATGTAGTAATTCCACCGCACTATCCCCAAACCACTGCATCTCCTGAAAGCCAGATTCAACAGTGGCCACCACCAGAAAAGCGCCGAGGCAATGAAGTACGACGAAGTCCCGGAGAATGAATTTAACTGTCTTGGATCCCGCAACAAAATTAATCGGAAAAGAATAACGGATAAGAAGAAAAACAAAAACATAATTTCCACTTCCCTCCATATCAAGCAAGACACAGAACAAACAAGGCCAATAGGCATAAAGGGTCGTTTACAACTGGGATAAAAAAATATATTAATTGGTCCTTTCATCCCTAATAGATTTGGCGAAATCGCTTGAAGCCGCTAACCATACATTTTGCATACACGTTTAGTTTGGATGATAATAATCCAAACTAAATGTGTATGCAAATTTTCATCTTAATCAGTGGAGGATAACTGCTTTATAATTCTGTTGCAATAATTGACCCGAACACACTTACATACATACATTGCAAGTTAAATAAAAGCTTGTAAAAAACTTTCTCTCTTGCAGCCAAAAAGAACCCTAGCAGTAATTACCACGCTTTCTAAATCATAAATAATCTTTCACTACCCAACCATGCGTCATGCGAATCCGTTCAACCGTTTGGAAGTTCCAAAGTAAGACCTAACAAACATCCAAACCAAACCTACCCAGTATAAACGGACTAATATTATAATGTTGGCCTGGATTTACTTTTACACCCAAAACTTATCGCTTTAACTCAGTATATAACCTAGCCCTACTTAGACAAAAGTACATAATAAGTGCTTGAACGAAAATAAAGTCTGCATTTTACGATAAAGCTATGAAAACCAACTTCGACTTCCAAGATGGCGATAACGGTCACGAGGCGGTTATCGACATGAAGCCGATATGGAATTAAGTCATTATGGGTAGCCACTAATGACCTATGGCTGCTGTGGAAAAACCCTTGCCAAGGACATAATTAAAAATGTTCGAGCGTGCTTTAGCTCTGATAAGATATTATCAGGGTCGGTTTTAAGTTAAACGCGATTGTTAGAACGATTGTGTATCTTAATTCATTAACATAAAATATAACATCACGAGTGTGTTAGCGAAGGATTAGACAGTTTAGTTGGTACATTTTTGAATTTTGTCAGCCCCATGTAATATATGGTGAGCTTATTTATTTATTAAAACGTCATGCAACATAAAAGTACATAGGCGGACTTAATGCCTGAGGCATTCTCTACCAGTCAACCAAGGGCGGTGAAGAGATAGCATGGCAGGTGCATAAAAATAGAAATAATAATATTATAAACGCAAAATTATATAGTTAAAATAAACATACTTAAATATGTCCTATAATAAATACTATATATAAAATAATATATATATATATACATATAAATTAATAGAAAGGCGCATAATGAGACGACTCTGCTATTCGTTTAGAAAAAAAATGCCGCAACTTCCGCTTAAATGCATAATGACTGGTGGCTGTTCTGATATCGAGAGGAAGCGCATTCCAGAGAAGAATGGATTGAATATGAAAGGAAGAATGAACAAAATCAGAAGTATGAGAAGGACAGAGCAAGAGAAGATTGTTAGATGAACGCAGATTCCTAGCGTGTGAATTACATAGGTATTGAAAGTGAGGTATGAGATAAGAAGGAGGTGTGGGAGAGTTGAATAGAGAGAATAGCGCAGTCAAGGCGCGCAAATTTCTTCTTTGCCGAATGGGCATCCATTTGAGTTCAGTTCTGCAGCTCGACACATGGTCATATTTCCGGAGGTTAAATATGAACCGGATGCAGTTGTTTAAGAGCCTATCCAGCTTATCCAGGAATACCGCGTTTATTACCATTAGCTTGCCATAATTCTATTCTGCGTGCTGTTTCTGAAAAGTTCCAAATAGGATGGAAAAACATAATAACAATGCCTCACCCGAGAATAGAACAGGACCCCGTGCTTAGCAGTAGCGGTCGCGACTACTAAAGATCTATCCACACATATCGGGGCCGTGCCCGGGACGTGGACGGACCATGCCCCGTCAGGGGCTCAACAAAATATCATTGTGTACATTTTATATGAATTCCGTTCACACACGTCCGTGCACGGGCCAGTGACGAAGCTTCAATGATTGGGCCCGGGCCTGTCACGTCCCGTGTATGGCCCTGATATGTGTGGATAGACCTTTAGTAGACCAACGAGACAGCCGATATTTCAAATCTCAATTCATTTTAAGGCGTATATATTCTCCAATGTTAGCGCAGTTCTGGCCGTGCGCCCGCTTGGAGCCAGAATATCAATATTGAACCTCATTTTGGACAGTTTTGTTTGCAAAATATTATTTTATTTACCAATACTATTTTAATTATTGCAACGATGGTGAGATGAGATCATAGCACTGGCAGGGATAGAGTGGACCAGAACGGCCCAGAATAGATTTAGGTGGAAGCAGATGGAGGAGGCCTTCATCCAGAAATGGGTGACCCCTTAATAGGTTAACACTTTGACAGCCGAAGATTTTAAAACGCGGATTCCATGGTTCGCCGGCGATTTTCGCCGATATTGCAACATTTATAAAATGAGAACTATCAATGATAAATCAATAATTATTTTTTTATTTATACTATTGACTTGTTTATTTCTAGGATAAAAATAAAAAACAGACGTAAATTAGTTTTTTTTATTTAAAAATGTAGAATAAAAAAGAGGTTTTATGGAAAAAAAAAAAGTCGAACATGGACTTTTGCGTGTTCAAGTCAACATCTTGTCGATCATGAACCGATACAACCTCTTGCAAGTCTTGAATAAGGTCTGGAAAGAGAAAAAAACAATAAAAATATGTACGACGCAAAAAGGCTACATTTCTACAATAATAACCCAACAAAATACAATCATTTACCTAGAATTTCAATATCTGGGGCTTCTTCAATATCCGAATCATCATCAGCAACCAAGAAGTCAATAATTTCGCTAAAGCACTACACTATTGTAATGCACGCCAAACACGGACTACGGACGTCGTTTTAAAACAAACACTAATAAGAAACGTGATCAGCGTTTTTATATTATATATATATTTATATTATATATATATATGTGAGAGATAAATTGTTTTATATTTTTTAAGAAATGTCACATTTTATTTTGAACTACCTCCGGTTTAATAGTATTGTAACCGACTACTTTTCCCCCACTTTGTGAGCAAGTGTTGCTATAAAAGGGGCGCACTGTCTTTTGACAGATCAGAAGTTGTTCAATTGTGGACACGGCACAACAGTGCTCTGAACTGTCAGGTGAGTTTTCTTATTGTTGACTTTTTATTTCTTTCATGTGTTGTGTTAACCGTTATTATGTTCAAATTATAAATAATGTGTTGTTGATTGCTGTGTTATTCTGGTTCTGAATATAATGAACAAACCTATTTATGTCTATTATTCCAACGCCTCCCACATATATTAGGTCATTACATATGCAATTGGCGTTTTGTAAGGGAGGAACATAAAGTCGTTTTTTTTTTAATATAATATATTTATTTAATCAAAGTATGTACCATTACTATCTATGCACTTTTGCCATCTCATAGGTACGAGTAGTTCATTGATCCCTTTACTAAAAAAAACCATTCGGAGGGGAATCAATAAAATCTTTGAAGGCGCTTTGGACTGCCCCAACGAAGTTGAATTTTTTCCCTTGCAAGAAGTTATCAAAATTAAAAAAAAAATATAATCTGTTAGAGCATGGTCCCGGGAGTACGGTGGATGTCTTAGACATTCGAATTGAAGCTCCTCTAGTTTGGTAGCCGTCTGTTGTGCATTGTGTGGTCTAGCGTTGTCCTGAAGCAGCAGTGGCCTAGAGCGATTGACCAGCCTCGGCTGATTACCAGCTAGCTTTTCCATCATGGTTTGCAGTTGCTGACAATAGACATCCGCCGTAATCGTCTGGTCATATTTAAGAATGCTGTAGTGAACGACACCGGCACTAATCCACCAACGCTCACAAGTAATTTTATTGAGTCAATTTTCGCTTGCGGCAGGATTTGTCTGGTTTGCCAGGGTTCAGCCATTGGGATGAGCGTTTCCGATTATTGTATAGGATTCACTTTTCATCACAGGTAATGATTCGATTTAAAATCCCTTCTAATAAAGGGATACAACAATTTGTGAATTTGTGAAGGGGGACAATAATTTGTGCCGGTTGAGTAATGTAACGCAGCAGTCGACGCGCGTTTTTTCGGTTTGCTGCACTCAATTCATGAGGTACCCACCTTTCAAGCTTTTTCACCTTCCCAATTTGCTTCAAGGGGATTAAAACAGTTTAATCACTAACACCGCAGCCTGCAGCTATCAGGACGTGGTTTGCTTTGGATCCGTTTCCACAATAGCCTTCAATTCTTCATTATCAACTTTGGTCTCCGGCCGTCGACGGGGCTTGTTATACAGGTCGAAATATCCAGAACGAAAACGTTGGAACCAAAAACGCACTGTGTTTTCTTTTGCGACACCGTCGACATACACAACATTAATCCCTCAAGCAGTTTCTGTAGCACTGGTGCCACGATGGAACACGTACTCGTAAATAACGCGATATTTCAAGTTTTCCATTTTATAAACTGACTGGCACAAAGAAAAAACCAAAAGAAGAAAAACAAATGAATTACCGTTTTCCAAACACAAAAGCATGAGTAAATAGCTGTATAAATTTAAAATTGGAATTCCAAACCAGAGGAGATATTTGAGATCAAAGTGGCCAGTACGACAAAACGCCAATTTCATAGGTAGGACCTAATATTTAGAATTGTAAATTATAGGGAATTAAAGGCTATATATATTTTTTTAAATTCTAGCTATAAATTTTTCTGTGTAAAAATATTTTAAATATCCCAGTAATTTTGGAGGAGTATCCAAAACTAGCGAAATAGTATCGCGTTGTTATTAATTTTTTTAAAGCAAAGCTATTGGTTACACGAAATATATTATTTAAAACTTTTCACCTTTTCACTAAGAAGTATGCTTTAGAAAGAAACCGTTTTACGGCACTAAAGCGGTGGGCCCGTAAGGGATAATAAAAGGATCAAATTAGAGCTTGGCAAATTCATACATGATAGTCCCATGGTCTGCGGGAGCGGGGGACGTAAGGCAGTGTGGGTTATAAAACGTGCACGCGGGACGGGGTTCACCTGACGAGCGCGTTGTCGTCGCGTCATCGCGCCATCACGTCATTGGCTAGTAACGTCCCCCACTACCCGTGCGGACCATTGGAGTGTCACCTACGAATTTGCCAAGCTTTATTAATTATTCGCTTGTTTTTCATTAATTTATCAAATTCCGAAAAATATACGAATTTTGATCTAGTATGAAACATCCAGAAATCACCCAAAATATAAAAAAGAGAGAATTTTAATTAATTAAACGCACGCATGTCAAATTTTCTAGAGAACCCGCTTCGAGATAACGAGTGCCTGATTACAAAACAAAGCTAATTATCTGAATGTAATCTGGACTCTTCTGGGGATTAAATTATTACATTTATTTAAAAAGATTTTTCACTCCTTTCTAACCATTTTTGGGATAGAAATGAACCAGTGAAAGTTCTTGACGAAAAGTAACTAAACTAAAAACACAATTTGACATCATTCCTCTTGACATTCAAAGGTAAACTTGATGACCTAATTGTAATAAGTGTTTTAACATTGACCTTATGGAACTTACGTTCGAGTACTCTTTTAATTCATTGAATTTCTTTACAATGCGTTTTTTTTTGTCTGGGATCAAGTCTGAAATTTAATAAAATTAACTGTTATTGCGAGCATACACGCGAACATGCTGTGACTTTTGGATGCTCTACAAAGCAAAACTTTCACATAAACTCAACGTGACATCCGAGCGGGTATTGAACCCACTAAATGGAACGAGTTAGAAAATTGCTACTTATTACAAAAGTAATTTCATCGCAAACAAACTTGTCAGCGCCAATCATAGGCAATTTCACAAAACAGAAGCTCTAAGTATTGACAAAGAACCAAATGGGGAAATAACATGTTCTGCCAACTTTCCCTTATGTCTGGCTTGTTACGCGCCATTAGCAGTCCATAAACCCAACCTACTTGGGAGTAATACCCTTTTTTTTTTTTTTTTTCCGGGCTGGAAAATCCTCGATGGATGTCCAACGCCCTGGGGGGGGCGGAGGGGTCTGTCAGACTCCTACTGACTAAAAACCACCCCGGTGTTCCATCTCACACCTACGCTGGGGGTCCCGGGAACAACTATACTTCCGCAACCCCCAGCTAGTGCCGGCCCGCGTCTTCGGGCCTCGATCTCGGGTTGGGGGGGAGTGAGGTGTTGGACTCCCCCCGCGACGTCTAAGAGGGGCGCGCGTGGAACACTACGCGCAGCCACCTCGGGTCCTGATGTGTGGGGAGCGACGGACGTCCCCGAGTCCGTCGCTCCTGGACCCATTTAGGGGGGTTGGAAGAGGGCGTTGTCCGCCCTCCGCCGACGCCCGGGGCGTCTGCTGCGGATCGGGTAAGCGGATGATATCTCCCTCTCTCTCTCCGCAGCCTCCTTCTGCGAGACGACTGTTTCGCAGAAGGATACCACCGCATCCCAGGACTCTTCGCTGCCGACCATAGATTCGACTACGGCCGGCAGCGACAGGTCACTGCCTACTTCTGAGATGAGGGCACGGCGTGGCTCCTCCCAAGCGGCACACTCTGCCAGTGTATGCCACGCCGTGTCCTCCCGGCAGTCGACGCAGTGGTGACACCGGGCGTCCGGCTCCCTGTTTATGCGACACAGGTACTTCCCGAAGCAACCATGCCCCGAGAGCACCTGCGTCACACGAAACGACAGAGAGCCGTGCCTCCTCCCGAGCCAGCGCTCGAGCACTGGCCGGACCACCTCGATGGTAATGAGGCCGGCGGTAGGGCGTGAAAGCCTGTTCCGCCATTCCGCCACCAAGACCTCGCGAAGCTGAGACTGACGCAACTCCATATGTCGCTGCATCAGCCCTTCACCCCGCGCCCGCACTTCCTCGCGCTACCGATACAGTGACGCGAGTACCTTCGCCTCCAGGTCCCAGGGCGGGGATCCGGCCAGTGCACAAGCCGCCTCGTAGGAGATCGTGCGATACCCCCTGATGACTCTGACGGCCATCGCTCTCTGCGGCTTCCGCAAAACAGCGATGCTGCCGGCCGTCAGGTCAGCCGCCCAGATCGGGGCCCCATACAGGGCCATCGATCGCACGATCCCCACGTAGAGCCGCCTACAGGCAGCGCTCGGGCCCCCCAGATTGGGAAGCAGCGTTGACAGCGCCCCAGCCGCGCCCAACAACTTGGGCGCCAGCCGCCGGAAATGGGGGCCGAAATCCCACCGTCTGTCGAGCACCAATCCCAGGTACTTCATGGTTGACTCAACAGCGATTCGAGCCCCCCCGACGACAATATGGGCATCGGGCGGTGGCGCCCGCCGGGGGCCATGAAAGACCATGGCCTCCGACTTGTTGAGGGCCACCTCCAAGCCAAGGCGCCGTATGCGGCTCACCACCTGTGAGACCGCAGCCGTCGCCAGCAACGCTGCCTCCCTGTACGAACTCCCCCGTGCGGTGACCAGCGTATCGTCCGCGTAACTCGTCAGGTTTACGCCCGGTTGGAGTTCGCCCCTCAGCACCCAGTCGTACCCGATGTTCCACAGGGGCGGGCCCAAGACCGAGCCCTGCGGAACACCGCACGACATGCGGTGCTGGGGAGTAATACCCTGTATTAAGGTCCTTGCCCATAAATCAACGGCAGCTTGCATTGTCAACTTCTCTATCACGCGAAACTTACTAATAGTACTCGCAGCTACGGATTGTTATGTGTTTTTCATGGGGTATTAAAGGTCACACCATAAAAAATAAGTACCCGTAACTTCGCACTTTGAAGGTTACGCAGTTTAAGGTCAACTTTGATAAGAAATATTACATTTAAAATGAGAAAACGCGCGTCAAATAAAATCATATTTAAGTTGTCGTAAAGTTAATAAATTGTAAATCTTGAGCTATAACTTGAAAAGCATATAAAGTTCATTTAACTTGAAAGAACAGATTTTCTTTTAGATAGAGAAAAAGTTAAGTTCGTAGACTAACATAACAAAACACCACCCTTGTCTTCGCCGATGGCTTAGGCAGAAGTCTGCCTATAACTTAAGATGACGACAGTCGCCATCGACCTATAGGGAACAAAACGCGCACTCGTTTCACACCCGCGCGATCCAAAATTCAGTGATTTTTTATATTTCCCTTATTATTTTATGAATTTAAAAAAAAACTTTAAATGTAGATAATTGAATTGACTTTGGGTTGTCATAATTTCATTAAAATACGCCCGATGGTTTTGGTGCGATTGACGTTTTTTTGTTAGACGTAACTTTACAAATTAATTACACTATGTTATACGAATAAAACTAAAAAAAATCTTAGTTAAATTTTTTAAGAAAATATTCTAATGCAATATATTTTTTTTCCAAAAAAATACTACTAGCCGCTTAGGCGTGGTAGTGGTAGGTACTGAGGGGTATCTACGCCTTAATAGTACATCCACATTTCGCCAGCTATATTTAAGTCTCTTGTAATAGGGATAGCGCCTATTCCGATCAAAGTCAAACCCAGACTAAATCAGTTACTCCCATGTCCATCTTCCATGGAAATGGGTCAAGTTCGATGTCCCTAAAACCTTTGATGTATATTAAAAACGTCAACGCAAACATAAAACGCAGCATCACAGATAAAAAATACGATATCCGCAAAAAACGTATTCATCATGAACACCAAATTTTGCGATCCTGACAAAAAGTTGAAATGGAATCGTTCCGACAAAATTCCAGGATGCCTTTATTCGTTTGTCATATCTTTATCTCTTTCTTTCTGTAAATAAAAGACAAAGGGTTTATATTCACGACCGCATTATCATAGAACAAAGAGTTGGGATCTTATAGTCATAGTGAGGGCCACAGATTTATGATCCAAAAATGGTATGAAGGATTTGCAGGACAGCACACGTTATGGCAATTCATCAAACACACGATGGAGCCTTGGCCCAGTTACGAAACAGCCCGTTTTAGAGTCCCTGTGCAAAATGGCCTTGTCATATTTAGGAAACGGTTTTTTCATCGCCTTTTTATCCCACACATTTTTCCAGAATGCAAAATGTTCCTAATACATTTTAATCATGCAAGCTTTATTGAATAATAACGGGTTGGGAGTAACTTCCTCTTGTTGTATATTTCCTTTTATATCTTCTTCATTACAGGTTTCCTCCAATGTATTTACAAGATCCACTCAGCTTATAAGATCATTTCTTTTATCTATGAAATTGTAAGCTTTACACGGATTTACCGCCACAGATTTTCCAGATTCAATATACAAATGCCCGTTGTTACGCCACCCGTGAGAGATGTTATTCTAAGAGGGAACGAAGCTGAGGGAATCAATATCTAAAGTTGGAAACCCGTCACTCAAGTTGCAGACAAGCGGCAGCAATATACGTCGGGATTGTTCCATTCCTTCCTTAGCAACCTGATGAAGAATAAACCGAGGCCGTACCTCCACATTTATAAGGCAGAAGTAAAAGTCTAAAAGGGGTTTTCCTGACCATAAATCTTAATTTACCCCGAAAAAGGCTCCGGGTGAGAATAAAAAACATAAGTATGACTTAACCATCGGAAACCCACTTCAGACACGGAGAAAAGGTCTTACTCAGCAAAAATAATGCCATCATTAAATTGAAATCTAACAGAATTTACTCTTCATTATAATTTTTACGACTCGGAAATCATACGTGCTGGCATCTTTTATTTGGATTAATTTCCATATCTTGGTTTGTAATTGCTCTGCAACTCATCATGGACCCTCGAGGCCGGGTGAAGGAGTATCTAAGGACATGTCATGTGAGCCTTTCAAAGTAAAATGGGATTCTGGATTCTGGGGGTCTATCCCACCCCAGAGATTCGCGAAATCCACCCCATGATTGTAATTATAATGAAAGGAATTATTCGAGTGGAAAACTCTCGAAAGTACGTGTATTGATGAGATTTAAAAAATGTTTCGTTGTAAAAGTTTATTTGTTTGTTTGCGTATATTTTTTTAAACATCAAATGTGGGTCTCATTTTGATACGAAGGCACATATATCATTGAGGAAAGCGGCAATAATTGGATGAGGTAATCCTTTGACACTTTCTGAAGCATTGCCCTCATTTATAATTTGAATTCGGTTTTACAGAAAACTTCTAGGTCATCTGAGAATTTGTCGGATATAGATAAAACCCATTTCTGATGTTTCATTGATTTCACATATTATTGTATCTAAAGGTCGCGAAAGCCCCCCGACCCATATTAGACCAGGGTCGATAATTTTTGAAACGAAAAATAGTTATAGTAGGATGAAACACATTGAAAAAATCCTTTTTATGAGCATATAACAAACATGAAAGGAAAAATATTTTACGGGCGATCTGAGGTCGGGAAGACAAGGGGGTGAGTTTTAACGGTAGAAAACGGTTTATCTCGATTTCCGGCAAAACGTCGAGTCCTATGGAAAAAAGTACAATCGCAAAGTTATAGGTTATAAAAAAATTTACAACTTTTGTATCTAACTTGTGTATAGATCTACCAACACAGTATTGAACTAAAACCAATTTAACTTACCTAAACACAATGAAATGAACATCAATATAAATACATTTATTCAGTACAATACTAACACAATTTCTTAGTATTCTATTTCATTATTGCTTATTAGGTTCTACCAGTGGCTTCGACCACGTAAAATAGGAAAATAAATTATCTCAAGGGTACGTATCATAAAAAGTATGAACAAATACAGCGGAGTAATTGCATTATACATAAAAACATTCATTTTGACAATTCTAAGAAATTGTGTTATTCACGCTATCGTGCATACGATTTTTCTAACATGATGTAAATGGATTAGGAATTTTCTGCAGATTGTGAAAAACGTGTCATATGAAACTGGGGTTTTGGCCATGTTCTATCCTTGCTTTAAATTTAATCCCAAAGTCAGCCGTGAAAGCGTGCTTAATCAAAAATAAAAAAATTGATTTATCTTTTTATTCGTTCTTGACAGACATTCAAGCATCCAGACTTACACGTGAATAATATAAGTATATATTTAATAGTTATACAAAAGATTCAATTTCCACAATGACAGCAATAGTCTGTCCCCTTGTCAATAGAAAGTCACTCAATTGAAGATAAATTGTTCGCTGTCAAATACAATTACTGGAATAGATCGTTTTATTTATAGGTGGAATAAAATACGTTTACAGTGTTCGGTTACAAACACAGACACAAATCTAGCTAGATAACGCAAGTGTATGAAAACTAAGAGTGCCACTTTTTCACGCAAAATTTAAGAATGTTACTTATCGATGAAAGAAAATGTTCACAAACATGTCTCGGCCAAGATTTTTTATAAAGTTTTTACAACTCAATCACAATCGGGGCTACCGCTTATGAATTCGCTGCTAGAGGTTCTGGTGCAGCGTAGGTCTCTGATATGTCAAACTCCATTATTGGTGTAGTGACTGTGAGTGCTCGGTTTTTCTAATTATATTATTGTTGTGAATATTTTGCGATATCTCAGATTAGTTATGGCGAGTATGAGTTACGGGACAATTAATTACAGTGCTTTGAGGTATTCTATACAATTTAATTGTAAACTTGGTTTTCACGCCCGTAGTAGGTACGTAACAAACTGACAGCTATAATTCTGGACCTTAGTCAACATTCCAAGTTTAAACCGACGTTAATTAGTTCATCCTCATCAGTTTGATGTCCGGTGCCGATAACGTTAAACAAAATAAATAAAAAAACCGGCAACGTGTGAGTCGGACTCGCGCACGCAGGTTTCCGTACCATTACCGCAAAAAACCGTAAAACACCACGTTTGTTGTATGGGAGCCCCACTTAAATATTTATTTTATTCTGTGTTTTAGTATTTTTTAGTAACAGAAATACATCATCTGTGAAAATTTCAACTGTCTAGCTATCACGGTTCATGAGATACAGCCTGGTGTCTTTCACCAGGCTGTATCTCATGAACGGACGGACAGTCAGACGGATCATGGCATCTTAGTAATAGAATCCCATTTTACCCCTTAGGTACGGAACCCCAAAAAAGTAAGAGCATTGTTCTCAGAGAGGGTTTTCTGAAATTATATTATACACTAGATAGCAGCACTGAGATGTCAAATCCAAGCACCTGTTAGATGCATCTGTTTTATTGACATTGGTCAAATTGACGTAAATTTCAAGTTGATGTGATAAGTTACGTTTTCTAAGTAGGGTTTACACCACCAGTTGGCGCCACTTTGGCAAGAGGTGTCAAAGTGGCGCCAACTGGTGGTGTGAATTTGTTCTTGAAAACCCTCCTTTTACTGCCTTTTATAAAACCGGGACTACATACATTCACGCCATCTAGTTAGATTTATGTCTGTGATTACAAAATATAATAAAATTGTTTGTTGGTCGGTTGTTTTATTTCAAAACAATTTGGAAACTAGCTTTGTTGTTTTGGGCGAAATGAGAAATAACTAGCACTGTATTTATTGTTAAACTAAATAAACGATTATCAAATGACTGTTGGCGTGTTTATTTTTACAATAATATTTTTAGCTGTATTAAGTAGCAATGAAATTGAAATGTAGACTAAATACTGATTTTATTATGAAATAGAGCGTATTTCACACATGTAAAGAAAGACAACAAAAATCATAGAGACCACGACCTGCGCCCGGTGCCCGATGCGAAGAAGGGAAAGAAAAAAATAAACAAGGATAATAATACTCATATAGATTATGGGATGTTGTATTGGGAGACCGGCAGGCTTATTACGTATCTTTTGCAAGAGCAAAACGATAGCGATCTAACGCTTTATCACATAAAAGTTGGAATTACCTGCAGTGTAGGTAGTGTAGGTCCTACACAATTGTTTCCTAATCGCTTGCTGTTTGTCAAAGGCACATATTTAAAAAAAAGCGCCAAACAACTCTAAAACTTTTGTATTGAAGAGCAATCATTGCGCAAAAATTGCTATCGTTTTGCTCTTGCAAAAGATACGTAATAAGCCTGCCGGCTGTTGCATCTGACTGCTGATTCGTGACCTCGTCAGTACGGGAATCCATAGTGGGTGTTAAACTTCAGGAAAAAATGAAGACTCTACTACCATTTACCTTGAAATTAATACACTGTAGCGTTAGTCAAAGTCAAAGATATTTTATTTCAACTAGGCCACCAAGCGGCACTTTTAAACGTCACAATTAAAATTTACAAGTAATAAAAAATGATTCTACCGTTGACTGCTCACAATTTTAATTGTACAGACACTTAAATTACTTAAACAATTAAGGATTGCAGTAATAATTACCGATTTAGAGCCAATCGGTTTGAGAGTGTTCAAAACGAGCAATGGCTGACAACAACTTTTCGATAATTGACATGACGTTCGTCCGCCATGACAGACGCAACTCCATTCGGTGCTACCCGCTCTAAAACAAAATTAAACTTAAAAAATAACAGAATAATGACCATGATGAAAAAATAAACCAAAATAAATTACAATTCTCCAAATTAACGGATTTTCATTATTTAATAACTAGTTGATCGCCGCGGCTTCGCTCCCGTGAAAAGTATAACCTATGTTACTCGGGAATAATGTAGCCTATTCTATACAAACAAACAAACAAAAAAATCTTTCCTCTTTATAATTTTGGTACAGATGTCACGCACCGTTATATATTTATTTGGCACGTACCTACAATGAACAATCAATCGGATCGATTCTTAAGCAAAACGCGCTCATGGATCGATTTATGTTAATGTAGAAACCGCAGTGATCGTTTTTGTAAAAGTTTGACCTCAATCTCGATAGATGGCGTTGGCGTCAAATTAGTTCTCGCTATTGTTTCTTTAAATTTTATCCTGTCAGAATGTGGCCACTTGGGCAACTCTGTGGTTGGTCTCGTTCAAGTTGTGGAATGTGCAGGTAGTTGGCAGGAAAGGTTCCTCCACACTTCATCACTCCAGCAAAACATCTGTTACCTGGACATGAACTGCAGTGGCCAATCTGAAAACCTCTGAACCAATTGCGGGTTCAGGTTGGTCGCTGCAGAGACTAACCTAACAGGATATAAATGTGGGAATGAAAGGAGTTTGAGTTAGAGAAGATAGTTTGTCTGTGGGGGGTGAGCCTATATAGTCTATGGGAAGGAATGGCGGTATGTGCCAATGACGAGAAAAGACGTATTGGAATAAATTATGTCGATAAACTGATATTCAGGCTAATGATTTTCCAATCGCCCACAAATCATGCCCACAAAAGTGTCAAATATCTGAAATGAATAAGACGAAAGACGACGACCACGACCACGTGAAGAGATTGCTGAAAGATCGAGAGTAGAAAAAGGAAAGGTTAAAAATGGGGACGTACTTGTCTAAAGCAGATTGTTCCGGAGTGAACCCAATAATGCAAGCCCGCCTTGGGTACTTAACGGACTACTTGATACCAAGATTCAAAAAATACTCTTGATACAAAAATTACTCGGTCACGAAATGGATCCAAGACATTGAAGACAACGACGAGAGAAGACGTATTGGAATAAATGAAGTCGAACTAATATTCAGGCATTTGATTCCCGATCCCACATAAATGTAACGCATCGTCAATACATAACAATATTTTATTATATTTTGACGATGAAATTATTAAATAATAAACAACAATCATCTTTGATTTAGGCAATCTTAATCATTCTACACACATGGTTTGAACTAAACCCACTTGAATCCCAAAGTCACTTCATCAAGCTAATAGCCCGAGCTCTTTTGTTTATTGATCTGCCTTACTTAAGACCCTATTATTGTTAAGTGGGGGCTCTTATAACTCCTAAACCCATATTTCATTTACCCGAGTTTACCGTTGCAGGAACCCTACTGAATATGTAAGTTGCGGGTACTATTTTATTTCAGAGAAACGATCTGCGGAGCGATTTCAGTTAGCTACGTTTTTTGTTGAGTGGTTTCTATTTTAATCTTACTAATTTTATAAATGCGAAAGTTTAATTGGATTTGTGTATATTTGTTTTTTAATCATGCCTGAATGGCTGAACGGATTTGGATGAAATTTGGCACAGATATGATTATAATCAGGAACAGCAGATAGGCTTTTTAGATTATAGAAGAAGAATTTTAATTAGATTTAGATAAAAGTAACAGACGTTCAAGAACAGATATTTTAAATCAGAGGCCGACAATTCTTGTATTTAGAAGTGTTTAAAACCTAGATATGGTCTAATCTCAACATCAATCCACTCATATTTTTCTTCTTTCTTTGGCATTCGAATCTTTGTTAGTTTTGTTATTTTACAAGCAATTTAACTTGCAATGTATGTTTGTGTGTTTGGGTCAAATCTTGCAACTGAATATTAAAGCAGTTATTCTCAACCGATTAAGATTTGCTTACACGTTTGGTAATGATGACAATGCACGGTAAGCTAAAAAGCGTGTTTTAAAAAAAAGTTACAGAAATTGGAAATTCTTACCAATTTTGCTTGAAACTGCATTTTTTTTTTGGTTGAAATGGAAAATGTCATAGGTAGCCCATTTTCTTTTCATTTAAATCAACACAAATATATTTTTTTATGAAAATTATATCCTGAAGTTCTGCAGGTGTATGAAATAATATATTAATTTATTAAAAATAAATATTGTGTTCTAAATACGAGTATTTTTTATGCATATCCTAGCTTTTGATAACATCAGAACAGTGCATAATAATCTTCGTAACATTATGGTGTTCACCGATGAATATCTTTATATCACGCTAGTTCCCTTGCCCTCGTTATTACAATTAAATACCTTTGAATTGTCGATCCTTCGGGTTAATTATATTGAGGTTCAATAAAGGGTCCATTTTCCTTAACTACTATCGATTCTGGGATAGCAATTGATTGTATTCACCTCATTAGTCACTTGATGAAGGTTCTTAAGAACGCTTCTTTCAAAACGAAGTTCATTTACTGGATTTCTTTGTTTCACACATTGAGAGATGGGGCGAACTACTTCTATAATTAATATATTGGTGCGACTTTTCACTCACCTATTAGTTTAGGTCACAAGTACCTAAGTGACCTTTTTATATCTTGTACATCGCTGATAACGGTAAATGAAAACATCGTGACAAAACCAGGCCTTACAGTTTATAAATATTATATCGCCAACAAGCATTGAGCAAACGTGATGATTGACGCTGGTTCCTTCTCTGTATGAGAAGAGGCCTTTATCCTATAGGGGGACAGTAACAAGCTGGTATTATAATCTTTTTTGCCATCATTATTCGAGAAGTAAAGTTAAAATTCTTTTAATTGTTATAATGAGAATCAAATTGATGACCCAACTTTGCCCTCAAAAGTTCTCAAAACCTACGAAGAATGACTTAACCAATAATTTCTCGAATTTAATATAAGACGATTCTATTCAGACAAATACCTGCTGCGATTCCAATTTATCGCTCTCCGTATTTTCAATAAACTCTCCGTTATGAAACACACATTTACAAATGAGATTAGCAATCGGCGAAATTGCATTGAGACCCTTAATAATACGCCAGTAAATTCTTTCTGCGAACAAATGCGTTCCTCAATCCTTCAAAGTCGTATTATTCCGTTGATTACAATCTAAATCGTTCTTCCTACATTACTAAGCATTCACGAAGTTCCAGCTTTTAAGTAAATCTAGTAGATTTCGCGAAGGGTTTTGATTCTCGACGCTTTCAATAGAAAAAGTATTCGAGGCCTTCGCTGCTGAATTAAAGCGTCATTCCGGCATGCAAAGATGGATGCCGTTGATTTCTGCGGTCACCTAAATACATAAGGAAGGTATTTTGGGATTTTTTATGTATTTTTTATGAAAATGTACACGTCGAGTAAATGTTTGATATTTTGGGTGTGAACAACCGTTGTTTAATGATAGAGGGCGATTGGTTGTGATAAATATTTAATGGACTAACTAGCTGTGTCCACGGCCCCGTCTGAGAGGCGGTTCTCAAAACAGCAGCTAATGCCGATACTTGTGCTTTGGCTTTATAGAATTGAGGAACCCAATTGTGTTCCAGGTTTTACTGGAACAATCAAGATATTTCGTCAGGTTTTAGGGTAAAGCTTTGTAATCAACAAAAAGTAGTTTCGTTGAATTCCGCTTAACCGTTTAGCGGTAAGATCCTAGAACTGATTGGTGGAAAGCTTATTTCTAGAACCCCTAGACAATTTTCCAGAAAATATTTACAGTATTTTAAACCTGTATAATTTCACGATACATAATAATGTGGAGAAGTAGGCAATGCCTGTATTTCGATTTTCAGTGCCTTTTTCCCGTGATATTTTTACAGTAAATGCCACCAAAGCAAATATGATTGGTTGTACTACTAATTATTTTGAATGCCTTGTAACTAACTCAAAGTTACATTATTTAAGGCGCTGATACCTCTGAGTAGCTTATGTAAAAATGAGTATCATTTCTAAACGGCCACCCGTAATTTTTTGGGAAAATATATGTTACATTAGACCATTTTCTTAATAATTTGGTCTGAGAAAATGAGTTTTATTCGTTTATCATAGTGTAATTCATTTGTAAAGTTATGTCTAAACCAGACAAAAACAAGACAATCGCGCCAAAACCGCTGGGCGTATTTTAATGAAATCGACACCATCTCAAAGACAATTTAATTATGTACATCTGAGGCTTTTACTTAAAGTCATAGAATAATAAGGAAAGTACTAAATTTTGTGTCGCGCGGGTGTGAAACGGGTGCGCGTTTTGTTCCCTTGTTTGTTGTTGTCTTAAGGACGCTGTTACATTTTCGACGAACTCAAATTTAGGTATCTAGTCGCACACAGCAACATTACGCGCACGCACTCATTGAAACTACTGAGCGCTCGATTTTATACATCACTCAAATAATATTGGTCCTTGATATTATTTTTTAATTTTATTGAAGTTGATTCAGGAAGGTTAGTTGGCACTTTGAAAATGCATTTGGTAACTGTTACAAACCGTCGTCGTAAAAAGTAGGTTATTATTTTCAACCGACTTCAAAAAAAGGAGGTGCTCTATCTATTCGACCCGTATGTATCCGCGATTTTCTTTAAAACTACTTATCTGATACTTTTCGTCGATTAATGTATGTGTTTTCAGGGAAGGTTTTATTGTATAATATATTAGGATATAATAAAGATCTTCGGCGATAGACAATGGAACTCTTCAATAACAAATAGCAAATGACCTGCGATTAGTGTGATCGTATAGTTATGTTTTGTTTTCACCATACCATAATATAAAATCACGCTTGTACGTTTTTAGGGGGTTAACAGATTTATTTAGTATACCTACCCAATATGGGGTACCAACAAAAACTAAAAAGAGAAAAATAATAACTTTTCCGTGTCGAAAAACGAAAAACAATAGATACCGACACCGACTTTCGAACAGAGAATTAGCTTTCACTTTGTTGTAGTAAGTAGGTATTTTAAAAAAAACGCAACGTAAAATAAGTAGATACCTAAAACGAAATAATTTCCGGTCACAAGGATTAAAAAACCGGCCAAGTGCGAGTCAGACTCGCGCACGACGGGTTCCGTACCATTATTGCAAAAAACGGCAAAAAAAAACACGTTTTTTGTATGGGAGCCCCAATATTTATTTTATTCTGTTTTAGTATTTGTTGTTATAGCGGCAACAGAAATACATCATCTGTGAAAATTTCAACTGCCTAGCTATCACGGTTCATGAGATACAGCCTGGTGACAGACAGACAGACGGACCGCGGAGTCTTAGTAATAGGGGAAACGCTAAAAATGACTTGAAAATTTTGCATTACATATTATATAAAATATTACCATCAAAAAATTTTGGAGTATTACATAATGAGCATCAGCTAATGACATACTACCCAAAAACCATGAAAATGTCACCCATGACGAAAAGATGTCCAACTTTCGTCGGCGCCATCTTGTATTTTGGTTTTGACCCCGTATTCGATATGAGCGATCCCAAAATCCATGACAATGACACCTATGACGCAAAGATGTCAAATTTTCGTCGGCGCCGTCTTGTATTTTGGTTTTGACCCCATATTAGTTATAAGCGACGCCAAATTCATGAAAATGACACCCATATCGAAAAGCTGTCAAATTTTCGTCGGCGCCATCTTGTATTTTGGTTTTGACCCCATATTCGATATAAGCGACCCCAAAAAACATGACAATGACACCTGTGACGAAAAGATGCCAAATTTTCGTCGTTGCCATCTTGTATTTTAGTTTGACCCCGTATTCGTCATACATACATACATACAAACCGGTTCAAATCATAAATCTCCTCCCACCCATCCACTTCTAACCTTCACCGCCGCCAGCTTAACCTTACCCATCCAAATCCTAACCTTACTAAGAGCTGCTTAAACCCACCCATCCATTTCTCAACCTTGTTAACAACTGCTTTACAATACCTATCCAAATCCCGATCATACCCAACATAATTTCTAAATCACATTCTAATAATAAAAGGAAACTCAAACATACTTTTATTTCGGTCCGTTAAAATATCAACTCCTTTCGATCACGACATACGACTCACGCATGCACACTACAATATTTTCTATTACTTTTATCGTATTTATTTCTTGCAAAAAAGCGATACGCTCGTCCTTCCACGAGCGCTTCTGAGCGCGGAATGATAAGCTTCGAGTGCAAAATGTATGAAGAAGTCGGCAAGTGTTTTTATTTTAGCTAATAATTAAAAAATATATTGATTTGGGTAAAAAATAATTATCTAAACCTGTAAAAGATTATATATACCGCATTTTTTTTATAATTTTGAAGATAAAAAATTAACTAAAATGGGACCTATTCGGACCCTATTTTTTTAATATTTTTGCGATTACCGTGATGGGCAAAACGTATTTGTGCGAAAATTTTGTATGATGTCATGCAATTTTTCTGATGCCAATCTGGAGCTGAATATATTATCTTTAAATTAAGACCATGATATATTCACATCTGTGATTGCATATACATTAAAATTGTACCTGAAAAGCACTGTTATTTGTAGAAAAATGTAATAGCGTCCTTAAGACTATTTTGCATATACGAATAAGTAAAATACCTATACTTGAGTGAAGTGTTTATGAGTGTGTGTGAACTACTAGGATATATAGACCAGAGGCCACAATAACATAACATCGCGCCTTTATTCCCCAAAAGGTTTGGCAGAAGTCCACTTATAACACACCCAAGTTTCACCGGTTATTAACCGACTTCGCAAAAAGGAGGAGGTTTTCAATTCGGTTGTTTTTTTATTTTTTATGTGTGTTACCTCAGAACTTTTTACTGGGTGGACCGATGTTGATGAATCTTTTCATTTCATTTGAAATATGGTGCTTGTCATGTGGTCCCATTTAAATTTCATCAACTTGAAGAAGAACTTCGGACATATACATCAGAACTCTTCAATAAATGACGGCAAATCACTCGGGATAGCTGCAATCGGATGTCTGTTTATTGTTTACATCATTTCATAACATAACATCACACTATCACGCTCTAAAGGGGTACGCAGGTTGAACAGTTCACCCTGGTATACTCTAATTCCACTGTTTTTGTCTAAATTGCATGTTTCTGGGATAATCTATTCTGGCTTCACTTTGGAGAATTGGTCCATTATGAACCACAACTAAAAAGCGAAAAACAAAAAAACTTTTTAACAAGAAATACAACCGAGTTCGAGATGTTATTTATCACTTTGCAGTGTTTTTATTTGGAACTCGGTTGTATTTTTTGTTAAAAAGTTTTTTTGTTTAAGTTCAGGTAGTGGTCAAGCGCAAGGCAAAAGTTAATAAAAAAAACACTTATTAAAGGTGAGTCAATTGCTAACAAATAGGCACAAATCCAGACTCACAGGCTACCTCAGAGATATTCCAGATGGAAAACCCAAAAATACTTAGCCCAACACATGAATCTAACTTAGGACCTCATTCTCAGCAGTAATACTTGCGTTCACTTGACCTATATTGAAAGCATTATATTTAACCCCCGACGGAAAAAGAGGGGTGTTATATGTTTGATGTATTTACCTGTGTGTTTGTGTATTTTAATTATCAGTCTGTGTCATCATTGCCCCTAAACGGATGAATTGTTTTTAGGTTTCCTTACCTAAAGGATAAAAACGGGACCCTATTACTAGGACTCCACTGTCCGTCTGTCTGTCTGTCACCAGGCCGTATCTCATGAACCGTTATATCTAGACAGTTGAAATTTTCACAGATGATGTATTTCTGTTGCCGCTATAACAACACATACTAAAAACAGAATAAAATAAATATTTAAGTGGGGCTCCCTTACAACACACGTGTTTTTCCGTTTTTAGCGATAATGGTACGGAACCCGACTCGCAATTGATCGGTATTTTTTTTGTTTCAAAGGGCTTATTATCGAGAATTTTCTTAGCTATGTTTGATGCAAATCTGTTCAGCCCTTCAAAAGTTATGGGCGTTTTACGGTTTGTGTGAGTTTTTGCTAGATATCGTGTCATAATTACGTGTTCAATGGATTGTTGATCGAAGCGTATCTACTATTAGATAAGTTTAGATAAGTTATGTAGCACAAAAAAATGTGATGAAGATTTATTTAAGTTTTAAATTTTACTTGTTATAAAACAATATTATTTTACCAGTTACATTTCTAAAAAGATATTACTCGCGTATATGTTTTTATCATGTTTACAATAAAACGAGTAGTTCTGAAAATCATTGTAATTATTATTTAGGTATCAAAAATAAGCCTGAAGGCTTAAGTTAGCCGCAGCTGTGTTTTATTTCTGTTGAAACTTTGTTTACATTTGAGTTATAATTACGAGCATAGCCTAACTTTCATACACACTAATTGTATTTAAGAGGGGTAATTTTCATAATTACAACAATAATTTATTTACGTGTTTCACATGTTTTGTTTATTACTTTGCACAATATTGTATAGATTCAAGTTCAGGCAGATGTTTTGCTGAGGAGTTTGTTGTGCCGCTTCTTTTTTCCAGCTAATATACTAGGAAGTCATGACCAGCGAGCGGTTTTTTTTGTATAAATTTGACGTTCAAAAATCACTGGATCTCAGCTTACTTTTAATAAATTATTTCTTTTTCTTTTTTATGATAGATGGGTTTGCTCTTGACTATAGTCTAGGTCAGAAGTGACAGTGACAGAGTCGACGATGGAGTGAGCTTACCCAGAAGAAGCCTGTTTACTCTAACTTTAAAGGGGTTTGGCTTTTGATTTTGACAACGTATTTTGTGTCTTTAATGTTTTTTTTAATTATTTGTTTCACCTCTATATCATCTGATGGTAAGTATGTTGATGTGGTCGACGATGAAGCTCGCTTACCTAGAAGTAACCTGTTCACTCTTGGTTTAAAAACCTCCAGGTTATACCTTTTAGGAAACACAGACTACGGCAGGCCTTTGTAATCTTCACCGACCGACCGACTTTATCTAAAAACATAACCTTTTGTCCACTTTTTGTCAATTTGCGAACATAAGTTCGTTTATCGCAAACAGCTCATTTTATTTCATATTTCAGAGTTGATTATATTTATGAATACTTGCATTTCTTGAAATATTGCTAATGTCATCCTGATAATCATGACCTTTATATACTTAAACTTTGCTCCACACTAGGAATATCCCCTGTATCGTGGGCACTTGTTCTAAAGTTTATTGGTTTAAAAGATACCTTCATGTTTATTTCAACTTAATGCAACACAAATGTGTATAAGTGGAGTTAATATCCTAGGCTTTATCTACCAGGCAACCAAGAATGGGGAAGGTATAACACAGCAGATGCACAATATTTTGTATGAAAAAAAAAAAAATCATACCATACATAAAAAGATACGATACAGTTACTGATCTTGTGCAAATAAGACTAGTTCAAAAATGTTTAATCAGCGTTTCTGTATTCTTAGAATCATAATTATTTGCCTGCCCTTGTTGGGACAACACTTAGGCTTCCTTGGGGTCTGCGCGGCACTTTTTCTTCTTCTATACCGTCCTGTCCCTCGTCACGCTATTACTGTCTCCCTTTTCTTTCATATCACTGTTCACACAGTAGGTACATCCATCTATTTTTGGCCTTCCCTCCCTCTTCACCCATCCACATTTCATCCCTCCTCAACACATGCCATACCAGGAAAAACGATTTCCTTACAACTTTTCTGTCATTGGTGCAACTTTCAAACTTCGTTTTTTGTATTATTAGAATCGGTTTATCTAAAAGATTTTTCAATTCCCAATTCAATCAAATTTGATAGTTCTAGTTTATTTTTCAAGATCCTAAATAAGTTTGAACATTTTTAAGCACAGCCGTCCAAACAGCTACTTTGTAAAAAAAATTGTCATTATTTTCCTCCTGCGATTCATCATCATCATTTCAGCCGAAAGACGTCCACTGCTGAACATAACCCTCCCCCAATTCCCAACAAATTGATCGGTCTTTTAAGTCTCGCATCCAGCTGATTCATGGGCCTGCAGTCTCGACATAGATAGCGATCGTTAACTCGTAACGATCGGTCGCTAAGTCCTAACGATCGGTAGATAACGATTTTTGGTAATCTCGACAGTCAAAGCTATCGATTTTTGACGTTTGTCATCGCAAACTTAACGTATAATGTCGCTAAGTTAACGATTTATCGGTATGATATCGAGTTTCCTAGCGAGCATTTTTGACAGCCCGCTAAGTGTCGTAACGATCGTTATCATTGGTTTTAGAGGTTACAAAAACAATAAATAAATAATAATTAGAGTAAAATGGCTGTATAGTATTAAGCGTGGGCTTTGGTCGTGCTAGAACACAGACTCGATATAATAATGCGGCGGAAAAATGCACGAAACCGGCGTGAAGGTGAAAATCCTTTGGATTTAGAGGATGGCCAATTTCTTTATCTTTACTGAATAAACAAGGACATTTTTCATGAGCTCGTTGGTGAACTTCGCCCATCTATTCAAAGACGAGGGCCTTACGGACTTTCTGTGGAGTCTCAAGTGAGTGACTATGCGTTGGGTACTTAATGTGCCTAAATAATATTTCTATTTTTTTTTTCTAATATCCAAGATGTACTTATAATTTTTAAGTGATGATGGATATCCTCTGAAACCATGGTTAATGACACCTTTAAAAAATCAACGCCCTGGAACACCGGAGTATCAATAAACAAACGCTCATTGTTCAGCCAGGAACGTCGTTGAAAGATGCTTTGCTGTGCTGAAGTCTGTTTAACGGGGTCTGTTCCACTCAATGCAAGTGCAGTGTTACACAACAAGCATATAAAATATAAATTACATGAACCGGAGGCCACCTCACCCATGCAAATAGTGGACAATGATGGTAGTGTTCATGATGATGGCCTAGAAGTTACAGGTACCAAATCAAATGATTTATTTTAAGGTATTCATTTAATATTTTATTATATTTATTTATATGCTTTATTGTAAACCACACAAATATATATACAGGACAAAAAATCATAAAAGCAACTGTACAATGTCTTGCCTGTCTTATCGCACAGGGCAATCTCGTACCAATAGCTATATTTATTAATTAGGTATACCTATATTTGCATAACATATAATTTTCCCTAGATCTTTATACCTATTTCATTAGCATCTCCATTTATTTGACCCAAAGGTGATATATAATGGCTTATAGCATCATGTCCGACTTATGCCGTTGTGTATCATTGTATGAATACTCCTAAAATCTTGTTTTTGTTATAAAGGACTTTTGTGGTGCACTGGGTGAGCTGTTGCATAGTGCATAAGAAGACTCAATAATACTAGTTTTACATAAATTTTTTTTTATTGACCCTCTGTGATTTAAATAAAAAACATATAAAATCATTTATTATTTTTATTTACAAAAGTTGTAAAACTGTCCGCTATTGAATTTGCAGCCTATGCAAATAGCACCCACGCCTCGGCTTGTACCTTGCCTGCCTCTGGCAGCGTTTGACTGCACTTGAGTTGCAGCTGAAACCATCTGTAAAAAATTTGATGTACTAAAAATGTCTCTTAATGCTCTAGTGTGCTAGTGATTCTAATAATAAAAAGGAAATGGCATAGCGTCCGGGCAGTCGGTGCCAAATGTGTACTCTACACTAATTAAGGATATTATGCGTCCCTCCACTTCAGTCAAAGAAGCAGTGATGACGCCTCGGTTGCCAGTTTGAATGATATGTTTTTATAATTTTGCTACCTTAGTGCAGGCGCAGCTTTTAAGTCTATCCAAACCTGTAATTAGGATACCTAATGTATTCTACTAAATATAAATAAAACTGACGTGGCTTTTACTTACATTTAAAAACCAACTTGATATTTAACGTCATGCACTGCTCGGGTGACTTAATGGATCCGTTTGGGAGTTTGTTGAGTTCCTCGGGAACCTCTTTCCAGCATGTTACAAAATTTGCCCGTGTGGAGATATGGACGGGCTTCTAAAGTTACCAAATGCGCATCAATATGCCCCCAAGTACGCCTGAAACATTTAAGATATTCATTAAGTAAACACAAACTACTTCGGACATAAGCAAAGTATTCAATTTAATACCAAAAATTGGAATCGAAAATTGTTGTAGGTTGTTATTACCTGACGCTCGAGCTGCTTGCTAGCACTCGGGCTAGGGCTTGCGCCTGTGTCACTGTCCTCTATTATAGAAATACGGTTCTTTTCCAGTTATCAATTTCAATTCTATGTCATTGTCGTATTTTGTGTACAAACAAACTTGACAATTGACATTGACAGTTTGTTTCCCATGTTCAACGTCTGTGTTGCAAGGAAGCGAACAATTTTCGTCTTTGTTATGCGTATTTTTAAAAACGGCATAAGCTACTTACAAGTTTCGATGCAAAAAATTGTTAACATGATATGGTTTACCTATATTCTGCACAATTTTCAAAGAAAAATAGTTTTTTTTTTAATATCTTGTCTACCAATTTTCCCTATGATACAAGGATTATTTTCAACTGCCATAATTTTACCAAATCACCGCACTATGAATACGAACATCGTTAGCGTACAGACAACGCTAAGTCAAGATAGTGATTTTACACGCTAACTCGGCTGTCGAGACTTGCGTTTATCGTTAGCGTCGTTACGGCAAGCGTATTTTTTCGGTAAGAGTTAGCGATCGTTAGTTAACTTAACGATCGTTATCTATGTCGAGACTGCAGGCCCTGCACTTTGTAGCCATAACCAGGTCATCGGTTCACCTAGTGGTCCGCCACTCCAGAACTTTTAGGTCGTATCTACCATTCGTTATGCGAGCAATGAGCCCTGCCCACTGCCACTTAAGTTTAGGCATTCGTCGGGCCTGGTTCCTGGCACTACCCCGGCTTGTCATTGTCGTTGGTCCCAGCGCTCGTACTAACGTTCGTCGGGTAATTGGTGAGGCGTACACACGTTGGCTATTAAACTAGTTCTGTCTCGTCAGTGCCAATATGAAGTTGTCCGATACGGAAATTGCTGTAAGCGCATTACAATACTGAGTGCATATTATAATTTATATTTGTTACTGAATAAAAAGAAAATAACACGTCAAAGAAGATGGTGGAGGACGCCCCATCATAAAACACGGAAGCAGTGAGCACGCACTATATGCGTGTTGCAACAGAACTGAGCAAATCACCAACGTGTGGACGGACCGCGAACGTTGGCATAGATTCCTCTGATAAAACCGATACGCGCCGGCCAACCACCAACACCCGCCCCAACGCAATTTTCTAGATCCACACTTTGGACGATATTACAATTTATTTGGGGTCCAAGGTTTTTTTAATGTTCCACTATTTTCATAACTTTCGTACTCAAAGCTCTCCTCAAGTCCATATTATTGTAATATTTTATATAATACCACCATAGGTCAACCGCATAAATTGTCTACATCAGAAATTGTGACAATCAATAAAAAACATTTTCCTAATTGTACATTGGCACTAGAATCAGAGTTATTGCAGCCACTTAAAATAAGTAGGTACCAAAGGAAAACTAACAAAGAACCATAGGCCAACTCAAGCCTCTAAAGGTCCGACATCCCTTCAAAGATAACAAATACTTCAATGTCCTTAAATCTTCGAGTTAGATAGACCTTAAGCAAAGGATAAGTACCAACTCTAATCTTTTCGCTCTATATGGACAACTGAGTGTAATTTTAGTAGGGTGTAGGGTATTGTAAAATTCAGAGAATTTGTATTATGTTTCGTGTAGGCGCAGAATGAAATAATGGTAAATTTATTGGAAGTGGTAATAAGGATAACCATTTGTTACTAAGGCCCATGTTCTAAGTCAACCTTGAAGGTTTTCAGTCGCCGTGACAAGAGAAGAAATCTAGACTTCGATTCATCAGCCCAACTTTGTTGGGGTCGGCTTCCAGTCTTACCGGATTTAGAGTACCAGTATTCTACATGGAGCCACTGCTTATCTGACCTCCATAACCCACCAACTGGGTAACACGATACCCCTTGGCCAGACTGATGTCAGATATTAGGCTTCTGACTACCCGTAACTACTATCAAAGATCTTCAAATGACAGCCGGGACAAACCGGCTTAACGTGCTTCCCGAGGCACGGAAGAAACTCGGTGGATGTGTGACTATCTTTATATAGCGTATAAAGATGGTCACCCCTCCACGGATCCACTCCGGAACCGTGGTCCCACTGCGATGTCCCACTGGTGGGACAAAATTTTTTCGTGGTCCCACCAAACACACACTTGACCGTTTTGTTTCAATGTGGTATGTAATAGTCACTACTTTCTTGAAATAAAATAATAAGTAAACGAGATAAAATAGAAATAATTAAAAGGCAATATAATTAAAATAATTCCAGCATTTTTTTTACCGCAAAGCTTCTAAATAATGGCCAACTGAAATTTCGCCGTGAACTAACTGCAATTGAAGTTCTATAATTTCGTCGTCTTTTTCTATTTTGATTTTTCTTCGTTGTTGTAATGTTTTATTATGATTTTTAATTTTTTGGTTAGTCACGTTTTGTTGGAGCACTTCAAGGAGTTTTGCCAACGTCACATAGTTTTTGTTTATGAACTTGTTTAATAAAGACTGCCAGCTTTCCATAATATTATTTTTCCTGTGTCTCTCTTGGTCAACACACCATTCATTTATAAAACAATTATTTTTCATCCATGTTTTCTTTACTTACTTTTGTTACTTTTTCTGTTTATAATTTTATGTCAGTATTATCCATAGTTAAGTAATCTTAGTATGCCGCAAAATTATTTTATTGTGCTAGCATAATATTTTATCATATCAGCCAAAAGACGTCCACTGCTGGACATAGGCCTCCCCCAAGCGTCGCCACTTTGACCGGTCCCGTGCGTCTCGCAACCAGCGTATCCCTGCAACCTTCACCAGGTCATCGGTCCACCTGGTGGGAGGCCTTCCAACGCAACGTCTTCCGGTTCGCGGTCGCCACTCCAGAACCTTTCTGCCTCATCGGCCATCCGTTCTGCGAGCAATGTGCCCTGCCCACTGCCACTTAAGTTTGGCAATTCTTCGGGCTATGTCGGTAACCCTGGTTCTCTTGCGGATCTCTACATTTCTGATTCGATCACGCAAGGAAACTCCGAGCATAGCCCTCTACATTGCTCTTTGGGTGACTGTAAGCTTTCTGATGAGGCCTATTGTAAGCGACCACGTCTCAGAGCCATAAGTCATCACTGGCAACACACACTGGTCATAGACTTTCGTCTTGAGACACTGTGGTAATTTAGACGAGATGATACCGCGCAACTTCCAGAACGCTGCCCAGCCGAGTCGGATTCGACGGTTGACCTCTTTCTCGAAGTTGGCCCTAACCAACTGGATCGTTTGTCCCAGGTAGACATAGTCGCCCACAACTTCGAGTGTATAGTCTCCGACCTTAATAGGAGTGGGTGTAACATGGGCATTCAGCATCACCTTGGTTTTGTCCATGTTCATCCTAAGACCCACTCTTTCGAAAGCTCTACCGAGGTCATCGAGCATTATACTGAGGTCCTCCATGGTCTTAGCCATAACCACTGTATCGTCGGCAAACCGAAGGTGAGTGATGTACTCGCTATTGACGTAGATGCCTAGCCCTCTCCAGTCCAGAACCTTGAAGACGTCCTCCAGTGCAGCGGTGAACAGCTTCGGAGATATGACGTCTCCCTGTCTCACACCTCGCTGCAAATGTACGGGTTCCGAGGTCTGATCCTGAAGTCAAACTGACATGGTGGCGTTTTTGTATAAGCACTTCAACACCTCGATGTACCGGTAGTCAATTTGGCACCGTTGGAGAGACTGCAGTACAGCCCAAGTTTCGATCGAATCGAAGGCTTTCTCGTAGTCAACAAACGCTAAACAGAGAGGCAGGTTTTACTCTTTGGTCTTCTGTATAACCTGCCGCAGCGTATGTATGTGGTCTACGGTGCTGAAGCCTTTACGGAATCCGGCTTGTTCGGGAGGCTGGAAATCATCAAACCTGCGCGCGAAACGATTCGTGATGACTCTTGAAAACAGTTTGTAGACATGGCTAAGAAGTGAGATGGGCCTATAGTTCTTCAGTAAGGCATTGTCACCCTTCTTGAAGAAGAGTACCACCATACCCCTGCACCATGCCTGTGGCGTCCTCATCTCGAGTATGACGGAATCGAACAGCTTCTGAAGAGCCTTAAGGATCGGTTTCCCACCCGCCTTCAGAAGTTCGGCCGTGATTCCGTCATCACCCGGCGCCTTGTTGTTCTTAAGCTGTTTCAGAGCCATCCTAATCTCATACAGGCTGACGTCCGGAATGTCTTCGGTATAGTGTCGGGTCAATTTAGCTCTAGGGTCATTGGCTAGATTCGCGACGGGTTTATTGGTTGACGTGTACAACTGCCCATAGAATCTCTCGATCTCCCTCAGAAGCTCCGGTTTGGCGGATATGATCCTGCCATCATCGGTCTTCAGTTTCGTGAGCTGGCTCTGCCCACTAGACAGATGTCTTGCAAAGACCTTGGAGCCCTTATTCCGCTAAATCGCGTCTTTCATTCTTTCGGTATTAAAGCGGCGGAGATCGCTTTTCAAGGACTTTGAGATCCGTCTATTTAGCTGCCGGTATTTCAACGCATCGTCTGAAGACTGCAGAATCATATCACGCCTCTCCTTCATAAGCTTGAGAGTAGGACCAGAGAGCTTTCTGTTCCTATATCATTATCCTTGCATGTTCCTATATTATTATCTGTACGGCGGGTCTTGAAAAACTTAGACCCGACCGTATGGACAGCTTCCACGAACCCATCGCTGTATTCGTCCACGGAGCTCCCTAGGCACTCAAAACGATTCTGGAGTTCGAGTTGAAAGGTCTCGGGGTTTTGGACCTGGATTTGTGCTGGACGGAGCGTGGACTTCATCAGTCGAGACCTTTCAAGCTTGACATTAATGTTCAATGTGCCTCTAGCAGGCGGTGATCGCTCCCGGTTTTCACCGAGTTGATCACAGAGACATCATTGAACATTTGCTTCTTGGTTGACATGATGAAGTCGATCTCGTTTTTAGTTGCACAATCGGGGCTTTGCCAGGTCCACTTCCTGTGCTCACGCTTTCTGAAGGAGTTCATCATGTAGAGGCCCTCCTTCTCCATAAAACTGGCCAGTAGGTGACCCCGGTGGTTCCGACGTCCAACTCCAAATTGCCCCACTTGCAGCTCATCCTCGTCTCGTTTGCCCAGTTTCGCGTTGAAGTCCCCCATGACAACGGTGAAGTAAGTTTTGGAACCATCCATAGACTAGAGATATCCTCATACATGGTCTCTACCTCGTCGTCGGGGTGTGCCGAGGTCGGGGCGTAGACCTGTATGACCTTCAGCGAATATCTTGCGGCTGTTCTGAGTATAAGGTACGCCACCCTGGTCGACACAATCTCGATCTTCACCACGTTGTTCACAAGGGACTTGTAGACGATAAAGCCGACACCACCCTGGGACTGCCGGTCACCCTCTCGGAAATAGAGCAGGTTACCGGATTTGAGGATTATCGAGTCCTCCCCCTCTCTTCGGACTTCAGATAACCCTATAATGCTCCATCGTAACCTGCTCAATTCTTCCTCGAGTTCGGCTATCTTCTCGTCGGTCCGGAGTGTTCGTGTGTTATACGTTGTCAGGTCCAGTCGTCGGTGTTTATTGGGGTAGCCGGGTCCACTCCGGAGATTCTTTGCACCCCTTGCCACGCCATTGCCTCGACCACTACCGTAGCCGAGGGTAGACGGGCTGCCGGGCACTCGGGGCCGTTTTTTTGTTGTGCTATTCATATTGTTTTGGAGGGGTTTGCCATAATCGCCACGCTTGGCAGACGGGTTGGCGATCGCAGTTTGTTGGTAAAGTACACAGAGAACGCTGCTGCCCATTCTCTGGTGTGTCCCTTCTATGTTCTATGTTATGGGGTTTGGTTTCCGCACTTAGTCCTTCGGTGGACCATTGTGCGTGGGCCATGGCGGCCGTTGGGTGGGTTATTCCAACCAGCCCACCTCCCTCCAGAAGCCAATTAGGGCTCCTGGCTTACTTAGAACGTCCGTGTATGATCTGGGCGACCCGAGAGTTTGTGTTCTTATCGTGGTGACCTCTCTGCATTCAAAGAGAACATGCGCAACGGTTTCCTCAGTCTCCATGCATGCCCTGCATAGAGGACTGTCCGTTATACCTATGGTGTGAAAGTGTTTATTTAGTGAGCAGTGTCCCGTGATGGTCCCCGTCATCAGGCGCAGGCCATTCCTGTCCAGACGTAGCAAACGCCTGGTAAGCCTACTGTCCAAAGATGGCAAAGCCTCTTTGGACTGCCTGCAGCCTGGTGCCGAAGTCCACCAGGTTTCCGCTTGTGCCTGGGTGAATTCCTTTAGCCACCTGTGTGTCCCTTAGTCGCCTCTTACGACACCCACGGTAAGATATGGGATGGTGAAATTCTTTACGTCGGTCACCATACGGTAATATTATTATTTACATTAAGACAATTTCAAAAACAAATAAAGTTAATATTACTGTCAGTTCAAGTCATAGTATTTTTTTTTTCGTGCCTGTCTGATTTAATAAAGAGTTTTATCAAATTAGGGAGGTATACTTCAAAATCGAGTGGGTCCTCTTTAGATTGCTACCTACCTAGGTACTTGCTAGGTACGTAGGATAATACCACAGGACAAGAAAATCTTTTTTATAATGTGGGTAATATTTACCATATGGCGTTCCTTCAATTCGGCGTAACAAAACGGTCAAGTGTGTGTTTGGTGGGACCACGGAAAATTTTTGTCCCACCAGTAGGACATCGCAGTGGGACCACGGTTCCGGAGTGCACGGATCGACCTCGGCAAGATTGCTTAACCTTCAAATCAACCCGTGCGGCAGTTATTATTTAGTCAGGAGCTCCTCAAATCTAGGCTTCGATTAATGTATATAATTATATCTGTGATTAGGTTTTGCAGTGGATTCCCTCGCGTGGGAGTCGGGATAGAAAGTATCCTATGTGTTATTCGAGCATCCTAATTGCGTATGTGAATTCGGCAACGCAAAGCGTTGACCCCATGAAAAAGTAAGACAAATACTCTTTAAATAATTAGGTATTGCCAAAAATTATTGGACTATTTCGTAAAGAGTATCTTCACCAATGAAAGCGTCCAATAATTTATGGCAATACCTAATTATTTTAAGAGAATTTGTCGTTCTCTTTCTTAGGTGAGACCCTTTGCCTTGCCGAATTCACTTACGCAATTAACCTTCAGGTTATAAACTATCTGTGTGACAAATTTCATCTAAATCTGTTCAGCCGTATTTGCGTGATTGAGTATCAAATAGAAACACCCATACAACCAAAAATTCACATTTATAATATTAGTAGATTTTTAGAACAAAACTAGATAAGTTTGCGTGGTAAATCTAAATAAAATAGTTCCTTCATTATGAACCAACATAAAAAAGAACACAAAACATTTCTTCGTTGCAATTTACATTTCCATCTTTCCACACAGAGAACACTCCAAACTCAATGCTGCAAGTTTCTGCAGAACAGAATACAACCCTTTACGTCTTATTGCAATCTTTGAGTTCGCCACGATTCTGAAACACGTCTTTGCACTTCATATAACAAAGCACTATTTTCAACAATAAATCAAAATGTTGTTATAATTAATTGTCTACCGTTGTGAAATGTTGGAGCTAGATAAAAGTGGATCTGAAATGCTTTTCAATTGTTTATTTGGAGTGCTTAAAATATGATGTGTCAGCAATTATTTTAGTAGCTGAAGATGACTCTGAAGGTGCAGATAGAATGTGGCAGGCAATCCATAGATTCATCATCATCAACATTTCAGCCGCAAGACGTCCAAAGCTGAACATAGACAAGTGTCGCCATTCCACAAGTGTCACCACACTGTTCGATCCTGTGCGTCTCGTATCCAGCGGTTGCCTGCAGCCTTAACCAGTTCATCGGTCCACCCAGCCAGAGGGAGACCTCCAACACAGCGTCTTCCTGTACACGGTCGATAACCCTCTATGACGGTAACCCTCCATGAAACCACGGGATCCCATAGCTAACAAAGAAAATTTGGTTTAAATAAATGAAAAGTCACTAGATGGCGCGATATGCATCGATTTGTTATTGAATTGTGTACAAAATTAACAGTATCTAGAATTTATAATAAAAATTGTATGTTTTTTTTAATTAACTCTCCTAAGCACAATATTATGGAATATTGGGCTCTTAATTCACATTTTAAAGATTATTTGAACGGATCATTTAGAATTGATTCCAATAGATGGCGCGGTTTTAAATTTTTGAAGTATGCCACTGGATTTTTATTAATTTGTATTGTAACACGTTTTGGTACAAATAAACTGTAAAAACGTGCAAAAAAATACAATAACACAAATCGTCACTGTTATATAAAGAAAAATATTGTCACGAACCGAGCAAACCCTTTTACTTGCAAGTCGTTGCTAACACCATCTATAGCCGTGAAATGGAACCGAACGCAATCGAAGTACTTATAAAAAGAATCATCTTAATCAGGCGAAAACGCTAGTTACGTCGGCACGGTTTCTTTGTATGGGATGAGGCATCTGTATGCTAGTATTAAAATATCAGTGCTGAAACTAACTAATTCAGTTCCAGATGAGAGAGTAAGTAATACACTCAACTATGCGTCAGCTTCCAATCTTATTGGGTAAAGCTGCATACCAGTGTTTTAAGTGGAGCGTCTGCCTCCACAACCCAATTCTTCTTCTTCTTTTCGTGTCGATAATCTCACATTTTACTCAACTAAACTCATATTTTGTCTGACTAGTATGTAGCCACCTGGACCGCTCTGTCATTTACCACGATTCCTGAAAGGTGCAGGCGGCTGGGCAAGAAGGGCAGACAAGGAGGAGGGGCATATCCTGCGATGGGGCCCCACACTGGCACTGTGTTTGCGATGGGTCTATGAGACTCCATTTGGCCAGATTTTTTCTACAGCGACCAACCTGTACCCGCAGTCGGTTTAGGGATTTCCAGATTGGCCACTGCAGTTCGTGTCCAGGGGGCAGATGCTCTGCCGGAGTGATGGTGCATGAAAGGAGCCTCCCCGAGCGGCGTTAAATATATCCTCTGACTGAATATATCACCACGATGACTCAAACTCAAAACCAATCACAAAGGCACTACCAGTGCCAATCTCGACGGCAACTCCACCCGCCAACTCTAGTTTCTCAACAACCCAATTGATAATAATAATTTGATAATAATAATTTATTTATTCAATTCAATTAATTAAGGTACATAGAATGTGCAACAATTTTTATGATCTTAAGCTAAACAAAATTCCACAAGACGTCTGAGTCTGAACTAGATAACTTAATATCTGTATCCCAGACAACAGTGCTCTTCCGTTATACATTTAAAAGCTTACGAGTTCAATCCTGCTTATAAACATTATATTAAATTATACATAAACTAGGAGCAGTTAAAAAATAAATTAATGAACAATAAAAGTAAAGTGGTGTGGTGACCTCCTTTTGTGTAAGGTGTAAATGATTGAGTGTATGTAGGAGGGTGAGTAGGTATGTGACCTTAATGTGGTACAATTATGAGGTTTTCTGTTTCGTCATAGGTTAGTTTATGAATGTACTCAAACACTTTATTCTTAAAACTTCTGTTATTTAAAGGAAGTATGTCGATAAATTTATCAATCCTGTCATAAAGGTACGGGCCTAAGAAACAGAAATACTTATTAACGAACGGGTGTTTAAACATAGATCTGTCAGTGCTGGCTATAGGTTTTCGTCGTCTGGATACTGTGGTTGGTTTTATGAAGGACGTTTTCTTATGTTGCATCAAGACAGTGTACAGTATGAACAATTGACGAATAGAGAGGACTTCACAAGTTTGGTACAACTGATAAGTTGGAAACAAATATGGACGGAAAGTGCTTACCTTGAGAATAGCTCTCTGGGCCACCTCAAGTGGTTTAAGTATGGTTTTTGGTGCACCACCCCAGACAGAAATACAATATGACAGAATGGATTGACCGAGCGCCAGATATACTTGCTTCATCAATCCGGGACTAGCCACATGTCTCAGATTTTTGAAAACGTATATCAGTTTTCTTAGTCGAACAGTTACTAACTCTATATGCGCTTTAAATGAGAGGTTGTTATCTATTGTTATTCCTAGATATTTTATGAAGTTAGTCTTGACTAATGTTGGACACAGACAGATTCCACTGTTACAGCAGTTGTGTGCAGTTAAGGAGAGTGTTGTAGGAGGTAAGTTAGAGTTACGCATTGAAAACGTTATGTACTGTGTTTTATCAGCATTCAGTGTCAGCATGTTACTTCCCAACCAGTGGCACACGATATCCAAACCACGTTGAGCATCATCATAGTCCCGTTCCCACGTATCAGCCGAGAACAGAAGAACAGTGTCATCTGCATAAGAAATTATTTTTCCACCTACAGAGGTAAGTCCACAGAGACCATTCAAGTACACAAGGAAGAGACTGGGTCCCAAAATACTACCCTGTGGTACACCAAAAGTGACCGGTAAGTCACTGCTAACGAACTTATCAATTTTAACACATTGATAGCGACCCGAGAGATAATCCTCAAACAATTTTAGTTGTTTACCTCTTACGCCCAACCCTTCCAACTTACTGAGGAGAAGTGGCACGGAGACCGTGTCAAAAGCCTTTGCCAGGTCTAAGAATATGCCAACCGTTTTTTTACCAGAATCAATATTCCTAACCACGTAATCTACAAGCTCGTGGACAGCATCACAAGTTGATTTGCCTGCTCTGAAACCATATTGATTATTTGAAAGAAGGTTGTTTGTTTCCATGTACTTGACTAATCTACTGTTGATGATACGTTCCAAGAGCTTGGAGACCGCTGGGAGGATAGAGATGGGCCTGTAGTTGGTGACACGGCCTCTATCACCGGATTTATGGATTGGATGAACAACTGACTTTTTCAAAACAGAGGGGAATGTTCCTTCTTCTAAACACATGTTAAAAATATGGGTCAGAGCAGGGATAACCACATTTCTGTTTTCTTTAAGGAGGTTATTTGGTATAGAGTCCCACCCAGTGCAACAGACATTTTTAAGACTCAAAATCAGGCGCTCTACCTCTGACTCGTCTGTATCGAGTATTACAAAAGAGTTTAACGAACTATTAGATTTTGGACTAAAGGTAGCGGAGTGTAGAGGATTTTGGCAACTGAAAGTCTTGTTAGCTAAAGATTCGCCCACCGTGGCAAAGAATTCGTTCACACCTTCAATCGATTGTGTTGGGCAAGGAGTGTCTATTAGTTCTAAAGCGCCATTATTTAATTTAGTCGCGTTCGTGATATTTTTTATTGCGTCCCATATCTTTTTATTATTTTTACCCGCCTGTTCCAACAATTTTTTATTATAAGCTATTCTAACTTTTCTCAATAAACCATTACAGAAATTTCTATATCTACTATACGTTAATTTAAGAGAATCATTTTCTGGTGATTGTTTCACTTTTTTGTGGAGCGCGTCCCTATGTCGCATACATCGTACTAGTCCTGGTGTTATCCACGGTTTGATAATTTTATTTCGTTTTGATAACTTTATCATGACAGAGTTACAAATTATAGCATGCTGGATGGAATTGGTGAAGTATTCCATGGCAAAATTAGCGTCATTTGACACATAAATTGGTTCCCAGTCAATGCTGTCTAAGTCATTTTTTAATCCGTCCATATTAAACTTATTAACGTTGACATGAGCAAACGTTCTTTTTGGTTTATTATTGAGACACAGTAGAACTGCCTCGTGATCCGTTATTGTAGATTGCAATACTAAGGTAAGAGCTGGAAATTTAGATTTTAGTATCACGTGATCAAGACATGCCTTGCCATGTCTTGTAGGCAACGTATGTGCCGGTAAAAGGCCATGATATGAGCACAAATTTAGGTACTCCATATGAAATCTAGAATCTTGACCGGGGCAGATGTTTATGTTAATATCTCCCATAATGGTTACATTTTTGAAAGAAGACAGCCCAGCCAATATATTATCTAGTGAGTGAAAGAAATTCTCTAGGTTTTTGTGTGATGGAGATCTGTAAATAGCCAGAATTGCCATTTCAGTGCCAATCTTTATGATGAGACAATTACAATCCAGACAAGGCGGTTCGTCAATAACAACACCAAGAGTGGTTTTAACGTACACAGTTACTCCGTCATTTTGGTTACACAATCTCTTCGATGTATATGAGCAATAACCGTCCAACCTTGGCACCATGGGGCAACTCGATAACCAGCACTCCGTCAGAACAACTATATCACACTCAAAACCAAGCCTACCCAGCATTATAACGAAATTATCAAAATTTCGAGACAAACTACGTATATTTTGAGTTATGACAGTGATACATTCAACCGGACGCGCTATGAGATGTTTGCAATCCTCAACATCACAAGACCGAAATTCTGAAACAGATATTTTATCTATTTCTGTAGCTAAATCATCCATTTGCGAAAGCAAATAATAGCATATGACCAACTATAATAGAACAGGTATTATTTTTACATGAGAGGAATGCGATATAGTTGTTGTAGGTGTTACTCAGTGTGGTATAGTTAACAACATATATCCTTATACAACAGTTGTAGTATAGATTCCTGGACATTTTTCTTTGATTGTAATGATTTGCCATTGGTATATTAGGTGTGATAAGTTTGTGTTCGAATGAGACAATTAAAAACGAAAACCACAGAAAGATTGTTGAGTAGTGTAGAATTTGTAAGTAAAATACACAGTTAAAAAAATATAAAATAACAATAACAACCACGATTAAAACAGCATGCAACATAAAAAGACAAATTGAGTATACTTGAAGAAAAATACCATTAAAAGGTGTTGGTAAAAAATTCATACGAGTTTAATTAATAATAGTCATATTGTGCTGGCCTTCAGCTTAGTGAGATCGGTCTCCTCTTCTATGCGGACGTGTGCCATCCCTTCCCTTTTTCTTAAATAAATTTTTCCATAAGATGTCCAGCAATACTTGTAGTCATTCGAACTTGAAAAATCTCTCGCAAGGAAGAATAGCCGCCTTCCCTTAGGGGTAAGACATTCCGAAATGTAAATTGGTTTGTGTGTGGTTTCACTGTTTTCTTGGCCAAATAACCTGGTATTTAGTTTATCGGTTTTCTCCTGTTGTGTAAGTTTCTTGAGATTTTTAAGTAAGGTTTCTTTAGTGAGAACTGAAGTAAATTCAACTACAATGGGTTTAGTGACGCCTGGTTTTGCGAACGGGCGATAAACATCTCTTATATCTGCCGTTTGTAATTGCAAGTTCAATGTGGTACCAATTCTCTTAACGGTATCAGAAAGTCGCTCTTTGGTCTCGTTTCGAAATTTAGGAATATTTCTGATCTCTAGCTTGGTTGTGCACGACTGCTTTTCAAGATTTTCCAACTTATTTTCCAGTAATTTTATGTAGGAAATGTGTTCCTTACGTTCCTGTCTAAAATTTTCTAATTCTTTTTGCAACTCATCATATTTGGCAGATAAAGTCGACATAGATAAATTTATAGTATCGTTTTGTGTTTTAATTTCTGTCAAAGACGACTCTAAAATGTCTAGCCTGGTTCTTTGTTCCGAAGAAAATTTTGAGAACATATCACGGACTTCTTCCATGAAGGAACTTAAGTCATTTTCACGCTTTCTCTTCAAACGTCCCGCATTAATGTTGGGCCGGATTTTGGTGGGTTGCAGGTCGACGCTTTCAGAATCCGTCTCCGTTACATTTTGATGCTTCGGTGGCACACGATTCATAGGCATTGTGGCTATTTGAATGTTATTGATAAAGTACCAGGATAGCAGCGGAGCGCGGTGGTAGCAACCAGCTAGTGGTGTGAGCCGTACGAACGTAGTAGCGTAGCAAGTACCAGGAGCAAAGTTACGTACCTCCCTTTGCGCAGTGACGAGCTTGCGCGCGCGCTGTTTATTTGTTGGGCTTCGTCACGCCCCTTTTGCCGGCGTACAAGCAGCAGTAGGCGGTGACAGCGTTGGGGCGGCGCTGTCAGTAGTCAAGCGGTGAGTCACTGCAGGTGAGTAAGTGGGCAATCGATGTTGAAATAAGCTCCTCAACTTTATGTACTCCTATTTTATGAACTTATTTAATTGGAGCAAAATTACAAATTTATGAATAAAAATAATAAATACTGAGTCGTTAAAAGCGTCTGAACTCCTCAGAGGTCCGGGGGGAAGGGGATCTGCAAGTATTATGCAAGTATTATGATCTTCTTGGTAAGGGGAAGCAGTGAACTAGTAATTTATCCAACCATTTTTATCTTTAGAGGATCAACTTAAGAAACGTCATCAATCACAAAAGGACGTATATCAGATTAATAGCAAGGCGAAACTACGCGGTCATATTCAAAATTGTCCTTTTAAAACTTGACAAAACTCCCCTTGAAAGTTGATAAAGTATCTCGACGGGATAAAGGTAATCTAATTTACCTTTTTGTTCTGAACAGAAATAAATCGCAATTATTTATAAAAAACACTTCTGGGGAGAAATGTCCTTAAGTGACAGTAGCATTTAAGAAGATACTCGTATTTTATTCATAGTACAATTTATAAAGGGAAATGCCACCGGCCATAGACACTTTGGCCCGGGGTGCCCACAAATAAAAGCAAGTGACAATATGTAATCTAAGGAATGAAATGGTATTTTTCTGAACTAATTCCAGTTCAGACAAAAGTCTGGATTGTTAAGATATTAAATGTTTTTTTTTCACAAATACAGTTTTTAACTATCATTTTACTGTAATACAAACCTACAATAACAAAGTTGTCGGAGTCCATTTAAAAACTTATTCGTTGGTGAGATAACAAATCCGCAAGAAAACAATACAAAATAAAACAAATGCAAACGTTGGCGAATGTTGAATTACCAACTTATGGCAGACAGCCGCCATGCTGTTATGTCAAATTCGATGTTGCCACATATCAGACATAAAAATCGATATCGAGTTTTTGTTCGAATTATAATTCAATAGGAATTAATTAACGAAAAAATTAATTAAAGCACCTCAAAGATTATTATTTTGTTTCTTTTAGTGTTTCGAATTCAATTTTTTCTGTATTTTGAAGAACAAATAAGAATGACAGTTGTGAGTTGTGTAGTAGCATTTTTGTTATGATAAGAATTTATGGTAAATCAACTAGGAATTCGCTTGTTTTATTATCATAATGTAGCACAACACACGTTTAACGATAACACCTTTTTATTGCCTAAAATAAACGAATAATATTGGCATTATTTTATTTTATTTTATTTATTTGGCTCACCAACTATTGAATACACAGATACAAAGATATGAGATACATCCAATATACTTATACTTAGTGTACCAATTTCTTACAGGTAAGCACATCATGCATTACTTATTTTCCGATTGACATTGGGCACCAGACATTGGGCGCCTGATTACAATTAGATGAGTTCTTATACTCATCCAATTTCAAGCAGGCACACATGATCATGCTATCGACCAAACTCCAGATTAAAATCGAAATCAAGATCACATTATATAAAATCTAAGTTAATTCAAAATACAATCAATACAAAAATTAAAATCACAAAAATAAAATCAAAAACCATCAAAATCAAATTAAAACAACAATAAAATCAAAATTAAATTGAATGCTATAAAGAAAATAGAATAATAAGAAAATAGATTAAATATAATTAATTATTACATCATAAAAAATCGATTGGAGAAAAGAGAATCGATTATATTTTGAACGAAATTAATAATTTGGCAACATTTTTTATATAATCCACAAACCAATGGATTTACCTAATTTCATTTTATCTTTCCGGTACTTTTTATTTTTTGCAAAAATGTTGCAATCTTGTTTGGATAAATAAATACCGCGTTTAATAAACATAAATCAAGATGTTTTTTTATAACAAAAGCAAACTGTTGGGCGGTTTATGGCCAAAAATGGGCATTTCCCTTTGTCTCTCCATCGCCCAAACGTCGACTGGTAGAAATAGCCTAAGGCATTTAGTCCACCTCTGTACGTTTGTGTGCATAAAGTATTAAATATAGGTCACCTAGACAGTTTTTGAGATTAAATTCCAGACTACGAGTATAATGTAACGAAATCGTTTATTTCCTTCTTTTTTCTGTGTACAGTTCACCTTGGTACACTCGCATTTTACCAGTTATGTTCAGTTTCATGATATTCGAGTAATCCATTCTGGCATTATACCTTATTTGGAATACCTGGATACCTTACTAAACTACTTGCATATCAAGTAGGTACAACTAAAATGTGAAAATAAGAAAAAAAAATCTACAAAAAAATACTACCGACAACCAAATAAGAAAACTACGTGAAAAACTAGCTAACTAAACATAGTGAAAAATTACTTTATTTTTGGAAGTCGGTGTCCATAACGCAAGAAGTTGGTACCTACCAAAGAAAATGACTTCCAAAAATAAAGTTTTTATTCACTTTGTAGTTTTCTTATTTGGAAGTCCACAGTATTTTTTTTGTAAAAATGTTTTTTATTATGTATAAAAATTATCTACGTTGGTTTCGTACATTTTATGTGATGCGTGCACAACTAAACAGACAAAGAGATTAACATTCCAAAAATGCTGAAAGTGGCAACCCACTTTTTCACCCGTTAGTTATCTTTTAACACACTGGCTATTTTTTTGGAAATATTTCTATGTAAAAAAACGCCTTTTCTACAGATTTATTATATGTATTGGTTATAAGTATTGCGATGTTAGTATCCGAGTTTCTAGATGAATTATCATTTTATGAGAGAAGGCAATATTCGAAATACCAAAATATAAGGGAATGCCGAGAACTATTATACGTTTGGTATTCCCATAATTTTTTGACTATATTCCAATCGCTTTCGCGACGCTTTATAGTCATATCTTAATAGTTACATAGAATCAGACATGTTCATTAGTAAACATATCAGTGACTTCGTCATTAAGCAAGCGTGAGGCAAATATTAACAGCTTAGAATCAAACATGCTATTAGTCTGTAAGGAACATGTTCTAGACTAAAAACTAATGAGTGAAACAAGACCATCAATCAATAAATATCTGGAATTAATAATATTAATATGACACCGTATCATCCCTTTTTTTTCTTCTCTATATTGATTTAAGCAATATGAGTCCAGTTTTATCACCCAAAACACATAGATAAATTAAGTCACACCTCTTTCGCAAGCAGAAACTGTAGATGTTCACCAGCTGCCATACTTACGTACCTGACCTCTGACCTCCACAACCCTGTAACTGGTTAACACGATAGCTCTTGGCAAGACTGATGTCAGATTACCTGGTTCTAATATTACCCGTAACGACTGTCGGAGATCTTTAAATGACAGCCTTTTAATACACAAAACCAAACGAAAATATCTGATTTTAAAATAACTAAAAACAATCCTCCACTAAGCGACAACCCTTAGGACAAAATAGACATTAAAGCCGTCCTTGGCCGGAATATGGTAAACGGCAATAACGGCGGTAACGGTAATAAAAAGGATAACATTGCTACAAAAGTTGTCTGCGCCATAATTTCGTGTCCTCGACAAAGGACAGATCTGCATAAAGACTCTATAGTAAAAAGGGAACATATGGCTGAAGTTATGCTATGTATAAAGACCAGTAATCTGTTTGTGGGGTAAGTTAGAAGAAACTTACTTTGTTGGAAATGGTTGATTCTTCTTTCGGTGGAGAACGAACTAAGAACAAAGCATTGAAGTTTTGAAAATATGAAAAAAGCTATACTATGCGAAGAGGCATTAGTGTTAGGCAAATTATTATTGTTTATTAGGTAACAAAACTCTGCAATCAATAATTGATTAAGTAACTTAAAGTAAAGTTAGCTATTCTTATTCAGAGCACATAACCCTATGAAGGATAAAAAATATCCGTAACGCTCATTAAAAATGGGTTTATGCAGAAGTGGGTGTACACTACACATTTCGCAAGTTATGCCTAAGTCTCGAGAGCGTTTCTCTTAAGATACAGGATATCCTAGTTAAAGAGACAGAGTTTAATCTATTGTGTACAGATTTCTACAGCATCCATATGTTTAGTGTAAATGTTGTCTACCATAAATTCAAAAATTGTAACCTTAAAGTACCTGTACTTTAAGGTACCAGTAGTTATATGTATTTTTGGGCAATAAAGATATTTGTAATTATTTTTGCTATATCTTTGAGAGGCGTACCAGGGGCCGATATAACTCGCAGAGGCCTTAAAAGACATGTAGGATGAAATGTGACACCAGCCGGCGATAATCCTTGTATGCGCTAGTCATTACGCAAGACCCAAGGAGAATCCCCGGCTGGTGCAGGACTATTGCAGAATATGGAGACAAAACACATTGGGCTATGGGTATGGGAGGTTTCGTGGATCGCTAAACTATAACTATAGAAGCATTACTGGCCCCTGCCTAACCACTGTTATAAAATGACTACACGGCTATAAAATGGCAGAGAATGACATGCACACTCAATTAATTATGGGTGTTATTTTAATGGTTAGCATAGTATTCGTATTTTTGTGAGCAGAAAAATATAATCTATGAGCAGAAATAGCTAATCAATCAGCAATTTATGTCATTCTGCATGGCTGTAATTATTTTTGTACAGCATATTAATTATATAAGCTGCAATGAGCTGCTCTTGTTTAATAAAATTTTGATAAGCACTCAGAGGGTAAGCAAAAATATTCATTTTGAGCTGCATGTAAAAGTAGCAAAAATAATTTACTTGTCTATGATTATATGGTTTCTTTTTCTGACTCCTCGCTGCGCTCGTCGCGCTCGCGCTCGTTTCGCTCGCATTTTTAATTGTCTCTCGTTTTCTGGCAAAAATGTCGTCGCTCGCGCTATACTGCGCTCGCTACTTTCTCTTAGCTAGATTCTTGATACCCTGGGAGCCAGGTTTATTTATCAGGTAAAAGAACTTTGATATTTTTCATTTTCCTGCTCTTACTCCGCCCACTTTTAACGTACATTGCCGATTTTTCAACAAAAACAATCTAATTATTTATTTTGCTCACCATGTTTTAATGCATACACCGAACATGACCGATCACAGCGCGAGAACTCCCAAATGCAGTTTCGGTTTCAGTCGTAGTTTCGGCAGGTTTGCGCCGAAACCAAAACTCGTTTTTTGCCGAAACTCGACCGAAACCAAAACCGAACTTTCGGTCGGACACTACATTTCGATAACATACATTATGCTTCGGTTGATAGAATGTCATTTGTATAGTTGTTTAGATCCTCAGGATTTTACTCTTAACAACAGCACTTACGATCGTAGACTAACGAGGCAGTAAGAAACACGGATATCAGCTATAAGTAAGAAATAAACATAGCGGTCTAAAAACAATAATAACAACGACCATGGCAATAAGCCAGATAGTCTACAGAATGAAGACAAAACAGACGAATGAGTAATAATAATCTTTTGGCAGCTTACTTTCCTTTGTTAGCTTAATGCCAGCGATCGCAATACTAACCCGTTTTCCTCCGTCATAAATTGTTGTGCTTTCATTTCAACAATACTAACTTTAGTTTCAACAGAATTACATTAGTGTTGGAACGTTCTTCATCTTGAAAATTAAGGTCTGCGTGGTAAGAATTATTTTTGTTTCAGTTCTTTATTTCTTTTGCTCTTTACTGAGATAATTTGGGCATGGTCTTTGTTGTGTCCGATATGTACAACAGATGTTCTAGCAACGTTGTTAATTGTAGTAGCCTATTATTGCTGTAATTTTTGGGGATTAACTTACCTTTGTTACAAATTATAGCCTCGAGGTTCTTATTCTAAAAGTAATTTTATTTAAAATTGGTACGAACGTAAGAGAAAACTAATTATCTACTAATCCAAGCTAAATTTTGTAGCCAAAAAATCTTTGTAGCCATTCATTTGTTTCAACTCCCTTGACACTAATAATCTTATTACAAAGGCACATTACTCCACTCTAAGTTTCAGAATACCTAATTCTTTTACTTTAAACCTACTCGGTCATATAACTTAAGCCAGGCAGATGGCAGACAGACACCAGACAGATTACAGTGTCTGGGGAACTCGGACACAAATGTCAGTCGAGAACCGAGCTTAAGGCGTTTTGGACATAATCCTAGGGCCCAAGCACCAGGCAGTAAACTTTGCTCAAATGTATTTGAATAACCGGTCTGATCGTGATAATGCTTTTGGGGAGTTTCGTGCAGACGTGAATCGATTTGGATACGAAAATTTTAGGTGACGAATCCTCAAAGTTTGTTTCGAAATTCGTCTCTATATCACTACAGGACATCAACTGAAAACCAGCGCTAGGTTTCAAATGAATAGCAGATGCTGAGCTGGTTACCCTGTCAGTGTGGATACGCTGAGAGCAATTTTATTTAACTTTTCTGCCATTATTTTCTTTAAGTTTGTTTTTGTTCCTGTTGTGTTGTTGTCCGTATCGCATAAATGGTTTTCTATTATATTTTCTTTGGCAACTTTTGTATTTCCAAACTATGACAACAATAGAAAGGATTGTGACTTTAAAAGCTGTACATGCACTGAGTGTCTCGTTGGTCTCGTGGTCGCAAGTGCATTTGCTGAGTGTGAAGTCCAGGGTTTGATGCCCAGGTTGGACAAAAAGTGATATTGGGTTTGCCATTACTAATTTCTCGGCTTTGGGCTTTGGTAGTTTGGAAGTTGGCGGTGGGACACGCCCGTACTTTGGGAAGCGCGTAAACCCGTTGGTCCTACGCATAATCTCTCTCCGGTCGTGTCAGACTGCCGTCCCATGGGACTATGAGAGTGCGGCAATAGAGAGTGTTTGCGCACACTTTTGTCAGCCAAAATACGGTCTGGAGGACTATTACTATTATTATTAAAAACAATGGTGAACTCACAATCCAAGGGGAGCAGAATTTATTCAAAATTGCAAACATATCGTAGGCAACTCAAAGACCAAGACTAATTCAAAAAACATCATCAACTAAACCCTTATCTGCTAAGAAGCTACATACTCCAATTACAATTAAGATAATGATCTCTTAAGACTAGAGTCTATATAATTTAAGCAAGACAGGTTACACCTATACACATATAGAAAGATGGAGCCGGGTCGAATTGGCTCTTTTTAGCGGCAAATAAACGCCTGGGTCTTAGCAGCAATGGAATTGGTCAGATTGGCATCGCTCTATTCGGAGACAGCCCTTAAGGACAGGTTCAAGCATTTAGCCATGGCCTCCAGGAGAGACCGTATCAGAGGCCCAGTAGCCCGTGCGCCGGACACGTATCTCTCAGCAACAGTGCTGTCGTCTGCAAATTCAAAGGTACCGAGTTTTAGCAGATAATTAATGTGCAGCAAGAACAATGTTGCCGAGAGCACTGACCCCTGAGGGACTCCAGCGTTGAAATCTAACTGACCCTGACACTTGGATGCATCGATCCCTCAGGAAGATTGCAATCCAATCACACAGACCACTAGGCAGAATTTTAAGATTGTATAGAGGAACAAAACATGTAAACAATTATTTGAGTTATGTTTGGCAATAGCTGCATTAGTGCAATTCGCAGCCATATTAACGCCTACCTCTAGAAAGGAGACGACAACGTTCCAATGATTCGAATCAACATTTCGGTAACACCAAAATGTCCTCATGACATCATGTGGAAATTTTGGGTAACGTTATCGCTGATATAAAAAATATTTTCTCTTTCTTTTTTCAGGGTCTCTGATGGTAAGTGGTCACCTATGGAAATGAAAATAGCAAGACATTTTAACTGGAAAAGAATAGCATCGGTTGGTGACAGTAACAAATACGACACATATATTTTTTTCTCAAAAGAATATTATACCTCTACGTTTTGAAACTTCGACGGGCCAAAAATCAAGCCTTGCAACACTCCCAACAAAAAACATAAAACTACGCATATTTTTAATCCAGCGATATTCATAGTAGGATCGCTAGTCGCGCTTGCCGCAGCATACTCCTTGTGAAAAACTTTACCCTGAGGCCCGCAACCACAGCTGGGCACAATTTTTTTTTTTTGATATACGATACAACAGCTATTTTTATATAAAAAGCCGCGTTTCTGGATATTATCGTGTTGCAGCGCCCATTTTTGTTTGTAATCGACTTAACAGATTAAGAATTGGAAGTATCTTTTAAGGTGGAATGAATTTGGAAGGGTTTGTTTTTTGCCTGATGAAAGCTACAGATTTTTTTACGAAAATAAAACTGCCGTAGTGGCCCAGTAGATAAGACCTCGCCTATAGTGCTTAAGCTCTTGGGTTTTAAATCCAGGCAAGTCCCAATATGTCAATTCAAGTGCGTAGAACATTATTACATCAATATTCATAAGGTACTTTCTAAGTTTATCTTGGACATTGCAGGCAACGGTGAAGGAAAGCATTGAGAGGAAACCTAAACTTATTTTATATTTAAGTTTCGAATTGCCAACCCGCAGTATGCAAGCGTGGTCAAAATATCAGACCAATAAAAAATAAACGTATATTTGATGATAAAAGTTATATATGAAAATATATGTATGTCCGATCAGAAAAAATAGGCAACTTGTAAATAAATTACTTGTCACAAATCAAAGAGCTTGAAATTAAAAACATTAATTTGTTTCTTCTTGACTTATTTGGTACAGTGTGGGACTAATTTAAGGAGAGATTTATATCCTAGACTTTCTTATTTAATTAAACTCTACTGGCATTTCACTGACAATTTTGCCTCTTTACAATTTTATATGAAATAGGTAAATAATCTTCACCTCCTGGAATTTATTAATTCCATTTCCTTTCACTCAAACGCTTTTCTATTTAGATCTAATCTCTTTCATCATTATTATACCCTTTTATTTTTTGTTTCTCTCTCTTTCTATGAATTTCATTTCATATTATGTATGTATAACTAGGTTTAAATATAAATGTATGTATAGTATTTATCATAGTAATATAATTTTGTATATATTTAAGTTTTTATCTAATAGCAGTACACCGCAGACTACCCCCTTTTTCATTCTAAGTTTTTTCAGTTCATCCAAAGGTTGTCTGGTAGATATCGCTGTCAGCGATAAGACTGCCTTTGTACCCGTATAAATAAGTTTTTCTTGTAAATGTGTGTAACAAAACATGGTGTAGATTATAGTATATCCTATTCTAGTTACCTGCCACTTACCACAAAATTAAAAGAATTTCTTCATAGACGTTCACAAAATCGACCATTTTTTTTAAGGTAGACGGCAACCACAGAACGCCACGTGTAACGATCCTTACAAATTCCTTTCTTATTCCACAATATTAACATAAGAATTCGAAAAAATATGATTCTAAATAATTAAAGACTGGTACAGCCTGCAACGTAAATCACTTAGGCCCACTTGCACGAAAGATTTTTTTATGACAAACTGTGAATTTAATCTCAAGTTAGCAACTATATTTAAGTTTTCCATTTAAGTGGGCCTTAACAATATAAACGCCTCCATGTCTCAATTTTAAATTGATGTTGTTGACCGTAGTAATGTTAAAAACAATTTTGAATCCAGCTCAGGGACAGAATTCAGAACTTTTCGATAACGAACCAAACACTTCAATTCTATTCAGTTCAGTATAGATTTTTTATACGTAAGGTAATGAAATAATATATATATATATATATTATATTGTTTTCTTTTTTAATATTATTGTTGATTAGTCTAAGTTTTCTTTTTCTTTTTTATGTTTGTGTTGTGTGATCTGTCTTGTGTCAAATAAATGTGCGTTCTTTCTTTCTTTTCTATATACGTATACTCACATTCATACAAATACGAAAAATTTGACACGATTATTGTATAAGTCAATAATAATATTGACTTCTGACCAAGTGCAGTGTACGCGAACGACTTTTGAGAGTAAACGACTTTTAGAGGTAACTGGGATAAATCAAAATGTGTAATATTGATATACTTAAAGCTCCCACAGACAAACGCGACGTGACAATGCGACAACGCTATTTCATAGAAATGGCGAACAAAAAAAAAAAAAATGCTTACCATTTTTATAAAAATGCATTGTTGCGTGTCTATGGGGCAGTAACCCTTATAGAAAAATTTTTACCAGCAATTTTTTTGCTTCCGTTTTCAGTGACTTTTGTTACCGACCGTACTTGGCAACTGCTTAGCGTTCCGACGCAAAGGCCTGAGCTATGCGTTGTACTTTTAAAACATATTTTTCAAAGACGAAGGAACGGCGGCAAGCAACCTAAATATTTTTAGTGGTACCGCGAGTTGGCAAACGTTTTTAATTTATTAATTAAAATTGCAGTAGAAGAGGTAAAAATGAAAATAACAGTTAAAGGTGAACTAATCAACCAAGGATTTTTGTGGACTTTGTAGAACACTCTCTACCACATTCCCTACGCGACAGCCCTTCTCTGAATGTCTTCAAGAGAATATAAGTAGTATATAGGTATATATATATATATATTGTACTTATGTATGTATGTGTATTTATGATTTATTGTATATTATTCTAAAATAGTACACTGGACTACTTCTCTTCTTCCTTTTTTAAACTCTCTCTATCACTCTAAGGTTTGCTGGTAGAAAACTCTTCTTAGAGTTAAGCTCGCCTTTGTACATCAACTTTATAACCACTTATGTTGTATGTGTAATTGTTTTTTGTGTACAATAAAGAATTAAGAACACTGTAGTGAAAATTAATTTTCGATCGTTGCATCCTTAGAACGTTTCTGCCACATCAATTCTGTAAGCAATGTTCCCACTACCAATTAAGTTTGGAAATTCTCTTATTCTCTTATTATTATTTTTTTATTTCTCTGTGGGTCTTTACATTTCTTATTAGCTTTATAGTGTCTTCCATTATTTACCAAATAAAAAGAAAATCCTTAGTATATTAGGCTCTGAATTAGCTAATAAAATAAAAAAAGGTCGCTTTACCAATAATTTGTACCTTGTTTCATTACAAAAGTCCATATTAATAGAGAGTCCCTTCTACTTGATACTTTGGTTGGCCTCGTAAACTATAGTAATCATTCTATATGGTTGCTTGGAAATTGTTCTACGGACCATTTTATGGATTTCTTTGAGGTTAATTTAAATTCTGTTGTTGGGACGTCTCAAGGTTGCTTCTAGATTTTTTTTTCAAGTTTTTGGAATGTATTGTTTATGCGTACATTGTTCTACGTATTTTAAATATTAGGCAGTTTATTATTATCCTAGAACTGTAAATCTTGTCTCGAATGGGACTCAGGTTGTCGAACATAATATTGTCCGAATTGCGCCCGACTCGTAATAGAAATTAAAAACATATTTCAGACTAGTAGTAAAGTAATCATTCTTTAAGGTTACCTGGAAATTGTTCTACGGACCATTTTCTGAGTTTCTTTGAGGTTAATTTAAATTCTGTTGTTAGGACGTCTCAAAGTTTTTGGGCTTTATTATTTGTGCGTACATTGTTCTATGTATTTTAAATGCTAGGCAGTTAATTATCAAGGCTCCTCATGCCAGGACATCTCGAGTTTACTTCTAGAACCTTTTTTATGTTTTTTGAATATATTATTGTTGCGTACTTTAAATGCTATGCAGTTAATTATCAAGGTCCCTAGAAACTAAAAACATATTTCTGCCAGAGTCTTCGCCCGCGACATGTATTTTATTATCCCAAGGAAACTTATTATTATATAAACTCCATTGTCCTCCAACGCTTTATGATCTACATATTGTATAAAATTAGCGAGGGTATTTCGGCACGAATTTAGAATGTTAAGGCCCTATTATGAAGGTAGTGCAGATGAGATTTACTTAGGCTGTTTGCGTAGTCCGAGGGTGCACGTATTTTTACCCGACAGCCGAAGGAGGGAATGTGTTTATCAGTCTATATATGTATGTATGTTTATGAAAAATCACGTGATCAATCCCTTATATTTCGACTATCGTTTTTTGAGGAATCTATAAAAATAGATAGATCTTAGCTTTGAAGTAGGGTAAAAAATTGCTAATGCATTGTTATTAATCGAGGGTTTTGTTTTCGACGTCATGATTACTGAATCGAGTGGAGTGGAAGAAGTTTCCTGCAAACGGACTTAGATATTCTTGATGAAAGGACATAACTAGTCGACCCACAAACAATCACCAACAAGCTCCACGACATTAATAAAACCAAAGATGCTTCATCATGCGATTAAATATCCTTTCGTGGACGCACTTAGTGGGTAGGTACCACTGTACCGCAGCCGCAAAATTTTCTCAAATATAAACTTTACACAAAGCTCAGAGTGATTATCTTAAGAACCTCTCAGTTGCAGGTTTTGTAAAGAAACTCGGTAATATAAGTGAAATCTGCTAATGGTACCGGCCCCTTCACGAGTTTGGCCACGAAACGTGTTTTAATAAGTTTTGGGGTACCGTCAACAACTCAAGCTTTGTAATAAACATTAATTTGTTTCGAGTATCTGTAAAAACCGATTATCACGAAAACTTTGTCGTGATCAAACATAAGGTAAAGCCCATATTTTTTACCAAGACCAAGTTCATAGTCACAGAACAGGAGAAAAGGATATTCTTTCAAAATATATCTTTTGAGAATTCCGTTGGCGTTGGATACGAAATCCTTTAAATTTAACCATAAGCTCCATCATATTGTTTAACCTTAATATGATATAGCTGTATATCATATTATTAGTAAAATTCTTTTGATGAAAACTATTGAAAAGGATATCAGAATGTCAAAGCCCGTATTTTCAATATCGTTCACATTCTGACATATCCCATTTAAACCTTAAAATTCCCTAGATTTTTAAGGTTATCGTCGCTGTCGTTTTTAAGTAGGTACCAGAATTCACTTTTAGTTACTTATTACAATCAGATAATTTATTTACACTTTTGATGTCGACTGTACACTGTGGGTTTGTCCGTGATTTTGTACGATTTATCATCGAAGAATGGGGTACCTACTACAATGTTTGGATTGAGTTAGCGCTCTAGCTGAGCTACAAACTCAGCGGTTGAGGGTACGTTCTTTTTGACCATAATATCTTCGTAATTTTTTTTTTTCATGAGCATCAAACCGGTATTTTGAACTTTACTCTTGCTTAATAATTTGTACTTAGTGTTAAAAAAAACTAGCTTACTTACATTGGGTGTGGTCCGTTCTCCTCTGCAATCTAGAAATCTGGAAAAAAGAAAATCAATTGGTTAATTAAGTCAAAACAAAGACAAGAATTTCTACAGCGCGTATGATGATACTAGTAACATTATGTGCAAATAGGATTGTTGACATTTACATCTCATGGACCCCCAATTTAATTTTTCGACCCCAGATATTCAATGTAGACCACTTTGGGTATCACTCAGCATCATCACCATCATCAGCCTTTTAATGTTCCCACTGCTGGGACTCAGGCCTACTCTCTGTGAGGGGATGGGCCTTAATCCACTACGCGGGACCAGTGCGGTTGTTTTGGTTCTAGGACATGCCGGTTTCCTCACGATGTTTTTGGGTATCACTAATTTGAACTAATCATATGGTTATATTTTTTTTATAAATAGGGCAGATTGTAAATAATATAATTTATCTAAAAAAATAGCCCGCTATAAAAGTAGTAGCACCGAATAAAATTATTTTTCTTTCTTCCAAAAGAAATATAGCCAAAGTTATAGATCTTCCTCCCGACTGCTTTAGATTTACTACCGAAAGCAATTCTTCTACACATGCAATAATTTATACAATATCCTTAGAAGGAAATCAGTAACATTGCATGCCCTCTGGGAATAAAACTGCGAGGCTATTCCCTTGATGTAAAGGAACAGATACATGCATGATATATGTATTTTATAACTTGGGACAGATATGACACAAGTCTTTGATATGTATGTTCTCTGTGTTCTTTGAGATTTTAGTTTGTAGGTACATCAATTCGCGCTATTCCATGGGGGTATACAGAAACTATAGAACGCTACCTGCTACGATCTTTACATACTCCTTTTGCTTTGTTTGTTTATACGTATGGTCATACACACGCCAGTTATGAGTACTACAATACTTTTATATTGTGTACTTAAAGGGAAAACTCAAGGACGTACAGTACAACTATTTTCTTAATATCCCTCAGCAATCATCACATTGCCGAATATAAACGAATGCTAATTTTCATATATATCAATTATTAGATTGATCGTGTATAATGATTTGAATTCAGAACTAAGTACTTTATTGTTGTTTTGTTTTAATTTCCGTGTGAAATTTATAGAGCTGTAAAACTATTTTCCTTTAGCAGCTTTCCTCCCATTTTTTTAATTAATTACATTAAGTTAAAAGAATATTAACAACTCTTTATATATCCAAGTTGATTGAGATCGTCCGGTCTGCACCAAGTGCAAAGGAAAACTGATAGAAATCTGACGACTGACGAAACACGAAGTTTGCAGAGGAACATTAAGAAAATAGTTATACTGTACCTATACAAAGTTTAGTTTCCAAACTTGAAAATATCTAAGTAAATAATATTATTTTTCAACACACTTGGTAAAAAAGTGGAATTTATTCCGTATGGTGCCGGACGTAAAGAATTTCACCATCCCATGTCTTCCCGTGGGTATCGTAAGAGGCGACTAAGGGACAAACCAGAGAATGGGCAGCAGCGTTCTCTGTGCTTCTCTTCTATAACAACCATACTGCGATCGCCAACCCGCCTGCCAAGCGTGGCGATTATGGCAAAACCCCCCCAATGAATAGCACAAATAAAAAATGGCCCCTAGTACCCGGCAGCTTGCCTACCCTCGACTACGGTAGCGGTCGAGGCTACGGCATGGCAAGGGGTGCTAAGAATCTCCCGACGAGATCCGCCTACCCCAATAATCACCGACGACTGGATCTGGCAACGTACAACACGCGCACACTTCGGACCGACGAGAAGGTCACCGAACTCGAGGAGGAATTGAGCAGGTTGCGATGGAGTATTATAGGGTTATCTGAAGTCCGAAGGAGGACTCGAAAATCTTCAAATCCGGTAACCTGCTCTATTTCCGAGTGGGTGACCGGCAGTCACAGGGTGGTGTCGGGTTTATCGTCCACAAGTCCCTTGTGAACAACGTGGTGAGATCGAGAGTGTGTCGACCAGGGTGGCGTACCTTATACTCAGAATATCCTCAAGATATTCGCTGAAGGTCATACAGGTCTACGCCCCAACCTCGGCACACCCCGACGATGAGGTAGAGACCATGTATGAGGATATCTCCAGAGCCATGCATGGTTTCAAAACTCACTTCACCGTTGTCATGGGGGACGTCAACGCGAAACTGGGCAAACGAGACGAGGATGAGCTGCAAATGGGGCAATTTGGAGTTGGACAACGGAACCACCGGGGTCACCTACTGGCCAGTTTTATGGAGAAGGAGGGCCTCTATATGATGAACTCCTTCTTCAAAAAGCGTGAACACAGGAAGTGGAACTGGCAGAGCCCCGATGGTGCAACAAAAAATAAGATCGACTTCATCATGTCAACCAAGAAGCAAATGTTCAATGATGTCTCTGTGATCAATTCGGTAAAAACCGGGAGCGATCACCGCATGGTAACAGGCACATTGAACATTGATATTAAGCTTGAAAGGTCTCGACTGATGAAGTCCACGCTCCGGCCAGCACAGATCCAGGTCCAAAACCCCGAGAGCTTTCAGCTCGAACTCCAGAATCGTTTCGAGTGCCTAGGAAGCTCCGTGGATGAATACAGCAACGGGTTCGTGGAAACTGTCCATACGGTCTGGTCTAAGTTTTTCAAGACCCGTCGTACAGATAGAAACAAAAAGCTCTCTGATCATACCCTCAAGCTTATGAAGGAGAGGCGTGAGATGATCCTGCAGTCTTCAGATCAGGCGTGCAAATACCGGCAACTCAATAGACAGATCTCTAAATCCTTGAAAAGAGACCTCCGCCGCTTCAATACCGAGCGTATTAAAGACGCGATCGAGCGAAATAAAGGCTCCAAGCTGTTTGATTCCGTCATACTCGAGGGCAAAACGCCACAGGCATGGTGCTGGGATGTGGTGGTACTCTTCTTCAAGAAGGGCGACAATGCCCGGCTGAAGAACTATAGGCCCATCTCACTTCTTAGCCATGTCTACAAGTTGTTTTCGAGAGTCATCACGAATCGTCTCAGGCGCAGGTTTGACGATTTCCAGCCCCCCGAACAAGCCGGATTTTGAAAAGGCTTTAGCACCGTAGACCACATACATACGCTGCGGCAGGTTATACAGAAGACCGAAGTCCTGCCTCTCTGTTTAGCGTTTGTGGACTACGAGGAAGCCTTCGATTCGATCGAGGCTTGGGCTGTACTGCAGTCTCTCCAACGGTGCCAGATCGACTACCGGTACATTGAGGTGTTGAAGTGTTTGTACAAAAACGTCACCATGTCAGTCCTTCTTCAGGATCAGACCTCGAAACCAATCCTTCTCCAGCGCGGCGTGAGACAGGTAGACGTCATTTCTCCAAAACTGTTCACTGCTGCGCTGGAGGATGTCTTTAAGGTTCTGGACTGGAGGGGGCTGGGCATCAACATTAATGGCGAGTACATTACTCACCTTCGGTTTGCCGACGACATAGTGGTCATGGCTGAGACCATGGAGAGCCTCAGTAAAATGCTCGATGGCCTCAGTAGAGCTTCCGAAAGAGTGGGTCTTAAAATGAACATGGACAAAACCAAGATCATGGTAAATGCCCATGTAAAACCCACTCCTATCAAGGTCGGAGACTCTACAGTGGACGTCTTTCGGCTAAAATGATGATGATGATGAAATGATGAATTTCACCGCAATTACATAATGAAATGTGTACCTGTAATCAAACTGTGACTTTTTCATTGCGATTTTTCACAAATGAGTTATAGATTTTTTTTTATTGGTTGAGTTGCTTTGTTCTTAAAAAAGTTTCTACAAATAAAAGATCGTTCTCAATAGTACAAATAAAATAATGTACCTATTGCTTGCTCATTTCACGCAACTTCGAATTGAAATAGTTAATTTCAACTTGTAGCTAACTTTCACTCAAATATAACTTTAATAAAGTAAAAATGAAATTCCCCATTTTGTACGTGGCTAAAACGCTATCCGCGAAAAGCCAAACAGAAGAAACCTCTTTCTTTTAGTCTATGGCCGATCGCCATTGTTAGATGCGCGTGCATAGGAAAACTGATTAATTTTTGCCGCCACTGCGAATTTTATTTCACAACTCGTTTTCTGAAAAATGATTTTTTTATATTATTTTCTTCACAAGTGTGTTGAAAAATGTCGTATGATACAAGTGTGTATTGATGATTACCGTCCTCGGCTCTCTTAAGAACCTCACCTAATGGCTTGGGTCTCAATGGCGCCTCAGCGGTGATCACCAACATTACACACTTGTACCATAATGTACTATTATCAAACCCCTTCACATTGAAACAATATAAATACACAAACAGTATGGAAACTACCTACAAAAGCTCAAAACGGCACACTCACAGAGAAATGCGCACCGACAAAACCCCTAAGCAGTTCTCGCGATACTGTCAGTAGTGCGAGCCACTTAGAGTACTATAATAATATAGTAACAGTGACCCCTATTCCCTTTTAAAACCAGACATAATTTTTTTTTACTCGCTAATGTCATAGTGCCGGCGTTAAAACTACCATTTCGGTCATCCAGACTCAAATTATAAATCCTATACAAACTGAACAGCACATTCCAGATTTTTCGTGCCCGTGTAGTTATGTATAATGCTTAAATTTTCTCCGACAAAGTGAATAGAATTCTTTATGAGCCAACAGAATTTCAGTACTGACCCAGTAACCACAGGAAAACGTAGTTAGTAAGTTTATGTTTGTCATTTTATGTTGCTTGCTAAGCCTTTTTTTTTTGTAGATTAGACTTGACTAGCCCTGACCATGGCTTTATACGCCATTTATTTAGCTTTGAGTTTTTTAGTTATTAAATTAACACTCTGTAATCGCCACCAATACTAGTTCTATATTTTCACTGAGAACATAAACCGTAGTTTGTTTTTCTAGGCGCATAATGATTTAGTCAATATATGAGGTGATAAATCCCTCAATGACTTATTTTTAAAGCCACCTTATTTGATAAATCTGTTTAGACTTATTTTTCTTTAATGCCATTTGTATAGGTGCCTACTTCCATATATAAAAATATGGAGTCAAAATAAAAAGCCATCCACCTAAAACAAAGAGTAAAAATGTTCTGCGCAGCAACTCGACACAGTCACAAAACAGAGTCGGTCACTTCCTTAATCCACTATTATAATTAAAAACTGAATAATTACCAGCAAGTTTGCTTGTAATTAAGGCGCGACGAAACAGCCGCATTAATACTAAATAGGGTTTTCATTCGTCGCCAGTACAAACGGGAATATGCGTTTTATTAGAATAGAAACACTGCACTGAATTACGTAAGCAGTTATTAGGATTGCGTTTCTCATGTTTCTCGTATATACGCTGATCCTATGAAAGAAAACACGGAACTTGCATTTGAGTTAATGAAAACCGCTCTTTGCATATGTGAAATTATTATTTATTCTAATGATACACAAACTGCACGTCTCACGGGACGTGCAATGTCCATTGCCTATGAATGTTTAAAGAATAATGATTTGACGGCCGACGCGTAACGGATTGGTCGTCTGTTACGATGTAGCAGAATGCTACGATAATGTCGTAGCAGATTTACTACGCCGTAGTTCAGCTGATGGTTTGAAGATAACTTGTGGTCAAGCAACAAGTTTTTGTTCTCAAATGTATTTAATTCCAGCTTTAACCTGTGTTGACAGATAACCGAAAGTCGTGTAATTTCTGAATCATGGCAACAGAAAAATAACTTATTAGGGTTAAAAGGGAAACCAAACAAAAGTCGTTTTAAGGAATAATATTATATATTTATTCCTTTTATGTATGTACTGGAAGGTGAGTTTCACTAATATAACTTGAAACGTGCGATTATAAAATGAAAAGCATAACCTTAGAAGTTATAATTTCCTTTATGATTATAGATATGAGATCCTACAGTCCACCATTTCTAAACAGTCGTAAGTGTTGTTTTCAAAGTACAGAAATGCAGTTATCGCCTGTATAACAGTTCCAAATACGAGACATAAAAAATACAGTCATAAATAACAATAAAATAAAAGTACTGGGCGGAATAAGGTATTCAATGGAGCGTGACTTTTTTCCAGGACCGTATTCGGTACAAGTCACAGAGAAACATTTATTTGTCGAATTAGAAATTATAGACTGCCACGTCGGTTTAGTGGAAGCAAGCGGTACTATTGAGCATGATGATATCCGGAAATCCACACCGCATATGATATTCTTTCATCTCGCATATGATTGGTCTATTGTTCGTAATCTTTGCGCTTTGCCCTGCTAGATTCACTTACGCAATTAGGCTCCTGACTTCGAGTCAGGGAGTCTCCGGGGGTCGACCAGAATATTATTAAAAAAAAGTTTTTTTTTTATGTAACTTGCCCGGCTTCTGGCTTTGTGCACGATTCATAGCAATAGTCTCACTCCCTTATAAGAAGCCTGTTCACTTTAATTTTGAACTCACTCTTAATCTTTTGTCAAATCTGGGCACACGACCAGACTCCGGCCTACAGCAGAAATTGCAGATGAAAACGCTAATAATCAAAATAATAAGAATAAATAAATAATAATATGTGCAGGGCAATAAACAAAATTAACCGATGCACTACAGTTTTGCCTGAGGCAGAAATGGCGATGGGCCGGACATGTAGCAAGATACAAGGACAAGAGGTGGACTCTTCTAACCACTAAATGGATAGGTCCGCTAGGCAAAAGGAGCGTGGGAAGACAAAGGAAAAGATGGACCGACGATATCATAGAGATTGCGGGAAAAAACTGGATCACTATTGCCAAAGACAAATGCAAATGGAAACAGATGGAGGAGGCTTTTACCCACAAGGGATCACACATAATATAATAATAACTTAATTTGAAATGTCAATTTATACAGGGTGTCCCAGAAATCGACGTCAAGCCGTAAATGGGTGATAGACCAAGTTATAACAGTTCTCAGAAAAATACGAAAAAAAATCTATCTCATGTTTTTAAAAAATTATGTTCACTTTAAAAATTTACTAAAAAAATCAATCCCTGTAATGGTTCTTTAACTCCAATTGCTACAAATCCCATAATTTATCAATTTTTTTTATTATTATGTAATCTTGAATAATGCTTGTGTAGATTTTTGCCTAAAATTTAAAGCCAACTCCTCCTACTTAGAAGAAAATTAAACTTTTTCAAAACCAAATTATTCAAATTTACTATTTCGCCCAACTTTAACTGACTGTACTGAAAAAAAAATGTACTACGCTAGTTTGGCAAGTAACATGAAAAATTGGCGCATTTAATAAGGATTCAAAAATGGTGTAACACTTGCTAGATTACGTTTTCAATAATTGGTCAAATTTTTTTTTGTAAATAGTTTGGGTTTTTACCCAAAATGTCCATACTTCCTTAAAATGACTTTAGCTTACCTAAAGCTTTGCTAAACTCCGTTTCTAATTCGATAGAGACGGAGAGAGTCATTTTACGAAGTGTGAGCGAGACAGAGAGTGACGCCACCTTTATCAGTGACACAACCTTTATCATGAAACGGAGATACAATTTACCGATGAGTGCGAATGAGACAGCAGTAGTTATTGTTCTGTTTTGTAAGCGCAGACGCACACACAATTACAAATCAGTACGTTACGCTGCTTTGTTTACTGCGCATCTCCGTATTCGTTCATGTTGATTCCGTACTTACCACTTTTTGCGTTGTTTTCTGGACTTAATTGCTTGTGATTTGGACTGTTTAATTCCTCTTTCTGACGACCTGTGCTTTACTCTGGACTGTTGCTGATCCTGTGATTGTGTAGTACTACCATGGCTGTGTACACTGCATTGGAATATGCGAACATGCACCTCGTTTATGGGGAATGCAGATGCAATGCCAATGCAGCCGCTAGACTTTATCGTGAGAGGTACCCGAACAATCGTCACCCAGATCATCGAGTTTTTATTAATGTGCACCGTTCACTATCAGAGGGACGATTCCCTAACCAAGTACATGGTGAAGGAAGACATCGTAATCCGTACGAAGACGTCGTACTACAAGCAGTCAGTCAGAAAGAGGAATTAAACAGTCCAAATCACAAGCAATTAAGTCCAGAAAACAACGCAAAAAGTGGTAAGTACGGAATCAACATGAACGAATACGGATATGCGCAGTAAACAAAGCAGCGTAACGTACTGATTTGTAATTGTGTGTGCGTCTGCGCTTACAAAACAGAACAATAACTACTGCTGTCTCATTCGCACTCATCGGTAAATTGTATCTCCGTTTCATGATAAAGGTTGTGTCACTGATAAAGGTGGCGTCACTCTCTGTCTCGCTCACACTTCGTAAAATGACTCTCTCCGTCTCTATCGAATTAGAAACGGAGTTTAGCAAAGCTTTAGGTAAGCTAAAGTCATTTTAAGGAAGTATGGACATTTTGGGTAAAAACCGAAACTATTTACAAAAAAAAATTTGACCAATTATTGAAAACGTAATCTAGCAAGTGTTACACCATTTTTGAATCCTTATTAAATGCGCCAATTTTTCATGTTACTTGCCAAACTAGCGTAGTACTTTTTTTTTTCAGTACAGTCAGTTAAAGTTGGGCGAAATAGTAAATTTGAATAATTTGGTTTTGAAAAAGTTTAATTTTCTTCTAAGTAGGAGGAGTTGGCTTTGAATTTTAGGCAAAAATCTACACAAGCATTATTCAAGATTACATAATAATAAAAAAAATAGATAAATTATGGGATTTGTAGCAATTGGAGTTAAAGAACCATTACAGGGATTGATTTTTTTAGTAAATTTTTAAAGTGACCATAAATTTTTAAAAACATGAGATAGATTTTTTTTCGTATTTTTCTGAGAACTGTTATAACTTGGTCTATCACCCATTTACGGCTTGACGTCGATTTCTGGGACACCCTGTATATGTAGTTGTGTGAGAAATAAAGCTGTAATAATAATAATGTGCAGGGCAGCTTTGTGGCGAGCTGGTGGGCAGTGGCGACCCCACGGATCTGATCTCCAGGGAGAAGTCTTGTTCCTCATCTCTGGCTTGCCTTTATAGGCCGGTTGGAGTGAAAACTGACGGGGACCAGAGCTCTCACCTCTCTCTTGCCTTAATTGGCTGGCTTTTGTGGAGATTCGCAAGAGCAAACGTGTTCGGAGGAAGGAAGTTAATCCAGTAAGGTGCTGGTAGGGATCTTGGCCGTACTTCCGGGATTGTCCTGATAGCCGTGGTATACCTCTCCACTCCTCAAGCACCTCCGGATATGTTGCCCCCTTGGCGCTACGTCACTAAATTGCTAGCGACCCTTAATGGGAGCCCATGAATTGAGTGTGCAAGTCACCCCCTGCCATTTTATAGCCGTGTTGTTCAACAGTGGTCGGGCAGGGGCCGGTAGTCCTCCTATAGATATGAGCAATCGATCCACCAAACCTACAAATTCTATAGCCCAATACATTTTTCTCCATAATTTGCAATAGTCCTGCACCAACCGGGGATTGTCCTTGGGTGCAGTTGCGTAGTGCATACAGGGACAATCGTCGGTTGGTATCACATTTCCTGATACATGCCTACGGGGCCTCTACGAGTTGGCTTCGGCTCCTCGCATGCCTTTCAAAGTACCCTAAGGTGCCGAGATACACAGATAAAAATAATAAAAGTGTTTAGGCAGGGGCCAATAGTCTTTCTATAGTTTTAGGTAATCGATCTACGACACCTCTCAAACCCATAGCCCAATGTGTTTTGTCTCCATATTCTGCAATAGTTCTGCACCAACCGAGGATAATTTTTAGGTGCTCTTGCGTAATGACTAGTGCATACAGGAATAATCGCCGGTTGGTGTCATATTTCATCCTATATGTCTAACAAGGCCTCTGTGAGTTGCTTTTGTCCCTTGGTACGCCTTTCTAAGGTCCGAGACCCTAGGGTCCCGAGAATTACAAAAATAATAATAATAGTGCAGGCCCATTCGAACCTGGAATTTCGTGCTAAGCAGTAGCGCTTGTGACCACTAGACCATCGAGGCAGCCTTAATTAGTTAGGAATTTACTAATACGAAACCAATACAAAAAACCAACACAGTCGTAACAAGCCATCACTATTTTTGAACCAACACACATTACAGGCGCACCCGCACTAGGCTTTTCTGTTCGATGGCGCTGTAATATTCATTGGCCTTTACTTGAGGTCCGTACTGCATATGCATAGTGACGTCACGGGCTCGACTTGTGACACGAGATTGAACTCAGCCGCACTACGCACGGTCCAATTTGCTGCCTCGATTCATTAGCTGTTGGCACTTGGGACAGTTCTACGAGTTGGTCACAGACTCTGGCACACGATGCCTTGTAGTGACTATCAATAATAAAATAAGCAAACACAACACACGCAATTCAGATACTCGGACAGTTGAAATCCATATTCGATAGATGGCGTTGTGCATTTGAAGTCATTTTCTGATTGGCAGTGTTAAGATTCTCCGCGAAAGAATGACCCTGGCAAAAAAATGTTAGTTAGGTAGGGTAGACAGGAAGGTAGGTAGGAAGGTAAATAGGGTAGGGTAGGCAGGAAGGTAGGTAGGAAAGTAAATAGGGTAGGGTAGTCAGTTGACGGGAGCGAAGCCGCGGGCACAGCTTAGTTACTACTAAATAAATATGAAGTTAAATGGCTTTAGTTATATAAAACCACATAATTATTTGACCACGTAGCGGTTTACAAAATTGGTTATTAATATGCAATTAAAATTAACATATTTCATGCATTGATAATTATTATAAAGAGTAGATAATACATTGATATATGTAGGTAATGATTTTAACCCTAACATTTTCCGACTTAAGACTGCCTGTCCACTAGAGCGGAGTGAGGCAGTGGAGCGAAGATGCGGAGCTATGTTGCGGACTGTATCTGTCCATAGACACGGAGCTACGTAGTGGAGCGCAGAGAGAAAGAAATGAGCAGCGGAGTAGCAGAGCGAAGTAACGGACTGTGTTTTTCATACGCGGAGCTCGGTTACACTCGTTTCTAGTTTCTGTTTCCCCACTCCGCTCCCCCACTTCGCTACCCCACTTCGCTTCCCCGACCACTTTCCCGCTCAGCTCCTCACTGTTCTTTTTTTCCATCTCTGCGGCCCCGCTCCGCGTAAATATATATATTCGCTCCCGTCAACTGCCTACCCTGCCCTATCTAACTTCCTACCTACCCTACCTACTTTCCTGGCTACCCTACCTGGCTACCGTTAATTTTCCAGGGTCATTCTTTCGCGGAGAATCTTAACACCGTCATTCAGAAAATAACTTCAAATGCACAACGCCATCTGTCGAATATGGATTTCAACTGTCCGAGTATCAGAATTGCGTGTGTTGTGTTTGCTTCTTGAATTCATCTAACTTTTGAACCCATTGCGATGAAACAAAAACTATATGAATTTGCAAACTAGTTTTCAAATCCCTGTCCACTATAGTGGAGCGGAGTTTTTATGAAATTCGAATAGTTGGCTCCGCACCTCTTTTCTCCGCTCCACACGAAGTGGACAGGCAGTCTTGTTATTATTAAAGTCTAACCGGATGTATCTGCATATCAGAATTTTACTTTCTTTTTTTTGCCTGTTTGAAGGCAGTCTTCACAACCTACTTACATAGGTTGTCACTACTTTCTAAACTGTAAAAGAAACTACCAATTTTCAGCGTCCTAAATAAATTAACAATAAAACTATCCCATAATTTCTAACCTATAATTTAGACAAAAGAAATAATAGATTTCATTCATAAAATATTTGTTAAACTTTTTTCTATAATGACTTTTGAAACCTAATATTATCACTGAGTTGTTAGGTTTAGAAACCCACAGAATGTGGAACATCGCGACCCGGCGACAACCGGAGTCGTTGCCTCGATGGCTTAGTATTGTTTGCAAGCGCTACGGATGAACATGAGCTCCTCAGTTCGATTTCCGAGTCAGCCAGAATATTATTCGAATAAAACGACAGACAATATAAGAACATGCTTATGCTAAACCCTTAACAATAGTATTAGTAGTACTTAAATTAAGTTAGTAAAGACGAGAAATAAATCAAACAATAAAAACATATACTATCTACATTTTGTTTATAACAGAAAATAAATAGGGTGAAGAAGATGCCAGGCAGATGCATGTCGTGATTGTGGCAAGAAGGCTTCCACTCAGCATAATGCTGTGCCGTGAGGGACCCACAGCACGGCGCTGATTTTCAGTGGTCGCCTAGGACGTACGGAAACCAAATCTGTTGTGTATGTTAAAATAGATACAAAGAACATAAAATAAATACGTATACAGTAAGATAAAAATAAACCAACCAAAATTATGATGTGACTAAAAACCAAAAGCACGAGAAACTTCAATTCCTGACCAAAACATAAAAGTAATACGCACAAAACACGGCACACTCCATGTTTTGTCTCGCCTCCACACCGCACTCGCGTGGCGCTCTTTATTGTATAGCTTTATTTTAAGAGCCTACTAATACAGAATAGGGTAGTTGATACAAAATATCTATATAGTCCGTCAGTTAGATAACGTGTGATGTCACACCGTGCTACATTCTGTACTGACAAAGTGACGTCACAAGCCCCCACTCCTAAACTTGCATGCGCTTTATCGTCAATTTTTATTTATTTGATAAAGCAAAAAATACATGTCCAATATAATTTGATAATCTCACTGACGGACTAAAGAGAATTATCATTTTACTACCCAGGAAACATCCCTATTGTCACGGCCGGTGACTCTCACTGTCACGCTTTGTTTGTATGTAAAGTTTTGAAAATGCCGACTGTACAAGTAGCTACAATGCCATCTCAGAGGCTCTAGACACAGTGACAATCTCAATGTGACAATCAACGAAAGCATCGCGATAGCGATTGGTAAAAAAAGTATGGGAATTCCAAACGTTATCGATATGTCCCGTGTTTAATCATTTACATTTTGGCATCTTGATCACACCTTCTATGATAATCGTAGAATGACACTTTGGTCGGTATTCCAAATGCTCAACTTAACTCAAACTGGAAATGGACAGTTGTGATTGGTTGGCTTGATTTTTTTTTACATTAAGCTCAAGTCCACGATCCTAGACGCCTCAAACGTTACTAAACTCTTTTAAGACTAAATCAGTGGCATTCAGTAGTGTTAGCATGTACTTGGAATGAACTCGTACTTGCTAACTTGGACTTTCATTTACATTCACTACTTACCACACATTTTGTTCAGAAAGTATTCTGTAACGTCTGAGGCGTTTGGCTCTTGCTCTATTGAGAACATATACTCGTATGTCAAGCTGAAGAATCGTATGCCAAACTCGAGAGTTGTGATTGGTTGGCAGTAGACTGGTAGGTGTGGCCAATTTTGAGTGTGAGTCAAGTATGAGCATCTGGAATACGGGCTTGACACTAATGTAATTTTTAGCAGTAGCCGCCACTCCGTGTTAGTGCTCTGTGATAAAACATAAGGTAAACTAACTGTGGTTTTATTCATTAGGATTTAATTAAACGTGGGCAAAAGGGACCAAGTAGGCCGTGATTTAATATAAACATTAATTAGAAAGAATTACATAGAATAAACATACACGTGTTGTGTGGGAGTAGCCTTTGAGATTAAAATAAATTAATATTACCTACCCAACTAATAAAGAGAAGAACAAAGTACGAATATTTAGGAAAATTTCGTCCTCGTAAAAGTAATAACATATTATCTAAACTCCTGCCTTGTTGGTCTAGCGGTCGAAAAAGCGACTGCTGAGCGTTGGGTCCCAGTTTTGATTCCCAATTCGGGCAGTCTTATTGCAGCCCGAAGTTAGGAATATAGATGTCGTGGCCAGATCGTAAAATTGATCACTTCATGAGTGGGCGACCATTTCATTAACCCATCATTGGGTTCTCTTATAGCAAACCTCAGTGTCATAGAGTTTTTTTTGTTAAATGAGGACACTATACTCAAGTGCACAATAAAACTTAACATTTAAATTCTTACTAGATAAATGAACTAAACAAATTCGTGTACAGCACACAATGCATAAATATAATACTGTATACTATCTAATATAACTAAAATCCTAAATTAATAAATACATACATACTCATTTAAGCGGCATTATTATTAGCTTTTTTATCGGAATAATTGTCCGCCGCCGCCGCCATGATGTATCACGACGATAACATGTCATGTATGTACGTATTGTAGGTAACTATTTTACGATTGAAAAGTACAACGCACGGCTAACTCATGATTGCCGTTCACACAGCCGTGCGTTAACTGTTCATGTCGATGACGTCAAACGCTGATTATTCATTGATCTGGCCAGACCATATCATGATGTGAGCAGCGGATATTTTCCATTTAATTAAAACCTTAACGATGGTATTAGTAAGCGCCAATTGAAGATTAAAGCTAATTTAAATGACACAAAACTACTTGAAATTTACGAAAGTGACTCAAAAACGAGCGCAACGGAGGACTTCGGAACATTAATCATATGGCCAAATTTGGATTGACATATCATCAAACGTTGACCGTTGATTAAGTCCCAGAATTAGGACATTAACGAAGCCAATTAGAAGTCAAATTAGGATCACCACTCAAGTCACGTTCAAAGGACGTTTGATGTTCAAAAGCTTAACATGTTTATGTATTTTGCTTTATAGATATATTTATGATTAACATATTTACTTGAGGTTGGCGCAACACTCAAAAGGTAAAAAAAGGAACCCTTATAAAATAACTTTCTTGTCCGTGTGTCACCACCAATTTTCTCAAGAACGGGTGGACGTAGCAAGTTGAAATTTATACCAGATACTGCGGTATATAGTCCCTATTAGGTGTATAAAAATCAAAGTCCTGAATCAACAAGATAAAAAGATATAAGCAAATTTAGATTTTCGCGAATACTTGGTAAGTACCAAAATTTACCTTAATTTTCTTGCTTTTTTTCGCAATCTTCCCTTTACTTGTGCTATAAGACCTTGCTTTTAACCAAAATTGACAATTCTAGGTGGTTGACCTAGAATTGTCAATTTTGGTTAAAAGCAAGGACGTAACCTATAGGTTTTAGGTCGAAAATCTATATGGTAGTTCCCGTTGATCTAGAATCACGTAACTTGGAAAAAGGTAAAGTCGTACAGCACAAATAAAGGAAAATTACCAAAAATAAAAATGTTTGATCTGTCGTGGTCACTAAGATTAACATTAGAATCGGGATATTTACCATGTTTACTGTTTGTAGCGAGTTTCCGATATTTCGGCGCTGTTGCAAGCACCATGATCACTGATAAACTGAAGTTATTGCGGGTGGGTGTGTGTTTGCTGTGGGTACAGTAAACATGGTAAATATCCCGATTTTAATGTTAAAAAAAATAGTTGGAAATTAAGGTAAATTTTGAGACTTATAAGTTTTCGCGAAAATCTAAATTTGCCCATATCTATAAAACTTAGCCACCAATAAAAATTATATAAATATTATTACAGCGGTATAATGGGTAGAAACGAAACTCTCGGCGCACGAGTTCGAGTCGCACTTGACCGGTTTTTCCCCTTTTCTTTCATATCATTCCTCACAAAATCGATCCATCTTTTCCTTGACATCCCTTTTCTATAAAATTTTCCTTACGTACTTTACGGGGCCAAGGGGTCTCGGTGTGTTATGGATGGTCACCCATCCACAAACTGACATCGGCAAGCAATCAATCTGCCTAGCCTTTCCCCAATTAAGTTGGGGTCGCCTTCCAGTCTAACTTGTAGCAGCTGATGTACCAGTATTTTACATGGAGTAACTGTCTATCAGAACTCCACAACCCAGTAACTGGGTAACACAGTATTCATTGGCAAGACTTGTGTCAGATCTTCTGGCTTCTGACTACCGTAAGGACTGTCAAAGATATACAAATAGCAGTCGGCACCAATGGCTTAACGTGCTTTCCGATACACGGAAAAAACGTGTGACATGGGCACCAATTCTTAGACCATCCTCAGCTAGCTTTGATTAACGTTGAAGATCGAACCGTGGGGTTTTTGAGAAACAATATACCTACCAATAGTATTTAACGCGATGATTTCGATTTTTAATAATCGAAATCATCGCGTTAAATACCAGTGGTAAATTATTTCTCAATTATGAAACGCGAAAGTTTTAAAGTCGTGGGGTTTTTTATACTTAGCCACGAGCTTTTTTTAACCACCGACGCAAAAACGACGGGGTTTTATAAGTTTTACGTGTCTGTGTGTGTGTGTCTGTCTGTGGTATCGTAGCTCCCGAATGGATGAACCGATTTTGATTTTGTTTTTTTTGTTTGTAAGGTGGCTTTGTCGAGAGTGTTCTTAGTTATGATTAATTGAAATCGGTTGACCCGTTCAAAACAACTAGGCATTGAGAAACAATTTACCACGGGTATTTAACGCGATGATTTCGATTATTTATTTACCTATTTCACTCGACGTTTCGGCCGTGTTGCAACGACCGTGGTCCCGGGTAGACTCAACTATGAAACAATGAATCGCGAAAGTTTTGAAGTTAATACTACTAGGTATATTATATGTAGTTTAAAAAGCATGAAATAAAAGTTAATTTTAAAATCCCCGACACAAAAACATCTTAAAAGCAAAAAATAAGCCTCGAACTCGCGTCGGGGAACTACTAAGTAAATAAAATAAACTGCTTTAAACATTGGCGGTTCCCCGACGCGATTACGAGGCTCATTTTTTGCTTTTTAGAGATTTTTGTGTCAGGGGTTTTTTAATGACTAAGTTATTAATTATATTGAGAGCAATTAATTTTATAAAAATCCCTTTCAAATTGTAAATTCAAATTGCAATATTTGAAAGAACCGCATGCATGTAACATCAGTAGGTTTGTAATACCACGAGATTATGATTAGATTTCTAAACCAACGCTGTACGATTTAGCCTGCTTTGTACCGAATAATCACTATTTATGTGTAGGGTCGTTGGCAAACGAGTTCGGGTCGCAGTTTTGTGAAATAAATATGAAATTGTTCTTATAATTATGCTATTTCAGTACTTACTTGCATAGTTACATTTTTAATACTAGGCACCATGTTCGCTTGAAGATTTTTAATTACACTTTGTATTAGCTAGAAAATCATTAGTAAACTCAGTGGTGTCTTATCCCATACAAAGAAACCGTTTTATCTGTGGTAAAATGTTGACAAAACATTAACATTGTGGTATTCTGCTAAACAGAGCCACATATTTTTAAGTCTATTTACAATTCATAACAGTATACAAACCATACCTTCATATCTTTTGATATTGTATCAACTTTTGTAATTCTTTTTTATATTTTCATTTCGATTGTTATCATCTGAAAAGCATACTTTTAGTTATCTCTGATTGTTTTAATATCTAAAACTTAAATTATACTGCTGTTCCGTATGGTGCCGGACGTAAAGGTTCCGTATGGTGCCGGACGTAAATAATTTCACCATCCCATGTCTTCCCGTGGGTGTCGTAAGAGGCGACTAAGGGACAAACCAGAGAATGGGCAGCAGCGTTCTCTGTGCTTCTATATCGACCAAACTGCGATCGCTAACCCGCCTGCCAAGCGTGGCGATTATGGCAAAACCCCCCAATGAATAGAACAAATAAAAAATGGCCCCTAGTACCCGGCAGCTTGCCTACCCTCAACTACGGTAGCGGTCGAGGCTACGGCATGGCAAGGGGTGCTAAGAATCTCCGGACGAGATCCGGCTACCCCAAAAATCACCGACGACTGGACCTGGCAACGTACAACACGCGCACACTTCGGACCGACGAGAAGGTCACCGAACTCGAAGAGGAATTGAGCAGGTTACGATGTAGTATTATAGGGTTATCTGAAGTCCGAAGAGAGGGGTAGGACTTGATAATCCTCAAATCCGGTAACCTGCTCTATTTCCGAGAGGGTGACCGGCAGTCCCAGAGTGGTGTCGGGTTTATCGTCCACAAGTCCCTTGTGAACAACGTGGTGAAGATCGAGAGTGTGTCGACCAGGGTGGCGTACCTTATACTCAGAATATCCTCAAGATATTCATTGAAGGTCATACAGGTCTACGCCCCGACCTCGGCACACCTCGACGATGAGGTAGAGACCATGTATGAGGATATCTCCAGAGCCATGCATGGTTTCAAAACTCACTTCACCGTTGTCATGGGGGACTTCAACGCGAAACTGGGCAAACGAGACGAGGATGAGCTGCAAGTGGGGCAATTTGGAGTTGGGCAACGGAACCACCGGGGTCACCTACTGGCCAGTTTTATGGAGAAGGAGGGCCTCTATATGATGAACTCCTTCTTCAAAAAGCGTGAACACAGGAAGTGGACCTGGCAGAGCCCCGATGGTGCAACAAAAACATGAGATCGACTTCATCATGTCAACCAAGAAGCAAATGTTCAATGATGTCTCTGTGATCAACTCGGTAAAAACCGGGAGCGATCACCGCATGGTAAGAGGCACATTGAACATTAATATTAAGCTTGAAAGGTCTTGACTGATGAAGTCCACGCTCCGGCCAGCACAGATCCAGGTCCAAAACCCCGAGAGCTTTCAGCTCGAACTTCAGAATCGTTTCGAGTGCCTAGGGAGCTCCGTGGATGAATACAGCAACGGGTTTGTGGAAGCTGTCCATACGGTCGGGTCTAAGTTTTTTAAGACCCGTCGTACAGATAGAAACAAAAAGCTCTCTGATCATACCTTCAAGCTTATGAAGGAGAGGCGTGAGATGATCCTGCAGTCTTCAGATGAGGCGTGCAAATACCGGCAGCTCAATAGACAGATCTCTAAATCCTTGAAAAGAGACATCCGCCGCTTGAATACCGAGCGTATTAAAGACGCAATCGAGCGAAATAAAGGCTCCAAGGTGTTTTCAAGGCATCTGGCTATTGGGCAGAGCCAACTCACGAAACTGAAGACCGACGATGGCAGGATTATATCCGCCAAACCAGAGCTTCTCAGGGAGATCGAGACGTTCTATGGGCAGTTGTACACATCGACCAGCAAGCCCGTTGCGAGTCTAGCAAACGACCCAAGAGCTAGATTGACCCGACACTTTACCGAAGATATCCCGGACGTCAGCCTGTATGAGATTAGGATGGCTCTGAAACAGCTCAAAAACAACAAGGCGCCGGGTGATGACGGAACTACGGCCGAACTCCTGTAGGCGGGTGGAAAACCAGTCCTTAGGGCCCTTCAGAAGCTGTTCGATTCCGTCATACTCGAGGGCAAAACGCCACAGGCATGGTGCGGGGGTGTGGTGGTACTCTTCTTCAAGAAGGGCGACATTGCCCGGTTGAAGAACTATAGGCCCATTTCACTTCTTAGCCATGTCTACAAGTTGTTTTCAAGAGTCATCACGAATCGTCTCGCGCGCAGGTTTGACGATTTCCAGCCCCCCGAACAAGCCGGATTCCGAAAAGGCTTTAGCACCGTAGACCACATACATACGCTGCGGCAGGTTATACAGAAGACCGAAGAGTATAACCTGCCTCTCTGTTTAGCGTTTGTGGACTATGAGGAAGCCTTCGATTCGATCGAGACTTGGGCTGTACTGCAGTCTCTCCAACGGTGCCAGATCGACTACCGGTACATTGAGGTGTTGAAGTGTTTGTATAAAAACGCCACCATGTCAGTCCGTCTTCAGGATCAGACCTCGAAACCAATCCTTCTCCAGCGCGGCGTGAGACAGGGAGACGTCATTTCTCCGAAACTGTTCACTGCTGCGCTGGAGGATGTCTTCAAGGTTCTGGACTGGAGGGGGCTTGGCATCAACGTTAATGGCGAGTAGATTACACACCTTCGGTTTGCCGATGACATAGTGGTCATGGCTGAGACCATGGAGAGCCTTAGTAAAATGCTCGATGACCTCAGTAGAGCTTCCGAAAGAGTGGGTCTTAAAATAAACATGGACAAAACCAAGATCATGGTGAATGCCCATGTAACACCCACTCCTATCAAGTTCGGAGACTCGACTCTCGAAGTTGTAGACGATTATGTCTACCTGGGACAAATGGTCCAGTTGGGTAGGTCCAATTTCGAGAAAGAGGTCAACCGTCGAATCCGACTCGGCTGGGCGGCGTTCGGGAAGTTGCGTGTTATATTCACTTCCAATTTACCGCAGCGTCTCAAGACAAAAGTCTATGACCAGTGTGTGTTGCCAGTGATCACCTATGGGACCGAGACGTGGTCGCTCACAATGGGCCTTATCAGAAAGCTCAAAGTCACCCAAAGGGCAATGGAGAGGGCTTTGCTCGGAATTTCCTTACGTGATCACGTCAGAAATGATGATATCCGCAGGAGAACCAAAGTTACCGACATAGCCCGAAGAATTGCCAAACTTAAGTGGCAGTGGGCAGGGCACATTGCTCGCAGAACGGATAGCCGATAGGGCCGAAAAGTTCTGGAATGGCGACCGCGAACCGGAAGACGATACGTTGGAAGGCCTCCCACTAGGTGGACTGATGACCTGGTTAAGGTTGCGGGAAGGCGCTGGATGCGAGACGCACGGGATCGGTCAATGTGGTGACGCCTGGGGGAGGCCTATGTCCAGCAGTGGACGTCTTTTGGCTGAAATTATGATGATGACTGCTAATTTGTAATTCTCGCAATATTTTCTACTATGACATTTTCATCTGACATGACATCTGTCTGTCTATTTTATTTTCTTAAACCATAGACCGTAACATAGGTACCGTGGACTAGACCTGCTTTAAGCTAGGTGTACATTATTATAAGGGTAGCGTAGACTGACCCCTTCGTGAACCGTTTTTATTCGTTCTGGTCTTTATTTCTTAATTGAAATTTGAATTTAAAATGTAGACGATATGACACAGAACGTTGAAAAACGGGCGTCAGCTTTTTAGTTTCGGATCTGGACTGATCGCCGAAAGACGGTTGATTTCTTAATACTTCCAAGTGTACTATTGTATCTGAAGACTCTTTAAACCATAACATATACGGCTGTGACTGTTATCAAATCTTTGAGTGCAATAAATATAATTTATTGAGTGTTGAACTTAAATGTGAGCATTTTTACTGGGTCATTAACCTCGTCGGTCACCGCTTCATCTAAAAGGACTCGTTTGATCGGCGTATGAAGCCACAGCCCGGCCTCCACACCCCTTGCTGACTGTGTGCCTGCCTATCCGTCCTGCTGTCTACTCTACATCCTGCCTATCCGATTGCCTGCCCTACTCTACAGCCTGCCTATCCGATTGCCGTCGTGGTGCCTGCTCATCTGCCTACCCAGGGCCTACCACGTCTTCCTGCCTGACCTGATGCCTGGTTAGCTGCCCACGTCGTGCGAAGCCGGACCACAGTTTTTATTATCTATATCCTTTTTCTTAGTTTTAATTTATATTACCTTTTATTTTTACTAACGTGGCTAACGTTAGGTCGACCGAGCCTAACGTTACGCTACAACATCATCATCGTTGTTTGTGGATGTTGACAAAATATCTATTTAGTCCGTCAGTTAGATAACCTAAAAATACTGGACACGTATTTTTTCTCAACTTAGATGCGCTTAATCTTTGTCAATTTTGATATTTGATAAAGCGAAAAATACGGGTCCATTATTTGATAATCTCATTGACGAACTAAATCTAGCTACAATCTAGGGGACTTTGAGTCAAGAGGGAATGGGTTTTTGTAGGCAAGCGTGCTTCACCGTCGACCACACCATCGCTTACCATCAGGTGAGATAGTGGTCAAGCGCGAGCCTAATGAAAACAAAAAAAATATATAATTATCATTATTCATCCCAGAAAAAATCCGTATTAACTCTCTTATCGTTCAATCATGTACTGCGTCGAGAACAGAAAAAGCAACCCTAACAACTCACACAAAATACAGTCCTGATAAATCTTCTGCTAAAATCACACAACAGATTGAAAGTCCATTGAATCATACTGCTTTTATGTAGTTCAATAACTGCACTAGTTACACTTCAGAAGTGATACGGGAGCAAATCAGGCTCAAACATTTTAGCTACGAAACTCATCTTCTGTTACAAATTGAATAGATTACACATGCAGGAAATCGCAAAATGTTTGGATATGACCACTTTTAACTTTTTGATTAAATCTCCAATAGAATGTCACTGTATTACCCGACTACGCCGAAACAAAAAGGAAGGGTTATGATTTTAGCAGTCTATGTAGGTATGTATGTCTGTATTTACGTATGTTCCTCCGTAGCGCCTGAACTTTTTCCCCTCTTTTTCCGTCGGGGGTTAAAAATAGAACAATTGTGAATTTTGAGCGCCATCCTTTCTTTCTTTTGACGAACCCTTCGAGTGGGGAATCAAAATAAAGGGTTTTATGAGGAGATTTCAAAAATATACAACACTTATATATGTAAACGTGCCTAATTTAAACAAAATATGTCAACTAAAAAGTTAAAAATAAAAAACTTAATTAAAAAAATCAAAATACCCGACTTAAGAAGCGAACTAATAAGACGTAAACAAGAAGAAAATCATGCTGTGCTGTCGGAGGATACCATATTCGCGGGCTGGCTGACCAAAACCAGATATACCCTCCGACTGCACAGCATTATTTTCTTTCTTGGTCACGTCTTTTTGTTTCTCTTTTTAAGCAGTCGGGTAATTTGATTTTTTGAATTAAGTTTTTTGATTTTAATGGAGGCCTTTTTTTTCGACAAAGAAAAAGCATAAGGCTTGATTTAATTACTTCCCCATGGAAGCAGGCTTTTAATTAAACCTACAGTTTTTTAAATTACTAATTAATCTTTTATTGGATAAGAAAGGTTGCACCAAAACTGTATCTTTATCTCTACAACTACAACAACATACAGCACATCATAACAACAGTCCCCAGCAGAGACGTTCTCAAAAAACGCATAAATATCAAATGAAATCGCTCTTTCAGTCCTCGATACCTACATTATTATTTAATGTTTCATGTCAAGAGCAAATATCCTTTAAAAGGGTAGTTTAGGCTTTCTAAGAACAGTGTTGTGACAAGATAGGGGTCCCTAAGGGTATCGATTGTTGAACAGTCGACCTTCGTCGGATACCGAGCTCTTGGAATTTTGTGAGTGTTTTTTCTAGGTCTGTCTGTCACACGGCTAACAGCTTTTATTTTTAACCACACGAAAAAAATCATCGAATATTTTTTACTATGCCTCTAATGAAGAAAGTCAATTTATACTATATATCTGATGTCTCGACGCGATTTGATTTATATTACACCAATAAGCGATTTTTAAGCGAGATTGCAAGTTGTTCACATGGATGCAATGCGATGCACTTCGACCAATTTGCACTAGATTTTTTTTCCTAAAATATTTATACGATATCGCCTATCGACGAAATTTAAATTGTTTAGCACCATCTGAGGAAGGTCCTATAATTGTTTTCAGATTCTCAGTTCGTAAATCTGACACATTTGGCCAGTTTTTTAGCAGCTTTTAGATAACTTTGGTTATACATTTTATTGTTTCATTAGAACTAGAAAATCTAAAGAAAATGATCAAAAAACAAAGGTTTTTCATCAAAAATGTAAAACTTAATAGAGAAAGGTTGCATCTACTTAAACAATTAGATATGTATTCATTTAACTTAGAAAAAAGCACTAGAAAATACCAAACTGACACAGAAGACTTGCGGTATGAACTTGACCATCTACAGGAGAAACTTACTTCTATGACCATCAAATATACAGCCTCTGAAAACCAAATGAGGGAATATGTATTGGCAATGAATGAGCTGGTAAGCTCACAAATTAACAAATGTGATCATTGTCAACCACCATCTGTTGAACCCACACCGGACCATTCATTGACAATATGTGATGCCACCATACCGCAGTCTAGTGCAAGTTTGCCATTAGAAATTACTAACTGTTTGCCTAAAAAGAAAGTAAATACAGAAATAGTATTATTTTGTGATGAAATTGGAAAGGATTTAGGCCACTTGTTGACAAATAGATATCCAGGACACTCAATAATGAACTACTGTATGCCTGGCTGTTCTTTATTTGACATAATGAAAAAAGTTATAAAATGCAATTTTAACCAGGATACCACATTATTAATATTTATTGGTAATAGGGGTAATGTGAACAAAGGAGAATTACTCCAACATTATAGAACTTTGTGCAACCTTAGTATAAAAAAAATTGTGATGTTCACTTTCCCATACAGCCAAAGTTTGCCACAGGAAGAAAACAATCTTAGATACGAATTGAATAGGACATTACATAATTTAACATATAGTAGTAATTTATTCCATTTAATTGACACTAACAATTATGTTGGTAATCACTTTTATTTGACAAAAGATAAATTTTTCATGGATAGGTACTTTCTTTCAAAGTATTATAAAAGACAGATAGCTGTGTCGCTATCATATTATTTTTCTATTACAGCCAAGAATTTGGCTAAACAACTTGCTTCTATTGAGCAATGCCAAGGAATGTTATTTAATTCAGCCAATGATTTGGTATCAGAAATTGATATTGATAATAATTTAAATTAGAAATTAGGAAAATAGGGACAACCTCTTGCAAAGTTATACAGGATAAAAATTGCAAAATAAAATCAAATAAAAGTTTAAATTCGGTAAATAGTATTAACCTGGTGCATCAAAATATTCAAGGATTTATGAACAAAGATTTAGAAGTAGAATTATTTATGAACTTTAACAGTATTGATATTCTTTGTATAACAGAACATTGGCTTAAAAGCCACCAGTTATTGTTCAATTTTAATAATCACCAGGTTGGTAGTTCATTCAGCAGAGTTAATGCTATACATGGTGGCTCATTGATTTTAGTAAGTAACCAGCTTAAATTTAAAAACCGTAAGGATATTGTGAGCCTATCTGTTGAGCGGACAGTTGAAATAGCTTGTATAGAATTGGAGCAGTTTATTGTATTAAGCGTATACAGACCGCCTTCAGGAGTGTATGACTGCTTTGAAAAGGTAATGGATGAAGTGTTACACAAGATTTGTAACTCGAATAAATCCATTATCACTTGTGGTGATTTTAACGTTAATTTATAAGAAAACTCAGCTTCTTGTAGTAAAATAATAAGTCTGTTTCAGTCCTACAATCTTGTAAACCTATTTTAGGAGCCCACAAGAATAACCCCAACTAGTGCTACATGCTTAGATAATATTTATACTAATGTTATACCAGTCCACAAAGAAATTATAAATTTACTAGATTCTGATCATTGCGGGCAGAGGATTACTATACCAAACCAAAACAACAAAGTGGCTAAAAAGGATATCACTGTTAACCCTAAAACTGCAAGTCGCTTGGCAGCTTTTAAAGTTAAACTCATTAATAAATTACCAATTTTGTCAATTGATGCTGATCCTAATCATCTATATGATGATTTTTTTAGTATATACTGTAAACAATTTAATTCGACCTTTATTCCCAAGACTATCTCCGTTAATAGTAACGCATCATTCAGTGATTGGGCTACCATTGGTATTCATAAAAGTAGAACACGGCTTTATGAGCTGTACAGTGAAAGGACTTATGTAAACACTGCTGAATTTAATTTATATGTCAGAAATTATTCAAAATTATTTAAAAAAGTTTGTTGTTTGGCCAAGTCGCGTTATTTGAGCTCGAAGATTAAAAACAGTATTAATGTTATTAAAACGACTTGGACTATTATTAATAGTGAAACGGGAAGATCTGGTAACCGAAATATTGACTACGGCCTGTCTATTAATGGCAACATCATAAAATCAGACTCACAAGTCGCAGTGGCCTTTGAAAATTTCTTTTCAGATATTCCCATTTCAACTACTAAATACTTAAACTCATCACCTTCTGTTGCTGAGTCTTTGCTAAAAGAAAATGTTAATGTTTGCAATTCGGAATTTCGTTTTGAACATATTACTTGTAAAGACATAATTAAAACCTTTCACACTTTAAATGTTAAAAAGACTGCAGATCTGTGGGGTCATTCTGTAGAAGTTGCTAAGTCTATTATTGACATTGTCGCACCTAGTTTAGCTATTATCTTTAATAATTGTATCGACTGTGGGGAGTTTCCTGACCTTATGAAAAATAGTAAAATAATACCTTTGTTTAAATCAGGTAGTACATCAGACCCTACAAATTATAGACCTATTTCAGTACTGCCTACGTTTAGCAAATATTTGAGAAATTAATTTTAGAGCAATTGCAAAGATTTTTTAATAAACATAAATTATTACATAGCAAACAGTTCGGTTTTACAAGGGGTCGTTCAACTACTGATGCCGGTGTTGAGCTTTTAGGACATATTTATAATGCATGGGAAGATAAGTGCGATGCCTTGGGAATCTTTTGTGATTTGTCCAAGGCATTTGATTGTGTTTTTCATGAAACGCTAATCAGGAAACTCCGCCACTACGGGATCCGGAACAGCGCTCTGGATCTTCTTACTTCATATTTGAGTAATAGGATTCAGACCGTTGACGTTAATGGAAAAAGATCTCCTGGTATATTAATGACTTGCCTTACCTCATAAAGGATAACCATGATATAGTGTTGTTTGCGGATGATACTTCACTTTTGTTTAAACTTAAACGTCAGCAGCTGGTTACTGACGATGTAAATAGCGCGATCTCAAAAGTAGTTCACTGGTTCAATGTTAATAATTTACTTCTTAATGAAAAAAAAACCAAATGCATTAAGTTTACCCTACCTCACGTTAGGCAGGTGAAAACCGATGTGTTGATAAAGGGCGAAGAATTGAATCCTGAAAATAGCACAGTATTCTTAGGCTTAACTTTGGATGCTAAGCTTCAGTGGGGCCCACATAAAGATAAATTGTCAAAGAAGCTAAGCTCCGCAGCATATGCTGTTAGAAAAATTCGTAATTTAACTGACATAGAGACAGCCCGTTTAGTATACTTTAGTTATTTTCATAGTGTAATGTCATACGGTATTCTGTTGTGGGGAAATGCCGCCGACATCCAGACTATCTTTGTTTTGCAGAAAAGAGCTGTTCGATCAATTTATAAATTAAGCCCGAGACACTCTCTCAGAGAGAAATTTAAGGAGATTAATGTAATGACTGTGCCTTCTCAGTATATTTATGAAAATCTTTTATATGCCCATAAAAATATAAAATTGTTTAAAAAATACAGTGATATCCATAACATAAATACTAGGAACAAACACAAATTTGTAGTACCTACAACAAGGCTCAAGAAAATAGGTGGCTCGTTTAGATGTCAATGTGTACGCTTTTATAATAAGCTTCCAAGCCACGTGCAAGATCTAAGTCTTAATAAATTCAAGTCTTTCATTAAACGTAAGTTGTGCCAGAAAGCGTTTTATACAACAAAAGATTACATTGAGGACAAAAAGGCTTGGGATTGAGCTGCTCCAATTAATTTTGTTTTTTTATTATATTTTGCACTATGCATTTTGTTATTATAAATATTTTTTTATTTTTTTGGTTTTCTTGCAATGACAAGAATATTTACTTTTTAAAGTATTATATTATTTTATTTTAATTATTGTGAATGTGAAGACTATGTGGATATTTTTTTTTTTTTGTTTTTATTTAAATTTATCTTAGTTTTTAATCATGGTCTGGCAGTTTGAGTAGTTTATGCGGCCTACCCGAATGTCCTTTCTTTGGTATTGTTCGTCGAATCGTTGAGCTCCTTAAATTCTGAGTTGAGCTGCTCGGTTATTGACAAATGCGTGCACTGACTGGACAGGTCCACTCAATCTGGCTGGTTCTTTCCTCAAAAGACCATTTCAGACATCAGTCTACATGGTCTTCACATGATCTAATCAAGATTTTGTCAGGACTTTAAAAGAGACTGTGACCTCTGAGTTTGTTTCGGCCTTTCTTCTCAGAGTACTCAGATAGGAAACGCCGACCTCATCTAGTTTTAAAAATATGTTCGACATGTAAAAGTGTTTGTACAAACCAACTTACAGAAATAAAATCATTTATCATTTATCATTATCATTTACTACCTAGCCCGTTTCATCATCGGAATACAAGACGTACGGCAATGCGTGCGGCATGGTGGACATTCCAGTTATACGCACAAAACGTTTTGGAAAATTCCCTGCCGGAATCGGTGTTTCCCGGTAGCTATAATCAGGTCTTTAAGACAAAAGTGAATAGGTTATTTCTAGGCAAGCGTGTTTCACCGTCGACCAAATCTTCGTTTATCATTAGGTGAGATAGTGGTCAAGCGCGAGTCTATAGACAATAAAAAAAGAACTACACGCTGACAGTATTAAAGTTCTAAGCGCTTCCTTAGAAGTATTTCATTATTAACGTGGTAAACATTGAATCCTAATTTATTGGAAAAAGGCATTGATTCGAAACAATTCCAAATCGTCACTAAGTTTACAGTGTGTGGAGACCAAAATCACGTACATTGGATGAAGTGATTTTAGAGTTAACCGAAACGAAGAAACGTTGTCTTAAATAATATATTAGGAGGAGACACCCCGGGCATTAGGAGTCACAAGCTGATTCCCGGCCACCGTAAGCGCGGGCTAGCAACCGGCGAGTAACAGGTAGCTCGCCGTCGGATAAGGACCAGGCCCGAGTCGACAGTGCGTTGTGTTCCACGTGTGCCTCAAAGAGATGTCAGCAAAACTGACGGGGTCCGCTAGGACCGGTGCCTGTCTGGATCACGGATAAATTTGAAAAAGAGTTACCGCGGTCCTACTCAAGCAACTGAAGGAACACGGGTGGGTTTAAGGCAGTAAAAGTTTGACACTCTCCCACTACACCCAGAGCGGGAGAAGTCATTGGCAGATTACCACACCAATAAAAGGGGGCCAAAGTAGTCAAGAATACGAAAAAATTTGAAATCAGCGGTTCAGTATATTTATGTAAAACTAGAGGACGCGTCGCGGTTTCACCCGCGTAGTTCCCGTTCCCGTGGGAATACAGGGATAAAAAGTAGCCTATGTCACCCGGGGATAGAGTAGCTTCTCAACGGTGAAAGAATTTTTGAAATCGGTCTAGTAGTTTTGGAGCCTATTCGGTACAAACAAACAAACAAACAAAAAAATCTTTCCTCTTTATAATATTGGTATAGACAAGAGATGTTGTCACAGGTGGACTCATGACTATGTACAACTTTCTCTATTACTATTCCATGGATCATGTGTACTTTTACCTCCTGAAAAACAATCAATGAATTACCCGCACTAAAACTAGAATCATTTTGACAATAATACCTTTTTATTTATTGACATTAATAGAATGTTAAGTGCATTTTTTTCTTGAAACATGGACCTTAGAAATCATCTTCTGTAAAGTAACATAAATGCCACTTATTTAGAAGTAATCCTGTTTTAAAGTTATTCGAAGATAAAACAATTACCAACTCTACAGCAAATAACCCTCCTACCCGAAGGAATCGCGCGAAATATAATAACAAGAAACAGAAAATCTTTCGCTCCGAATAATTTTATACCTCTTGCTATAAATACAAAGGTCTATTGAGATCGAATGTTCCGGAATTTGAACCTGATCCAACAATAGATCCATTGTTTTTTAAGTGTCTGTTCAAATAAGAGAATCACTTACTAAAGGACTTTACCATTAATTGGTGGTATAATACAATTTATAGCTAAACCCATTGTGTTTGTCTAAGGATTGAGTTCAGAGGAATAAGGCGCTTTTAAATGAAATGATTTTCGGTTAAAATGTACGCTTAATTATTCTGTATTCCCAAGTTCATTTGAAGAAGTGCCGCTAAAATTTTTCGTCAGGACAGCGCCGATTATTGTCAATAAAACATCATCATTTCAGCCGAAAGACGTCCACTGCTGAACATAGACCGGACCTGTGTGCATCTCGCATCTAGTGGATTCCCGCAACCTTAACCAGGTCATCCGTCCACCTAGAGGAAGGCCTTCCAAAGCAGCGTCTTTCGGTTTTATATTAAACTAATTTCTGCCAGCGACTTCGCCCGCGAAATTCGAAATTTATCCCAAGGGATCTTATTCCCGGGAAAAAAGTCACCATAGTCTAGTATTATCGTATATCCTATGTGCTATTCGGAATGATATGCTCTCTCTATAAAATGATAATATCTCTGTGATCCGTCCATCCGTTTGAGCATGAAGAAGTAACAACCTACAAACACAAACACACACACACAAACTTTCGCCTTAATAAATCACTTTAATAATCAACCATCGCCATCGTTGATAGACTAACAATTTGACTAGAGTCTTTCGTCTGTTCTTTCGTCTAGATTATGATATTCAGTGATTGTCAAATATTTGTCGACGGCGCCCTCCAATGTCGGGGGTAAATAAAAATGTCAAAGTCAAAAGAACGATGAGCCAATAGTATTTATCAGGTAAATTAGACCATTTAAAAAATAATGAATGTCATGCAATTTAATGAGTCATCATAATCTTCAAAAGCTTTTACCTAAAATTAAAAATATATTTTTTAATAGTAAAGCGACTTTTTACGAAAGTTTGTGGTATTTTTATATGGTAGGATTACATATATAGGTGGGATTTATTTCTAACATTTGCGTGAAAAACAGCTCTGATGTTAGGTACTATTCGTCAAGTTAAAACCGGCCAAGTCGGAATTCGCACATTTAGGGCACAGCACCAAAGCAAATATCAAGTTTTCAGTATATTGGTATTTTTTAGTAAAATCTAAGGAGTAATAAACATTATCGCCAAATTTCAAGTTCATAGGTCAATGGGAAGTTTTAAAATTATTCAGTACAATATTGCGTGGCAGTCGACGGACAGACAGACGGACGGACACGTGAGTTAAAGCAATAGGGCTCCGTTTAGATCCTTCGGGTACGGAACCCCAAGAGCAGTAAATTTTACCGGCTTATTTGATATTTTATAACGTGTCACCCTATTTAATATTTAGGTTCACAACAGAAGTTTAACCTTTGACGCAAATTCGGAGCTAATTCGTTGTTCAACAAAATATTAGAGAAAAAACGTTATTTGAAATGGCTGTCACGATGTGTACGCATTCAATACATTATTAATTTCTCCTAAAGCCCGTTTTCGACAAATGACGTGTTACTCGATACATAAAAGCCGCGAGTTTTTCGAAGATCTATTTCATGTATATAAATCATATTAGGTGTGGAGATTGAAATGTGTTTTTTTATTTTATCGCTTCATTAGGCCTTGATATTACGATCGATTTTGGATTATAATAATCTCTTTATTGTTAAACATTTTGTTGATGCTATCTGAAGATTTTGAGGATAACAGGGCACTAGAGGACTAGTGGCATTCTATGATGTACAACCATTGTCATCAAGCAAAAAGTTTGATAAAACTGTAACCCGACTACGATTTTTTCTTTTATAGTTAGCCTATGTTACCCGGGTCATAATAACGAATCGATTGACAACTTATTCATCAAAATTGGATGAATAGATTAGGAGCTACGGGGGAACATATGTAAATACAAACATACATACATGGACCGCTAAAACCATAACCCTTCGCAAGTAAGGGTTATGGTTTTAGCGTTCGGCTACGCTTCGCCGTAGTCGGGTAAAAAGTTCATAATGAATGGGATTTACCTACTTGCGCTACCGAAATCTTTGCTTTTACTGGCAATCAGTACATTGTATAAACTAAACATTATTTATTTACAGGAAAGGTAGGCAGCAATTACAATAAAAATTCTAGATAGACCGAATAAATGCTCGAATTATTTTAATTGGTATATCGACTACCTAAAGGTCACGCGCATTTAGGTCATTATATAAACACTAGTTTGGCTTTAAGAATATTAGAGCAGGCAGTGACCAGTCAGTATTTTTTTGTTTTTAATTGTTATTACGATTTTGAGTAATAACCCCACAGTTTTCAGACAATTATCACTTAAACTGTATGGTTTCATGATTTATTTTTTATTATGAGAGAGACATTTTATATAAATGTGGATGGATTGAGAGGTAGGGGAAGGCCAAGGACAAAATAGAAAGACTGTTTGAAAAGTGATATGAAGGAAAAGGGAGTCAGTGATAGCGTGACGGGGGGCAGAACGGCATGGAAGATGAAAACGTGTTGCGCCGACCCCAAGTAACATAGGACAAAGACAGGAAGATGATGATAAAGTAAACGGATTTTACATTTTTCATTCTAACTTTCAATGAATTTGTAGGGTGCAAAATGCATCGCGAAGAGGAAGGCGGTACGCGTGAGGGAGACGCAACGGAGACGCAACGCCCTGGGCGTCGGGAGTCGCAAGCCGATTCCCAGATACTGAAGGCGCCGGCTTGCGGACGGCGAGTAATGGGTAGCTCGCCGTCCGATAAGGGCCCAGCCCGAGTCTATCAACTGTAGGAACACGGGTGGGTTTTAGTCAGTAAAAGTCTGACAGGCCCTCCCGCTTCACGTCATTGGATAAAGAAAAAAAATAAAAAAATCTTATCCAAACCGCGTCGATTAGAATACTAAATTAAATGTTGATACAAAATGCATCATCAATGCTCTGCTTGCTGCTGCTGCATGATTGTCATAATATCTAACGTAGGTCGCACGTGTAAGTGCAAAGTTGCGCGCCTACTTATTGCACAACTCGTCACTTACTTAACAATCTTAAAAACCATGTACGTGCACCGTACAGAACTATAAATTTGCTTAACCTTGATTAATAAATCTATACGCTACAACTACCCATGTAACCTGCCCTTCAAACTAATTCGCTAACTAACCTAAAACCATTATAATATAATATTATTGCTTTAAACATTAATCGTTTAAGTTGTAACAGTTTATGCGAGCAACAAGACAAAGACTTTCGCAACAAAAGCGTTGCGTGTGAACAAAAAACAACAATAAATTAACATTGAATCAGTTTTCCTCAGTATAAACAAAACAATTTTACCTACAAATAACAGTTATTCCAGTTTAGTATTCAAAAGTCGGTAATCATATTCGTAGGGGCCACGGTATCCACATAAAATAGATTAGTATTTTTTTCAATTTGTAATCAAGTGTTAATGTCTTTGTTGAGGCAGTATTGTGGGACTTCACATTCGTGTTTTTATGTTTTATGATTAGATAATATGAAGTTATTCATCATCATCATATCAGCCGCAAGACGTCCACTGCTGGACATAGGCCTCCCCCAAGCGTCGCCACATTGACCGGTCCCGTGCGTCCCGCATCCAGCGGATCCCTGCAACCTTCACCAGGTCATCGGTCCACCTGGTGGGAGGCCTTCCAACGCAACGTCTTCCGGTTCGGTATGAAGTTATTAGTGGATAAATAATAATTACTATTATATGGGTGTACTATTTGAATTTAAATTTTGCTATTCTGTGACATTAATATACTTTTATAATTTTACCTTTGACATTGTATTATTTTTTTTTAATTGACGAGAACTGATTTAACATGGATTATTAATTTGGATTTGTGAAGGTATTTTTTTTATCACTGACATAATTTTTTTTTTGTCGGTGACTGAATTGCAAACGTAATTTGGAGTATTATTGATTTTTAAATTGTTTTTTGTATGTGACATATTGATTGATCTTTTATAATAATCATTGTATTTTTTCCCTTATCTCTGACATTTTATTTTATTTTTAGTTGAATTATTCATAAATTATTATTGTTATTGAAAGTAATTGTAATTTAAAGGTATTTTTTTTAAATTTAATTGTATTTTATTGTAACGTTTTATTGGTGTTTTAACTTACCAAAAATTTCGACACAATGTATTTTGTTAAGAAATAAATGAGTTATGACTATGTATAGTGTGTGTTGCCAGTGATCACCAACGGGACCGAGACGTGGTCGCTCACAACAGGCCTTATCAGAAAGCTTAAAGTCAGTGGACAGGGCACTTTGTTCGCAGAACAGATGGCATCGGATCGGTCAAGATGGCAACGCCTGTACCCTGTGTCCAGCAGTGGACGTCTTTCGGCTGAAATGATGATAATGATGATGTACTATAATATAGGTACAGCTCTGCCAAACCTTTGCAGAATACATTGGTTATGTGATATTACGTTAAAATCATAATGTGTTTAAATCAATTTTCTTAGCTTTGTTGGGGTCCGCTTCCAGTCTTACCGAATTCACATGTCTTTTACAATTTCGGAATCCTCCTGCGGCTACCTCATTTCTGACATATATCTCTGCATAGCCCTCTCCATTGCCCTTTGGGTGACTTCAAGCTTTCTGATAAGGCCCATTGTGAGCGACCACCTCTCAGTCCCATAGTTGATCACATAACAACATAATAAATGGCGTATAAAAATCCAAATATCGTCGTACGTAAATTTAGCAGTTCGCACGGTAGCAAACACTACATCAACACCGTTACGCTATTACCCGCCGTTTATGACTTCCGCTTAGAATAAATTGCATATGTGGGGATATTGTTTTTATACACACACTTTTACAAAGTGTGGGACAGGAATAAATGGTTTACTTTTGATATAATGCACAGAGCTTCTCAAAAACAGGTGCACAAAAGTTGACAATATACAGGGTGTCACGGAAGGTGTGGTCATATTAGAAGTAACAAGCAATCCCAAAAAAAATTGATTTTCCATACAAAATTGTCGTTAGCTGACCAAGATTTGTATGGGAGCTACAAGTTTTTTTTTGAGGATTCACTATGACTGCCTTGGAGAAAGCTGTTCGCAGAAATCGTTTTTGAAATAGGTTTTTACCTTTCCGTTCTACCCTGGAACACGACAGTTACAGCACAACAAAGTGCGGCTCGTGGCTTACGAGTCGATCGAAACCTAAGCTACACTTTCCAAGGTCGGACCGTGATTATAAAAGAAATAGATAAGGTTGACCACTATCTCACCTGATGGTAAGCGACGATGTAGTCGACGGTGTAGCATGCTTGCCTAGAAAAAAGCTATTCACTCTTGACTTAAAGACTCCTAGATTGTAGCTGTCGGGCAACACAGAAGCCGGCAGGGAATTCCACTCCTTAATCAAAGTGTTCCGAAAACAGTCAGTCTACTGATGCAACAGAGACGCCCTCACGCAACTAGCCGTCGCAGTAAACGCCTTGGGCGTCGCAAGCCGCGGCCACCGTAGGTGCGGGCTTGTGGACGGCGAGTACTCGGTAGCTCGCCGTCCTATAAGGAACAGGCCCAAGTCGACGGCGCGTAGTGTTCGAGAGATGTCAGAAAAAACTGACGGAGTCCGCTAGGGCTGATGCCTGTCTGGTCTGCAGATAAATTTGAAAGAGAGTTACCGCGGCTCTGGCACAAGCAACTGCAGGTACACGGGTGGGATTTAGTCAGTAAAAGTCTGACATGCCTTACCGCTTCACCCAGCGCAGGAGAAGTCGTTGGATGATTTCCAACATAAAAAAGTCGCCATAATTACGTTTCTCTATACACATAACTCTTTCATGAATTGTGCCGCTAAATGATTATTCCTAAAATACCATTCCCTCCCTTTTCCATTTAGATAACACCACAAAAATTTACCTTTTGTATTAGGTAAAACTCATTAACGCTTGGTAAGTAGGTAAACTATGGTATGAGGGAAGTTCTCGGTTGTAATGGCCCCAGGTCACGACAATACGACCCATTACTACCCTTGTTTATATTATTATGGAAATCATGTAACATTGTTTTCTATAATTGTAACGAAATTCAATTGGCGTAGTGGATCTTGTTGTTACGGATTGTTTTAATTTAAAGGCAATTCGGATTATTACAGAGGTTTTTGTTTACTTTTTAGGTAACTTACGTAGGTCGTGAATACGTTTTGTTTGTGGTAATTTAGTGTCGTGATTAGGGGTTTAAACCTAAAGCCTAATTAATAAATTTAGATATTTCAACGTTTTAATGAAAGTAATTTATGACTTTTGGCAAGGAACTGGCAATACAGAGAAAACATGATGTATATAAAAGTCTGTTTAAAAAAAACAAAATCCTTTTACAAGAAACATAAAATATACAGGGTGAGTTTTTCAAGTGGGCGTGGATGGCCAAATCCGAAATTATGAGGAACAGCGAATAATACTCAAAGGAGTCACGAGGCCGATTTTGATGAAAACTAAAACGGCATTATTAGATTTTTTTTAAATCAATATTCCTAGCCAGGAATCGATCCCGTTGATTTTGAAAAAAAAACACGTGCTTTATTATTACACCATTCGATAGTGTCGCTAATAACGATCAAATTCTGTAAAGTAATGACTGACGGCAAACTTAAGGAAAGGGCTAATTTTTAACAGAGTACTTACTTTTCCTACGTTAAGTAAAAATAATTTAAAAAATCAAAAACCCGACTGCTCAAAAAGCGAACAAAAAGACGTAAACAAGAAGAAAATTATGCTGTGCAGTCGGTGGATATAAGTTCGCGAGCTGGCTGACCAAAACCAGATGTATCCTCCGACTGCACAGCATGATTTCCTTCTTGATTACGTCTTTTTAGTTCGCTTTTTAAGCAGTCGAGTTTTTATTTTTTACATACATACATACATGAACTCACGCCTTTTTCCATGAGGGTAGGCAGAAACTACAGAACGCCACCTGCTACGATCCTTACATACTAATTTTGCTTCAATCATATTCATACATCTAGTCATACACACACGCTGGTTATGAGTACTGCGCACCTGGCCTTTTTGAAGAACATCACCTATAAGGTCTGTGTATGTCTTTCTAGGGCGTCCCCTCCCGGCGTTTCCATTCACGTCTGCCTTGTAAATACATTTCGTTAGTCGCCTTTCAATCATCCTCTCAACATGGCCAAACCATCTTAACATACTCTTTCCAATTTTAGTCACCACATCTTCTTTTAAACCACAACGTTGTCTTATTATTACCTCATTCCTCAACCTATCATTTAAAGTAACACCACACATACTTTGCAAGGAGCGCATTTCTACTGCATTAATCCTACTTTCATGTCTTTTTTGCCATACCCACCCTTCACTTCCATACATAAGTGTAGGCACCAACACGCTGTTGTAAACGACGAGTCGAGCTTCCGGAGACATCGATTTGCTGGTCACAACCGCATGTATAGCACCATTCACTTTATTCCCTGCATTCACTCTCCTTTCCACATCCTCTTCAATATTTCCATCCCTTGTGAACATACTTCCCAGATATACAAACTCGTTCACTTGCTCCACACTCTTATCATTTATTTTCACTTCACCCTCTGATACATCGTCTTCTCTTTCAAACACCATTACCTTAGTCTTGTTCACATTTATACTCATACCTTTTAACTTAAAAGCTTCATTCATCACAGTCACCATGTCTTGCAACTGATCTGCTGACAGTGCAAGTAGAACTTGATCATCTGCATAGAGAAGGCATTTGACAGGCAACTCATTCATCCTCAATCTGCACTCATGTTCTTTCAAACCTATCAGACAACTATCCATGTACAAGTTGAACAGCCACGGTGACGCTAAACAGCCCTGTCTAATACCCCTTGAGATGGAAAACCAGTCCGTATACGCCCCATTAATCTTAACAGAAGCACTGGAATCCCTATATAGAGATTTCATTGCTCGTACCAACCGCCAGTCCACACCGTACCCGGATAGCGTCGACCACAGTTCATCCCTCCACACACTGTCATAGGCCTTCTCCAAGTCAACGAAAGCACAGTAGACTTTTTGTGCTTTGCAAGATGTTTTTCAGCTATACTCCTCAACGAGAAGATCTGATCCATACAGGCCATTCCCTCTCTAAATCCTGCTTACACGTCCCATAATTGTTCATCCGTCACTTTTACGACTCTATTTATTAAAACTTTCGCATATAATTTGCCAACCACACTCAAAAGACTAATGCCGCGGTAGTTTTTACACTCCTGCTGTGAGCCTTTTCCCATATATAGTGGTACAATTACAGCCATGCACCAGTCATCCGGCACGCGGCCATATCTCCAACACATATTAAAGATCGATACTCTGTCATACCCTGCAGCTTTACGAATCTTCATACCACTCAGTGCTTTTATAATCTCATCCATTTCTATTTCATTCTCATTCTTTTGATTTTCATCTGAGTTTGGGTCTTGACAACTGGCTTCTACTCAGTTACCCACTCCTTGCACACTATCCTGACAGCTAAATAAACTTTCAAAAAATCCCTTCGAGCGTTCCAAGACCTTGCATTCTTCGCTCAGTAAACACCCATCTTCTGCTCTTATTACATTCATGCTCGATGTTTTTGTCACTCCGCGAGCTAATCTTACCTGTTTCCAGAACATCTTAACATTGGCCCTGAAGTTTTTATTTACAACACTTTAGTATTTCTTTTTTGATATATTTACTCTTAAACATAAATGTGTTATATATTTTTGAAATCACCTCTTAAAACTTTTTATTTTGATACCCCACACGAGGGGTTTGGAAGAAAAAAAAATTAGTCTAGTCTTCCTAGTTTCCTTAGAATATGGCGCCCAAAAGCTGCCATTTTAATTTTTTCCAATTTTAATGTAGCCGTGACACTTGAAGGGTTAAGACTAATCGATTGCCGTAAGAATCATCAAAATCAGCCAACACGTTTGGTCTCTAGAACGCCACATAGGAACAAACATACATACATACTTACATCAATACATACATACATAGACTGATAAACAATAAAAAACAAAAAGACAAACATTACCCTCCTTCGGCAGTCGGGTAAAAAGTAGTTATCGCTTCATCACTTAATGATGAAGCGATGACTACTTTATGCCAAAAAGAACCAGATTCGTCAACCCGAGCATTATGCTTTCAGCATTACAATAAATTTCATTCCGTTTAGAATATTCTCAAAAGATTTTTTCATGACATCAATTGCATGATACGAATTTTCGTAGATTTACTATAAACAAAGTGTTTTATAAAAAATTAGGTATTTTCTCAAGTTTGTGATAAAATATTACTGCCAAGAATTTTATCCTTATTAGCGACACTACCGAATGGTATAATAGTACAGCATGTGTTTTATTTTGCGAAATCAACGGGTTCGTTTTCTGGCTCGGAATATTGATTTAAAAAAACCCAATGGTGCTGTTTTAGTTCTCATCAAAATCGGCCTCGTAATCTCTTTCAGTGTTTTCTCTATTCCTCTTAGTTTCGGATTTGACCATTCACGCCCACTTGAAAAATTCACCTTGTACATTTTATGTCTCATTGCAAAAAGGATTTATATTTTTTTTATTTTTATATAAATAAAATCTGGGTCACGAGTCACTTTTAAACGAATTTTTATCGTAAAGTTATTAAATTGTAAATCCGTAAAAATAACAATCGCGTGCAAAATTTCAGTTCAATCGAATACCTGGAAGTGAGTCAAATTTAACGTGCGAGATTTGATTACAGACACCGGGACAGATTAAAATTAAATCAAAGCTTGTACTAAATAATAGCTTTACACCTGTTGTAGACCAAAAGTTAACCTAGATAAGTGTAGCTTAGTTTGCATAGCTGAGGTAATGTTTCATACGTAAATACTTAAAAAAGTAAGCTGAGTTTACATAGTTTGCGGTCAGCAAATACTACGAAAAAAAAAACCTAGCTTTTGGTCTTGCTTCCGCTTGTTGCAAAGCTTTTCTCCTGCTATGAATATTATTATCCAAAAAATACCTGGAAAATCCACTGACATAATAACTGTTCTTTATATAATAATAATAAATAAATAGTTTTTTTTTTAACTAGGTTCTTAAAAGAAGCCAGTGACCGGGCTTGTCTTAGGCATTGCAACGGCAACTCATTCCACAATCGGACAGCCTGGACCGTAAACGATTTGTTGTAAAACTTAGTGGAATGCGCAGCAGCTCAAATCAGAAACCATCCATCAGAAACACAGGAGTGATCGTCTATCAGTGATTGCGATTTTTGAAGTGTAAAAGTGTATGGGGTTGACAAAGTGCCATTTTGTAGTACGTGTCAGTGTGTCAGTCAATCCCATACAAGTTGTCGTATGGGGTTGACTTTTGGACTTTGTGACAATCGTTAGATATATTTGATACAATGGTTCTTTGCCTAGACTGCCTTGTCAATGTTATAGACGTCTTTTGATTAAAAATAATTAACTGAAAAAAAACATTAAAAAAAATAACTAAAAGAAAAAAAAAATTGGTACTAGGTATAATTTATACATTAAACATTATGAGGTGTTGCATTCAAATAAAATTTATATTTGTAGTAACTTTCATTTGATACCCATATTGTTATGAAAATGAATAAAAATTGTACCACTGCTTTTTTTTTGTTAGTGAGGAATATTTAGAAATTATATAGCCATGTCACTCCCACAACTGAGACTATTCCAACGACATCTCATCTATACTAATATTATAAAGCTGAAGAGTTTGTTTGTTTGTTTGAACGCGCTAATCTCAGGAACTACTGGTTGGAATTGATAAATTAGTTTTGTGTTGGGTATTCCATTTGTCGAGGAAGGTTATAAGCTATATAACATCACGGTATGACCAATGGGAGCGGAGCATCAATGAAAAATGTTCTAAAAACGGTGAAGATTTATTATTTTTGAGTGCCTCCGTTGCGTGCGCTGCGTAAACGGTTAATGTTACGCAACAATCATGTATGTAGGGTAGGTGGGTAGGTATCCAGTTGACGGGAACGAAGCCGCGTGGGACGGCTATTATGTAATAATCCGACAAGCCGTTTGGGTAGTAGACCGTGCTATAGAAATGGGAAAACATACATAAGCTCGAATAACATTACCCACCCTCCAGCAGTCGGGTACACAAACGTATGTCGATCAAATTTTTAATTACCAACCACGGATAAAAAGCCAAAAAACTTCCTATTTACTGTGAGCCCCCTGCAATAAAATCTTAATGCGCTCCAATAACTCTGTCCTTCCAAATTACAATATTTTGTCCATTACCCGATTCGATTTGGCAGCCCTACGTATGCGCCATTTAAGCCTACCCTACCTGCTGCTAAATGGTCCATGGCTGGGAAAAAACTGCGTTTGGAAAGCCTGGCCTTTACCTGCGGGTAGTTTTTAGGCCTTGTTGACAAGTATTCCTTACCTTTTACGTTGAGTAGGTTACTATGAGTATTATTCCAGGTCCTAGGTACTGATATTTACGGATATTTATAGACCCCAATTTAGTAGTATTGATGTATTAGTTTCATTTGCTAATGAAAGGTGTTTTATTGAGTTTTTTTTAGCAAAGAATGTGTGGGTGGTTTCTTTAGGTAAACGTGCGAGTCGTAAAATGAAGGCCAAATGTCGAGGAAAGACTGATGAATCCAAAGACTTCCAGATGCCACACAATCCGTCATCATAATAAGGGGACTATCTTTCTGACACATTTACTTTGCGTTTTTAGAGAAGGGTCGTATTTTCTTTCATTTAAGCCACGATGTCAGAATTGGTTATTTTAGGAAGCAAGATACACACATTAATCCGTATTTACAAAAACATTAAAAATAATGTAGTTTTTTTTTTAATTGTGTTTATATCCTTTTTAGGGTTCCGTACCCAAAGGGTAAAAATGGGACCCTATTACTAAGACTCCGCGGTCCGTCTGTCTGTCTGTCTGTCTGTCTGTCACCAGGCTGTATCTCATGAACCGTGATAGCTAGACAGTTGAAATTTTCACAGATGATGTATTTCTGTTGCCGCTATAACAACAAATACTAAAAACAGAAGAATATAAATATATAAGTGGGGCTCCCATACAACGAACGTGATTTTTTACCGTTTTTTGGCGATAATGGTACGGAACCCTTCGTGTGCGAGTCCGACTCGTACTTGGCCGGTTTTTTTCTACCTTTAGGAATGGATTTTCAAATTTGTATACCCTATCCAATAAAAAGATTTTTTTTAAATCGGACCGCTCTACAAAGTTATGCAGATATAAATAAAATAAAAAAAAATGTCGAATTAAGAAACCTCCTAAGAACCACCTCCTTTTTTTCGTCGGTTAAATAGCGGTCCGTGTATTGCGTAAGTCAATTTTATATTGAAACTGCAGATTGGCCAAGAGTGACCACACACACACACTCCACACTGCCACAGTCATTAGTACCCACTGTACACCACAGTGAACAGTTCAACAGTTCACCACAGTGAACAGTGGGTGGGTCTATGGAACAGTCGGCTTTGACTGTTCCATAGACGCTTGAAAGGCACTTACAAACCTTACATAATTAAATGGGAATACTTCAGTTAAAGTAGGAAATTCGCTCATGAACACGCATTGATAACTAACTTACTAACTAGTTACTTTACGTGCTCATGATTCAATTCACTTCGCACTTTTCACGGGTGCGTCTTGATACACACAGCCGTGCAAGATAGGCAACTTCAAGGTAAGATAATGGAGCTAACATACCTCCACCATAATATCTTGCTTTCGACTTGAACTCAACTTAATAACAAATAAAAATTAAAACCTCTCGGTATTTTCTATATTTCATACTTTTTAAACTACATAATTTATCTAGTAGTTCGATATATAGCACGCTTCGATCAATAATCTATCAAAAACGAAAATTTGATACGATATCCTGAGATTACCCGGTTCAAACAGTAAAACGCCCATAACTTTTGAACGGCTGTATAGTTTTTCATCAAATATAGCTAAGAACACTCCCGATAATGTCTCCTTTCAAACAAAAAATAAAACGAATTCAAAAGCGGTCCATCCGTTTAGGAGTTGATGCCACAGACAGATACACAAATAAACTTAAACACAAATTTACAAATACTTGTGTATTTACAAACAGGTGCACACGTCAAACTTTTAACACCCCCACTTTTTCCATCGGGGGTTAAAAATAACAGTGACAGCTTGTTATTTTCATATTTAACCAAGGTTACTGATATAGCCCGAAGAATTTCCAAACTTAAGTGGCAGTGGGCAGGGCACATTGCTCGCAGAACAGATGGCAGTTGGGGCCGAAAATTTCTAGAATGGCGACCGCGTACCGGAAGACTGAGCGTTGGAAGGCCTCCCTCTAGGTGGAGCGACGACCTAGTCAAGGCTGCGGGCGTCCGGTGGATGCAAAACGCACAGGACCGATCAGTGTGGCGACGCTTGGGGGAGGCCTATGCCCAGCAGTGGACGTCTTTCGGCTGAAATGATGATGATGATTTTCATAATTCTTGTTGTTTCGTTTTCATATCGAGTGAAGGTCCTTCAAACTGACTTGAAATATGTGCCTGATTTTATTTTAGTGGGAAAACTTTCCTTCAATAGGACTTTAGTAATCAATTATACATTATTTCTCGGATAGAGGGGTAGTTTTTTATTTATAAACGGTAAACAGAAAACTACAAATAAATATTAGAGCTTTTATACTGAACTGGTGTTTTCAACCGACTTCCCAAAAAGGAAGAGGTTCTCAATTCGGATGTTTCTATTTTTTTTATTTATGTTCGGGCGTAACTCCCTCAAATATTGACGGATTTTCCATTTTTTTTTTAAAGGGTATGCTTTTGAGGTGGTCCCATTGACATCAAATCAGAATCTGATGATGGGATCCCACGGAAATCGAGGGAAATAGGCAGATATATGGCGTATGTCGTGGTGCCCCAGTGGTTAAGACCTCGTCTCTCGGGCTTGAAGTCGTGAGTTCGAATCCGGGCAAGTACCAATGTGACAGCTTCAATTCATATGTACTTTCTAAACTAACCTTGGACATCGTTGAAAACGGTGAAGGAAAACATCGTGAGGAAACCTGGACTTATAGTGAGCTTATTATAAGATTGTGCTCCATTGGTGTAATTGCTGTAAGGTGTTCCATTGCGAGGGTAAACTAATAAATAAATAAATAGCTATTTTGGTATTTTCAATAATTTGGCAAGCATTTGCATTCAGAAAGTATCAAAGAAGAACTGATGACAAAGACCACAGATAGTCACTGGAACTCCTTAATAAGTATGTCATGGGTATAAGATATCTCGAATAGTAAAGCAACTTTGATGAAGCAAATATATATAAATAAAAAGTACTGATGAAAATGGTACCATCGAACTGATTTGATGGTGAAGCCGGAAGGTAGGCACTGGAATTACGTAATAAAACAATGTATCGTAGTTGTGTTTGGGCCTATTAAAATTTAAATGAGATGTACTCTAGCTATAAATGATGTTCATGGTAATATGAGGTACCAACACTAAAAAGAGTAAAATAATATTATTTTTAAAAGCCGTCTTCCAAAAAAATACACTACAAAACGAAAAATAACTCGGTGTCTTTGGTACGTACCTATTGCTTTTGGTTTTAGACATCGATTTTGGAAAACAAAGTTATTTTTGCTTTGTAGTGTTTTGCTTTAGAAGTCGGTTTATTTTTTTAGTTATAACGTTTTTGATGGACCTTAAAATTAATTAATAAAACTGCTAGATGGATTACAAAAGCATTATTTTATTTAGAAAAGTAAACACCTTTTTTACAAACTAGCGAAGCACAACCGCAATCTCATGCTACATGATAATATTAATATTTATCCACTGACATACATTTTACCACAAAACAGTTCATAAGCCAACACAACCAAATATATCATTTTTATTATATCCTTTTACCCATCATTTACTTTGCCACCAAGGATATTGGCTGGATGGTCCTTAAGACAATATGTCACGAATAACTAAAATATTAAAGTGGCTGCCGCATTGCGGGGTGAAACCAAGGACAAGAATCGGACATTGTACATATGCTGCATATAACGGGGTCACTCGGCAAAAGTATACTTTGAGAACCCTGAGGGATCGCTTTAGATGCAGCTTTTTCAAGATTCTCTCGGAATTGATCGCAAGTACAAAAATATTAGTAAACAGTGGGACGAAGTCGCGAGAAAAAGATTTGTTTGAAAATATCCGTAAATAATTGACAGTACCTGGGCGGCCGAACTCTGCTCGGGTGAAAATAGAGAAAACGACGTTTTCTAAAAATGGAACCTAGCTAGATTTATCACGTCCGAATCCACCTGGATACTAAATTTCATGAAAATCGTTGGAGCCGTTGCCGAGATTCAGATTATATATATACACTAGCTTTCCGCCCGCAGCTTCGCCTGCGTGGACTACACGATATTGGCTGTTTCGTTTTTCCAGTTCTGGCGAGATATTGAAAATTATTATCCAAACATAGCATTCCGCCCGCGTCTTTGTTCGCGTAGACCACAAAATTAGCTCAATTTTATATTTTTATTGAATTATAAAAAAATACATGTAAATTTATATAAAACAAAATTTGCTCAACTTTATTATTTTATGGAATTATAACAAATACTTGGAAATTTATATAAAATGATAATAAACTGAACCGCCTTCGTGTTCCAATAGCTAAAGCGTTGGGCTTTCATTCTGGAGCTCGTGGGATCGATTTCCACGAGGAGATACAAATGGTGGAAGTATATTTTTTTTAGGTATGGCTTTTTGAATTATGTCATAGTTATATGTCTTCACTTTATTTTGGCATTCCAACATCGATGTTATTAAGACGTCATGTGGTGCAAGTAAAGAGGTCACGGGGTAAAAGTATATCTACCTTAAGAAATTGGCTTTATTGCTAGAGAAAAATTGGAAAATTTTTCTTTCTCGAAATTTACGTGTTCTGCGATTTGAAACCTTCACTCCAGTGATCAAAGTTTAGTTTGAATTGAATTAAGAATTTATTTATGTCTTGTAAATTTTTAGTTTTAAGCATTCTAAAATCGGTGTTATTTGTTTTTTTTCAGCTTTTTGCGATTCAGCAGTTGTTTCAAATAGCTTCACCTATAACGTAATCTACAAGAAACAATAAGTTATCTCTTACAAAACCTCCTCCCAATAAAACAAATACATAACTTTTCATTTCCGCAGTCGGTTACAAGCCCATTTTGTGTATACAGTCAATACAGGATTTTTCTCTTCATGCAAGTTCCGTATACCACGAAGACGATACCTGAGACGAGCGATTATCGACCTTGTTGCTTGAAACTTAAGATTGAAGTGACGTGCATAATAAAAATTGTATGGAGATAAATAAAATTCTTTCGTGGGACGAGAACTTAAATGCGATTCAAGATTGGCTGTTCTGTTCGATTTTCGGCCATCTTTTGTTGTATATGCAATTGTCGTTCGAAATATATTTTGTTTGCCATTGAAGAATTGTTCCTACCTTTTGATATAAACGTAGTCTCAAATTTTCTCATGTAATATCGTTCAGTGTCTGTAGAGTACTAGTTGCCCGTCATTTTGCTAAACTGGTCCTATTTAGCGCAGCCGTGCGACACACAATGTTACCTTTATATTGTTTTCTCTCTTTTATATTCTTGTTGTTTAGTCTTAAGTTTTAATTTTTTTTTTTTATTTAATGTGCTCTAGTGGCTTGTGTCAAATAAATGTGTTTTCTTTCTTTCTTTTTTCAGCCTTTTCCCAACTATATTGAGGTTGGCTTCCAGTCTAACCACGTGCAGTATTAATCATGGAACGACTAACTTTTGGACTTTTACAACCCAGTAACTGGGTAACACGATAACCCAGTTAGGGCGGTTACGCACTACATCCGATCCGTGTCCGTGTAATTTCGGTGCCGAAGTAGTTTTATTACTTCTTGTAAGGAAGCTTACGCACTACATCCGAACTCTATCCGTCATAATCTGTCATAATTTAGAACATTTTGAGCTCTGAACTCAAATCATGGACACCGATGACGGACACGGACGTATAGTGCATAACCGCCCTTACAGTTTTTACATGAAAACATTATAAGAATACACATACATAAAAACACTATAGATATGTACATATGCATTCACGTTATAAAATATGCTTAACTTTAACTTTCTTTTAAGAATTTTGAAAATTTAAATTTTGTGACTGACTGTAATCTTCTGAAAAATTGCCTGGCTACTTGCTATAAATGCGTATACTGTTTATAAGAAAAGACTTGCTAGTTTTAGTTAATCTGAATTTGGGTATTATAATTTCGTGCTTACTGCGTGTATTTAAATTATGGAAGTCGCTTCTAGTTTTGAAAAGCCCTCGATTTTTGCAGACATACAAAATACATTCCATTAAATTTTGTGACTGACTGTAATCTTCTGAAAAATTGCCTGGCTACTTGCTATAAATGCGTATACTGTTTATAAGAAAAGACTTGCTAGTTTTAGTTAATCTGAATTTGGGTATTATAATTTCGTGCTTACTGCGTGTATTTAAATTATGGAAGTCGCTTCTAGTTTTGAAAAGCCCTCGATTTTTGCAGACATACAAAATACATTCCAAAATATAAAGTGAAGGTAGAGTCGGTATATCGATCTCTTTAAATTTATCTCTGAGGGACTCGCGAGGACCCATTTTATAGATCGCGCGGATTGCCCTCCGAAGTGTGAAGTTTGTAAATTGGACACATAAAATTTTACATTTACGCTCTTGGTTGATAAAAATAATTCACTTATTTATTGGTTTTTGAAATTCCACCCCTAAGGGGTTAAAAAGGGGGTTGAATGTTTGTATGTAATTTCTAGTTTCAACTTACAAACTGTGACATGTGAAAGTTTAGATTTACGCTCAATGTTGTTAAAAATAATTAGTATATTTATTGTTTTTTAAATTCCACCCCTAAAGGGGGTAAAAAGGGTGTTGAAAAGGTGTTTGTAATTTTTACAGTTTGTAAGTTGGACGTGTGAAATTTTAGATTAAAGCTCTTGGTGCATAAAAATAATTAATTAATTTATTGGGGTTTGGAATATCCACCCCTAAGGGAGTAAAAAGAGGGTTGAAAGTTTGTATGAAATTTCTACAGTTTGCAAGTTGAACACGTGAAATCTTAGATTTACGCTCTTGGTTGATAATAAGAATTTATTTATTTATTTGGTTTTAGAAATTCTACCCCTAAGGGGATAAAATAGGGGTTGAAGCCTTATATGAAATTTCTTCGGTTTGGACGGTAAAACATCTGAAATTGTAGGTTTACGCTCTTGATTCATAAAAAAACCATGAATTTATTGATTTCCGGGCATTCTCCCCTAAGGGGGGTAAAAGGTGGCATTATTTCATTATTACAAGGCTTTTTTATGATGTAGGGGAGCAAACGAGAGATATATGTTTGAATGAAAAGTCTAATTCCTTGTGAGTTTTTCAGAACTAGCCCCAAAAGATGATTTAAGGGATGTTAAAGTATGTATAGAAATTTTAATTTCTTGGGTTAATAAACTTGAAACTTGGCACAAATACTAACCCAAGTAAATAATAAAGGATGTAATTATTAGTTCTGCTCTTTGAATTCAGCACTGTCTCCTTCATAGTATTAGATGGTGAGTGATGTACTCGCTGTGGATCTTAATGTAAAGAATCATGACTGAGGTTTTGATCGAATGACCGGTGTGGCTGCTTTTTACCCTCGAACCCTTTATTTAACTAAACCTTATCGGACACGTCATTAAATTCGTCAAATCATTCGTTTTCATACTAAATAAATTATTGCTCCACCCGAAATTACGCGACTCATATATCGCGACCAGTCTCCTGCTCTTCGGATTCAGCAGACTTACGGCCCTCGCCAGGACATCAGTCCAACTTGTGCGACGCCTTGCAATGTTGCATCTTCCAGTAACGACCTCGCCACTCCAGAACCTTTCAGTCCCATAGGCCATCTGTTCATCGAATAATCTGGTCTGCTTAATGCAACCAAAGTTTGGTCATTCTTGGGGCTATGTCGGTAACCTCAGTTTTCCTGTCCGTGTATCCAAGTCGGATTCGATGTGTTTCTTCTGTAAAGTCACCGATTTTCATGAGAACGAGTGCTACATGGGTATTTAAAGTGACCTTAGTTTTAACCCTATTTATCTTAAAGCTCGTGCGAAAGCTCCAATACCCTGTTTTCTTCATAGTATTAGATGGTGAGTGGTGTACTCGCTATAGATCTTAATGTAAAGAATCATGACTGAGGTTTTGATCGAATGACCGGTGTGGCTGTTATTTACCCACGAGCCCTTTATTAGGATGGTCGCCTTCACTAACTGCACATAATAAAGTCATCTGTACCAACTTAGTTGAATAAAATACGAAAACAAGCGAACGAAGTCGCGGACGGAGAGCTAGTGAAATATAATTATGTATTTTATAGGTAATTATGTAGATGGAGCAGTTTGAGTATTGATAACGAATAATCAGTGGAGTACTTTGAGAATAATTCCAGATACCTATGGGGCAGAATAATAAGTATTTTTAGGGTTCCGTACCCAAATGGTAAAAACGGGACCTTATTACTAACACTCCGCGGTCCGTCTGTCTGTCTGTCTGTCTCACTAACCGTGATAGCTATAGACAGTTGAAATTTTTACAAATGATGTATTTATGTTGCCGCTATAACAACAAATAAAAACAGAATAAAATAAATATTTTAGTGGGGCTCCTATACAACAAACGTGATTTTATTGCCGTTTTTTTAAATAATAATAATTCCTTGGAATATTTTGGGAATTAATGTATGAGATACTTATATTTTTAGAACAAAAGAGTACTTTGGGAATGACTTCAGTGTACAGTAGACCAATAAGCTCAACTTGTTCGCTTTTTTTCGCCTTTCAATGTTATAAACTTGCTTTACTTCCAAAAATCTACAGTTTTCAGTTCAGTAAACCCACTAAAAGACCATGAAGCCACCTGATTGAATGACCGGTTGAATGAACGAACGAATGGTAAAAAAATAATGTAACCCAAACCAACGAACTCGGTACTTTGGCGCCGGAATTGAATCTCGCACCCCGGGGATACAATCATTGATTTCACCGGAGTCTGAAGCAAATAGGGCAAAATGATGGTTTCTAAATTTAACAGGTTTTATTTGGTTTTGTAATGAGATACCGGATTAAAAAAAATATTCTGAAAACATTCTAACCATGGGTTATTACACAGTTACTGGGATGTGGAGTTCAGATAGGCTGTCGGTCCGTGTAAAAAGGCTAAGCAGGTTGAAGTGGGATTAATTCAAAGAAAAATCTAATTTAATTTAATAATATTTCAGTCCATCCAAAGGTTGTCTGTAAGAGATTGCCCTGTGCGTTAAGACCGCTCATTGTACACTTTTTGTAAATGTTTATTCTGTATGTATTTTTTTTTTGTGTACAATAAAGTAGATAAAAATAATAATAAGTAATAATTTGTTTGTTTATCCTGTATATATATTTTAATGGTGTACAATTTTTTTTTTTTATGTTTAGCTACAAAAGACTACTCATAACAATGGCTACTGAGAACAATCTCACCCGCTCAATCGCATATTTCACCAGTCACATTTACATTCCATATAAGTACAAAACTCTCTTCTGTTTCTCTATGTCTGCCTAACTCTTCGTAAAATAAAAACATCATATTATATGTGTGTTTATGTAATGTCTGCTAAAAATACTCCACTGAAAAAGACGATCAATCTTTTGCTGACTCAAGAATTGAACACAGGACTTTTCATGCTGCACTGCAAATAAACAGACCAACGAGCCTTCAGAAAAAAAAAACACATTTCTTATTTACAATCTGACAGCCAATAAACATTCGCCAAAGCAACAAAAGTGCCTTCTATTTGCCGTAACGTATCGAAGCGTAGCTTTATTTTATAACCAAGTATATTTGTGGCAACCCTACGGGAGAATTCGTTCGTGGTGGATTTTTTTCGCAAGATTAGTTGAGCTCATTCGAGTTCGCTTTAGTGATGGGACACGTGTGCCCGTTAGTTGATGCTTTGTTAGTCGAGATTTAAGTCAGTTTCGCGTTGTCTACACTTTTTGCTTGGTGTTGCTCACTATTTATAAGTGGCCATTGCATCTTGCATAAAAAAATGATCTAACGATTAGAAAATCAAAGCAGAATGTGGATGGATGGAGAGCAAGGTGAAGGTTAAAGAAAAGATGGATGGACTGTGTGAGGAGTGATATGAAAGAAAAGGGAGTCAGTGATAGCGTGACGGAGGTAGGACGGTATGGAGAAAACGTATTGCGCCGACCCTAAGTAACATGGGATAAGGGCAGGAAGAAGAAGAAGAAAACCAAAATAATAGTCTGTTACCCAATTACGAATACGACTTTTGAAGTACTAACCATATTCTCGGGCATATTTTCCAAATAAAATCTCTTTATTAATTAAATACTACCTGCTGCCCGCGGCTCCGCCCTTGTGGTATTAGTACTTCGCCCAATATCTTTATAAATTATAGCCTATGTGTTTTTCTTTTGTATAAGCAACATTTCTGTAAAGTGTCATCAAAAGCCGTTCAGTATATCCGTTTTTGCGTGAAAGAGTAACAAACATCCATCCATCCATCCTTACAAACTTGCACGTTTATAATACGAGTACTAGTAGGATTTCTGACGCCCAGTTTTTGATACGTAGTTAGTTTGGTTAAATATGCTAACCAATGGTTTCAAATTTCGGTAAAACACGGTTATTCATTTATTAATTTTTTGTCTAACAAATGATCAAATGATTAACTCTTTTATTTATTTCACCATTTGAGATGCCATGAATTGATGAATAAACACGTTTTACCGGAATTTTAAAATATTGGTTAACATATTAAACCATTGGTTGAGTTAACTACTGATCAAAAAACTAGGTCTTACTCATGTAACAGAGCAAAAGGATTGGAGCAGAATATAATTTTTAATCATTCAAATAAATAATTAAATAATAATTCATGATGAATAAATAAACTAAAAATCTCAATAACATCTTTGACTTAATAGATAATATATACTATTCTAAAGATAATATTTTACTAAACAGAAATCACTACATCCCTAGTAACATCGCCATTGTTGTCCAAACTTCCAATTTTTCCAACGAATGGCACATTTTTTGCGTCAGCCTATTAATCCCGACCGGAGACCCGATTTTTTGATTAAACTACAGCTTACAAGTTTGATCGAACGTTATCATAAAAACGTGGACAAGTTCATCTAATTTTATAAGACACATTTATTAAAGTCCGTCCCGATATTGGCATTTTTTCTCCAAATACGACATTAATAGGCTGACGCAAAAAATGTGCCATTCGTTGGAAAAATTGGAAGTTTGGACACCAATGGCGATGTTACTAGGGGTCTCCCTTGTTTTACCGAAAAGAAATTGCCAAATTATCACTTCCCAAACAAATTTTCGCATAACTTCATTTGCCAAATTATTACTTACCAAACAATCTCTTTACAAATAATTGTTACGAAAACCTATGTTTGGCAAGTGAACGTTTGAACAATAACTTGTTCACCAACTAGTACTTTTACCATTTTTTATCTAGTCAAATATTTCAGTTGGTATAACATATTTTACGCAAAATTAAATAAGCCAAATATTTGGTGTCGTCAGTTTTAAACTTACCATTTCTGTTTAGTCGATTGCGTAGCCAATGACAAAAATTTTGCATCTATATGTTAGTTGCACAGATTATACAAATTAAATTACAATGTGTAAATAAGTGGGTAGTAGGTAAATCATAAATGTCGCGCGATGTGGGTAAGTCATGCAAAACACTATCACTGTGTTTTGTAGCGGAAGTTTATTGAGATTGTTACGATATATTATTTTGTAGATAATTGTTGTTAAAAGTATAACGTAAATAAAGTTTACGATGAGTGAATGTAGTGATGAGTGTGAATTTTTTAAATCTACACGAGGTTGTGTAAAGTTGTTTCGAAACGGATTTACATATGAAAATAATAACAAAGTGAATGATACCTATTATTGGTACTGTGAGTACAGGAAAAATAAATTGTTTAAATGTACTGCATCCCAACAAACTACACTAAAAGATGGGATTCATAAGGTATTAAAGAGCAATGAAATTCACAATCATGAACCAAATCCTGGGAGAAAAATAACCAGTGACCTTATAGAAAAGATCAAAAGTGAGGTTTCATCTGGAACAAAAATATGCAAAATAATACAAAATAACAAAGCAAATGCTCCTTTGGACGTTGTAGATAACTTGCCTTCAACTTCGGCTCTAAAGCAGAGGATGTATCGACTACGAAAAAAACAAGAAGTAACAATAGAACCAACTGATGTACATTTCCAGCTAAATTTATCACAAACATCTATCAAGGGTGTAAATTTCATAATAAAAGATAAAACTTATGATGAAAATAGAAGAATATTGGTAATGTCAACACTAAGTTTAATGACCACTTTAAGTCACAGTTCATACTGGATTTTAGACGGAACCTTTAAAGTGGCACCAAATATCTTTAAACAATTATACACTATACATGGCAATGTATTATCTGATAACAATAAAACATTTCCACTTTTTTTTTGTATGTGTACCAACAAGGATAAACGTACGTATGACTTAATGTTCGAATTAATAATGCAATACGGAAATGAAAATAATATTGACATGACGCCAAAAGTCTGTATATTAGATTTCGAAAAGGCAGCCATTTCAAGCATAAGATCTAACTTTGAAGACGTTTTATTACAAGGGTGCTTTTTCCACTTGGGACAAATTCTAAACAGGTAATAATAATGTTATTATAATTATATTATTTCTCTCGATAGCCTCCTAAAAATAATCTCTTTTTTCCATATTTTTTTCTATATAATCTAGTCGTTTCTGGCACTCGCCGGCCGCTGCCGCGGCACCGCTCGCTACGCTCGCTCGGCTCGTGCGTAGGTGGTCACAGTTTTAACCTAACCTAACCTAACCATTTTTTTTAAATTAATAACCTACTGTAACTAGTTCCATAAATAACCTATTGTCCATAAATTTGACTTGTTTCAGACAAATTCAAGCACATAAGCTTACAAAGAAATACGCAAATGACATCAAATTTAACAAACAAGTAAAATGTTTACTGGCTTTAAGTTATTTGCCAGAAAATGAAATCATTCTATATTTTAACAAGCTAATAGAAGGTATAGAAGATTCTGATTGGAAGCAAATCGCGAATTGGTTTGACGAAAATTATGTTAGCGGATCATGGAACACGCAACCGAAGTATCCACCAAGCTTTTGGAGTTGCCATGTTGTAAACGAAAGACAAATACCTAGAACTTCAAACTCAGCTGAGGCGTGGCATCGTAGAATAAACATTCTCATTGATAAACACCACCCTGGAGTGTATCGCTTAATTAAAGAATTAATAAATGAAGTTTCTTCAAATTTAGCTGACATTGAGATTATACTATCAGGTGAACCGCCACAAAAAAAGAAAAAAAAATATATGGATAAAGACGACAGAATTAATCGAGTTCTGCAACACAAGTCTGAATACTCCGAAATAAATCTGCTAATGTCCATTGCAAAAAATTTAAAATTGTAAGTTACAAATATTTTGTACTAGCTTTTGCTATTTTGTACTCGCGTTAATAAATGATTACCGATATTAAAATAAAATTGCATTTTTAATTATACAATTCCCAAAAAAATCTTATTTTTGCCTTTATATTTTTTGTCATAACAATTCATTTGACTAAACGTTTATTGTCTAAATATTGTTTGCTGTAATAAATCATTTGATTAAAGACCAAAAACCTTAATGACATTATCCTTGGTAACAATCTGCCAAGTAAACATTTGACCAAATGAAAATGTGCGTACTAAAATTATTCCAAATATTACATTGGTAAAAAAAAATGTTGCTAAAATTTGTTTGGGTAATGAAAATTTGGCAAAATCTTTTCGGCAAAACGGCAGGATCCCCAAAAAATCAGTTCGTTAGGTTTTTGACGTAGGTATGTAAGATTTATGAAGCGACTTTTTATTAAATGACAGCCATTTAACGTCAATTTTTTGCTTTCAGATGATAAATGATAGATTTTGTTAAAACGAACTTTCGCCTCTCGTGCATAACGACGTGAGTTCGAATCCTGACAAGTACCAATGTGACTTTTCCAATTCATAAGTACCTACTTTCTAAGTGTATCTGGGTTTAAAGTTTCTTTATTTATTCTAAAAGAACATACATTGTTCCCTTAGCGAATAAATACATGAATAAGGTTAGTGTAGTCCAGTAGCTAACAGTTTTGTTTTCTTAATGTAGGTAGCTACGATGTCGACATTGATATAGTGAGACTTATATCGTTAGCTTAAAAGTTTTGTGTTGTTGGTGACGTACTGTTTGAGTTTAGACCTGAATACATTAAAAGAAGATGTGTTCCTTATATCTGCTGGTAGATTTATATAAAGCTGGGATGCCTTCGTATTTTATATTTTTCTTGCCATATTGCGTGTGCGGGGGACGCGATCGTATTTTGTTAGGGTTTCTTTGGCTGTATTTGGATGTTTTGGTGTTGAAGGATAACTGTGTGACTCATTGTATGACTTATTTTATTACCGTGGGCTTTAAACTTAATTGTATGTGTAAATAAATAAATCTTGGGTATCGCTGTTAACTGTGAAGAAAAACAGTGAGTTATGTATAAGATTGGTTGGCTCAGTTTTCCTTTGACTGACGTCGAGTTAGGGGTTGACATTTTTTTTTACGGAAAGGTTACATTATTCTTAGCACATGCGCAAAGTTTCAATACGCAACGAAGCGCAGTTTTTGAGAAAAAAAAAAAATGAAAATTAATTATTTTTGCAATATTTAGGTCAATCCCTACCACAGATTATATAGAATTCTGGCCATTGAACGTTTCGTTTTACCTACGGTTAAGTTGTCATACGTTCGGTAACATTTTATTTTATATAAATTTAGTATTTAATTTAAATCTTAATACATTATTAAATAATAAATATTCTACAAATATATGTTATTGTAATTTTTTTTTAATGTCGTGGTACAAATTAACAAGTTATGTTTTTTTTTGCCTGATAAAAACACCTGACTCCCAGGGTACGAACCTAGCTGACAGAAAGGAGCGAGCACAGTATAGCGCGAGCGTCGACATTTTTGACAGAAAACGAGAGACAATTAAAAATGCGAGCGCGACGAGTGCAGCGAGGAGCCAGAAACCATATATTCATAGAATAAGAATTTTATATGAAACTAAAAGGATTCGCAACCCCCCGTTTTTTACACTTATTATTAATTTTAATCCAAAAAATTACAAAAATTTCCTCAGCATTAAAAATTTTAAAAACTCGAAAAGTGGGGGGGGGGTGCCGTCGCAACTTTTCCTTTTAAGGGGGGGTTGTAGCCTTACCTTATCAATCTGCCAAGTCTAACCGGATTCAGCTAAGTACCAGTGTTTTACATGGAGTGACTGCCTATCTGACCTCCACAACCCAGTAACTGGGTAACACAGTACCCCTTAGCAAGACTGGTGTCTGATCCTAGGCTTCTGACTATCCGTAACGACTGTCAAAGATCTTCAAATGACATCCGAGACCAACGACTTAACGTGCTTTCCGAGGCACGGAGGAAACTCGCTATGTAAAGGTGGTCACCCATCCAAGGACCGACCTCGGCAAGCGTTGCTGAACCTTGAAGATCGACCCGTGCGGCTATTGTCATTTAGCCAAGACCTCCGAATGTTGTTAAATCACTTAAGTAACACAATAACGACTGTTTGCATTTTACCTTGTCAATAAAAAAATCCTACTCCAAAATAAGGTTACAGATTCATATCAGAGCTAACATGGACCAAATAGGGTCACATTGAGACCTTGGTTTCCCCACAATATAAGTTTGGCACGCGACAGTTTTCGCTTGAGATTATTATAATTAGCTCCACAAACATGTAGCCTTGCTTATATAGTGATTATGAATATTACGATACTGTAACTGCTTTTTTAATTTGGTAAGTGGTGTTACTTTTTCTGTTACTTAAGTATAGTGATCGCGATCGTGTCCGTTTTCTGTTGGGAAGTCTTTGAGAGAGACAGTTACTACATTACAGACAGGCTGTTATGACTTTTATCAGTACCTACACCATCATCATCATATCAGCCGAAAGTCGTCTACTGCTGGACATAGGCCTGCCCCAAGCCTATCTATTCCATCTAGCGGATTCCTGTAGCCTTAATAAGGTCATCGGTCCACCAAGTGGGAGGCTATCCAACGCTGCGTCTTCCGGTACGCGGTCGCCATTCCACAACTTTTCGGCCACATTAACCATCCGCTGCCCACGCCACTAAAGTTTGGCAATTCTTCGGGCTATATCGATAACTCAGTAACTGCGGATATCTTCGTTTCTGATACCTAAACAAAATTAAGCAGTTGCCAGCTTCTAATTCAGATTCTAATAAATTTTGTGATTTTTTTCAACTTCAAGTTTATCTTGGACATCGCTGATAATGGTGAATTTAACATCGTGAGGTAATCTGGACTTAAACTCGTAGTTAGTATGAGTTTGTGCTTCCTTGGTGTAATTGAATTGTTGCAAGGCGTTGCAGCGCGAGGACAAACGACTAAATAAATAAATTATCGACTTTTAATTAATTAAAAATATTTTAATATTAAATCAGCTGTTCAGTTCATTCATGTCTGCATACTTTAACAAAATGTAGAGAACTACTGATGTTACTTTTCATATTTAAACAAAAAGACGCACTTTATTTATGTAGATGCTTACATGGTTTGAGAAGATGAATGAAAGATTAACACAATGTGTTAAGGCAGACGTGAGTGGAAACGACGCCCGGGAGGGGACGTCCAATACATGGACCTTATTGGTGATATTCTTTAAAGGCTAGGTGCGCAGTACTCATAATCGGCGTGCGTGAATGACTAGATGTATGAAGATAAATAAAGCAAAAGTAGTATGTAAGGATCGTATAAGCAGGTTTCGTAGTATAGTCTCTGCTTACCCCTATGGAAAAAGGCGTGAGTTTATGTACATACTAGCTGACCCCCTCGGCTTCGCGCCCGTCAACTGGCTACCCTGCCTCAATAGTTTTTTCAGCGCACGCAAAAGGATGAACTTTATAGGCAACATTTTGCTACCTTGAGTTACATTATTGCTGTTTTCATATGGATCTCTAACTCTCTTTTTGAATATATTATATGGCCTATGACACTCAGGAATAATGTAGCTTTCTACTGATGAAAGAATTTTCAAAATTGGTTTAGTAGATCCAGAGATTACCCCTTACAACATCAGAAACTTTACCTCTTTATAATATTAGTATAGATTTACGTGTTGATAACCTTATATTTCACTGTCACTGCACCCTTGGAATCATCGCGGGAGTAAAACAACTTCCAGACGAAATATTCCGTTTAGTGAGATCTTAGAGAAAACGTATGTGTGGGATATCCCAACATAATCTACCTCAAAAACTGCTCACCCGAAAATAACTTACATCTCTTTAATATGCGTATCCCAAGTCCAATATAGTACACTTGACCTTTGATGGACCTTTAGAGGTCTCCCTTTTTTCGGCCCCGTACTGACCCATGTTAAACGTCAGACACAATAGATAACAACTAGTCCCCGGGTATACCTGCCATTCGTCATATTTTGCAAATGCTTGTCATTCCGTTGTATATAGCACAATGATTGTGAAGAAAGTTTAAGATACTGAAGTTATCAGAGGACTTAGTACGAGTTTTACTCACGCTCAATCGCGTTAACGTAAACGTCAACTTATATTGAAACTGGAAGCGCCGTCTGGTAACGGTAAGAAGAAACCTCTCTTTAACCGACTTCGCAAAAAAGGAGGAGGTTTTCAATTCGACTGTATTTTTTTTATGTGTGTTACCTCAGAACTTGTTACTGGGTGAACCGATTTTGATGATTCTTTTTATTTGTTTAAGATCTGATGAAGAACTTCGGAGATATACATCAGAACTCTTCAATAAATGACGGCAAATCACTCGGGATAGCTGCAATCGGATGTCTGTTTATTGTTTACATCGTTTCATAACATAACATCACACTAGCACGCTCTAAAGGGGTACGCAGGTGTGAACAGTTCACCCTGGTATACTCTAATTCCACCGTTTTTTTAAGCTTCTTGTTTCTGGGTTCTGTTGTGTTCTGGCTTCACTTTGGAGAATTGGTCCGTTATGTGCCCACAACTAAAAAGTGAAAAATAAAAAACTTTTAACAAAAAATACAACCGACTTCCAAATAAAAACACTACAAAGTGAAAAATAACTTCAATTTCGGCAGTCGGTGTCAAAAAACGAAGATCCCAAAACAGGAACACCGACTTCCGAAATTGAAGTTATTTTTCACTTTGTAGTGTTTTTATTTGGAAGTCGGTTGTATTTTTTTTTGTATAAATTTTGAAATAAGAGATCGTTTATTTTATCATTAGTGAGGAAGTTAAAAAACTCGGAATAAGCACACTGGAGTGTAAGATGAAAAGAATCGTTATTAAACGCCTTTACTTTTACATTAGTAAAGTACGCTAGACATCTATACCAATATTATAAAGAGGAAAGATTTTTTTGTTTGTTTGTTTGTACCGAATAGGCTCCAAAACTACTGGACCGATTTCAAAAATTCTTTCACCGTTGGGAAGCTACTCTATCCCCGGGTGACATAGGCTACTTTTTATCCCTGTATTCCCACGGGAATGGGAACTACGCGGGTGGAACCGCGAGGCGTCCTCTAGTTCATTATACATTAATATGTTATCAGGATATCCCACCCAAACGCACAAAGCGTTTTGCTAATACTTTCATTGTGCGCACAGCTAAGGAGTGGAATTTCATACCGGAATTCCTAATGGCTATAACCTTGGGATCTTTAAGTCAAGAGTGAATAGGCTACTTTTAGGCTAGCGTGCCTTACCGTAGACCACATAATCGCTTACCATCAGGCGAGATAGTGGTCAAATGCGAGCCTGCAGTTAAATAAAAAGAAACCGGTCAAGTGTGAGTTGAACTCGGGCGCCGAGTGTTCCGTATCTATCCTAGCTAGTCCTCTCTAAATTTGCCCATATCATTTTATCGTGTTGACCCAGGACCTTGATTTTTATACACCCAATAGGGACTATAAACCTCAGTATCTGGTATAAATTTAAACTTGCTATGTCCACCCGTTCCTGAAGAAAATCGATGACACACGGACACACAGATGGACAGACGGACACTCTTGTCCGTGTCCGTCGTCTGTCCGTGTGTGATGTACGGAACCCTTAAAATAATAAAGTGAAACTGAAATATCTAAAAAAACTAAAAAGAGGTCGCTGTGTTCACCGTAAAGAACATTATTTAAATTAAAAGAGTATCAAAGTCTATGGAGCGTGTTGCAAGTTCTTCTCCATAGAGACCCACGCTTTAGAATTTTCTGACTGATCGACTCTTTGACATTTCAACATTGGCTTCAAATAGTTTGATAGAAATAAATACTTTGAGCTTCAGTTTGTCATTAAATACTTTTACCCCTTTCAATTATTTAAATTACCCTTTATATCATTTAGGACGTAAACGTTACTTTTATTTACTTTGTTGATGATGAAAACACGTGATTTGGTAATTATACTATTAGTATACGTACAGTACACGAAAATAATAGGTTATGTTTGTGTTGACATAGCATAGATTGGAAGTTATTCGATTTATTGATTATTTATATTGAGAACACCACTTTTTCAGTACTGCCACATTTCAATAGGGCTGCCATTCTAACCGAATTTAGCTGAATACTGAAATACTGACTTATTATGTTCTTTGTGACAAGGTGGTAGGGTATTTTTAAATGGCTTTGTATTTATTATCTTTTTTGCTACAACCCACACACACACATACATGGTAGCTCACTACATTTTGTATTTATTTAACATCCTCATATCTTATAAGTCATATCAAATTACATATTAGATTATTTTGCTACCCACGTCCGTGTGTCGCTGCGGGGTGCCAACTGAAAACCAGCGATGAGTGACTGATGCCCAGCAAATGCTGAGTTGGTAACCGCTTTGGTATGGGCTTTTCCGGCGCAATTTGTCTTTGCACTTCTTTTTTGTCTTTTACTACATGTTTGTTGCTTTTGTGTTGTGCCTGTGTCGAATAAATATATTTATATTTCTAGTACTAGAACTTTACATCAAGTGACTGCCTAAAAAGCTTTCAAAATAGTAATTGATAAAATCAAAATCAAAATCATTTTTTTTATTTCACATAGGCCTACATGGGCACTTATAAAACGTCGACAAAATATGCACGGTTCGGGTTGGTCGTTTCCTATGGAGAAGAACCGGCAAGAAACTCCATGGTTACTCTTTTAAAAATGGTTTGGTTTTACAATATTTCCATGTTACAGCATTAGTACTTAGATATGGGGGGGCAACGTAGGCCCGAATTATGACAATAAGTCGAAAGAAACTAAAAAAAAAAGAAATAGATTATATAAAAAAGTTAACAAATGTTAACTAGCATCTAGAAGGCCTACAATGTTCACACATTCACAAAACAATCGGTAAAAGAATCTATACAAAGGTAAAAAATATTAAAATAAGTATAACAAGACTAAATTGAACATGTTGCACAAATTTTGTTATCAGTGCTGTAACTATTCTTAGCAAAGGGCTTTAAAGATGATTGAAAACCATTGTAAAAAGTCTAATTAAAAGAAGGAAAGAAAAATGAGATTGAGAATAGTTAGAGACATCCACATATTTGTGCCGTTTACAAGTTACCAGGGAAGCTGCATGCGCAGAAGGAGCTAAGGCCAAATGTTTTTAACTTCAACGTAGTCCTTGATTTTATAATATGCTTTTTTAATAAGGATACGTTTGATGTAGTTTTTGAACTTTCCATCGGTCAGTTCTATAACTGACTTTGGCAACTTGTTATAAAAGCGTATACTGTTTATAAGAAAATACTTGCTAGTTTTCGTTAATCTGAATTTGGGTATTACAATTTCGTGCTTACTGCGTGTATTTAAATTATGGAAGTCGCTTCTAGTTTTGAAAAGCCCCCGATTTTTACGGACATACTAAATACATTCCAAAATATAAAGTGAAGGTAGAGTCAGTATATCGATCTCTTTAAATTTTTCTCTGAGGGACTCGCGAGGACCTATTTTATGGATTGCGCGGATTGCCCTCTTTTGTAGGATGAAAATTGAGTCAACGTCTGCTGCTGATCCCCACAGCAGAATGCCATAAGACATAATACTGTGGAAATAAGCATAGTATACTAACCTAGCTGTAGCTACATCGGTTAGCTGCCTTATTTTCCTTACTGCATATGCAGCCGAACTTAACCTACCCGAAAGAGTTCTAATGTGCGCGCCCCACTGCAATTTTGAATCGATAGTAATCCCTAAGAATACAGTTTCCGTTCAAGATTTTTGCCGTCAAGATTTAAGTTTAGTTCATGTTGTGGTACATTTAGTAAAGAGAACTTTAGACATTTTGTTTTTTTCGCATTCAGTAAAAGATTGTTAGCTGCGAACCATTTAGAGAGAACAATTAGACTTTCGTTGACATTTATGACATCCGTATCTTGCCTATCTATTTTAAAAATTAGCGAAGTATCATCAGCAAATAGAATTATATCCGATAATTTGGCCATCATAAAAGGGAGATCATTAATGTAAACAAGAAAAAGGAAAGGGCCGAGAATTGAACCTTGGGGCACGCCCATCTTGACTAGAGACCCGGAGGACGTCGCCCCATTAACATTTACTTTTTGCTGTCTGTTTGATAAATAGGAAAGCACGAGATCAGCAGATTTTCCACGAATTCCGTAGAGGTGCAATTTACAGATCATTGTGTTGTGGTCGACGCAGTCGAAAGCTTTTGAGAGATCACAAAAAATGCCAATGGCATCCTGGGACCTCTCCTAAGCCTCCAAGATGTGGCTGATGAGTTTTACTCCCGCGTCCGTTGTCGACCTACCTTTCGTGAAACCAAACTGTTGACTATGCAGGATCCCATTTGAATTGAAGTGAGACAACATCTGTTCCAGCATGATTTTTTCATAGATTTTACTCAATGCTGGAAGCACGGATATAGGTCTATAATTAGAAGGATCACTCTTACAGCCTGATTTGAAAATTGGTACAACTTTAATGTGTTTCATTAAGTCAGGAAAAGTGCCGCTGTCCAAACATTGATTGATTATGCCTGTTAGGACAAGAGCAATTGAGTCAATAATATCTCCAAGAACCCTAACGGATATCCCCCACAAGTCTTCAGTATTTTTTTTTATTGAGACTTTTGAACGCGTTTTTAATTGAATCAATACATATTGGTTTAAATTTAAAGATTGGTATGTCTTTAGTAAAGTTTTCTTTAAGAAGAGCTTCAGCTAATTTAGAAGAGGAAGGAAGAGACTTCGTAACCTCTAACGGAATGTTGGTAAAGAAATTTTCTAATGTCTCAGCGACTTCTTGCCTATCAGAAATGGTTTGATTAGTTATTTATAAAGAAAACTCATTCTGATCGCGTTCTTGTATCTTTCCAGTTTCTTTATTAATTAATTGCCACACAGTTTTTATTTTATTATTAGAAACACCAATTTTGTTAATTATTATTTGAGATTTTGCTTGAGCGCAGACTCTTTTGAATATTTTGGAATAGTTTCTATATAGCAGATAGACAAACAGGCTCGCCAAGAAGTATAATCTTGGCGAGCCTGTTTGTCAGTCTCTCGGGCATTTGACTACCCGTAACGACTGTCAAATGGCAGCGGAACCATGAGATTTACATGCTTTTCGAAGCACGCAGGGACTCGGTTTGAAATAGATCTGTTGGCGATGCTTAACTTTGAAAATATAATTAAAGCCGGACGCACGGCTATTATTATTAACGAACAGAAATTATGTCATACCAAAAATGAAAAAAATAACAATGCTAACGATTAGAGGTGTGACTGCTATTTGCCTAGTACGTACTTGCCATTCTATGAATAGAGCGACAGATGTTATCGACGAATGTCATCAGCAGAGGTCGATGATATGTGACGCTCGTCTGTGACCGCCCTAACGAGCGACGACGCTTCAGTTTGTGGTTGAATACTGTTTTGAAGGAATGGTGTGAAGTTAGTGTGGGGTTTCTAAAAGAGAAATGCAAATAACAGAATGAAAATATGTATATAAAAAGAAGCCAATATACTATTTTCTATTATTATCTTTCTCTGTGCGATTTTCTTTCAGATCCGTTCTGGTTTAATTGTGAACGAAACATACATCCACACACACATCCATCCTATCTTATTATTAACTAATTATTAGTAAGATAAATAAAAGCACAGATTTAAAGTTATAAAACTGTTCGGTTATCCTTATTTTCCAATGGATGTCTTTAGCGTTATCCTCATTGCCAGAAATTAACCAACACAGCGTTAAAAACAAATTCACATCAACAGTAGTTGTCACTTATGTAAGTCGCTGTAATCCGCCATCCTACGCCAGCCGAGTCTTCAAACCGTTTGGGGATTACTCCTATGAGAATTCTGGTTGTACACAATTCAGAGGTTTGAGGCATTAATCCTTTTGTGTGATACCATTGTTTAGAGGTGACATCTGGATAATTGCACTGGGTTATGAGGCAAAGGTAATTTTTATCCTTTTCCTCGGGCTTTATTCTAAAGGTTTCGTGCTCCTAATCTTGGGATTAAACCTTTTCAGTTGTCATGTTTAGTGAACTTTTAATCTGTGTTACTGCTAGCTAGTTTTAAGGTGGGTAGCATAATTGTATAAATGCAATATTTAAGATAGTTTGACTTTTTCTTATTGTGCTACTGTTTGTTATTCCTTAAATAACATACATACATAAACTCACACCTTTTACCCATGGGGGTGGGCAGAAACTACAGAACGCCACCTGCTACGATCCTTACGTACTTCTTTTGCTACACTCACATTCATACATCAAGTCATATACAAATGCCGGTTATGAGTACTGCGCACCTGGCCTTTCTGAAGAACATCACCAATAAGGTCTATGTATGTCTTTCTAGGGCGTCCCCTCCCGGCGTTTCCATTCACGTCTACCTTGTAAAATACCTTTCGTTAGGCGCCTTTCATTCATCCTCTCAATATGGCCAAACCATATTAACATACTCTTTTCAATTTTAGTCACTACATCTTCTTTTAAACCACAACGTTCGCTTATTACATCATTCCTCCATCTATCATTTAAAGTTAGACCACACATACATCGTAATGAACGCATTTCTACTGCAATAATCCTACTTTCAAATTCCCTTAAATAAATAAAATAAATACGTTATTGTTAAAAATGTCCTTAAAAAAATAAAATAAAAACGTTATTGTTAAAAATTTCCTTAAATAAATAAAATAAAAACGTTTTTGTTCTCTGCCTTGTTGGATGTTGTCGCAGGCGCTGCTGCTGACCATGAGGTCCTGGGTACGATTCCCGGGTAGGAGAAAGTGTTGTTGGGTTTTTATATCTGAAAATTCTCAATAGCAGGCCGGACTTGGGGTTTGTGCCCGGTTGATGACAATAGGCTCTCCCTCTATTACATACGACTTAAACATAACTGGTAAAATGTTGGTGTGCTATATGAATTTTAATTTCAAGCTATTACCCTTTTGCCTGGACAGCTTTCAACTCTTTACAAGTTGCAAGTCCGATCCTGCATGGCGTATTGCAGCCACCTTTGTGATGGCCCAGCTAAATATCAGCTTGCCGCGCTTGATTTGGTGGAACGCAGAGCTAAAATTGGCGACGTCAAACTGTTGGATGCCAAGCTTCACAGCTTGTCTCATCGCCGTAAGGTTGCCTGCTTGTCGGTCTTATACAGACTGTACTTCAGCGAGTGTGCTCATGAACTCCACGAACTCATCCCACCGGCCCCCTTTTCTACCACGGACATCCAGACGCACTGCAAGTTACCATCCTCACCTAGTTGCCATATCACCAATTCGCACCAAGCGCTTCCAAACATCCTTATGCCTGCTGCTGTGCAGTCGGAGGATACATCTGGTTTTGATCAGCCAGCTCGCGAATCATTATTTTATCCTCCGACTGCACAGCATGATTTTCTTCTTGTTTTACGTCTTTTTAGTTCGCTTTTTAAGCAGTCGGGTTCTTTTGAATTAACTTTTTTATTTATAACTTATTAGTAATTATGTTTTAGAATTGTGTTCATTTAAACATATAAATGTTATATATTTTTGAAATGACCTCTTAAAACCCTTTTTTTATACCAACCAAACATGGATTTGGTTTAAAAAAAAAAATGGTACCCCACAATATGGACCCCAAAATCCGCTATAATTATTTTTTCCAATTTGAATGTAGCCAGTTATACTCGCGGGGTTAAGACGAATCGATTGACGTAAGAATCATCAAAATTGGCCAGCTCGTTTGGTCTCTAAAACGCCACATGGGAACCAACATACATACATACATAGTGTTCCGTCCCGATCATTGGTATTTACTTGCAACACCGTGTCAGTGGGCTGCCAACGATTTTGACAGCTGACACTTAACAGTCGAAAGAAAAAAGCTTGTAATGCGAACACGCGGAAGTCGGGTTTTTGTCGAAACATATCGAATCGAGATGTGTTTCACCCATTGTATTTGTTAATCGCGCCCGCCGTTCGCAATCGGCGTTGTGGGGCGCCCCTAAAGTGGGTTTAGAGTATATTTTCACGCGCAGCGAAGTGCTTTTGCGGGAAACGTGCTGCCTGGTGGACGCCGGCCGGATTCTTCGGTCCAGACAGCCGTCAGTCTATACCTTATTTTCCTTTATTATATATATATTCTCCTATCCCTAACCTCACGGCACGAGATTGATCGACGCCCAGAGTCTACCGCAGGAATTTAAGGTAAGTCATATCCCACTTTCACCTGTGAGATAGGTACCAGTATCTCTCCCAATCGGGAGCAAATCCCTAGTTTTCCACTGCTGCGTTACGGCAGTTTCGTGGGTACAGGATCAGACAGGGTCCAGGAGTTCCCAACGCTGCTATGGGCCCCAGCGTTAGCTCCTGGCTTGGGACCAAAAGACCTGTATTTAACACTTAGACTGATAAACACATTATCCTTCTTTGGCAGTCGGGTAAAAACAGTTGTTTTATAGGTCTTTGTTGCCTCTAAGCGGTTTTTGGTGTCCCGCAACTAACAAAGGAAGTTCAATAAAAAAATGTAATTAAAAAGGTGACCATCTCGTTGGTCAAGTAGTTACAAGTAGGTCCTGTTGATCAGGTCGGGTTAAGTTACCCAGAGTCTATATTTGTTTCCCAGTTTCAGAAGGCTCGCGTGACTTTGCACTTTAAACATAGTTGAATAACTATGAACGAAATATTCCGCTGCTAATCTCTTTGGAGAACAGGGATAACGGCCTTCTGTTACATAAATAAAAAACCGGCCAAGTGCGAGTCGGAGTCGCGCACGAAATGTTCCGTACAATTATCGCAAAAAAATACAAAACAATCACGTTTTTGCATGGGAGCCCCACTTAAATATTTATTTTAGTCTGTTTTTAGTAATTCTTGTTATAGCGACAACAGAAATACAAACTTCAACTGTCTAGTGATAAAGCCTGGCGACAGACAGACGGACACTCCCTCCATCTGCCCATGGCCCGACCAACTTTTGTTATACGGGCCGAATCTTGGGGCGGCTGCGGACATAGCACCCTTTGCAATCTTATTTTTTTCGGTCCGCAGTCACTTCTTGATCCCTTACAAATTAGCCACGTGTATGCCTTCAACCTTCTCCCAAAAACGCGTCGTCACGCCGTTTTTTTTGTAGAACTTTTATTACACCATTGTGACCACCAAAAATTATCGTAAAAAAACTAGAATACTGCTAAATGTACACTGGTTTCTCTAAAGGTAGAAAAGGCTTTGGAACTTTTAATGAGCAGTAGGTGTCACTGTTTTCAAAGTAGGGAAGAGGAACTAAAAGTTTCAGTTTTTTTTTTCCTGTGGATATTCCTGTGGGTGTCGTTTGAAGCGAATGAGGGATTATTTTTTAAAGATTTGAGCGCTATTTTCTGGTACTGCTAACAATGATTTAGAAAAGCTATAAATTCGGATGCCAACAGTACATTACCTTCTACCTGAATAATGACAAGGACATTATTCAGTAATCATCAATTCCGCTTTGACATTAGTACTCGCAATTGCACTTAGACCTTAGAAAAAAAAATGCATTGCAGACGATGAAAACAAACTTTGAATGATTTCCAAACTGAGCAAAAGCCATGTCACATTCCATTCACTTCAAAACTATACGAGTACCATATAAAATTGGGATAGTGGCTAAAATTATTTGCGTAGAAAGATAGAAACACACAAACAATCGTAGTGTTACCCGCGGCTTCACCCCCTTTTTTTTTGGCCTGGAGAAATGCTCATGCATACTGCGCTACCACGGGGAGATAGCGCAGTTATGTGGGACTCTAACCCACTAAAACTCCACGGTGTCCTCCTGTGCAGCTTATGGCGAGAACACGGGAACGCGTTAGCATACATCCGCGAACCCACCGCGGCTGTCCATCTCCGGACCCTCCTCTTAGGATTACCCCCATCATCGACGCACCAGAACACACTGTACGCCGTGACCACCCCAGGGACCAAACCAGTACATGGGTGTCAGACGACCCCGTGTATGGCACCCTTGGTTCCCCTGTGACGGGACAGGACAGTGGTCTCGCCACCTACCACTTTTCGGCCCCAGAGGATAGTGAGAGCCGCCCATACGGCACCGCAACCTACTCATTGGCCGCTACGATTTCGGCTTATCGGCAAAAGCCCTGACGAGCGGCCCCTCCTCGGGTTCCTCTTCGCTTCACCGTGGTTGTCCAAGCCACGGCTACTGAGCCCCCCCTCCTCGACAATGCGGGAACCCACCGGGGGCGGTCGCTTCACCCCCTAGCCTTACCTATATGAACCGTGCATTTTTTCGGCAATAAAAATCAGTAAGGCATCAGTAAAGGCCCTGTGGGCTTATGCCGAGTTTTTACTCCTAGTCACTCGCGTTAACGTAAACGATCTCTTATTTATTTACTAGGGACAAAAAAACAGTTACATGTTAAACTTTAAATAAAACTATGAGTACATAATAACTTGGCAAACATATAACCCACACCATTGTCGACGGATTAATATATGAACAAATAGGCAACGGAAGAGTATCGTTCATCCCATTAATTTATCTTAGATACGGAGATAATATATTTATAGCCGGATATTTGAACTTTTTACTAGAATAGCAGAAGATATCTTTGATCATGAAGTGTGTGTTATAGGTTTCCACAGGCTGAAGAAGAGGCACCCGTGCCCCGACGTTGGTCCTACATGAATCCACATGGAACAACCGGGGCACGTGGGCCGCCCTTCTGATAACATTTCGGGGCACTGTATAGCGTAACTTATTTGTGATTTCAATACAATCGAATCTATTGCTATACAAACCATGCAGCATCATGGCCACCAAAAGTAAGCGCCGAGACGCTAAACTTAAAATATTATTTCGCTGTAACAACTATGTGAATGGAATCCTCGAATGATAGCGTCTATAGTTCATTGTGCGTAGAAACTTTTTCTGTACTACTTATAATTTAATGTTATATTTGAGGTAAAACCAGTGGTAAATCGGTTTCCAGATAGGAATGGTGGTCAATTTATATACGAAAAAAGAGGTTTGTCACCAGACGGTGCATAACCAGTTTCAATAAAATTGTCATTTACGTTACCGTGATGCAGTGTGAGACAAAACACGCACTAAGCCCACTGTACTGATGCGACGCGCGATCTGTACATTCGATGATAGATACAATTCGATTTATATTACACCGATAATCGGTTTATACTAAGTGACATTGCAAGTATGTTCACAGTAGGTTCCTGTTCAGGATAAGGCGGGAGGAAACGCCCGGTTGTCACCATTGTATGGATCGTCCGGAGGACACGGTGGAGCATACGGTGAAGGTCTGCCTCGCTTGGGCGGAGCACCGCCGTGTCCTCGTGGACGCGATCAGCGGTGGCGACCTCTCGCGTCCGGTCCTGCTTCAGGCCATGGTACGGAGCGAGAGGGCATGGGAAGCTGTCACCTCCTTCTGCGAAGCAGTAATGCTCGCAAAGGAGGAGGCGGAACGCGTGAGGGAGACGCATCGGAGACGCCCTCACGCCCCTAGCCACCGCAGAAGACGCCCTGGGCGTCGGGAGTCGCAAGCCGATTCCCGGCCACCGTAGGCGCGGGCTTGCGGACGGTGAGTAATGGGTAGCTCGCCGTCTGATAAGGACCAGGCCCGAGTCGACGGCGCGTAGTGTTCCACGCGCGCCTCAAAGAGATGTCAGCAAAAACTGACGGGGCCCGCTAGGGCCGATGCCTGTCTGGGTCGCGGATAAATTTGAAAGAGAGTTACCGCGGCCCTGGCACAAGCAACTGAAGGAACACGGATGGGTTTTAGTCAGTTAAAGTCTGACACGCCCTTCCGCTTCACCCAGAGCGGGAGAAGTCATTTGATGATTTACCAAAATATGTTCACATAGAAGCAAAGCGATACAATTCGACTAATACGCACTATAATTTTTCTTAGAAAATACGTGCGCGATATCTCCTATCGACGCAAGTAATTGCGTCGCGCCGTCAGGACAGGGCTTTATAGAACACTCAGCGACAGTGTAGCTTTTTAATAGTGGAATAATTTTCGAAATCGGATCATGATTCAGAGATAAACTCCTACGAGTCGTTGGTCAGTTGGACCCGTTCGCTACTGGACCCACGAATCCACTTGACCATATATTTTATTTTCTGTATCTTTATTGGTTAACTGCACCCACATTCAAGCTTAAAAAAAAAATTTATTGTTTAAAGCTACCCGTGGATACAGTCGAGCTCATTTCGAGTAGGTCCATATGACCGGCGTCTCCTACAAACGAACACTTATTATATAACTTAAAATTTTAGATGTAAGGAAGAAATTAAATCAACGGACCACAGTTCAACTGACAAATCCAAATCGTACTCTGGAATTACGATAAGAATCCTCAAAACATCAACCGACCGGAACGCAATTGTTTTTGAGGTTGTCCTAATTTACACGAGCCCACACCGAAGGTGAGACCCCATGAAAGTTAGCTGTGTGCACAAACTTTTACAAAGCGGTTCCCTAATTCATTATACTGTCGGTCAAAAGCAGGGGTATATGTCTTTAGTTTAAATAGTTTTCGCCCGAACTAATGGCCTTTAGGCTCGACAGACGCGAGGCTGCGCGCAATTTTTGCAATAGTTATACAATTAATTTGCCTAGCCCAACTATAGGCCGCTGCATACGTAACGAACGTACGCCCGTTCCGTTCGGAATTCAAACACTTAATGTATACAGCGGCTTTAAGTTGGGGTCCGCTTCCAGTTTATTGACCGCCACAACCCAATGGCAAGACTGCTATTAGTTTTCGTGGTTTCTGTATATCTCACTCACTCACTGAAATTTGTAGACTCACTGAAATTTTAGTGTATAAGTAAAGTTTTATAAAGAATTGCTTTTTAAGTATCGTTGCATCTCGGTGTGAGTTGACCCTAAGGGTGTAACGAACGAAAAATGAATTAAAACTATTTAGTTGGGTTATTTTCGGCATAACTAAATGTAACCGTTCGGTTCGATCGCAGTTGTAGTCTAGCCTTTCATTTATTTAGAAAACTAGCTTCACGCCTGTTTTTCCTTTATGGTTAGGCACAGCTATACATAGGTGTAAACTATAGAGTTTACACCCATTTTGCCCCAGTTTTGTATAAATTTCACGTAATAACTGAGTAATTCAAGATAGAATTTAAGAAGCGAACTAAAAAGACGTAAACAAGAAGCAAATCAAGCTGTGCAGTCGGAGGATAAATATTCGTGAGCTGGCTGCTGGACCAAAACCAGAAGTATCCTCCGACTGCAAAGCAAAATTTTCTTCTTGCTTACGTCTTTTTAGTTCGCTTCTTATGCAGTCGAGTCGTTTTTAGGGTTCCGTACCCAAAGGGTAAAAACAGGACCCTATTACTAAGACTCCGCGGTCCGTCTGTCTGTCTGTCTGTCTGTCTGTCTGTCTGTCACCAGGCTGTATCTCATGAACCGTGATAGCTAGGAAGTTGAAATTAATATTTATATTAATATTATTTTATTATTATTTTTAAATATTAATATTATTTTAATTAATATAATTAAAAACAGAATAAAATTAATATTTAAGTGGGGCTCCCATACAACAAACGTGTTTTATTTTTGCCGTTTTTTGCGATAATGGTACGGAACCCTTCGTGCGCGAGTCGACTCGTACTTGGCAGGTTTTATTTATAACTTTTTATTTAACATATTTTTTCGAATTAGGTACATTTTCCAATTTGACCCACACGATGGGTTTAGAAGAAAACCGCCATATTTCTTATTTCCAATTTTAATGTAGCCAGTGACACTCGCAAGGTTAAGACGGACGATCGATTGACTTAACATCATCAAAATCGGCCAACGCGTTTGGTCATCAGAACGCGACATAGGAACAAACATACATACATAGACTGATAAACACACTGAGGGTTTTTGCCCTCCTTCGGCAGTCGGGTAAAATCTCATCACTTTGCCTGGCAAAGTGCACAGCAGTCAATTAATATGATCCAAATTACAAGGCATCTATTCAACTATCGCTTTTGCAACCACTAACTAGACTTACAAGTCTATTTTCTAATGAATCTCTCTATTTTTAGTCAGTTTCGGGCAGACAAAAATATTTATAGTCAGAATTTTAATTCGATTCCAGATTTGACATTAGCTACTGTCATCTTGTGAAATAATGATACCACATATATTAGTGTAGTGATGAACACAAAAATCGTTAAACAATCGAAAAACAAAATGAACTGGAAAAAAGCTGCCATTCAAGATTGGCTTTTAAATAAAAATATTCATTACGAACCAGATATGGTTAAAGCTACGCTTTTAGAACTGATTCCACATAACGAGTCTTTTAATAAGTACGCTGTAGACGAAATGGCAGCACAACATGGGATCAAGGTTTTAAGACTGCCCCCTTACCATTGCGAGCTAAACCCTATCGAATTGATATGGGCGCAGGTAAAGGGGCATGTAGCTCAAAATAATAAAACTTTCAAATTGACAGACGTGAGAAATTTATTTCAGGAAGGCATTCAAAAAATTACGGCTACCGAATGGTCTAAATGCGTATCCCATGTTGTCAAAGAAGAGGAAAACATGAGTAGGCTAGATATGTTAATTGACAATATCACAGACACATTTATAATAAATGTTACAGAAAGTGATAGCGATAGCGATGACGGCGACAATATATAAAATAAATTATTACCATAATACATCTATCTGTTTTATTTGTCATGTTCCTTCATGATCACATTTTTTTATTTATTTCACACACAATTATAAAAGAAAAGTCTCAGATCGTTAATTAATCGTCAAAACTAAATTATCGGTTCAGAAATATTTAATTTCCTGATATACTTAGTTTACGAGAGTAAAATTATAAACGAGAAGAATCGTTTTTTTTTTTTTTTTTTTTTATATCCTATAAGCTCGCGCTTGACCACTATCTCACCTGATGGTAAGCGATGATGTGGTCAACGGTGAAACACGCTTGCCTAGAAATAACCTATTCACTCTTGACTTAAAGACCCCCAGATTGTAGCTGTCGGGAAACACAGACTCCGGCAGGGAATTCCACTCCTTAGCTGTACGCATAATAAAAGTGTTCTCAAAACGTTTTGTGCGTATGGGTGGAATGTCCACCATGTATCGATGGCGCATCGCCGTACGTCTGGTAGTCCGATGATGAAACGGGCTCGGTGGAATTAGATCGTGCAATTCCATCGCACACTCCCCGAAATGTAACCGATAAAAAACTGACAGGCTGGCAACTCGGCGACGATGTTCAAGACTCTGGAGCTTTGACTTGACCAGCGCCTCGTCGCCGATGAGCCTCTTGGCCCGCTTTTCGATCGACTCTAGTGCATCAAGCTGGTATTTGGCAGATCCATCCCAGAGATGAGAACAGTACTCCATGCATGATCGAACTTGCGCTTGATACAAATTGAGGAGCTGCTTCGGCGTGAAGTACCTTCTCACCTTCGCAAGGATCCCCAGCTTTTTGGCTGCCAGCTGAGCTTTTGCCTCAATGTATGGGCCAACATTGAGAGTCGATGTCAACGTAACGCCAAGAAGCTCAAGATGGTCCGTTATTGGCACGGTCACATCTCGGAAAGTTGGAGCCGGTTGAAATTGGCCCTTTTTGCGGAAAAAAGACACGCCTGGGTTTTAGCAGCGTTAAACCTGACCAGATTGGCATCGCCCCATTCGGAGACTGCCTGTAAGGACAGGTTCAAACGCTCCACCATGGCCTCACGGAGAGACCGGATCTGCGGCCCGGTAGCCCGTGCGTTGGACAAGTATCTCTCAGCAACAGTGCTGTCGTCTGCATACCCAAAGGTGCCGGGTTTTAGCAGATCATTAATGTGCAGCAAGAATAATGTTGCTGAGAGTACCGACCCCTGAGGTACCCCGGCATTAATATCCAATTGGTCCGATGAGCAGCCATCGATAACCACTCGAATGGACCGATCTCTGAGGAAGTCCGCAATCCAGTCACATAGACCACCGGGCAGACCGAACGAAGGAAGCTTACCAATAAGGCTTTCATGCCAGACCCTATCAAAAGCCTTCGAGATGTCGAGGGAAACAGCAAGTGCTTCCCCGTGGCTCTCGATGGCCTCACTCCATATGTGAATGGCATACGCTAGAAGATCCCCAGTAGACCGATTTCGGCGGAAACCGTATTGGCGGTCACTAAGGATCTCGTTAGTTTCTAGGTATGCCAGGAGCTTCGTGTTAAGTACACGCTCCATACTCTTACAGAGTATGGACGTTACAGAGATGGGTCTGTAGTTGACCGGGTCAGCTCGACTACCCTTCTTGGGCACGGGTTGTACGTTAGCTAGCCTCCAAGCATTCGGCACTTTTCCAATCTCGTACGAAAGGCGGAATAGGCGTGTCAAGATCGGAGACAGTTCAGGCGCACAGGTTCTGAGAACTATCGCTGGTATTCCGTCAGGGCCGCTAGCCTTGTTCACGTCGAGGTTGCGCAATACCCTACGGACGTCCTTTTGATGGATGCGAATGTCCGACATACTCGTCTCGCATCCATCAGGATAAGGTGGGGGCTGCGCGTCACCAGGATTTAGACGTGAAGATTCCGCAAAAAGAGAGGCAAATCCGGGATCCGGAAATATTCCATTTCCATATCGAATAATTTTGCAACGTCACTATTTAGTACTTGTCATAACGTTGCAACACTGAAATTGTCAAATCTGGAATCGAATTAAAATTCCGAGTATAGTGTCAATATTTGCCGTATTGTCGTTATTCGCCGAACTATGACCACTAATTAAACCTCTGCCATGGCCTCTAGATAACAATGACGTCATCAATGCTGGACATGGGCCTCTCCTTATTTACTGCTACCATTTAATCTAGTGTTCAAACATGAGCTGCGGGGCCAAAGAAAAGATGAATGATTAGTTGAGGAGTGATTTGAAAAAAAAGGGGTCCGTGATAGCCTGGCGGTGGACAGGATGAATGGAAGATGAAAACGTATTGCGCCGAGCCTAAGGAACAAGGAAAGGAAGATGATGGCTACTCGGCAAAACAAACATATGAAGTAGTTTTTCGAGCTTTTCTGAAATACTACAATAGTCTTATACAAGTTCACGAGACATGAATTGAATCCACTTATTTGTTTGGACAATTTTCTTGGGCAATTTTGTCACCCAGTCTAGATTTTTCTTTAAATAAAAAAGATATAAAGAGAAATATCTCTCGGTGAGTGGTCTTAGCCTCGGGCTTGGGCCCAGACCGGTAACTTAAAATAAAAATGGTGCCATTTGTGGACACTGTAGACACAGCGCTAACTCCCCCTAACCCTAGTACCCCGTACTACTTCCCACTTTAGTAGATACGCTGCTGGCTACGAGCCCCTCCATATTGTCCAAATTTAATTCTAGTCTTAAAGCCTAACATCGTTATATTTTATGGGAACCCCTCAATTTCAACGCACATCACGTTCACGCATCACATACCGATATTATTTTGGAATCGTTCGCCAACATGCGTTCTGAATGTAAAGCGCCATTTACCTGGAGTACTAGTATTTTTCAGAAACCTTGTGAAACAAGGAAAAACATCTTGAGGATGTCCTTGACGATGTTTAATTTATTTCATCACCACTGCTTTCAAAACGTTGAAGAAAAACATCGGGAGTAAACCGGCTTATGTCCGAGATCCTAGAACCAATCATTCGGAGACTAGTGACAGCCGCCAACCCACACTGGAAGGTCCCACTTGACAAAAAGTGTCGGGGTTTTTTTTAAATTTTACTTGTATAATAAATGTATTGATGGTACATGCTAGAGCAGTGGTGGCCCAGTGGTAACGGCCCCGACTTACTTGTCGTAGGTTTTAACCGAGGCAGGCGCTTTACTTTGTTTAAATTATTTCATCACCACTTCTCTAAAAATGGTGAATGAAAACATCGTGAGGAAACCGGCATGTCCTAGAACCAAAAAATCGAAGACATGTGACATCCATCAACCCGCGTGGTGGATTACGGCCTATCCCCTCTCTCACAGAGAGGAGACCTGAGTCCCAGCAGTGGGAACCTTAATAGGCTGATGATGATGGTACATGCATCGTCTAATGACATAGCTCAAAGATACATAGATAAATTAATCTACCTGGCCTTATACCAACTTGTTTTTTGTCCACTTCCTCACCTGATGGTAAGCGATGATGTGGTCGGGTCGGCAAGTATTTTACATGTAACAATTGCCCATCTAACCCCCACAACCGAGCTCATTAGCTCAAATCAGATATTGTATTCGATATCAATACATCTGGGGGATAGGGATAGGGAGCTAGTGTTTAAGGCACAAAAAAGTGTTTATCTACTTCGGTTTCGTTATATTCGAATTACAAAATTGACAGCGGTTTCATTATGATACCCATAACGACATCGGGTTGCATTATACGAATCGTCATAAATTCTAAAACACAAGCAAAGACATTCTGAACATATACATTACTTCGAAATAGAGACAATGTAAATGATGTTTTTAAAAATGGAACAAGTTTAGAACAAAAGTATCGTATACTATTTGGCTGTTGCGGCTACAAGATCTTTGCCTTATACCTAATAAAGAATAAATAAAAAAAAATAAAAAAAGTGGACGCGCGAAAAATTTTCTAACTGAAATTTTATTAAAATGTCTTCAACATCAAGTGAAAAGTGTGAAAATACTCCACCAGATATAACAAATAGAGCAGTTGCGGCTACAAATAATTTACTACCAGAAAAATCAAGACATGTAAGAGAAATGAAATACTTAAACACACTGCCTGAAATACTTATTTGTCTATATCTGTGTTTTATTCCTTCCTTCGAAGATAAAATCTTGTATGCAACTGTACGTTATTGGTCTTTTAATAACTCGTGCCCACCTATTTCGAAAAATGGCACTCGTATTAAAATACCATCCATAACGTAACAGTTGCATAAATAGCTATTAAGAGCAGTAGGCCAAATAAAAGCTACTGATAGTTGTTGACCACACTTTATTGAGCTAAAAATAATGTCATTTCCTTCTCTATAGGCATTTGAAGTAGCAATGTTCGTTAAAAAGAATTCAATTTATTTGAAACCCTGATTAGTAAACGTCACCGTGACAAAATTCACATTATGCCTCATAAAACGGCGCTATACGCAAAAAGCTTTCTGGGAATGGCTTCAAAAATGTATAATAAGATACCAAAATGATGTTAACAAAATCAAAAGAATGCTAACAGATTTTATGGTTAAAAAAGCGTAATATTTCATTGGTGAATTCTTAAAAGACAATTCAAATAAATAATAATTAGGTATGTCGTTGTGTGAGTCAAATGTCCGATTTATTTATGCTCAATTCGAGACAATTAAAGAGGTTTTAATTCTGTCGAATTGAGCAATAATATGGTAATTATTATTCAAATTAAATTAGATACTATTAAGTTTCTAATTTAATTTGAATAATAATTTAAATAATACAATGCATAAAAGTATATATTTTAAAATTAGAATTGTATGTATCCAAAATGTGTACACCTATTGGGTTAAACATAGCGATCCTGAAATTAGAATTAGATCTTATTATATAGTACCTATGTTTTTAAAAATAAATAATTTGGATTTGATGAAAAAGGATATACATAAAAAGCGTTTATCTTTCTTGTATCTATAGTAGAAACTCACAAGTTTCCAGAAAAGCACTGCTTCGTTATGTTATGTTATCTACATCATAGATACTGATGTGTGACTTAGATGTTCATTGCCGGGTCTTTGAGTTATAACCGGTTTCTGAATTAAGCATTTGGAGTTAGGAAAGTCTCAAGCCCTTCTATAATGCCAAAGTTTGTCATATTTCATAATGTAGAGTTTGCCGAAGACTCAACTTCAAAGTATTAATAAAAAAATCGGGGAATTGAATCGTAAACCTCCATAAACAATGACTACGGTGTCATTAGATGTCTATAAACAGCGGTGACTACCAGATATGCTGTCCACTTACTCGTATTTACAATCAGTAAAACAACAAAAGAAACACCAGACAACTCTTAACAATCGTCCATGCAATTGGTCCTTGATCTCGTGGACGTGTCCAAAGGCTTTTTCGATAATGTTCCATCTCAAATTATCTTTTGTCCGTTTGAAATCTCGGCCAAGATTCCGCCCTCTTCCCCCTCTTATCCAGTCTAGACGCGGGGAGGAGGGGGAGGGGGTTATTGCTTATTTCTTCTATCGACGACAGATATGAGTATACTTAATGTGTTTGATATAACGATTGGGGCTATTGGAGGGTAGTCGGATGGATACGTCGTTGTATAGGTAAGTATGGATCTAGCTGTTATTCGCGAATTCGGTTGTATGGGAGTTGAGATGCGATTTTTTTTTCCCACGTTATTAAACACTAGCTATTCCCTGCGGCCACAGGACTCATTTTCGGGATAAAAAATAGCCTATGTCACTCAGGAATAATGTAGCTTTCTTTTGCTGAATGAATTTTTAAATCGGTCCAGTAATTTCGGAACCTATTCGGTACAAACGAACAAACAAAAAAATATTTCCTTTGTTATTATATTATATATGGCCATCTTGTTGTACAATAAGTTAAAGACGGATAAAAAGAAAATAAAAACCGGCCAAGTGCGAGTCGAACTCGCGCACGAAGGGTTCCGTACCATTATCGCAATCAACGGCACAAAAATCACGTTTCTTGTATGGGAACCCCTCTTAAATATTTATTTTATTCTGTTTTTAGTATTTGTTGTTATAGCGGCAACAGAAATACATCATCTGTGAAAATTTCAACTGTCTAGCTAGCACGGTTTTTGAGATACAGCCTGGTGACAGACAGACAGACAGACTGACAGACAGAAGACAGACAGACAGACGGACCGTGGAGCCTTAGTAATAGGGTCCCGTTTTTACCCTTTGGGTACGGAACCCTAAAAAAGACTTCTCATAATTTTCTCATAAAAGAAATTCCACCAATAAATAAAAAACTATTTTACAAAAAAAATACTACCGACTTCCAAATAAGTCGGTGTCCATAACGCAAAAAATGGTACCTACCAGAGACACCGCCTTCCAAAAATAAAGTTATTTTTCACTTTTTAGTTGTACCTACCTAATGGGCAAGTTGTTAAGTAAGGTACCTATAATGCCAGAATAGATTAGCCGAATATCATGAAAATGAACATAACCGGTGAAATGAGAGTAATGGCGTGTTTTATGTTATGAAATGGTATTACACAATAAACAGACATGCGATTGCAGCAATCCCGAAAGATTTGCCGTCATATATTGAAGAGTTATGTTGTATATCACCGAAGTCCTTCATAAGATCTTCACCAAATTAAAATGGGACCAATTTCAAAATATACTCTTTCAAACAAAAAAATAATTTTCAAAATCGGTCCACAATTGACGGAGATATCGGTGAACATAAATAAAAAATAAAATGAAAAAAATATTCACGAAGTCGAACATAGAACCACCTCGTTTTTGGTAAGTCGGATAAAAATATGACAAACCTACGTTATTAAAAGCAAACCTCAAATGTAGAGATTTTATAGCTTACCTACCAATTATTATTATTATTAATCCATTTATTTCAGGCTACAGGGCCCATATAAAATAACTTAAACCTAAACATACATAAGAATGGTGTTAGTAACAATACAAACTTATACCTATGTTAGTAGCAATTTCAACAACTATTACAATTTCACAAAGATTAAATGATCATCAATGATCATTGCTTCAGCATTCCAGCTGCAATACTGGAGCAACGATTCATTTGAACACAGTCCAGCCTGTCAGCAATCATGGCCAGGATGCCGTTGGAGCTGGCCCGCACCCTGCGCACCAAGGATGCACATCTTTTACGCATCAATGCATAAAAGCAATCAACGCGCATTTCCGCAAACATCCCTGATGCGCTACAGAAGCGAGGCAGCCCCATCAGCACCCTGAAGGTATTATTATACTGAACGCGAAGGGCGCTGTACGATTTTTGCGTGAAATGAACCCACAGGCTACAGGTGTAAAACGAGGTACAGAAGGCCCTAAACAGAGTCTTCTTAACCCCCGCAGAAGCACGTGAAAACCTGCGGGCAATCATATTCGCTCTGACCGACAGCGCCCTCCGCTCTCTCTCAATATCGTCATCGTCCCTGAGGCCAGCGGTCAATACGTGCCCAAGGTACTTAAAGGTCTGTACACACCATTAATTTTAACATCGGGTACCGTTTCTGGATATTTTCCAGCAGCCCCAAACACCATAACGACACTCTTCCGCACATTATACAAAAGGCCGTGGGCACTGGCGTAACTTTCACACAGACTCACCAACTTTCTAAGGCCACAGACTGAGGCACTGAGCAGCACCATGTCATCTGCGTAGCTAATGTTGTTGACGCATATGCCATCAATATAACATCCGACTCTGGTGCTGCTCAGCTCCACAATCAACTGGTCCATGTACAGGTTAAAGAGAGTGGGAGAACTTAGACCCCCCTGTCTCACACCACACTCCAAACCATATGAACTCGAATACGCCCCGTCCCACCTAACACTGTTGACCTGGTTCCCGTACCAAAATTTAAAAATATTAATTACTTCAGGTGGTAAGTTAGCATCATTTAGCTTTTTCCAAAGAGTGTCGTAGGAAACCAAATCAAAAGCACTCGATAGGTCGAGGAAACAGGCATACACTGCCGTGCTACGGCTTGTATAGTACTCCACAGCGTGCTTAAATCCCAAAATCGCACTTTCAGTGGACAACCCAGGTCGAAAGCCAAACTGGTTGTCATGCAATTGTATATGTTTACTCAATTGCGAATTAAGCACGCTGTCCAATACCTTAGACACAACCGTAGCCAGCGAGATAGGTCGGTAGTTATTCCTATCCGTCAATAACCCAGTTTTATTTTTAACTACGGGTACAACTATCGTTCTTAACATCTCCGGGGGTAGATACGCATGACTCAAACAAAGATTGTACAACAAAGCTAATACACGTGGCAAGTGAGCACCCGCATAACGAAGATGCTCGATGCTGAGCCCATCGTGGCCGGGAGACTTTCCCCTTGACATAGACTGTATGACAGAAGCAATGTCTTTAGCACTAACCCTAACTCCCAACTCCCCCATGGGCTCAACATCGATCACCGCCCGCGATGGACCTAATGACGATTTCACTTCAAATTTATTTTTGAACAGTTCGGCTATTCGCTGTGGATCGCTCACACCGTCGACGCACTGATATTCAAATAAAAAGATACGTTATACACTAACAAAACAATTGAAAAAAGTGTTCCGCGCAGCAGCGGCAGCACACATACACATTTTTCATTCATCTCACATTTCACTACAAGTCGAAAGGGATGGCTTGCGTAATGGCCCCGACTGCCGTGTCCTTTGGTTTTAATCTAGCCAGACGCTGACATGAAGTAATTTATTTCATCATGACATCTCTCAAAACGATAAAGGAAAACATCGTAAGTAAACCGGTATGTCCTAGGCCTAAAAATTCGAAGACATGTGTCATCCACCAGCTCACAGGGCCTGCGTGATAGATTACAGCACTCCCTAAAGAGAGGAAGCCAGTGCCCCAGTGGTGGAAACAATATACGATAACTATGAAGCTGTGATAAATTAACCCAAAATCAATGGAACTTTGTAAAAAAAATCACGAAAGTCGATTACAGATTCATCTAAAATTGAATCGACTAAATTCTCGGGCGACTCTTTTGACAATCGCCTCAACCCTTTTGTAAAGAAAGTTAATTTAATACGTAGTTTGTTTCGTAAGATAAGGGGATGAAAGCAGTGACTGATTACTTATAATATTATGGCTTATAAAATTCAAGCTCTTATCGCGGCGGCCATACTGTTTTCGTTAAAATTAGACGAGAGTTCGTTTCCTTGTATTTCGGATCGTGATGTAATTTTGAAACGATATGTACCCGTGATGGGGGTAGATACGACTTGAGAAGATGAGATAAATATCCTTGAGAATCTAGGACGATATTTTTCCATGTATAAATATTTTACAAGATCCAAAACCATCCAGAGATCATTTAAGATAAACAATAATTAAACCGGCGATAAGTATGATACTCTTGCATTTATCCCAATTTAAATAATTGTTTTTTTTTTGGTTCGGCGTAACATTTTTATTATTATTATTTATTTATTTCACACCAATAAGTACAAGATCTTACAGAAATCCAAGACCATGTTATACCACAGGAATAAATAATGTTATACAGACCTATTCAACTATCTAACTTATACAATATAGACATAAAAATGCAACAATAAAATAACAAAAAAAAAAAATGTTGGTGCCTCCTTCAATCCACCTTTGTGCCCCTGATACAAATTTCGGCAGGCTATCGAACACATCTTCCGACGGCATATTATTTATAAAACGTGCGGTCCTTGACAGAGGGGCAAACTTTAGTAAATTTGTCCTAGCCCTTGGCACATCTATCAAAATATGTCTTCTTCCATACTTCTCTGTCAATTCATCAGACTTATACGGGGCTGACCCATACAAGCTAAATATCTCTCCTAACTATGTTGGGGTCGGCATCCAGTCTTACCGGATTCAGCTGAGTACCAGTGTTTTACATGGAGCGACTGCCTATCTGACCTCCACAACCCAGTAACGGCAAAGGCACGGAGGAAACTACGTATGTTGAAATGGTCACCCATCCACGGACCGACCTCGCAAGCGTTGCTTAAGCTTGAAGATCGACCTGTGCGGCTGTTATTATTTAGCCACGAGCTCCTCCTGTCAACGCTATATTAAATATAATATGTATTCATTATTCATCATATATTAAATTAATATGATTCACCCCTTTTTTCATATTATTCCTCACACGACACCTCACATTTTATCATCATCTGCCTAGCCTTTTCTCAACTATGTTGGGCTCGGCTTCCAGTCTTACCGGATCCAGCAAAGTACCAGTGTTATACATGGAGCGACTGCCTATCTGACCTCCACAACCCAGTAACTGGGTAACACGGTACCCCTTGGCAAGACTGGTGTCAGATCTCAAACTTCTGACTACCCGTAACGACTGTCAAAGATCTTCAAATGACACCTCACATTTTATCTTCTTAGTAAATTTTAATTTATCCTTTCCATCATACTAACGACTTAATATATTTTGTTGATAATTAAAACCTAATTTTAGGATTTCATTATCAAGTTCTAATTAAGATTGAGTTACTAACACTGATGAGTTGATGTATTTAATTAAATTGTTACATTTAGCGTAATTTCATAATTAATTTCAGTAATGATAATTATTCATGTGTGTAATCTACATTTTTATTAGGTACCTCTATGTACAAGTTTTATCAGAAAATCATACACTTTTTTAAGTAAATAGCTAAATTTTGAACACTGCTAATAAGCGTTCACTAGACTGTAAAAAAACATTATCAAATAACGAATGAGTAGTACCTACTCAACAGATGTGAGTTCCATCAAGGAACTGTTAATGGTACTAGTGGCAACGAAGGGCTCAATGGCCATATAGAGAAAAGGTTACATTTAAATTATATCCTTTGAAGCTTTTTAGGGTTCCGTAGCCTACAAGGAACCCTTATAGATTCGCCATGTCCGTCTGTCCGTTCGTCCGCAGCTTAGCTCAGATACTCTTAGTATTAGGAAGATATAATTATGCATGGATATACAAATTAATCACGCTGACAAATTGTTAAAAATGAAAAAAAAAAATAATTAGGGTACCTCCTGTACATGTAAAGTGGGGATGATTTATTTTCTCGTCTGTCTCATGGTGGGGAGTATCGTTGGATAGGCCATTCCAAAATATTACGGGTCTGTGAAAATCATTGTTCGATTCAGGGATCCTTACAAGGGAGCTTTACATGCTTACGTGAAAAATTATCAATTTTCTATAATGATGTATGGGGACAACAGTTTTCGAACGGCAAAGTTAATTTTGGCCCTTCGTTAGAGCAATTTTCGGTGCTTTCATTGTTTATGAACATTAATAATCTTACCTATTTATTTAGATGAATGTAGCTGTTCATACGGAACCCTCTGTGCGCGAGAAAGACACGCACTTGGCCGGTTTCTTTTACTCAGTCATTATAAAAATAGGCATTCATATATTTGATAAGTCATCAAAAACTCACTCAGCAGTTTTTACTATAACAAAAATATTATTCGTAATATAGATACGTCACTTTTGCCAAATCTAAATCGAGCGAAAAAGTACACTGAAAACTGCTCTCATTTCGATAAAAACATTTTTCCATTTATGTATTTTAAATTGCAGACATTTAAAAAGTAGAAAAGCCTTCTCTATTGATGAATCATCACAAGTTTTCAATGACAACCGGCATTGAAAAAAGGAAACAAAACAAAGAAAGAAAGAAAAACGTTTATCGTTTTTTTTTTAAATTCACATCAGAACTTACACCGCTCGCGGATAAAACGGGGAACGATAAATAAAAATCCGGTATAGTTTCGACAGAGATCGGCACGGTTTACCGGTTTTTATAGCGAATCGGAAAAGTTTGTTTTCACTACTTTTTTTGGGTGCGCCTCTTGGGTGTTGTCAAACACAATATTTTTTTGGAGGGTATTCGTAAGTAAACTAATGTGCTAGTTCCTGGACTGCTTAGCATGAATGTCACGTTTTGCCAATTTCTTACATCAGTAGCAGAGGACTGACTTATTTTTAGCCAGGTTCATCTCGTTTGGAGCTGTATCAAATCAATTTGCTTAGTCTTTTCCCAACTACGTTGAGGTCGGCTTCCAGTCTAACCGGATTCAGCTGAGTTCCAGTGTTTTACATGGAGCGACTGCCTATCTGACCTCCACAACCCAGTAACTGGGTAACACGGTACCCCTTGGCTAGACTGGTGTCAGATCTCAAGCTTCTGACTACTAGTAACGACTGTCAAAGATCTTCAAATGACAGCCGGGACCAACGGCTTAACGTGCTTTCCGAGGCACGGAGGAAACTCGGTATATTGAAATGGTCACCCATCCACGGACCGACCTCGTCAAGCGTTGCTTAACCTTGAAGATCGACCAGTGCGGCTATTATTATTAAGCCACGAGCTGTATATTTTATTCAAATGAAACTACCAGTATTTAGAGTAAAAAAACCGACCAAGTGCGTGTCGGGCCATGCGCTGTAATAGGGTTCCGTAGTTGCACAATAAAGAGGACTAAGAATAGGGCTTTTGTTGTTTCATGAACATTTAAACGGTTTCGGTGACTCTCACATACATTTTAAAATTCAAGACAAAGACAAAAGACAAACAATCTTTATTTGCACTAGGCCATTAAGCGGCAATTTTGAACGTCAAAATATAAATTTAAAATTAATAATAATTGATTCTACCGTCTAATTTGGTCGAATATTACTCGTAAACCGTTAAACCTACTTAGCTGTGATAGTTTTCCTTTTAATTTTGTTATATAAACCACTGCCATGATTTTTTCACATCCAAAAACAAGCATTTAGCTGGCAGAGGAGGGGTGGGGACACTTGACTCAAACAAATATTGGTAATATAAAACAAAAAAAAATGTTTTTACAGACCCATGATATTTTTAATAGCCTATCCAACGATACCCCACACCATGGGATTGACGAGAAAAATATATGTTACGTGTAAAGGAGGTAACCTGAAAAAATGTTTTCGTGATATTAGTTTACCGCTTTGTCGGCGTGATTAATATATGTATATTCAAGCCAAATTATAGCTTTATATCAGATATACAGATATCTACCAGACAACCTTTGGATGGACTTAAAGAACTTAAAATATAACAAAACGTTTTTTTATAAAAAATACTACCGACTTCCAAATAAGTAGATGTCTTTGGTACCTACCAATTTTTTTGCGTTATGGACACCGACTTCAAAAAATAATGTTATTTTTCATTTTGTAGTTTTCTTATTTGGAAGTCTGTAGTATATTTATACATTATTTTTTTTTTACTTTTTAGTTTTACCTACCTATAGGCAAGTAGTTTACCTATATTGCCAGAATAGATTACCCGAATATCAACTGGACATAACTGGTGAAATGTGAGTGTACCAAAGTGAACTGTACACATCTGCGTACCCCTTTAGAGCGTACTGGCGTGATGTTAAGTTATGAAATAGTATACACAATAAACAGACATGCGTTTGCAGCACCCCGAGAGTTTTGCTGTTATTTTTTGAAGAGTTCTGTTGTATATCACCGAAGCTTTTCATCAGATCTACACCAAATTAGTATGTAACCAATTTCGAAACATACACTTTCAAACATAAAAAAAAAATTCTATATCCGTCCACAATTGACGGTGATATCGGTGAACATACAGAAAAAATAACAAAAATACCTTCATAAAGTCGAACAACATTACCTCCTCCTTTTTGGTAAGTCGGTTAAAAACAGGGGGTAGCCTCGGTGTACTGCAACATAAAAAAATATTAATACGTAAAACAACGCAAAGATCTTCAAATGCTTTCCGGCCCGGAGATTCTTAACAAATAAATAATGGTCACCCATCCACGGACCTACCTCGACAAGTGTGACTAAGCTTGGAAATCGAACCGTGAGGTTGTTTCTTAACCAAGAGTATATTTTATGTAACCTACGCACTTTTGATGATGACTACATCAAAAGTGATCAATGAAAAACAATCAAGAAAAATAATTAAGAAAATACCAACATTAAATAAACTAATAGGTTAACCTTTTATAAACAATTCTAAAAAAAATGGCTATACATTATATATACATCAAAAATTAACTCCTTGAGTGCTCGAAATGTGGATGCACGCGAGACATTTAATTTTATTGTTTCGGTAATTACAGCATTCAACTGGTTTATCACAGATTCATTCCTTGTAACCGTACTACGGTAGACACTCGATACTAGTCTGTTGTGCGGTGCGCCCCTAGCCTTGAAGTTTAATAATAGAACAAGCCTACTAACCTACATGATTCTGCTAGATTTAACGAGGCAGTCAGTGGATCTTTCTATTAATTATTTCATCAAATCTTTGTATTTTTGAGGATTTACAGCGGCCTTCCATACCAACCACGCATTTTACCGCGAAAAGCAGCTTACAAAACGCAGAAATAAAGACTTTGAAGCGTTTACGAAAGATCGGTCGGTGAAGGCAACACACAAATATTCTTCTCGACTAAGTAAATATTTATGTGCATGTGGATTGAGTGATCCTCTCTTCAATCTTAAAAAAAATCGAGGAGGATTTAGTAAACAATAGTTATAACATTATGAGTAAGTTAAAAAATTGTTAAACTTGAGATAAAAATGATATGGTCAATAAAATGGATCATTCATATCTCAAAATATGTCAGCCTTTGCACTTATTATTTTAATATAAATAATAAAAGTTAAATAATCAGAATAATAAAAAATATATAAATAATACAATGAGAGCAGTGGTGGCCCAGTGGTAACGGTCCCGACTTACGTGTCGTAGATCGTGAGTTCGAACCCAGGCAGGCGCTTTACTTTGTGTAAATTATTTCATCACCACTGCTCTTAAAACGGTAAAGGAAAACATCGTGAGGAAACCGGCATGTCCTAGAACCAAAAATTCTAAGACATGTGACATCCACTTACCCGCACTGGGCCCACGTGGCGGATTAATGCCCAATACCTCTCTCACAGAGAGGATGCCTGTGTTCCAGCAGTGGGCACATTATAAGACAGATTATGATGATGATAAAATAATACAATGAACGTTGTTGAATTGTCATAACGAAACGGATTCGCAATCAGTCAACTTTTTCATTGATGCTTACGATTATACATAGCAGTTAAATATATTCGTTCAATAATGTAGCCTCGCGATTAATTCTGAATGATTTTAATTACGATTCAGGAGAACAATTTAAACAAAACGTAATGAATAATTACAACCAGTATAATAATAATATAATATGAACGCGTATCCATGTTTGCAAAATTATAAATAATGTATTACATTTTAATTATTATTATTTTTGGACATAAACATAACATCACACCGTATTCCCTGAAGGGTTGCGCCTCTGTGCACACACATATCACCAGTTATTTTCAAAAGACTAAAATTCTTTATTTTAACTAGGCCATTAAGCGGCACTTTTGCCAAAAATATAAATTTTAAATTAATAATAATTGATTATATCGTCCATTCGGCAAAGTAGCTTGTTATGGAGAAGAACGAACAAGAAACTCCACACCTACTCTTTAAAAAAAGTATTTTACAACATTTACTTACATCTATAAATTCATATACGTGAGGACGCAGCACTAAAAGTTCAAAAAACTACGTATAGGTATAAATTATTACAAGCACTAACAGGTGAACTCCTTCATTTGATAAATATGAACATGGTACTCACATACTTACAAATATTGCAAACATAGGTTATAAAGAGCCTATTGCCATCAACCAGACACAAAGCCAGACTCAGCCTGCTACTACGAAATTCCAGATGGAAAACAACAACAACACTTTGCTTGCCCCGAGAATCGGACCCAAGAGTAGCAGTACTCATCCCAGTAGTAGCAGTTGCGAACACTAGACTAACAAAGCAGTAAAACAATATAAAACATTTTACAAAAAATATATTTTATCAGATCTGCTGATGCCTCGTTTACCGTCAAACAAGTCCCAAGACAGCGTTAAACTGTGTCCGCCCAACTGTCATGCCAACTCGGCCGTGTGAAGAATGCTTCGAAAGTTTTTTTGTCTCGGGAATAAGACATTACGGATATCACCAAGGGGAAAGTGTGTTAACCTAAGATCCCACTGCAAAAACTTGCATGTACATAGTTTTTGATTTTTATGAATAACTAGCTTCTGCCAGCGGCTTCGCCCGCGTTTTATAATCCCAAGGCAATAAACTGCCGGGATAAAAAGTCAAAGCTTATGTGCTGTTCCAGACTATAATCTAGCTCTGTGCCGAATTTCATTCGGAAGTGGCTGCTGAAGAGAAGAGGGTGAAGTACGTACCGTTGTAATACCGGTACCATTTTGTGCCCATTGCCGTTGAGACCATGGGCGGTTAGGTTACTGAAGCCAAAAAGCTCATTAGTGAGATAGGGCACAAGCTCCGTGATAAAACGGGTGACTCCTGCTCCGGCTCGTTCTTGGTGCAAAGGTTAGCCATTGCCATTCAACGTAGCAATACAGCAAGCGTTACGGGCATCTTTGCGCCGGGTACAATTAGGGGCGGATTATTTGACTAGTTATAAGACAACGCTTTATGACGTGTCGTTGTGGCTTTGATATCTATTTTTTAATGTATGTATTTTTTTTATTAATTTTAATTTTGAATAATAAATTATTTATTCAGTTAAGTTAATTACGGCAAGATATTTCCAGGCAACCCTGCATAAATCTTTTCTGCTATCAAGTATAATTCATGAATATTAAGGGGAATAAATATAATGACCACCAAAAATAACTTTTTGACCATAACCTCTATTACCTAAAATTGTACTATGAAACCAAATTTAGTAAATGACCACCAAATTTTAATAGCAAATTAATTTTGTGAAATAGGTTATTTTGACCGGGTGAAATAGGTTAGGTTAGGTTAGAACAGTGACCAAACACGCGCGAGCCGAGCGAGCGAAGCGAGCGGTGCCGCGGCAGCGGCCGGCGAGCGCTACTTCCAAGTTGCTCTCATAATGTTTTATTTTTTTGTGGTCATTAACTATTTTTGGATTAAACAATCATAATTTGGAGTTGGTTGTTTTAAGTTGGATCTCAAGTTGTAAATTTTTGGTTCTAATTTCACGCTAAAATGGCGATTTAATTTTGGTGATCATTTACTATTTTTGGCAATATAAAGTAATTTTTTGCTGTTACATTTTACTAGATCTGGTGGTAAGTTAAACATAAGCCAATATTAAGTTTAATATAAAACAAGAGTACCTGCAAATTTTTGTCGTGGGATCTTAGGCTACAAGGGGAAACTGTGTGTCAATGGATCAAATAATGTCGTTTCGATTGTAAAGGGTGGGACGGTTTTTCTTTGAAGGAGTTATCGATGTTATTAGAATCAATTTTTGGACGTAATATTACTTTCTCGTTTGTATTTTCAGACTTCAGACAGTGCCACGTTTCTTATTGATATGTTAATGACTGATTTGTCCAGTGACTTGTTTTTTCTTTGTGGAAGATGAAAATTTCACTGTGCGGTGTAAAACTTATATGCTTAAGATTGGGTCGTGTTACCTGACTAAACAAATGGTTAGTAATGTTGAGGATTTAATATAAGGTGTTTCATTATTTATATTTATTTTTGTAAATAGGTTGAAGAAAATAACACTTGTAAGCGTGGTTAGGTGTCGTAATAAAATGATTTCAGTTCATGCCACGAATAAAACACTTTTAATACACACAACACTTTGTACACAAATGGTCTTACGCGCTAACAACAGTATATCACAAACTATTCGTACGACTAAACTTAAAGCTATGACAATAGTTATGGCGGGAACGAGCTAGAACCGTGAATACCCGATCTATCGTGCGCGACTCGAATCGAATGTCTACTGACTCCTGGTCAGCGTGGACAGCGTGTCTGCGGGCCCGAAGCCTGCGTGGGCGCGGGGCGGGGTGCGTTTCACACATCTGGTGACCATCTGTCAGCGTGGTCCCTCTACCTGCGGCTCTTTGACCGTAGGCGTGCACACTGAGCGTTACACACTCTTATTCGTATATCTTATTAGTCAATTTAAATTAGATGAAGCCAGGGTTTCCTAGCAAACATAAATTATATTTATTTTGTAAATTGGAAAAAAAAAATCTTTTATTCTGAGAAGAAACACCGAAACTAACTCAGAGGTCAAAGTTTCATTAAAAGTCCATATAATAATTAATGAAATGGTTAAATCATACAGGAACCATATTTTGAGGAAATAAATTTATTTTGTTATATACAGTACCTTAGTGCTCTTGTATATATTCAAATGCTTTCTCCTTTAAATGTTTTGTGTGTACAGTTATGGGTAAAAGTGCAGTCACACTCTACCAAAACAGCAGCGGCAATATAAAGGATGTCTCAGTAAGAGTGCACTTTTTCATTTTAAAATAAAAAAAAAGTATTTTAAAACAGAGTTGTGATATTTTTATTGTATTGTAAAGAAGACATGTTCCGATTAAGTATGGAATAAAATATCCGGCAAATGACCCCCACGGCTCCGATGACAAGCCATTACTCTTTTCATTAAATTTTCCATGACTTTTGCACAGAGATGTGGCTGTATCTCATCGATGACGCGTTGGATTACCGATTTGAGCTCAGGAATTGTTTCGGGTTTATTCGCATAAACCCGAGATTTCACAATTCCTCCAAAGAGAAAAATCGCACGGCGTTAAATCGCATGATCTTGGTGGCCAGTTGACATCAGAATTTCGTGAGATAATGTGTTCTAGAAATCGTTGCTGCAATAAGTCGATTGTTTCATGCGCGGTGTGGCAGGTTGCACCGTCCTGCTGAAACCACATATTGTCCAGATTCACGCCGTCCAGTTGAGGCCACAAGAAGTCCGTTATCATATTCCTGTAATGAGTCGTATTTTTGTAATTTTATGATGTCATATTTTTGTAATGAGTTTTCACAATTATAACGCGTTTTTCTTTCGAAAAGCGCTCCATTTTTAATAATCGGAATAAACAGAGGTCAAATTCAATCAAATTTCAGAGCTGCCACTTGCATGAAATAAAAAATATTCCAATTTTAAAAAGTGCACTCTTACTGAGACACCCTTTACAATAGAATATATGCCTGGCTATATTTTAGGCGGGAGAATTTCAACTTTGCACGGTTAGTAGGAATAATCTATACTTTAATTTCTATACAACATATTAAATCAGTTGTGGATATTATTTAACTTCTTCTACAAAAACTAGCCATTTGAGTTTTGGTAGAGTAAGGATACACTTTTGAACCTTGACTGTACATGAATATATAAATAGATTTGAGTGACCCTGTTAAGACAGTGAAAGCGTTTGTGAGTAATAATAAAGAAAAACTTTGGGGCTCAAAAACATAAAGATCAAAAATCAAAATCAAACTTTTTTATTTCACATAGGCCTACATTGGCACTTAAAAAACGTCGAAAAAAGGTGCACGGTTCGATTTGGTCGTTTCCTATGAAGAAGAACCGGCAAGAAACTCCATGTTTAATCTTTTAAAAAAATGGTTTGGTTTATATTTCCATGCTACAGCATTAGTACTATGGGGGGACAACGTAGGCCCGACAATAAGTCGTAACAAACTAAAAAAAAAAGATTATATAATATATAAAAAAGTTAACAAATGTTAACTAGCATCTAGAAGGCCTGCAATGTTCACACAATTACAAAATAATCGGTAAAATAATCTATACAAAGGTAAAAAAAAATATAACAAGACTAAATTTAACATGTGGCACAAATGTTGTTATCAGTGCTGTAACTATTCTTAGCAAAGGGCTATAGAGATGATTGAGAACCATTGTAAAAAGTCTAATTAAAAGAAGAAAAACAATAAAAAGTGAAACAATGAGATTGAGAATAGTTAGAGACATCCACTTATTTGTGCCATTTATGAGTTACCAGGGAAACCGCATGCGCAGAAGGAGCTAAAGCCAATTTTTTTATCTTCAACGTAGTCCTTGATTTTATAATATGCTTTTTTAATAAGGACACGTTTGATGTGATTTTTGAACTTTCCATCGGTCAGTTCTATAACTGACTTTGGCAACTTGTTATAAAATCGTATACTGTTTATAAGAAAAGACTTGCTAGTTTTAGTTAATCTGAATTTGGGGATCAGTTAAACAAACCTACACGTAAACCGTATACCATCGTAAACGTATACGTAAGACCCGTCGTGCAAATAAGAACAAGAAACTATCCGATCCAACTCTCAAGTTCATGAAGGAGAGATGTGAAATGATCCTGCAGTCTTCAGACGATGCGTGGAACTATCGGCGGCTCAATAGACAGATCTCGAAGTCCTTAAAAAGCGACCTCTGCTGCTTTAATACTGAGCGTATTAAAGATGCGATTGAGCTGAATAAGGGCGCCAAGGTATTTGACTATTGGGCAGATGGCCCTGAAACAACTTAAGAACAACAAGGCGCCGGGTGATGACGGAATTACGGCCGAACTCCTGAAGGCGGGTGGAAAACCGGTACTTAAAGCCCTTCAGAAGCTATTTGGTTCCGTCATACTCGAAGGGAAAACGCCACAGGCATGGTGCAGGGGTGTGGTGGTACTCTTCATCAAGAAGGGCGACAATGCCCGATTGAAGAATTATAGCCCCATCTCACTTTTTAGACATGTATACAAGTTGTTTTCAAGAGTCATAACGAATCGTCTCGCGCGCAGGTTTGACGATTTCCAGCCTCCCGAACAAGCCGGTTTCCGAAAAGGCTTTAGCACCGTAGACCACATATATACGCTACGGCAGGTTATACAGAAGGCCGAAGAGTATAAACTATCTTTTTGTTTAGCGTTTGTGGACTACGAGAAAGCCTTCGATTCGATCGAGACTTGGCTGCAGTCTCTCCAACAGTGCCAAATCGACTACCGGTTCATCGAGGTGCTGAAGTGTTTGTACAAAAACGCCACCATGTCATTCCGACTTTCCGGTTCTGGACTGGAGAGGGCTAGACATCAACGTCAATAGCGAGTACATCACTCACCTTCGGTTTGCCGAAGATATTATAGTGGTCATGGCTGCGACTATGGAGGGCCACAGTACAATGCTCGATGACCTCAGTAGAGCTGCCGAAAGAGTGGGTTTAATAATGAACATGGAAAAAACCAAGGTGATATTGAATGCCCATGTTGCACCCACTTCTATCAAAGTCTCCGACTCTACACTCGAAGTGTTGGACGATTATGTCTACCTGGGACAAACGGTCCAGTAAGGTAGGTCCAACTTCGAGAAAGAGGTCAACCGTCGAATCCGTCTCGGCTGGGCAGCGTTCGGGTAGTAGCGAGGTATCTTCTCGTCCAACTTACCACAGTGTCTCAAGACCAATGTCTATGACCAGTGTGTGTTGCCAGTGATTACTTACGGGACAGAGACGTGGTCGCTCACAATAGGCCTCATCAGAAAGCTTCGAATCAGAAATGAAGACATCCGCAAGAGAACCAAGTTTACCGATATAGCCCGAATAATTTCCAAACTTAAGTGGCAGTGGGCAGGGCACATTGCTCGCAGAACAGATGGCCGTTGGGGCTGAAAAGTTTTAGAGTGGCGACCGCGTTCCGGAAGACGCAGCGTTGGAAGGCCACCCTCTAGGTGGAGCGACGACCTAGTCAAGGCTGCGGGCGTCCGGTGGATGCAAAACTCACAGTACCGATGTGGCGACACTTGGGGCAGGCCTATGTCCAGCAGTGGACGTCTTTCGGCTGAAATGATGACACGTAAAACGTAATCCAAACCAATTAAAACTTATCTTACTATTCCACAAAAAAAAATCGATTACAACACTCGTAATTCGATCATTATCACATTGTTTTGTTCCACCCGAGGTGCTAAATTTCGGAGCTTCCGAAACTTTAGATACAAGACATTTTCGTATGTTGCCAATAACATCGGCTGGTAATGTTTGAATCGCGTGACGATATCGCAACGGATTTATTCACGAAGTTCGTCTTACTTGGAAAGTTTTCACGTTGTGCGTCCGGGCCTCATGGAAACGTATATTTTTACTATCTTTTCTTTGTTAGCTTTATTACCCGAAGCTATTGTTATTTTTTTGTTGGATGAAGTTATGATTAACTAATTATAGGCTATCAGAGTTTCGTTGTTATTGGGTTTCTGTGGGAGTCAAATTGTGATATTGAAATTCTTTATTTTCGGAAATCAAACTGATCACTTTTGGGCAGTTTATGACTTTAGATTTTAAGCATTTGTCAAACTCTAAGCCTAAAAATCTTTCAAACTTTTGTATTAACGTTTGGTATTCAAATTAACGTTTGTTCTTTGAGATACCGATTCCTCTCACACAGGTGGAAAGTGATACAGGCATACACATCTTACAACTACTACTCAGATTTGTTCCCGTGGTGGTCTCCTGGGCTCGTTCAATCCCGTGTGTGGTTGGGGGTTATAGGAGAAAATATATATAATAATTAGGGATAACCGACGTGGTCCAGCCTGAGATTCTTGCAGACTTCTATACACGTTTCCGACACAGAAATATTTCGCTGTGCGCGCAATATATACGAGTACACAAACAAATGCACGGGCGATTCCTAGTACCACTCGCGGTTCGCAAACCCAATTTCGGATAACGTTTGGCTGGGTATTTATCAATTACATCAAAACCAGATCAAAACCAACACTTTTCCGTCGTCGTGTCAACATTTTTCCACGACCTTATGTCCAAATTCTCAATTAAGACATCGGCCATAAGACGTGATTATTTGGACATCACACTACTTACAAAATATGTAGTATGTATCATTATGTAGGTAATCACAAATATCTACCTAACATTTTAATTCGTCAAGGAATATCTAAAGAAATCCCACTCTAGCTACCTGATCGTAGAGACATATATATCCGAAATTTCGTATATTCATATACTACCGAGTTAATAAAATCCTAGGCTTAAGTCAAGAGTGAAAAGGTTACATCTAGGCAAGCGTGCTTCACCGTCGACCACATCATCGCTTACCATCAGGTCAAGCGCGAGCATATTCTAAATAAAAACAACGTCTTCCAACGCAACGTCTTCCGGTTCGCGGTCGCCACTTAAGAACCTTTCTGCTGCATCGGCCATCCGTTCTGCGAGCAATGTGCCCTGCCCACTGCCACTTAAATTTGGCAATTCTTCGGGCGATGTCGGTAACCCTGGTTCTCTTGGGGATCTCTACATTACTGATTTGGTCACGGAAGGGAACTCCGAGCATAGTCTTCTCCATTGCCCTTTGGGAGACTAAGGTTTCTGATGAGTTCCATTGTGAGCGACCCCGTCTCAGAACCAAATGTCAACACTGGCACACACACTGGTCATAGACATATTATACACCTTATACAGGGTTATTTGAAAAACACTAATAACCTCGCAGGAATATATTATATATCTTCAATGACAGTGTAATTATAATAAAAATTCAACAGATAAAAATATTTTTTTGTAAAAAAGCTTGGGGTGCTTGATGTAAATTGTTATAATATTTTATTGACAGATATTGGTAAACGTGGAGTCATTTCGAAAATATCTTGAAAAGCACCCACGCTTTTTTACAATAAAATATATTTCTTTTTTAATCACTATTCTTAATTTATCGAAAATTATTTTCTGCTTATTAGTTTGGTTTTCTATTAAAGCGTGTTTTTTTTGTTTTTTTAAACCATTTTTATTTTTAACTTTTTACTTCAATCGCTAATCCTGAAGATCCTGGTAAGGATAATGGGACAATTGGTCCTTGATAAGTATGCAAAGTTTCAAATTAATCCGACGTTTTGAAGGGGGTGAAAATCACGTTCAAAGATTCCGTTATATTGATTCATAGATACATACATTTCAAACTACCAAGCTAATAAAAGCGTGTTAAAAAATACAGCTCATACGCGCTACTCACCAGAATGTAATGGATCAGCTATATTTATATATTTTTTGTTGAATTTTTAAAGTCATAGAAGAAAAGTTATTGTTTATGATATCAGCAATATATATCTCGTGTCTCCTGTGCGGGTCACAAATAAATATGTTTTCTGAGTTGCTTTCTTTCTTTCTATATATGCCTGCGAGGTTGTTAGTGTTTTTCAAGTGATCCTGTATATAGATACTAAAATATAAATAGGTTTATTATATAATTAGGAATATTCAGCAGTTAGCGGCTTTGTGCATGAATCGCCTGAATCGACATTTCGAATAGTGTTGAATCGCTAATTATTATAATCGAATCACGCCTCACTGATTCTGAATCATGTTAATGTATTATGTTAATATGAAAGATAATTGCAGCTTTATCCATAGTAACATACGTGTTTGTGCTAATGATAAATGATTTAACTATTTGGACCTTTATAATAATAATAATAATAATAATAATAGTATAAATAATCTGTGGCCTGACTTGTCAAGAGTGACACAAAAATTTTCTTCGCTCTTCGAATTTTTTGATTATATTTATGAATCCGAACAATTTCACTGTTAATACTACATAAAACTAAATTTAAATAATGCCTCCATATATATATAATAAAACAACCAGAAGAAAACCAAAACTATAATTAAAATGAACAACCTACTCGTACAATAAACCAGAATGACAAGCTGAGAAGAAAATGTTGACACGAAGCCAGGCCCGAGCCAAAAACACACGCCCAACATCTTCGGGTTCGTCGCTCAGCTCCGCCTCGCAGTCGCCGGGATCCCCTACAACCGTAAGTCAAGCGATCCTGGATGCTGCAGTTGCGTCGAGCTCTAGCGACGAATACTTCTCTCCGCCGACGACACCACCACCTACGCGTCGACGGGGAGGACGCCGGCCACCGGACAGCCTAGGACCTCGAGGCCCATCGGCCTCTGACAGGGTCCCCGCTCCCGGTGGAAGTGTGCAGCGCATGCGATGGACGCAATCGATTAACGAAAACGTCATGCGCGCATACTTTGGGGCTACAGAGGGGGGAAGTAACCTGACTGCGTACCGTGGTCGGATGCTCTCTCTGTTTCAGGTGCTTGAGCCAGCTGTCAACGTGTCGGCCCAACGTCTATCGGATCAGGTGCGGGTCATCCAACGTAACCGTATGCTGGATGACGCCGTACTTGATAGACTGCGTGAGGAATCACAGAGTAGCCGTGTCTCACCTGCCTTGCCACCGGCCGCGGTGCAACTGCAACCCAGTGTTTCACCGCGACCCGACCATGTTGGCGAGGATGACGACGATGGGGCTATATCTGTGAGTACCCAATGCAATGCACGTTTGAGGAGCGCTTTGGAATGTGCATTCAGCGAGTATCGCTCCACACCGCCTGAGCTTAGACCTCGACTACCTCGTTTGCCCATGCATAAGAAAAATAGGGCGCTGGTGTGTGCTCTAGATTCGCAGCTGTCAAATGTTTTTGATAGCAGCAAAGACCTTGCCGACACTCACTCGATCTTGTACTGTGCGGCTGCAGCAGCATGTCGTGTAGCTAACGTCAAGTTTCCCAAAACTGACAGAGCTACACGACCAGCTATACCAGCTTGGCAGTGCAGGATTGAGCGTCGTATCGGTGAGGCTAGAGCACTCATCGGCAAGCTTATCTGCTTCAGGGAGGGCAACACTCGCCCTAGAGTGATGCGCTTTGTGAGGCGGGCGTTCTCAGGGACTGATATCAGTTCTCGAGATTATATATCCCGCGTCACAGAGCGTATCGACTTCCTGAAGCAGAAAATCTATGCATGGGCAAACCGTATTCGTCGGTACAAGCGGCGAGTGGAGCGATACACTCAGAATCGCACATTCCAGAGCAACGAAAGGTGGGTTTATAGGGCTTGGGAGCAACCCAACCAAGGTGTGACTGATACGCGCCTACCGGATAATGACGCCATGTCTTCGTTCTGGCGCGATATTTGGTCGGTGCCTGTCAGTCACACCGAGGATGACTGGACTCGGGAGGTCGAACGAGCGTGCGATCCGATACCACAAATGGGGGCAATTACCATCAGCCCCCAAGATGTGGCTCGTGCAGTCCGCCTGTTGCCTAACTGGAAATCTCCTGGGCCGGACGGACTGCACAACTTTTGGATTAAATGGTTCCAAAGGTCGCACGCTCGTTTGGCAACTCAGTTCCAGTCTGCCTTAGAGTCAGGATCGCTACCTCAGTTCCTAACGACAGGAATAACCCACCTGCTCCACAAATCAGGTAGTACTGCGGATCCTAAAAATTATAGACCGATAACGTGCTTACCGACGGTCTATAAAGTCCTTACATCCATTCTGAGAGCGAAAATTAATCAACATATTGACAATAACGCCATCATGTCTGCTTCTCAGAATGGATGTAGGAACGGGTCCCGCGGTACTAAGGAGCTGCTCCTCATAGACATTGCCATTAGCCAACAGGTTCGCCGTTCCCGCAAGGATCTGGCGACATGTTGGATAGATTACAAGAAGGCTTATGACTCAGTGCCACATACATGGCTCATGAGGGTGCTGGAGTTGTATAAAATTGATGCAACTCTGTGCGCCTTCCTGACGTCATGTATGGGGCAGTGGAGGACGGTCCTTCACTATCCAGGATGTCGACAGATTCAGGAAAACAGCGAACCTATAAGGATCGAGCGCGGCATATTTCAGGGCGACAGTCTGAGTCCTCTGTGGTTTTGTTTAGCCCTGAACCCTCTCAGTACACTGCTGGAGGGTTCAGGTCTGGGCTATCGGTTGAGAAGAGGTGGTCAGGTCATATCACACCTCCTTTACATGGATGATCTGAAGCTCTTTGCCCCCAACAACTTGCAACTGATGAAGCTACTGAAGGTAACAGAAACCTTCAGTGACGCCATCCGTATGGAATTTGGTGTGGACAAATGTGCAGTCATGCATGTAAAGCGAGGGGAGATTATGGAATCCGTGGGAATACAACTCTCGGATTCCATACACCTTCGATCCCTTTCCTCAACCGAAACTTACAAGTATTTGGGTATGTCGGAAGCACTAGGCATCAATGCTACTGACGTGAAACAGTCGTTGAAGGAGCGCTTCTTTGGCCGCCTGAAAAGAGTACTAAATAGTCTTTTATCGGGCGGTAACAAGGTGCGCGCCTTCAACGGCTGGGTCATGCCGGTATTGATGTATTCTTTCGGCATACTCAAATGGACTCAGACTGAACTTGACGCCCTGGATAGGAGGATCCGCACGCTGCTTACCGCAAATCGTATGCATCACCCACGTTCATCGGTTATGAGACTGTATATCCCTCGGAAGTGCGGGGGTCGTGGCTTTTTAAATGCTAAGACCCTACACAACCGCGAGGTATGCAGTCTTAGGGAATACTTCCAGGCCGCTGACGTGGGTATGCATCGAGATGTGGTAGCGGTGGACAAGGGCCTTACCCCGCTCTCCTTGGCTAACGAGAACTGGCGCAAACCTATAGTATTAGATACTAATGACCGCAGGGAGGTATGGCAGAGCAAGGAGCTTCACGGACGCTTCTACCGGGTCCTACATGGGCCCGATGTAGATCTTTTAGCGTCCGTGGCCTGGCTGCGATTTGGTGACCTGTTCGGGGAAACCGAAGGTTTTGTCTTTGCGATTATGGACGAAGTTATGATGACGAACAACTACCGGAAATACATTGTGAAGGACGGCACGGTTGACATCTGTCGGGCATGTCACCGGCCGGGTGAATCAATCCGTCACATTATCTCCGGTTGTTCTAGTCTGGCTAACGGAGACTATTTGCATAGACACAACCTTGTAGCCAGGATTATCCATCAGCAACTTGCTCTTAAATACAATCTTGTGGAGTCGGAAGTGCCTTACTATAAGTATGTGCCCGACCCAGTTCTCGAAAATGGCAATGTAACGTTGTATTGGGATCGGTCTATCATCACTGACAGGACTATTGTTGCCAATAAGCCTGACATAGTGGTGATGGACCGACTAGAGCGTCGCGCAATGATTGTTGATATAGCGGTCCCACATGATGAGAACCTCGTGAAGGCTGAGAGAGATAAGAAAAGCAAGTATCTTGATCTGGCTCGCGAGGTTGTCGACATGTGGGACGTGAATACAGCTATCATTGTGCCGATAGTCGTTACGGCCAATGGCATAATAGCCAAGAGCCTCGACGAACATCTGAGGAGGCTCTCGTTAGGCAGCTGGATCAAGGGCTTGATCCAGAAAGCGGTACTTCTGGACACGGCGCGTATCGTTAGGAGGTTCCTGTCTCAGGAGCCCTGACCACCGGTAGCTTGGACCCTGTTCCCGATACCGGTGGGCTACTATTTTTGTATTTTTAAATGTTTTTTTATTTTATTTTTTATAGAATAATATTTAAAAATGTAAAAATATGTAATATAAAATGAATAAATGAAATAATAATAATATCGTTTATTTATAACATAAGGCATATTTTACAGTACAATTTCTTAAAATATAAAAGAACAAAAAAAACACGCTTTAATAGAAAACCAAACTAATAAGCAGAAAATAATTTTCGATAAATTAAGAATAGTGATTAAAAAAGAAATATATTTTATTGTAAAAAAGCGTGGGTGCTTTTCAAGATATTTTCGAAATGACTCCACGTTTACCAATATCTGTCAATAAAATATTATAACAATTTACATCAAGCACCCCAAGCTTTTTTACAAAAAAATATTTTTATCTGTTGAGTTTTTATTATAATTACACTGTCATTGAAGATATATAATATATTCCTGCGAGGTTATTAGTGTTTTTCAAATAACCCTGTATAAGGTGTATAATATGTCTATGACCAGTGTGTGTGCCAGTGTTGACATTTGGTTCTGAGACGGGGTCGCTCACAATGGAACTCATCAGAAACCTTAGTCTCCCAAAGGGCAATGGAGAAGACTATGCTCGGAGTTCCCTTCCGTGACCAAATCAGTAATGTAGAGATCCCCAAGAGAACCAGGGTTACCGACATCGCCCGAAGAATTGCCAAATTTAAGTGGCAGTGGGCAGGGCACATTGCTCGCAGAACGGATGGCCGATGCAGCAGAAAGGTTCTTAAGTGGCGACCGCGAACCGGAAGACGTTGCGTTGGAAGACGTTGTTTTTATTTAGAATATGCTCGCGCTTGACCTGATGGTAAGCGATGATGTGGTCGACGGTGAAGCACGCTTGCCTAGATGTAACCTTTTCACTCTTGACTTAAGCCTAGGATTTTATTAACTCGGTAGTATATGAATATACGAAATTTCGGATATATATGTCTCTACGATCAGGTAGCTAGAGTGGGATTTCTTTAGATATTCCTTGACGAATTAAAATGTTAGGTAGATATTTGTGATTACCTACATAATGATACATACTACATATTTTGTAAGTAGTGTGATGTCCAAATAATCACGTCTTATGGCCGATGTCTTAATTGAGAATTTGGACATAAGGTCGTGGAAAAATGTTGACACGACGACGGAAAAGTGTTGGTTTTGATCTGGTTTTGATGTAATTGATAAATACCCAGCCAAACGTTATCCGAAATTGGGTTTGCGAACCGCGAGTGGTACTAGGAATCGCCCGTGCATTTGTTTGTGTACTCGTATATATTGCGCGCACAGCGAAATATTTCTGTGTCGGAAACGTGTATAGAAGTCTGCAAGAATCTCAGGCTGGACCACGTCGGTTATCCCTAATTATTATATATATTTTCTCCTATAACCCCCAACCACACACGGGATTGAACGAGCCCAGGAGACCACCACGGGAACAAATCTGAGTAGTAGTTGTAAGATGTGTATGCCTGTATCACTTTCCACCTGTGTGAGAGGAATCGGTATCTCAAAGAACAAACGTTAATTTGAATACCAAACGTTAATACAAAAGTTTGAAAGATTTTTAGGCTTAGAGTTTGACAAATGCTTAAAATCTAAAGTCATAAACTGCCCAAAAGTGATCAGTTTGATTTCCGAAAATAAAGAATTTCAATATCACAATTTGACTCCCACAGAAACCCAATAACAACGAAACTCTGATAGCCTATAATTAGTTAATCATAACTTCATCCAACAAAAAAATAACAATAGCTTCGGGTAATAAAGCTAACAAAGAAAAGATAGTAAAAATATACGTTTCCATGAGGCCCGGACGCACAACGTGAAAACTTTCCAAGTAAGACGAACTTCGTGAATAAATCCGTTGCGATATCGTCACGCGATTCAAACATTACCAGCCGATGTTATTGGCAACATACGAAAATGTCTTGTATCTAAAGTTTCGGAAGCTCCGAAATTTAGCACCTCGGGTGGAACAAAACAATGTGATAATGATCGAATTACGAGTGTTGTAATCGATTTTTTTTTGTGGAATAGTAAGATAAGTTTTAATTGGTTTGGATTACGTTTTACGTGTCATCATTTCAGCCGAAAGACGTCCACTGCTGGACATAGGCCTGCCCCAAGTGTCGCCACATCGGTACTGTGAGTTTTGCATCCACCGGACGCCCGCAGCCTTGACTAGGTCGTCGCTCCACCTAGAGGGTGGCCTTCCAACGCTGCGTCTTCCGGAACGCGGTCGCCACTCTAAAACTTTTCAGCCCCAACGGCCATCTGTTCTGCGAGCAATGTGCCCTGCCCACTGCCACTTAAGTTTGGAAATTATTCGGGCTATATCGGTAAACTTGGTTCTCTTGCGGATGTCTTCATTTCTGATTCGAAGCTTTCTGATGAGGCCTATTGTGAGCGACCACGTCTCTGTCCCGTAAGTAATCACTGGCAACACACACTGGTCATAGACATTGGTCTTGAGACACTGTGGTAAGTTGGACGAGAAGATACCTCGCTACTACCCGAACGCTGCCCAGCCGAGACGGATTCGACGGTTGACCTCTTTCTCGAAGTTGGACCTACCTTACTGGACCGTTTGTCCCAGGTAGACATAATCGTCCAACACTTCGAGTGTAGAGTCGGAGACTTTGATAGAAGTGGGTGCAACATGGGCATTCAATATCACCTTGGTTTTTTCCATGTTCATTATTAAACCCACTCTTTCGGCAGCTCTACTGAGGTCATCGAGCATTGTACTGTGGCCCTCCATAGTCGCAGCCATGACCACTATAATATCTTCGGCAAACCGAAGGTGAGTGATGTACTCGCTATTGACGTTGATGTCTAGCCCTCTCCAGTCCAGAACCGGAAAGTCGGAATGACATGGTGGCGTTTTTGTACAAACACTTCAGCACCTCAATGAACCGGTAGTCGATTTGGCACTGTTGGAGAGACTGCAGCCAAGTCTCGATCGAATCGAAGGCTTTCTCGTAGTCCACAAACGCTAAACAAAAAGATAGTTTATACTCTTCGGCCTTCTGTATAACCTGCCGTAGCGTATATATGTGGTCTACGGTGCTAAAGCCTTTTCGGAAACCGGCTTGTTCGGGAGGCTGGAAATCGTCAAACCTGCGCGCGAGACGATTCGTTATGACTCTTGAAAACAACTTGTATACATGTCTAAAAAGTGAGATGGGGCTATAATTCTTCAATCGGGCATTGTCGCCCTTCTTGATGAAGAGTACCACCACACCCCTGCACCATGCCTGTGGCGTTTTCCCTTCGAGTATGACGGAACCAAATAGCTTCTGAAGGGCTTTAAGTACCGGTTTTCCACCCGCCTTCAGGAGTTCGGCCGTAATTCCGTCATCACCCGGCGCCTTGTTGTTCTTAAGTTGTTTCAGGGCCATCTGCCCAATAGTCAAATACCTTGGCGCCCTTATTCAGCTCAATCGCATCTTTAATACGCTCAGTATTAAAGCAGCAGAGGTCGCTTTTTAAGGACTTCGAGATCTGTCTATTGAGCCGCCGATAGTTCCACGCATCGTCTGAAGACTGCAGGATCATTTCACATCTCTCCTTCATGAACTTGAGAGTTGGATCGGATAGTTTCTTGTTCTTATTTGCACGACGGGTCTTACGTATACGTTTACGATGGTATACGGTTTACGTGTAGGTTTGTTTAACTGATCCCCAAATTCAGATTAACTAAAACTAGCAAGTCTTTTCTTATAAACAGTATACGATTTTATAACAAGTTGCCAAAGTCAGTTATAGAACTGACCGATGGAAAGTTCAAAAATCACATCAAACGTGTCCTTATTAAAAAAGCATATTATAAAATCAAGGACTACGTTGAAGATAAAAAAATTGGCTTTAGCTCCTTCTGCGCATGCGGTTTCCCTGGTAACTCATAAATGGCACAAATAAGTGGATGTCTCTAACTATTCTCAATCTCATTGTTTCACTTTTTATTGTTTTTCTTCTTTTAATTAGACTTTTTACAATGGTTCTCAATCATCTCTATAGCCCTTTGCTAAGAATAGTTACAGCACTGATAACAACATTTGTGCCACATGTTAAATTTAGTCTTGTTATATTTTTTTTTACCTTTGTATAGATTATTTTACCGATTATTTTGTAATTGTGTGAACATTGCAGGCCTTCTAGATGCTAGTTAACATTTGTTAACTTTTTTATATATTATATAATCTTTTTTTTTTAGTTTGTTACGACTTATTGTCGGGCCTACGTTGTCCCCCCATAGTACTAATGCTGTAGCATGGAAATATAAACCAAACCATTTTTTTAAAAGATTAAACATGGAGTTTCTTGCCGGTTCTTCTTCATAGGAAACGACCAAATCGAACCGTGCACCTTTTTTCGACGTTTTTTAAGTGCCCATGTAGGCCTATGTGAAATAAAAAAGTTTGATTTTGATTTTTGATCTTTATGTTTTTGAGCCCCAAAGTTTTTCTTTATTATTACTCACAAACGCTTTCACTGTCTTAACAGGGTCACTCAAATCTATTTATATATTCATGTACAGTCAAGGTTCAAAAGTGTATCCTTACTCTACCAAAACTCAAATGGCTAGTTTTTGTAGAAGAAGTTAAATAATATCCACAACTGATTTAATATGTTGTATAGAAATTAAAGTATAGATTATTCCTACTAACCGTGCAAAGTTGAAATTCTCCCGCCTAAAATATAGCCAGGCATATATTCTATTGTAAAGGGTGTCTCAGTAAGAGTGCACTTTTTAAAATTGGAATATTTTTTATTTCATGCAAGTGGCAGCTCTGAAATTTGATTGAATTTGACCTCTGTTTATTCCGATTATTAAAAATGGAGCGCTTTTCGAAAGAAAAACGCGTTATAATTGTGAAAACTCATTACAAAAATATGACATCATAAAATTACAAAAATACGACTCATTACAGGAATATGATAACGGACTTCTTGTGGCCTCAACTGGACGGCGTGAATCTGGACAATATGTGGTTTCAGCAGGACGGTGCAACCTGCCACACCGCGCATGAAACAATCGACTTATTGCAGCAACGATTTCTAGAACACATTATCTCACGAAATTCTGATGTCAACTGGCCACCAAGATCATGCGATTTAACGCCGTGCGATTTTTCTCTTTGGAGGAATTGTGAAATCTCGGGTTTATGCGAATAAACCCGAAACAATTCCTGAGCTCAAATCGGTAATCCAACGCGTCATCGATGAGATACAGCCACATCTCTGTGCAAAAGTCATGGAAAATTTAATGAAAAGAGTAATGGCTTGTCATCGGAGCCGTGGGGGTCATTTGCCGGATATTTTATTCCATACTTAATCGGAACATGTCTTCTTTACAATACAATAAAAATATCACAACTCTGTTTTAAAATACTTTTTTTTATTTTAAAATGAAAAAGTGCACTCTTACTGAGACATCCTTTATATTGCCGCTGCTGTTTTGGTAGAGTGTGACTGCACTTTTACCCATAACTGTACACACAAAACATTTAAAGGAGAAAGCATTTGAATATATACAAGAGCACTAAGGTACTGTATATAACAAAATAAATTTATTTCCTCAAAATATGGTTCCTGTATGATTTAACCATTTCATTAATTATTATATGGACTTTTAATGAAACTTTGACCTCTGAGTTAGTTTCGGTGTTTCTTCTCAGAATAAAAGATTTTTTTTTTCCAATTTACAAAATAAATATAATTTATGTTTGCTAGGAAACCCTGGCTTCATCTAATTTAAATTGATTCGCTCAGTGTGCACGCCTACGGTCAAAGAGCCGCAGGTAGAGGGACCACGCTGACAGATGGTCACCAGATGTGTGAAACGCACCCCGCCCCGCGCCCACGCAGGCTTCGGGCCCGCAGACACGCTGTCCACGCTGACCAGGAGTCAGTAGACATTCGATTCGAGTCGCGCACGATAGATCGGGTATTCACGGTTCTAGCTCGTTCCCGCCATAACTATTGTCATAGCTTTAAGTTTAGTCGTACGAATAGTTTGTGATATACTGTTGTTAGCGCGTAAGACCATTTGTGTACAAAGTGTTGTGTGTATTAAAAGTGTTTTATTCGTGGCATGAACTGAAATCATTTTATTACGACACCTAACCACGCTTACAAGTGTTATTTTCTTCAACCTATTTACAAAAATAAATATAAATAATGAAACACCTTATATTAAATCCTCAACATTACTAACCATTTGGTTAGTTAGTCAGGTAACACGACCCAATCTTAAGCATAGAAGTTTTACACCGCACAGTGAAATTTTCATCTTACACAAAGAAAAAACAAATCACAGTACAAATCAGTCATTAACATATCAATAAGAAACGTGGCACTGTCTGAAGTCTGAAAATACAAACGAGAAAGTAATATTACGTCCAAAAATTGATTCTAATAACATCGATAACTCCTTCAAAGAAAAACCGTCCCACCCTTTACAATCGAAACGACATTATTTGATCCATTGACACACAGTTTCCCCGTGTAGCCTAAGATCCCACGACAAAAATTTGCAGGTACTCTTGTTTTATATTAAACTTAATATTCATGAATTATACTTGATAGCAGAAAAGATTTATGCAGGGTTGCCTGGAAATATCTTGCCGTAATTAACTTAACTGAATAAATAATTTATTATTCAAAATTAAAATTAATAAAAAAATACATACATTAAAAAATAGATATCAAAGCCACAACGACACGTCATAAAGCGTTGTCTTATAACTAGTCAAATAATCCGCCCCTAATTGTACCCGGCGCAAAGGTGCCCGTAACGCTTGCTGTTTTGCTACGTTGAATGGCAATGGCTAACCTTTGCACCAAGAACGAGCCGGAGCAGGAGTCACCCGTTTTATCACGGAGCTTGTGCCCTATCTCACTAATGAGCTTCTTGGCTTCAGTAACCTAACCGCCCATGGTCTCAACGGCAATGGGCACAAAATGGTACCGGTTTTACAACGGTACGTACTTCACCCTCTTCTCTTCAGCAGCCACTTCCGAATGAAATTCGGCACAGAGCTAGATTATAGTCTGGAACAGCACATAAGCTTTGACTTTTTATCCCGGCAGTTTATTGCCTTCTGTACACAGGAGTTGTAGGCAGAGTTGTTGTTACGAGTACATCTACGATTCGCCAGTTGTGTTAATTACCATTTAGTAAGCGAGTCTCAGATTTCGGAGAGTGTGCGTTGGAATTGCATGAACGAATTCCTCCTGGCCCGTTCCATAATCGGACTATTAGATGTACGGCGATGCGTCATTGGTACATGGTGGACATCCCACCCATACGCCCAAAACGTTTTGGGAATACCTTTATTATGTGTACTGCAAAGGTGTGGAATTCCCTGCCGAAGTGTCTGTAATATTTCCTGATAACTACAACCTGGTAGTCTTCAAGTCAAGAGTAAATAGGTTTCTTCTGTGCAAGCGTGCTTCATCGTCGACCACATCATCGCTTACCATCAGGTGAGATAGTGGCTTTTCCATCCGGAAATTCCTGATGGAAAAGCCAATAATTAAACACTACCTAACCTTAGAATCTAATCCATGAATGGTATAGACTTTAAGAAACTTTGGCCTCTGTGTTTGTTTCGGTGTTTCTTCTCAGAGTTGTCAACTAAGAAGCACTGGCCTCATTTATGTAGTTTCTATCTATTTGTCCAACAGCTGGGCGAAAACCTGCCTCTCTCTTATTCACACAATTCTGTCTATTCGTACTCCTAGCCATTCCTTTCGAAAATGTGCAATTCAACCGATTTCTACTAGTAATTTTCTTAGAAAATTTGTGCGCGACATCGCTTATCACCGCAATTTAATGGGTTATTGGACGATTCGCACGAATTTAACTCGCCCGAAATGTACGAATCGACCCTTTTAATTTATTGGTATGCTAATCGACCACTCAAAAATTATATCGAAGGCGATTAGCACATTTTTTATTTTAGAGAACAAAAAATAAAAAGAACATTTGTGTACACCCGTCTCAGCAATAATAATATGAAGAATTAATTGAGGTAAATTTAAATAAGTTTTTTTTATAATTCCCTCTAAAAACGTGGTGATATGCAAGTTAGATAAGGTAGACAGGCGACAAAAAAATAAGACCGAGACAGCAATATTCACTACAAAAAAATTAAAGTAATTAAGCAATTTAATTTGTGCCACCTCACCATAAATTATATATAAATTAAAAATATTCCACAATTAACATCAAAAAAGATAGCTGAGATTATGTTGACCTTTCAGAACTACTTCTAACAAGATAAGTACTTATGTTATCCTGCATGCAGGTATTATTTATGCCTGCATGTATACACGTGTTTGAGCAAATAAATATATCTTTATCTTTTTACTTGTAATAAGGTGAGAGAAACTTACAAATACTAACTAACTTATGAACAAGTCGCACAAATGTGCGAAACACAGACTTGTACTAACTAAGATTACTTCATAGTTATTGCTACGTCGGAGAAACTTTATTTCAGCCTACAAACATAGGGATTTATATAAAGTCGGCAAAAATTTTGAAGTGCCACCAACCACACAACTTTCACCCTCTTTTGTTATTTCAGGGGAGGAATAATAAAAAAAAAAAGAAATATAGACGCCTATGCATTTAGTCATAGTAAACACTTGCACCATTGTACATCGTACTTCCTACTACTATTGGTGTATAAATGGTTGTTACTCAATCACGCCAGAACAGCTGAACGGAACTGTATACTGTAATAATTATGTAACAGGAATTATAGTGTCAATAATGCCATTCTCATAATTATTTATGCTTATTTACATTCTGGAACACATTTTAAGAATGTATGAATGTGTTCACAGTTGAAAATGAAGTTGATTTTCAAACCGCAATTTCTCCAAAATGGCCACGATCGATTTAATACAAACGTTATAATATTCTCGTTTACAAAATAGTGACAAAAGAATTCAAAGGTAAAATAATGATAGTTAGGTACATCTGCATAGGTACTGTAGCGTTGCATGCTAATTACTAAAGTGTCGTGACGTCACGCAACAGTTACAAAAATAACGTTATGCCAGCCAGCGTTTTAGGGTACATAAAGGGTCCACCCTACCATTTTACTTTGCCAGTCTAGTCATTCATATGTCTGCCTTTTACAGACCTGTTCATCAAATAGTAAAATCTTATTTCTATAGTTTGTTTATTTTTATTCTAAGGGCGGGAGTCAGAATTGAGTATTTAGAGTTCAGAACGTGTCAAACCACTTAAAGGCCAAAGTTTGACAGGTTTTCAGGCTAAAGTAAAATTTGACAAATAAGAAAAATCAACTTCACAGGGGTAAAAGAGTTTATTTAAACCAATTTATAGCAATAAAATATATCCTTCATTAATCCAATTCAATCATTTTATACGTATCGAGTTACATTCCAGTACAGCCATATATATTTGCACAGAATTCTCTTCTCATACTATGAAAAAATTGCTATGTAGTAAAATTTTTCATATACCAATAGAAAAACATAAACCAAGCAAATAGGAAATATAAATGATGAATAAAAGTTTTTTTATTAATTAAAAAGAACTCTTTAACACGTCGTTCTACACATAGATTAAGTGGTTGGGATAGGGAGCCCTTCGTGCGCGTATCCGACTCGCACTTACCCAGTTGTTTTACTGGCAATACCTCTAAGTTGATAAATAATTTATTTATGACCTTTTTTTTTGCTTTATGTTTTGATAATAACCTTTACGTATAAGAGTATCTGTGGTGCGAGCCTTCAATTGCATGCTAGTTAACAAAATATGTTTGTACTTGTATTTTTATGATATACTCTCATCATCTCATGTTGGGCCTACAGTCTAACCGAATGAAGCTAATACCAGTATTTAACGTAGAGCGACTGCCTATCTGAAAAACCCATTTATTGGGTACTCCTCGACAAGACTGGTTATTTACTGAGGTTCTGCCTTTTTAACCGAGTTCAGAAAAGAGGATGATCTGCATTCGAATTTTATTTATTATTTTATGTTTGTTACCTCAGTACTTTTTACTAGGTGAACCGATTTTGATCAGACTTTTTATTTGAAAGGTGGTGCTTCTCATGTGGACCCATTAATCTGAACTTTGCAGATATACCACAGAATTCTTAAATAAATGACGACAAACCTCTAGGAATTGCTACTATCGCGATGTCTGATTATTGTTTACCATTTCATAACATAACCCCGATACACTTTATAGATAAGGAGTACGCAGAAGTGTACAGTTCATCCTGGTACTCTATTATTTCACCGGTTGTGTTCAAGTTCTATGTTATTCGGGTAATCTGTTTTGGCATAACTGTTGGCATTATTTAAATGAACCACAACTAAAAGTGAAAATAAAACATTTACAAAAATATACAACCGACTTCCAAATAAAAACACTACAAAGTGTAATAAGTTCTTTTTCGGAAGTCGGTGTCAAAAAACGAAGAGAAAAAAATAAGAACACCGACTTCTGAAATTGAAGTTATTTTTCACTTTTTACACACAAATTTATGTGGTAATCGGGTGTATTTTTTTTGTAAAAACGATTTTTATATCCTTTACTTTATTGCAGGACAAATTCCTAATTCAGGAAATCACAAGCATTGACACATTGCAATTTCTGGCTACTAATTTCAGATTCCCACAAGAAAACGTTTTCCAACAACGTAATTCATTGATGTCCAAGTTCGTTTGAAAGAACTCCACTCGACTCAATCGCCATGACAACGCTATAAACGTCAATAAATTTGGGCGTCCAAGCAAAACGGGTTTCTTGGCATTTAGTTTCAGAGATATAAGCAGTTTTGTAAAGCCCTCATACAAATAAATTTCTGATAAAAAAAAAAAAACAGTTTTTGAATACTTAATTTTTAATGCGTGTTATTCATTGACTATTCTAGATACCGAATCTAGGCTTAACTCAATACCCCACTACAAGACCTTTCTTGCTTGTAAGCCCACAAATAACAAGCTATAACCGTTAATTTGATGATTCGAGGTGAGTCGAATTGAAAGACATGGACACTCGGATAATAGGAGTGCTGCTTACAGATCAACTTAAGCCATACCTATTAAAATGACCTCAACTTAGTACTTTAGAACTGGGTCATTAAACTCGGGGTCACCTCGACAATTTCCTTCACCCTTGCAGTTAGCGTTAACGAGCAAGGTTCGCAAACTAACCACTGCAATTAACGGTCATCGGAGAACATCATAACATCGCAGCTGTATTCTCAGAAGGGAAGGGCAGAGGTGCACCTACAGTTCACCTACATTTCGCCAGTACTGTTAAATCCCTTGCAATAGAGGGCGAGCGTATTACCATCAACTGGGCACCGGATATTGGCATCACAGTCATAAGAGAATTCCGGCCCGGTTTTCATCATACTTACCCATACGAGTGTTCAACGCTGTAAGTAAAATTTTCACTATACCGAGTAAGTACTCTGAGGCCACAACCCAGCTAAAAAAGTGGTTGCTTGACCGGACTTATGAGGAAACGGAGGGTCTACTCTGTTGCACGAGCTAATAGGTACCTACTTACACTCTTTCTGTTCAAATACACACCATCACACACACCCTCACTTACACTTCACATTCACTCACCTTTAACTGTTTTTCGCTTTATCGCTTATCGCTTTTAATACGCTTTTTTGTTAATTTTCTTTGTTATATTTATTTTATTTTTTTCCCCTTTATTTCTGTTTATCATAAATTATACCACGTAGCGCTAGCAGGACTCTTAAAATCACAAACTCTGTGTATTGTCTGGGTCACCAAGATACAGGTTTTGCCTAGTTTGGGACCCATTGGTAACACGTCAATGTCATTGTTAGTTGTTGGGTTTAATATCTTATTACGTTAATGTAATCTGTCATAACTGTGTATGTGTAATAAATGAATTTGAATTTGAAGAGAAATGATTATAATCACCATTTTTGGCCAACTGATTGTAAGAGATTTTCAGAATCAACTACTAGCCTAACATCTTGGAAGAGATTTTAGAATCACCATACCTGGTTAACAGATTGTAAGAGATTTTCAGAATCAGCTACTAGCATAACATCTTGAAGAGATTTTAAAATCACCATACCTAAAGTCGTCACAATCTAAGAAGTCCGTTGACGTTTCCCATTTTACATGCCGCGATAACTTACTACGTAAGGAATTGAAAAATCAAATTCATAATCCTAATTAATTACTATGTTACCCATACACTATAACAACGAGAATCATTCGCAAGCATCAAGTTTAATTATTATTAAGTATTTTTATAGTAGTCAAAACGCGCCTTTTTTTGACAACTTTAGTTAACAGATTGTAAGAGATTTTCAGAATCAGCCACTAGCTTAACATCTTGGCAGAAATTTTAGCATCACCATACCTGGTTAACAGATAGTAAGAGATTTTCAGAATAAGCTACTAGCCTAACATCTTGGAAGAGATTTTAGAATCACCTTACCTGGTCAACAGATTGGAAGACATTTTTCAGTTTCACCATAGCTGGCTTACAGTTTGGAAGAGATTTTTAAAATCACCCCACCTCGTTAACGGATTGTAAAGAATTTTTAAATTCACCATACCTGGCTAACAGATTGGAAGAGAAAGATCTAGAAGAAGAGAAGAATCATCATTCTTGCCATATGGCATAGACAACTAGTTTAGATGTGTTAAATTTAAATAAAGTTTATCACTATGAAAAATAAAATCATTTCATTGGTTACTGTTGCTTAGTTTTTTTATGTTTTAATTTATAAAATACGAAAAATTCAATTTTTAGGACAAGAAAAATCCGAAAGTCACCCGGTGAAATGGAAATTTCGGGCAAAAATAAACGTAAAAATAAGCTTTTTCGGTCAGAACTAAGTCTGTCTTGTCAGTTAGTTTTTTATTTAAATAATTTAAATAATATTCAAGGATTTTTTCCGTTTCAAGTTTAGTTTCCATATTAATACCGAATTAAATTAAAACACACACAACTTCTCTTTTTACCTAGATGACTAAAGAAATATTGTTTCACCAGTACTACTCTTAGCTCCCTTCATCTTAATTTTCCAATACCTATTTAGTTGCAGATCCTAATTCTACCACTCACCTTAATTCCAATAAGCACAAAATCACCAACACTAACATTAGAAGAACTTACTTCACAATCACTAAATATTTTCACAAACACACAAAAAAAAATCACAAAGTTTCCACTTTTACGAAAATAACAATCACTCTTTCAATTTTAATTGTAGAACACGCACAGCACTGTTTGAAGTTAATAATTTATTTTATTTTCTCGAGTTATATTTTCTCGTAAAACGAAGGGCGGTCGGACACAACCACCCCTAACCTCGGTAAGTAAGTGACTGAGTGTGGGTATAAGCCCGTGCTTAATATTGTGCATACGTGCGTTTGTAGCATAGTAGCGTATCGCGTCGCGAAATATTTGCTGCATAAGTAAATAGTGGATTACCATATATATGATCATGAATATCTAACTAATACGGACATACATTAACTTATAACATCAAGCCTGTGTGTCATGAAGAGGTAGGCAGTCTTCTTCTGTCTTCGGTAGTGTTGTTCCATTCCAAATGGAAACAATTTAGACATTGATAGCTGATTTTTAAATAACATAACATTACCCTGTATTTCCGGCAGGTTTAGGCAGACATGTACCTACTAATGGTAAACCTGCATTTCGTCATTTATGTTAAAGTTCCTTGTAATAGGGGGCGAGTTATTGCGTCATCAGTCTAATTAACCCCCGGAGGAAAAAGAGGGATGTTATAAGCTTGTCGTATGTACCAGTGTGCTTTGTTTATATTAATTGTATTTTTGTATCTATCTGTGGCAGCATAGCTCCTATACGGATTAATCAATGTTCATATCGTTTTTTTATATGAAAGGTGACTTTATCAAAAGTGTTCTTAGCTATGTTTGATGCAAATCGGTTCAGCCTTTCTAAAGTTATGGGCGAATTACTGTTTGAATCCGGCTATTTTCGCAAAATATCGTGTCATAATACTTGTTCAATAGATTGTCAATCGAAGAATAATACTAGATAAATTATATGGCATGAAATAAAAATGTGTAGAGGGTTTTTAAATTTTACTTGTTATCTTGGAGCAGTAAAGCCGGTTTCCGTAGTTCACAAGTGTATGCGGCGGACTATTCAACTCATCCCCATTTTCCCCACCTTATTTTAGTTTAAAAGAGAGAGGGAGAGTATATTGCTCTTAACCGGGCAGGAATTCAGCCAGCTACAAAGTTACGCTACAGTGAAAATCGCTCTTATTGCTTCGAAAATTTTATTATCATGAATGTAATGTTGACAGGATTGATTCCAGCTTTTAGTCGGTCTATTCTGCGGATTCTGAAAACACTTCACCGTGAAAACTAAGGTGGAGGGAACTTGAAGTAAACTGTCATTCCACCTTGATTGGACGGATTCAAAGCTTGAAGTGATTCATGTCACAGATAATATAGTACTGAACTTCGGAGATATACAACATAACTCTTCAATAAATGACGGTAAATCACCCGGGAGTACTGCAATCGCATTTCTTGTCCATTATGTACCACAAAAAAATGAAAAATAAAAACTTCTGTACAAAAAACTACAACCAACTTGCAAATAAATACACTACAAATAGAAAAATAACTTCAATTCGGTGTCAAAAAACGAAGAAACGAAAACAGGAACACTGACTGCCAAAATGTAAGTTATTTTTCACTTTGTAGTGTTTTTATTTGGAAGTGGGTTGTATTTCGTTGTAAAATAGTACATTACTGTAGAACCAGCAAAAGAGGCACTGATGGAAGAACGTGTAAGAAAAAGAAATAAAGAAAATGTGTTTATTTGTCACAAAACGACTTACAGTATAAGAACATGCTCATGCTAAACCCTTAACAATAGTATTAGTAGTACTTAAATTAAGTTAGTAAAGACGAGAAATAAATCAAACAATAATAACATATACTACCAAATGCACTGCTACTGCTGCTACTGTGTAAATGTGGGCTGAGGCGAAGCCTTGTATAGTAATTTTCTATATGTAAATAAATAAATCTTAACATTTTATTGAAAAAAAAAAATAAATGAACACTTTAACGCAGGCAATTTGTGTGTATGTTGTTTGTGTGTTGTTATTTGTGTGTTATTTGTGTGTGTGTTACGCATGGTCAACCTTAATAGATCGCTGCATCGGCATACCTGCATATACATTGCACACGGCACCTACGGGCACGAAACGCAAGCTCAGCATAACGTGACCAATTGACGTCAATCGAACCTTTCCATAGAAACATAAAAACATGGAGCGGCACTTTTGGATCTGACATCGACCAATTGACACTTTAGTATAATTAGTCGTAATTTCAATACTTTGTAATACAGTAATAAATTAGTTTATTAAAATAAAATTTGCATTTTTTTGGATCCTCCGGTTGCACCCATCGTAATGGCGCAGTCGGTAGGATAGTCCAGTAAATTCAGTGAATCGATCACCGACAACGGGCTATTCGAACCTACGGGTGTGCGGCTACGGAGGAGTATCCGAATATCGATACCACAGAGAGATGCAGATTTGGTAAGTACCTAGATCTACTAGAGTTGCTCGCCTTCCTATATTTTAGTATCCTTTGTGTAATTTCCTTTTTTTTCCCTCTGTGTTTCCTTTGTGTTAATTTCCTCAAGTGTTTCTATTAAACTTTCAAAATTTTTCACCCACGTATATCACGGACTCCTAAGTCGAGTATTTCTAATAGGAACTCGCAAATCGATGCGAATAGGAATTTAGATACTATATTAGAAGATAGTGAAAGTGTAGAATCTTGCTTAATCATAGAGAATAATTTAACTAACAAAATGAGTACCGATTTGGTAGATCAAGTTTACAAGGCCTTACGCCTCGTTCCCGAATTCGACGGGAACCCGAACGTGCTCACGCGGTTTGTACGTTTATGTGACCAACTTGTCGCGCAATTTGTTAAGGCAGAGCCAGGTTACGAACTAAGTAATTTATCCTTGTTGAACGGCATACTTAATAAAGTTACCGGAAATGCCGCCCGCACAATAAATTCAAATGGCATTCCCGAAACCTGGCAGGGTATTAGAAACGCCCTGATTAATAACTTCTCGGACCAGCGGGACGAGACCGCCTTATACAATGATTTGGCCCTGTTAACGCAAAAGAATTTATCACCACCGGAATTTTACGAAAAGTGCCAAACTTTATTTAGTACAATTATGACGTATGTGACCTTGCATGAGCCCATATCTACTACCATAGAGGCCAAACGGGCACTATATAAAAAATTAACCCTACAGGCATTCGTTCGTGGCCTAAAAGAACCTTTAGGCTCGCGTATTAGGTGCATGCGACCCGACACCATCGAAAAGGCCCTCGAGTTTGTGCACGAGGAAATTAACACCATGTACTTACAGCAGCGTAATGACCATTTGCCGGAGCGGAGACCTGTGCAGTCTACGTCTTCATTTAATCCCAGTACGTATCAGATTAAGCCATTTAATTTGCATACTCCACAGCCAGTCACTTTTTCAGCGCCGTTTAATCAGCCCGGTCCCTCCAAAAGTTTTTATCAGCCACAACCGCCAAGGCCAATGCAAGCTTGGGGACCCCAAGTGCCTTTCAATCGCGGTCCCACGCGAACCCAACAAATGTTAAGCGCACCCCCGCCTAACCATAGGCCCCAGAGCAACGTGTTCCGATTGCCTCAACAAAGGCCTAGTTACACGCCCATTAATAATGGCCCTAAGCCCATGAGTGGTGTAAGCCACTTTGTTCCTAAACCTATGCCGAGACCTTCGACAGGACATGACTGGACTCAACAAGGAAATCCACCTCCCAGTAACTACTTTAAGACTCGTGAGATGAATGTTAACGAAGTAGACTTTTACGACTATTATGAATACCCCGACTATGCCTATAATGACTATTACGACCAGTTCTACCCTGTACCTTACAATTACGAACCTGTGTATGAGCCACTAGCTCATAGTGATTATGTTCCTGTGCACGTAGAGGAACATCAGAATGTGCCTGAAGGAACATCTGCCCAAGGAACGTCTGCTGAAGGCCAGGATTTTCATACAGCCCCGAAATCAGACAAACCAAAATAGAAATTAACTTACAAACCCAGAGACAACTTCCATTCATTCAGATTGCTAATCCACCCATTAAACTATTAGTAGATACCGGGGCGAACCTATCTTTTATTAGCCCGAACGTTGTAGAAAGATTTTATCATCATATCCAGTGTAATTATGAGCCTTTCGAAGTCACTAACATCCACGCGACAACTCGTAATAATTATTCCATTACTATACCGTGCTTCCCGGAATTCGGAGAAACCTGTGACATTACCCTATACATTTACAAGTTCCACAATTATTTTGACGGCTTAATAGGCTTAGACTTACTAGAAAAGTTAGAGTCTAATATAGATCTAAAGAATAAGGTTCTTGTTACACGTAATTCATCTAATCCCTTGCGAATGTATGATTCACGTAATTGTAATCTTTACGAGGACATAGTACCCGCTAATTCATCCAAATTAGCTAGAGTCCCCATTAATCTTCATGATGGTGACGTAATAATATCAGAGCAGACTATTTCCAATTGCACTATTCGCGACTGTGTTACTTCTGTTAAAAATAACCGTGGCATCATAGAAATAACTAATCCAACTAAACATGATGTAGTTTTCTCAATGGACAGGCCAGTTACCGCGGAACTTTTTAACGAGCAAAGCGCGACCATCTATCAGCCTAGCGATCGCGTATCCGAGGTATTATCAAAACTACGCACTGACCATCTGAATCCTGAAGAACGAGCCAACCTAGAATCTCTTTGTGCACAATATGCTGACGTTTTCTATATCGATGGTGAACCTCTAACTTTCACCAATAAGATAAAGCATAGTATTCATACCACCGACGAATTACCTGTCTATACTAAGACCTATAGATATCCTTTTGTTCACAGACAGGAAGTTCAGGATCAGATTAGCAAAATGTTAGACCAAGGGATAATCCGTCCCTCGCAGTCAGCCTGGAGCTCACCCATCTGGGTAGTTCCAAAAAAATCTGATGCGTCCGGAAAGACTAAATGGCGCATAGTCATTGATTTTCGTAAGGTCAACGAGAAAACCCTCGATGACAAGTACCCAATCCCCAATATTAATGACATCTTAGATAAACTTGGTAACTGTCATTACTTCACAACTCTAGACCTTGCAAATGGATTTTACCAGGTAGAAATGGACCAAGCCGATATTCACAAAACGGCCTTCAATGTAGAACATGGGCACTTTGAATTTTTACGCATGCCCATGGGTCTCAAAAATTCTCCATCCACGTTTCAACGCGTGATGGATAATGTCCTCAGGGACCTCCAAAATGTCATATGTCTCGTATATCTCGATGACATAGTCGTTTTTAGTGTTTCCTTACAGGAACACATGGTAAATTTAGAAAAAGTATTCAAGAGATTAAGGGAATCAAACTTTAAGATCCAGATGGATAAGTCGGAATTTTTAAAGCTTGAAACTTCATACTTAGGTCACGTAATAAGTAAGGACGGTATTAAGCCTAACCCCGATAAGATCATCGCCATCCAGAAATTCCCTATTCCTAAGACAGCTACCGAGATCAAACGCTTTTTAGGCCTGTTAGGATACTATAGGAAATTTATTCCTGACTTTGCGCGCATTACGAAACCCATGACGCAATGTCTCAAGAAAGGTTCTAGGATCACCTTCAATGACCCTAACTACATCGACTGTTTTGAAAAGTGCAAATTACTACTGACTAACGACCCTATACTGCAGTACCCTGACTTTTCTAAGGAATTTGTGGTTACGACTGACGCATCTAACTTTGCCATAGGAGCTGTCCTTTCTCAAGGACCTATAGGACAAGATAAGCCCTTAGCATACGCGTCCAGGACATTAAACTCCAGTGAGATTAACTATAGTGTAATCGAGAAGGAGTTATTAGCCATAGTTTGGGCTACTAAATACTTTCGTCCATACTTGTTTGGGAGAAAGTTTAAGATAGTTACAGACCATAAACCCTTACAATGGGTTATGAGCCTTAAAGAACCAGGCTCCAGACTCACACGTTGGAGACTTAAGTTGAGTGAATACAATTTTACTACAATATACAAGCAAGGCAAAAAGAACACTAACGCCGACGCATTGTCCCGCATTGAAATCAACAACGAGGACGCTATGTCTATAGCGGTAAATGTATCTGAAAAGCCTCACTCAACAGCAGGTTCTGAAACACTGACAGCCCCTACAAACAACCCTGACATACTCGACAACTCTGACACAGCAACTGTTCACACTAGTAACGAAGCCCCTATTCTAGAAGTGCCAATATCAGACGAACCCTTAAATAAATTCAGTAGACAAATCTGTTTTGTACTTGTAGGCGATATTAAAAAACGACCGACAGTGAGTAAGCCATTTGAAACGCATACCCGAACTACCATTCAACTATCTGAGTCTAACCTGACTAACGACGTTATTAATGCAGTTAAAGAATATGTGAACCCTAAAGTCAAAACCGGTTTAATCATCCATCCTCCTCTTGCCATGTATAAAATAATCCCCATAATTCAAGACAACTTCAAAAGCTCTTCAATGAACATGGTTCTAACTAAAGTTGAATTAGAGAATGTTAAAGACTACCTGCGTCAACAAGACATCAAAGAAATACCACGAAGGTAAAACAAATCATCGCGGTATCACTGAATGTTACTTAGCCCTATCTTCTAAATTCTACTGGCCTAAGATGAAAGAACACATCTCCAAGTACATAAATGAGTGTACTATCTGTGGTCAGGCTAAGTACGACCGTCACCCCATCAAGCAAAGATTTAACATTGTACCACCCCCTAGTAAACCTTTTGAAATTATCCATCTAGATCTGTTCACAGCTCAAACAGAGAAATTCCTTACCATTGTAGACGCTTTCTCTAAGTATGCACAAGCTTATCACCTTAGAGATAGCACCGCTTTAAGTGTAGTACAAGCTCTACTTGTATTTTGCACCCACCATGGGGTCCCATTGACTACTGTCACGGACGGAGGCCCTGAATTCACAAATCAGATTTTCTTAGAATTCAACCGAGCTCATAAAATTATTCACCATAAAATATTAGCGCATTCCCCTAACGACAATGGCATAGTAGAAAGATTCCATTCTACCATTTTAGAACATCTTAGGTTATTGAAATTAGAGAGACGAAATGAACCAGTCGTTAATCTTATGCCTTATGCCATCTTAGCGTACAATAGTTCGATCCATAGCTTCACAAAATGTAGACCCTTGGACTTGATAACTGGACACTTTGACCCTCGAGACCCAATAGATATTGACCTATCTGAACACTTACTGCAACAGTACTCACAAGACCATAGGAAACGAATGGGTCAAGTATACGACCTTATTAACCAGACATCCTTACATGACAGGACACAACTGACTGAAACCCGTAACAGGGACAGAGAACCCGAGAAGGACTATACCCCTGACCAGCAAATCTTTGTACGCAATCCCATGGCGTCTCGACAGAAGTTAGCCCCGCGTTATACGCAAGATACTGTACTCGCAGATCTTCCAATCCACATCTATACGAAGAAGAAACGCGGTCCAGTAGCAAAATCTCGCCTTAAGCGAAGTCCTAAAGATCCCACTTTGTTACAGGATAATACTATGGCTGATGACCCTACATCCGGCCCAAGGACAAGAGATAACAGTTGAATCACTTGACAATGGACCAGGACTACTTCCCTTCAAATTAGGAGCGGCAAAGATCGTTTCCCATTTCCATTCTTTCCTAAGTCATATAGATTTAGAGAATATCCATCTTCAAATTGAAGTGGTAAAAACACAGATGGCTGAATTAAGTCCCTTAGTTAACAATAAAACCTTATTCCTATTCGACCCTCATCTGAAACATCTCAATAGTAAAATCAATTTAATTACTAGTAAAATTAGTATGTTTGAATCAACTCGTAGTAAAAGAGGCCTTATCGACGGTTTGGGTTCTGTAATAAAATCAATTTCTGGTAATTTAGACTACACCGATGCACTTAAATACGAAAACGCCATAAACACCTTACGTAATAATGAGCATAAATTAGAATTAGAAATTAATAACCATGTTAGTTTAAATAGTAAATTTATTTCACGTAGCTCTCAAATAATAGATAGTATAATTTCAAATCAAGATAAGATGAGTAAAGCACTAAACTTAATTTTGGAAAGTAACGCTAATAGGGATACAGATTTAATTAAATACGCCCATCTGGCCCAACATCTGTTAATCTTAGGAGATAATGTAGAAGATCTTTATGAAGAATTACGAAGTTTAGAGAACACCCTAACATTTATTCGTGCGTCGAGTACCCCGTACTCTTTATTTAATTTAGATGAAATTAAGTATATGTTAGGTAAATTAAGGATTTTATATGCTAATGACGAAATCCTTGACGTAGAAATTAGGCATTTTTATGAAATAATTAAACTAGGTTACTTCTATTCTAATAAGCAGATAGTAGTAGTTATAAAAGTCCCGATAGTTGTTTCCTCCACATATAATTTGTACAAACTTTCCCTTGTTCCTAACAGAAACCACGAAACTCTTATACCACCCTCACCTTTCGTAGCACTCTCTAGCTCAGACTCTAGGTACATAGAGACAGAATGTCCGAAGGTAAACTCCATATATCTCTGTGAGTCAACAGCCAACCTACAAATCCAGAGCAAACCAGATTGTATCCAGCATCTCATAGTCCATCAAGAACTTCAACCCAGCTGCAAGCTAACACCCGTAGCTCTCACCACCGAAGCCCTGGAAACCCTGGACGACAAGCATTATACCTTAAGTTTTCCTGTACCAACAAAAGTGAAGATGTCTTGCGGTCAAGAACAGTACCGGACCCTACGAGGCAGCTATTTGGCAATCATTCCCCACAACTGTAACCTGAGAACACCCGCCTTCACCATCTCCAACACTGACGACCACATCAAAGGACATGTCGTGAAGATCACTGAGATGCCCCTATACAACGAGTCGAGGCCTGAAAATTATCCGAAGCTCGTCCTAAATTCGCCAAATCTACAAAAACTTCACACGCTTAGCAACGAGATAGCGACGCAACTGCCTGTACATTTAGATGACGTCACCGATCCCGTCATTTACCACACTACTATACCCATGTACCTCGCACTATCCGGTACATGCGCACTCATCGCCACTCTAATCTATCGTCGGCTACGCATAAGAAAAGCATCCAGAGAAATCACAGAAAACTTCAACAGCAACCCTGAAGTCGTCTACGCAATCCCACCACCACGCACTATCAACCCAAGCCAAATAAGGATTGACCCTGGATGTCTACCAGCGACCATCTTGAACAAGTCCATCGATACTCGCTGTTCTACGGGGGGAGGTGTTACGCATGGTCAACCTTAATAGATCGCTGCATCGGCATACCTGCATATACATTGCACACGGCACCTACGGGCACGAAACGCAAGCTCAGCATAACGTGACCAATTGACGTCAATCGAACCTTTCCATAGAAACATAAAAACGTGGAGCGGCACTTTTGGATCTGACATCGACCAATTGACACTTTAGTATAATTAGTCGTAATTTCAATACTTTGTAATACAGTAATAAATTAGTTTATTAAAATAAAATTTGCATTTTTTTGGATCCTCCGGTTGCACCCATCGTAATTTGTGTGTTTTTGTTGTTATTGTTGTTCGTTGTTCATCATTGATTTTGAAAAGTAATGTATTTGACAGAATGAGTTCTGGGTACTACTTAGTTTTAATTTCCGCGCATTATTTGAGAAAAGTACCATACAAGCCTTGGCCACAACTAGGCATTGATGGACTTACGTATGTGTGCCTCGGTTTCGCCTCTTCCCACATTTGCACGTTCGTCCATCGATGCCTCTTTTGCTGGCCGGTGCAGTACTGTACTATTTTTCATTAGGAGTTTCATATTAATTAACACATCTGGATTTGTGCCCGGTTGATGACAATAGGCACGCCCCATATTGCATGGACACTTAAACATAACTAGCGAAATGTGGTTTTAATATAGGTGCACCTTGATATTAGTGGGTGTACCCCTGCCTTACCCATTACGGAACACAGCCATAATTTTTATAATGTTATGAGAAGCGCATAATGCGACTAGTCGGCATATAAACCAATTGCGTATGGTACCATGCAGTACGCCTCGCACCTTTGGTCCTTTTCTTTACTTTTTATTTTTGTCTGGAGAAATGCTCAAGCACTTCACGGTGTCCTCCTATGCCGTTTATGGCGGGAACACGGGCACGCGTTAGCACTCGCCGCGAACCCACCACGGCTGTCCGTCACCGGACCCTCGTCTGGGGAGTACCCCCATCACCGGCGCACCAGAACACACTGTACGCCGTGACCACCCCAGGGACCAAACCGCACATGGGCGCTAGACGAGCCCGTGTAAGGCACCCTTGGTCCCCTAGTTTTTATTTTTATAAAAACTGTAAGGTATGAATAGTATCTGTGGTGCGAGCCTTCAAATGTATGCTAGTAAACAAAACATGTTTGTACTTGTATTTTTATGATATAGTTCTCATCAGCCTTTGTTAGGCCTACAGTCTAACCGAATGAAGCTAATACCAGTATCTAACGTAGAGCGACTGCCTATCTGAAAAACCCAGCTATTGGGTACTCCTCGACAAGACTGGTTAGTTACCGAGGTTCTGTCTTTATAACCGAGTTCAGAAAAAAGGATCTTCTCAATTCGAATGTATTTTATTTATTATTTTATGTTTTTTACAAGGTGAACCGATTTTGATGATACTTTTTATTTGAAGGGTGGTGCTTCTCATGTGGACCCATTTAATCTGAACTTCATAGATGTACCACATAATTCTTCAATAAATGACGACAAATCTGTAGGAACTGCTGCAATTGCGATGTCTGATTATTGTTTACCATTTCATAACATAACCCCGATACACTTCATAGATAAGGGGTACGCAGAAGTGTACAGTTCATCCTGGTACACTCTAATTTCAACAGTTGTGTTCAAGTTTTATGTTATTCGGGTAATCTATTTTGGAATAACTGTGGGCTTTATAGATATGAACCACAACTAAATTTTGTAAAATAAAAACATTTACAAAGTAAAAAATTACTTCAATTTTGGAAGTCGGTGTTCTTGTTTTTCTCTTTGTTTTTTGACACCGACTCCCGAAAAAGTATGTTTCGTTTATTTTATTGCAGGAAAAAATTCTTAATTTAGGAAACCACAAGCATTGACACATTGCAATTTCAGGCTACTAGATTAGATTAGATTAAGACGGACTGGTATCCGCAACTCCACGTCAGGCTACTAATTTCACACAAGATATCGTTTTCCTAGAACGTAATTCAGTGATGTCTAAGGCCCATATTCCAAGTCCGTTTGAAGGAACTTCTCTCGCCATGACAACGCTATAAACGTCAATAAAACGGGTTTCTTGACATTTAGTTTCAGAAATATAAGCAGTTTTGTAAAGCCCTCATACAAATAAATGTCTGATACAAAAAAGTGTCTGTTTTTGAATACTTAATTTTTAATACTTGTTATCAATTGAGTATTGAATCTTCTAGATACCGAGTATAGTCTTAACTCAAATACCTCACTACTAGACCTTTTTTGCTTTTACGCCCACAAAATATATAACTGTTAATTTGTTGATTCGAGGTGGAGTCCAATTCAAGGACATGACTCGGATAATAGGAGTACAGATCAACTTAGGCAATACCTATTAAAATGACCTCAACTTAGTACTTTAGAAGTGGGTCATTAAACTCGGGGTAGCTTCGACAATTTCCTTCACCCTTGCAGTTAGCGTTAACGAGGATGGTTCGCAAACTAACCACTGCAATTAACGGTCATCAGAGAACATTATAACATCGCAGCTGTATTCTCAGAAAGGTAGGGCAGAGGTGCACCTACAGTTCACCTACATTTCGCCAGATTTGTTAAATCTCTTGTTATAGAGGGCGAGCGTATTGCCATCAACCGTGCACCGGATATTGGCATCACAGTCATAGGAGAAATGATTATAATCACCATTCTTGGCCAACAGATTGTAAGAGATTTTCAGAATTAGCTACTAGCCTAACATCTCGGAAGAGATTTTAGAATCACCATACCTAAAGTCATCACAATCTAAGAAGTCAGTTGGCGTTTCTCATTTTACATGCCGCGATAACTTTCTATGTTAGATATTGACTACTATGTTACCCATACACTATAACAACGAGTATCATACGCAAACATCAAGTTTAATTATTATTAAGTATTTTTTGACAACTTTAGTTAACAGATTGTAAGAGATTTTCAGAATTAGCTACTAGCCTAACATCTCGGAGGAGATTTTAGAATCACCATACCTAAAGTCGTAACAATCTAAGAAGTCAGTTGACGTTTCTCATTTTACATGCCGCAATAACTTTCTATGTAAGATATTGACTACTATGTTACCTATACACTATAACAACGAGTATCATACGCAAACATCAAGTTTAATTATTATTAAGTGTTTTTTGACAACTTTAGTTAACAGATTGTAAGAGATTTTCAGCATCAGCTACTAGCCTTACATCTAGTAAGAAATTTTAGAACCCCATACCTGGTTAACAGATTGTAAGAGATTTTCAGAATTAGCTACTAGCCTAACATCTTGGAAGAGATTTTAGAATCACCATACCTGATCAACAGATTAGAAGAGATTTTCAGAATCACCATACCTGGCAAACAGATTTTTAAATCACTCCATATGGTTAACGGATTGTAAAACATGTTTAATTCACCATACCTGGTTAACAGATTGGAACGACTTCTCAGAATAACCATTTCTGCCATATGGCATAGACAACTAATTTAGACGAGTTAAATTTAAATAGACAACAAATTTAGATGAGTTTAATTTAAATATAGTGTATCACTATGAAAAAATAAATTATTTCATTGGTTAGTGTTGGTTAGTTTTTTTTTATGTTATAATTGACAAAATACAATTAATGAAATTTTTAGGGAAAGAAAAATCGGAAAAGTCGCGCGGCGAAATGGAAAATTCGGGCAAAATTAATGTGCTTTTTCGGTCAGAACTACGTCTGTCTTGTCTGTTAGTTTTTTATTTTATAAATCATCATCACACATAATTTTAAATAATATTCAACGCCTTTTTTTCAGCGTTTCGAGTTTAGGTTCCATATTAATACCGAACTAAATTAAAACACACACAACTTCTCTTTTTACCTAGGTGTCTAAAAAAATAGTTTCACCAGTACTACATCACAGCTCTCTTCATCATAATTTTCCAATATCTATTTAGTTACAGATCCTAATTCTACCACTCACCTTAATTCCAACAAGCACAAAATCGCCAACACTAACACTAGAAGAACTATCTTCAAAATCACTAAATATTTTCACAAACACACAAAAAATAATCACGTCATAAAAAAGTTTCCACTTTTACGAAACAATCACTCTTTCAATTTTAATTTAAGAACACGCACAGCACTATTTGAAGTTTATAATTTATTTTATTTTTCCGAGTTATATTTTCACGTAAAACGAAGGGCGGTCGGACACAACCACCCCTAACCTCGGTAAGTAAGCGACTGAGTGTGGGTATAGCCCGTGCTTACTATAGATATGTTTTTAGTAGCCAATCGCGTCGCGAAATATTGCTGCATACGTAAATAGTGGACTAGTAGATATATGATAATGAATATCTAACTAATACGGACATACATTAACTTATAACATCAAGCCTGTTTGCCGTGAAGAGGTAGGCAGTCTTCTTCTGTCTATAGTAGTGTTCGGAATTGAATTAATTTTGACATTCTCTCTCGTTGGCTCGTTTATAAAAAAAATAACATTAACGTATTTCCGGAAGGTTTAGGCAGACATTTACCTACTCATGGTAAACCTGCATTTCGTCATTTATGTTAAAGTTCCTTGTAATAGGGGGCGAGTTACCCTTTTTATCTCGGAACTGTAAGGACGGTTTTCATAGTTCACAAATTTAGTGTATGCGGTGTAATACTCAACTCATCCCCATTTTCCCCACCTGATTATAGTTTAAAAGAGAGGGAGAGTATATTGCTCTTAACCGGACAGGAATACAGCCAGCTACAAAGGTATAAAGCGAAAATCGCTCTTATCGCTTCGACATTTTGGTAACTTATTTATCATGAATGTAATGCTGACAGGATTTATTCTAGCTTTCAGTCGGTCTATTCTGCGGATTCTGAAAATACTGCACCGTGAAAACTAAGGAGAATGAACTTGAATTAACTGTCATTCCACCTTGATTGGACGGATTGAAAGCTCACTTCATGTCACAGATAATATAATACTAGCATACAGATGACTCATCCCATACAAAGAAACCGTGCCACGTAACTAGCGTTTTTCATCTGATTATACCGATTATTTTTTTGTTCGGGACTGTTTCGTTGTATGGGATGAGACACCACGCTTCATGTGCACTTCACTTGTAGTAGTGGTGGTGTAATGGTGAGATTTTTACAGAATAGCACTACAGGCCAGGGGCCGTGATACGAAGTGCCAACACCATCACGATTCCGTTGTAAACAAGTAAAATTTCAAAAAAAAAAAAAACCCCAGACACATTTATCTTGCGAAAACATCCCGATTCAAACAGTAAAACGCCCATAACTTTTGAACGGCTCTACCGATGTTATTCAAAAATTGCTAAGAACACTCTCGACACAATCAACTTTCAAACAAAAAAAACTAAATTAAAATCAGTTCACCCGTTGAGGCGCTATGGTGCCACAGACAGACACACAGATACACAGATACACAGCAACACACGTTAATTAATATAATTAAAAATGGATAGTGTAGTCCTGTATAATTCATCCACAGACATAAATGTAACTAGACAACGCAAGTCCCTTCATCTGTATGAAAAACAAACGTGCCACTTTTTCACACACTATTGAAAAACAATTTTTTTTACTTGAAAGAAAACATTTCGAATCCCTCGGAAACTTTTTCTATACAGTCTTTAAAAAAATCACGTTTGTTGTATGGGAGCCCCACTAAATTCTAATTTTATTCTGTTTTAGTATTAGTTGTTATAGCGGCAACAGAAATACATCATCTGTAAAAAAATCTACTGTCTAGCTATCACGGTTCATGAGATACAGCCTGGTGACAGACAGACGGGCAATGGAGTCTTAGTAATAAATTTTTACCCTTTGGGTACAGAACCCTAAAAATTAAACATATTCACGTTTTTCTTAGTAGTACTTAAATTATGTTACTAAAGACAAAATGCTATGATGCGCTACTACTGAACATGAGGTCCTGGAATTGATTGTATTACATTTTTAACCGACTTCCCAAAAAGGAGGAGGTTCTCAGTTCGGCTGTACATAATTATAATATTTTTTTTTATGATCCAGCTTAACGCCGTCATATATAAACGGATTTGCAAAATTCTGTTTTTTTTCGAAAGAAGTTTATTCCGAAATGGTCCCATTTAAATTTGGTAAAGATTATATGAAAAACTTTGGAGATATACGACATACCTCTTCAATAAATGACGGTAAATTCCCCGGGATTGCTGCAATCGCATGTCTTGTCCATTATGTACCACTAAAAAGTAAAAATAAAAAAACTTTTTTTACAAAAATATGCTACCGACTTCCAACACACTACAAATTGAAAAATAAATTTAATTCGGTGTCAAAAAACGAAGAAACGAAAACAGGAACACCGGCTTCCGAAATTGAAGTTATTTTTCACTTTGTAATGTATTTATTTGAAAGTCGGATGTATTTCGTTGCAAAATAGTACATTACTGCAGCGGCCAGCAAAAGAGGCGAAGCCTAGTATAGTAATTTTCTCAAATAATGCGCGGCAATTAAATCTAAGTAATGTAGGGAACAACTCATTTTGCCAAATACAATTACTTTTCAAAATCAATGACGAACAAGGAACAACAATATTTTTTCCTGCGTTAAAGTGTTCATTTGTTTTTTTTAATAAACAGCTTTCTATTTGCAAGCCAGTTCGAAATTTAAATAAAACCTTTGATAAGTTACCTCCTTGGGAGTAAGTAAAGGGAGTCAGTAATAGCGTGACAGGGGACAGAACGGTATGGAAGAAAAAAACGTGTTGCTCCGACCCCAAGTAACATGGGATAAGGGCAGGAAGATGATGATAAGTTACCTCCTTGGTTGCCATGTTTCGGAGTAAAAGATCGTTCCATTTTTGACACAGATATGAGTTTACTAAGTAATTTATTTGGCCTTAATATGGATTTTCATACAAAATTTGCCGGCCGCTGCTCGCATGTATTTGGCCAGTACAGCAATTTTGATTTATCTCGAAGAACGTTGTCAAAATAATGCTCAAATTTCCAATCATGTTTGAAAAAAATTTTTGCTCAAACATCATTGTAACTGAGTAACTGATCAAAGGTTTTATTTAAATTTCGAACTGGCTTGCCAATAGAAAGCCAGTTTAACGCGGGTAAAAATATTGTTGTTTGTTGTTCGTCATTGATTTTGAAAAGTAATTGTATTTGACAGAATGAGTTCTGGGTACTACTTAGTTTTAATTTCCACGCATTATTTGAGAAAAGTAATACACAAGCCTTGGCCACAACTAGGCATTGATGGACTTACTTATATCTGCGTCGGTTTCATCTCGGCCTACATTAACACGTTCGTCCATCGATGCCTCTCTTGCTGGCCGCTGCAGTACAGTACTTTTTTTTCATTAGGAGTTACATATTAACACTCCGGAGTATGGATAAGTGCCCGGTTGATGACAATAGGCACGCCCCCTATTACATGGACACTTAAACATGACTAGCGAAATGTGGTTTTAATATAGGTCCACCTCGATATCCGTGGGTGTACCCCTAGCCTAAACCATTACGGAACACAGGCATGATGTTATAATGTTATGAGAAGCGCATAATACGACTAGTCGGCATATAAACCAAGTGCGGATGGCACCATGCATGCAGTACGCCTCGCAACTTTGGTCCTTTTCTTTACTTTTTATTTTTGCCTGAAGAAATGCTCATGCATACTGTCCACGGGGAGATATTGCAATTATGTGGGACTCCAACCCACTAAAACTCCACTGTGTCCTCCTGTGCCGTTTATGGCGGGAACAAGGGCACGCGTTAGCACTCGCCGCGAACCCGCCGCGGCTGTCCGTCAATGGACAGTCGAGCTTTATTATTTGATCTATGAGCTCGAATGACAAGCTTAGGCGTAATTTCGTTGTCCACGAGTGCGTGTAATTGTGTATTTGTACGGCAAGGCTTAGTTTGAACCGGCTTCACTTTGTTGTTTGCTACGTTCCATCTTGACTTTTTATTTGATCTGAGGTAATATCCTGTAAACGCCAATGTAAGTTTGTTTGTGACGCTTTCATTGCGTAACGGCTGTACGGATTTTAATGCAACTTGGCATATAGATAGACAAGAAATTGGATAAGGACATAAGGATATTTTCACTCCGATATAATATTACCTCGGTATGAAACACTTTTTACGCGGGTGTACCGGGCAGAATTTGGTAGTTCATAGCTAAGCAAGGTTGATACGTAAAATAATATGCAGTGTACTGCGCAATTTTTATGCTCATCTATCAATTACCGTAAACGGGCCTGATAGTGACGGCTGAAATTAATGCTCTAGTTTTGACTTACAAGCTAATTAGTTCTGATCACAGCACAAGGCTATAAACAAATTTAAATAACTACGCGAATTTCTTTCAAATCCGTTCAGCCGTTGATATATGTTTGATTAACAAACAATACTTATACATACGAGTATACATGTCAAGGACCAAGTGATTTTGTACGCGCCTGCTCATATTTTGAGAGCAATTCATAATTGTGTGTTTTGCGTCGCAGGCATTTTATTTTTTTTATATAAAATAATTTGGCGGTAGGTGGTGGGCCAGAGAAAAATTTGTACTCATCATTTCGGCTCCGAAAAAGAAAGTTGTAATTAATCAAAATTATACGTATTCAAGTTATCCATGAGTTTTTCTTAAAGAAATTCCAATCTTGTGCGTAAACAAGAAATTTGGCGACCGTGACAGGACAATTATTTCAAAAATTCAGTACCAGTAACGTAGTAAACGAGTTGCATCATACTCGGCGTTATAAGAAGACCGAAAATTGGAAGTTACTACAGTAACAGCAGCCAGGCTGGTGTTCCGTGCCAACGAATCAGCTAAAGATCGTGCCGGAGTTCCATCGAGTCATCATATCACGAAGTTAAGTGCCTTCCTTTGTTCCGTTATATCCACCAAAGTACAACCAATTTCCAAATTCCACACATAATCCGTTCCTAAAACACCTCTAGTCCAATTGTTTGACCTTTACTTGTGCTTAATTCTTAAATTTATAGGTTTTATCGTGCTAAATAAGTGTATGGGTAAAGGTACCCACATAGACCGTTCCACTATAAAATTGTTGAATTTATTTTTCCAAATTCATGTCTTGTTCATTAAATTTATTGTCAAAATAGCGTATTGCTAAGTAAATAAATCATAATCCTAATTGTCATACTCCTACCTCGATATATTCGGTATTTTCCCTATATTTAAGCCGATTTGCCGAAATTTTCAGGCGTTATCCTGAGGCCCAATTCGCTTGATTGAGACTGCAGCCATCATTGCCCGCTAGCTGAGTGATGCAGCCAGCCGAGACCAGTTTCCCAGGGATTCGCCACCGAAAGGAGGAGCGTGAGAATATCATTGTTTTATTCCTTTCTCGAATCGTTTGAACATTGTCGATATATTCAATTCCGTTAGTTAGTGAAGTAGGTATAATACTAAAGTTATACGCTTGATTTATTTGATTTACATTTCAGAATGACGCATGAGGGTGGCGATAAATCCTCTGCCAAGGGGTCTTTAAAGGAATTACTAGTAAAACGTAGTTCAATTAAAGGACAAATTACAAAATTTAAAAACTATTTAGATAAAATTAGTAAACTACCTGATTTATCGAATATAGAACTTGCGGAATTGAGTCTTAGATTAAATAAGCTTCAAGGATTGTCGACAAGGTTTGATGATTTGCAAACAGAGATTGAAGTTCTAAATGCTCCAAATATTCTAGTAGAACTTGATGAGCGAGAACGCATTGAACAAGATATAGTTCAAAATATAGCTATAGCCAAAACAGAACTACAACAATATAGTAGTGATGATGATGGTAAGCGCCGTCAATCTATTCTTGTAAATGCGGACTCGGAGCATCAAAACGTGGGTTTTAGATTACCTCAAATACAAATTTCTAAGTTTGATGGATCACACTTCCGCTGGCTCGAATTTCGGGACACATTTCTTAGTTTGATTCATAAAAATGAGCGCATTCAAGATATACATAAGTTTCATTATTTGGTTTCTTATCTGGATGGTGACGCTGCGCGTGTTATATCAAATCTCGAAGTATCTTCGGCTAATTACCAGGAGGCTTGGAAACAGGTTTGCGAGCGTTACGATAACAAAAGAATTCTCATAAATCATCACTTAGATTCTTTAATCAACATTCAACTAATCACGCGTGAATCAGACAGTTCTCTTCGATGTTTTGTTGATAACGTCACTAAAAATCTAAGAGCTTTAAAGAGTTTAGGTCTACCTACAGATCACTGGGACATGTTGCTGATATTTATTTTCTTGCTTAAATTGGATAGTCGTACCATATTGAAATGGGAAGAATATCGCAACACGATAGATTGCGTAAATGACGTGCCCACTTTAGAGCAATTTAATAGATTCTTAATTGATCGCGCTAATGTACTAGAATCATTTAATCAGAATAAATCTATAAACAATAACAATAATTCTAAATCACAACAAAACCCACGTGTCTCGTCGAATCAATCTCAACCAAATATTAATAAATATTCTTCTTCTAAATCAAACCGTAACCAAAATACCAATGTCTTTACATCTACTTCACAAGCTCGTAATAATTCTTCAACAGTTTATCTGTGTGTAGTATGCAATGGAAATCATAGGATTTATGATTGTCCAACTTTTAAATCAAAATCCTTTCAAGAGAAAATGTCATGCATATCCCAATATAAATTGTGTACAAATTGTCTGCGCCAAGGTCATCCTGCGTCTGGGTGCAGCATGGGTTCGTGTCGGCATTGCAACCAAAGGCATAATACTCTTCTCCACGATCCTAGCGTATCAGCTAACTGTAACACAAAAAATGCTAATAACGATGGTAAAGGGGAGACTGTAGTGGTTTTCTCTCAACAAGGTAATAATGGTCATGTATTTTTGTCTACGGCTATTATAGAAGTTCACAATCCTCTAAATAACAAAACCGAAAGGGTTCGCGCGCTGTTAGATAGTGGCAGTCAATCCACTTTCATTACAAAATCTCTGCAACAAAAATTAGGTTTAATGTGCAATCCGTTAAATGCATTAAATGTTATAGGAATAGGAAATAATCAATGTGACACAATATCAGAAAGTTGTGTTACTCACCTAAAATCAATCCATGGCACTTACCAAGTTAAGTTGTCTTGCTATGTTCTAAACCAACTTACCGGAGATATTCCAAAGATTTCCGTCGATATACATCATCTGAAAATACCAAAGGGTATTATATTAGCTGATCCTAAATTCAATGAACCTGCCTCCATTGAGATACTCATTGGTGCAGATATCTTCTGGGATATACTAGCTTGCGGACAACGCTCGCTAGGCCCGAATAATCCTAAATTACAAAATTCTAAATTAGGTTGGCTTATAGCCGGCCCTATTAATGCACAAAAATACACTCAAAATATTCAATGCAATCATGCAATTGTTCCAAACAACAATTTGGATGAAATGCTCACTAAATTCTGGGAACTCGAGAGTCTTCCTCAAAGAAGGATTCTCAGTCCCAACGAAATAACATGTGAAAAACACTTTCACCAAACCACAACTCGTTTGAGTAATGGCAGATTCAGAGTGAAGTTACCACTAAAGGCCTCACCCGACTGCCTCGGTGATTCTTATAATCAAGCTAAAAAACGTTTCAAAAATCTTGAAAAAAGATTTAGCAAAAACCCGACACTAAAGTCGCATTACGTAGAATTTATACGTGAATATTCAAATCTAGGACATCTCTCAGAGTCACCTGTTGCAATACCCAATCCTTCATATTTTTTATGCCATCATGCTGTATTTAAAGAGGACAGTGAGTCCACCAAGATTCGAGTAGTATTTGACGGCTCAACTCCTACAACCTCGGGCTACTCTCTAAATGACATCTTAATGGTTGGGCCTAATCTGCAAAATTCTCTATTCTCCATTCTAATAAGAGCACGTCAATATAAGTACATTTTGACTGGAGACATAGCTAAAATGTATAGACAAATTGCTATGGATCCAATTGATTGCGATCTTCAATTAATATTATGGAGAGAAGATGAGTCGCATCCCATCCAAACGTTGCGATTAGATACTGTCACTTACGGTACTGCAAGTGCCAGCTATCTTAGCACTAAATGTCTGTGGCAGGTAGGAGAAGAGTGTGATGACGAATTAATTAAATCCATAATACAAAATGACTTCTTCGTTGATGATGTCATTACAGGGTCAGACAATGAAGATCAATTAGTATACATACAAAAGGCACTCTCTACTGCTCTAAATGCAGCTTGTTTTCCCTTACGAAAATACAAAACTAATTTACCTAAACTATTCAATAACATAGAAATTAATACAAAAGAAAAACTTACCTTGAGTGAATCCTCCAGTACTCTTGGTCTAGGGTGGCATCCAAGTGATGACACGTTCAGTTTTCCTGTAAAAAATAATTATATAAACAATCCAATAATTACAAAAAGATTTATAATGTCGCAATCACTTCGTACTTTTGATCCACTTGGATTAATAAGCCCCTGCATAATTCAATCTAAAATATTGATTCAAAGGTTGTGGATCAAGGGAATTGATTGGGATCAACCTGTACCTGAAGATATACAGAAAAACTGGAATGAAATTTCAAAAAACTTACCATTACTTGCAGATCTTCATATTCCACGTCGAGTAATCGGTGACTCACCAAAGTCCATAGAACTGCATTCATTCAGCGACGCCTCACAAGTTGCTTATGGAGCTTGTATCTACATGCGAACGCTGAACGAAAACGATGAGGTGACTGTGAGGTTATTATGTTCGAAATCCAAGGTGGCTCCTATAAAGCCCACCACCATACCTCGCCTCGAACTTTGCGCAGCGTTGTTATCAGCTAATTTGTGTCAGTCAGTTACTGAGTCTTTAAGACTTAGAACTACAAAAATTACGCATTGGTGCGATTCTAATATCGTACTATGCTGGATAAACAATGACCCAAGTAAACTAAAAACTTTTGTGGCGAATAGAATAGCTGAGATTTTAGATCTTACTAATCGCAAGGATTGGCGTCATGTTCCCACTGACGTTAATCCCGCTGACCTAATTTCTCGAGGTGTAAATGCTCATCAGCTTCGCGACAATTTGATGTGGTGGCAAGGCCCGTCATTCTTGCACAACGATGAAACAAAATGGCCTAAACTGCATCAAAATGAAAGCATTGATTTACCTGAAATAAAAGTTCATTATATTAATTTATCTGAATCTACATTCGATTTCAAGGTATTTTCAAAATTTTCTAAATTACAAAGAATCATTGCGTATGTTCTACGCTTTTTACACAATTCAAAACGATCAAATAGGCTTAATCGATTATCTGGCTCTTTAACAGTCCATGAATTAAGTAATTCCTTTGTTTTTATTTGTCGAGTTTCACAGAAACAATCGTTTCCTCTTGAATATAAAAGAATTCAATCAAAATTATCATTATTGCCTAAATCTAAATTATTATGCTTGTCTCCATTTTTTGAACCCACAACTAATCTAATAAGAGTTGGGGGGAGACTACATAATTCTAATTATTCATTTAATAAAAAACATCCAATACTCTTGGATTCTTCTCATTATGTAACAAAACTTTATTTTGTACACGAACATTTACGAAACTTACATGCTGGTCCACAGCTATTGCTAGCAACGGTCAGAGAATCTGTATGGCCCATAAAAGGAAGAAGATTAGCTAGAAGCGTTGTAAGGCAATGTGTTACTTGTGTGCGTGTTCGTGGGCAAACCATAGCCCCAAAAATGGGCAACTTACCAACAAATCGTGTTTCCGTTGACTTTCCTTTCAAATCTGTTGGAATTGACTACGCCGGTCCATTTTTAATATTAAATCGCAAAGGACGTGGTGCTAGGCTAGTAAAATGCTACTTATGTCTATTTATTTGTTTACGTTTCAAATGCGTTCATTTAGAACCCGTCACTGACATGACAAAAGAAGCTTTTATTATGACATTTCGACGATTCGTTGCCCGCCGTGGCAGACCAGCGGAGGTTTACTCTGACAACGGACGAAATTTCGTTGCCGCTGCTAAGGAAATTAGCAATTTTCTAAAATTAAACAGTGAATCTCTTTCTCAGTTTGCAGCAGAGGAAGGAATAAAATTTTCATTTATACCTGCTTATAGCCCTCATTTCGGTGGAATTTGGGAAGCTGGAATAAAGGCTGCTAAATATCATGTCAAAAGAGTTTTGGGAAATTCCCATCTTTCGTTCGAAGAAATATGTACTTTATTCGCACAAGTAGAGGCAGTTTTAAATAGTCGCCCCTTGTGTCCAATGTCTTCATCCCCTGACGATTTCCTGTCCTTATCCCCAGGGCACTTCCTGATTGGCAGACCACTGAATGCGCTGCCAACTCCAGTAATTCAAGAAGACTGCAACACAACCCATCATAACCGGTACGCTCGCCTTGAGCAAATAAGGCAAAACTTCTGGAGGCGCTGGCAAAAGGAATATATTTCCGAACTTCAGCAACGCACCAAATGTAAAATTGATGATAAGAAGCTAAACATCGGAGACCTTGTCATTGTACAAGAGGACAATACACCACCACTAAATTGGCGTCTCGGACGTGTTACCAGACTTTTCCCTGGACCAGACGGCATATCCCGAGTCGCAGACATCAACACCACCAAGGGCAGCGTGCGTCGATCTCTAGTTCGTCTGTGTCCTCTACCTACGTGTGAAGATTTTCAAGGTTGAAGATCTACGTTCTTCAACGGGGGGAGCTTATGTACGCGCCTGCTCATATTTTGAGAGCAATTCATAATTGTGTGTTTTGCGTCGCAGGCATTTTATTTTTTTTATATAAAATAATTTGGCGGTAGGTGGTGGGCCAGAGAAAAATTTGTACTCATCATTTCGGCTCCGAAAAAGAAAGTTGTAATTAATCAAAATTATACGTATTCAAGTTATCCATGAGTTTTTCTTAAAGAAATTCCAATCTTGTGCGTAAACAGATTTATATGTGCACTATGTATAATGCCCGGAGATTATGAATCTAGTCAAGTCAAATCGGGCAATGTAATGAATACTGATTTAAACTTCAATATTTATCACATTGCCTGGTCATTATGAATATTGCTACGTAACAGTTGGGCAATTCGATAATTATGGTCAGTGAATTAGCCAATAAGGGCACCCGGGCACCGATAGGTTAGTCTTGAAGGGGATGTGCTGAAGTGGGCGAGCAAAGCGAGCGAACTCAGTTCCCGTCATCTCCTTCATGTTAGGTTACTTTAGACCCTAGGAGACAGAAATAGGAGCCACGCGCAGGGCTCCGTCGACTTTCTTGCTTAAATAGTGATCGCATTTACCTATTATATATTAAAATCAATTTCAACATTAAAATAATTTGATAAAACACATATTTTTATTACCCGGCCCAATAGGTAATGGGCATTATTCAGAAAACCCGGTCAATTTAATTATTTTAATAGTTTATATCATATTATATACTAATATTGGGCATTTATTAATTGCCCGGGCATTATGAATAATGCCCTATTAATAATCACTTGGTCCATAACATATACAAAGACAGAGTGAAAAGTTCTGGGCCCGACCAAGAAAACATTTTTTTTCTCTCCTTTCCCTAGCGTTCAACAAAAGGATGGGCCCTAATCTTATTAACAATCTAGCCTTATAAATAGACTAATAAGTAATTTAATTATAACCTAAACAATTACATTGTCTTTACTAAGAATTTGTCCAATAGCAATGTTCTTATTGTCTCTACTAATACACTCCGTTCTTGTGTTCGTTTGGCACTTTTGTACTTTATACTATTCACTTACACTAACTAAAAAAAGTAAATAAAAAAATGATTTATCTGCCACATATTCTCCCCTTATCTCGATTTCATTATTCAATCTATGCTCCAGCGCTTTTGACCACTTTCCATACAAACGGGTTCAAATCAACCCGGATGAATTTTTATTCAGCGATCAACAAACGCGGCATCCATTTTACTAACACCTTTTTAATTCCTGTTCGTCGGTTAAAATATGAAACACCCGCTTCGTTGAAATCCCTGTAGTGTAATTTCGTACAGTTTCAATCGTCGGTCCTCTAATACCATTTTGTGTTTTTCACAGATTTCTGGTGTGGTGGACGTTGAAGGCCTTCCGTCCTCGGTTCATCTTTGGCGCTCTTTCTGGCTTGTTTAGACAATGCTATTTTACTCTAGAATACGATGGCGCAGATTCCTTGTCCTTGCTTCATTCCTTGATTTGAATTTGCGTCATTTTTTCTGACGAAATATTTAATTACGGCTCTTATTTAACTTTTTGTCCTGGGTGAAAAGCAGATTCGTTCGAACAAAACTATCTAAATGACTCTTACCACACGACATTATAAAGAACCAAGCTATTGATTGAATATTAATTTATATACCTACATACTACACTCAAATCTCGGATTGGCCGAGAACTTTTTATCCCGCCACCACTCTTACAGGCAGCAACCATAGATGCCTACCTGCTACGATTTTTACATACTCTTTTTGGTTCGTTTACGGCCATACGTTCTTGTTTAACCGACTTCATAAAAAGGAGGAGGTAATCAATTCGAATGTATTTTTTTATTTGTATTACCTCAGAACTTTTTACTAGATGAACCGATTTTGATGATTCTTTTTTTTTCTTTTTGAATTCAGCTGGTGTTTGTCATGTGGAGAGGAACTTTTTTTTTATACTTTATGCTCGCGCTTGACCACTATCTCACCCGATGGTAAGCGATGATGTGGTCGAGGGTGAAACACGCTTGCCTAGAAATAATCTATTCACTTCGGAGATATACAACAGAAGTCTTCAATAAATGACTGCTGCAATCGCATGTCTGTTTATTGTTTCATCACATCACATCACATCATCATTTTAAAGTTCCCACTGCTGGGCCACAGGCCTCCTCTCATAGTGGGCTATAATCCACCACGCGGGCCCAGTGCGGATTGGTAGATGTCACATGTCTTTGAATTTTTGGTTCTAGGACATGCCGGTTTCCTCACGATGTTTTCCTTCACCGTTTTGAGAGCAGTGGTGATGAAATAAATTACACAAAGTAAAGCGCCTGCTCGGGTTCGAACCCACGACCTACAACTCGTAAGTCGGGACCGTAACCACTGGGCCACCACTGCTCAGTCGGGACCGTAACCACTGGGCCACCACTATTTTTACACCATTTTATATAATCACACGGTTCGCTCTAAAGGGGTACGCAGGTATAAAGTTCACCCTTGTATACTCTCATTCCACCGGTATTGTTCACGTTTCATGTTACGGTTTAATCTATTCTGGCATCACTTTGGGCATTTTAGTACCTAACTATAGAACGGGTCCATTACGTAACACAACTAAAAAGTAAAAAATAAAATTACAAAAAAATACAACCGACTTAAAAAAAAAAAAAAAACCAAAGTGATAAATAACTTCAATTTCGGAAGTTGTTGTCAAAAAACAAAGAAACGAAAATAGGAATACCAACTTCCGAAATTTAAGTTATTTTTGACTTTGTAGTGTTTTTATTTGGAAGTCGGTTGTATTTTTTGTAAAAAGTTTTATTTTATTTTGTTAACGGAACGAAATCTTCAAAAGGCGTCTGGACTTCAAGGGCAAAGACTCTCCCTAGTCCTGTGGTATTTTTACCTTACTATAACTACCCTGGTGAACACCGTCAGCACATGGGTTATACGTGCTGGGTTACGTGACCTCTCAAAAGACCACAAGAAGAAGTAATGGTGTTGTAACAACAATAATGGTAATGGTGTTGTAAATTTTACTGTTATCTAGAAGCCCCTCTATATAACAGTAAACAATAACGTTGGTACAACACCAATAAGGTCACAGACATTTCTAATATCAGTATTCATACAACTAGGAAGTCTCTATCCTATAAATAAATAAACACGATTTTCTTAAATAGTCGTTTATTTTCTTTTCATAACAGTCGCTTAGTTAAAGATTCATAACCTATAGCTACCAAAACGTTTAAAATACCAATAAAAGTATGAAAAGAAAATTCAAAGGCAACAAAAAAGAATCTCGCTTCCCTTATTTCAGGGAACGACGGAAGACAAATTAAAAATGCCTCAGTTTCCATCCGAGGCGGCGTAACCCGTAACTTTTGATACGCTTACAACTCGTTAATGTGTTTTCAAGAAAAATGAATTTGAAAAGGAAACCTAATATAATCTTTTGGGAAAATATTACAACAAAAGTTGGAGCTATCACATTTTATACCGCTTTGTTAGAACAAATTGTGGTGACAACACAATGATATGCAGTACCAAGAATGGTTCCAGTGATAATTTATTTATTTTTTATTAATTAAATTAGATAATTTTGCTAGCTTCTGTCAGCGGCTACGCTTGCATGAAAATGAAAAAAAAGTATTCCATTTCCTAATCCAAGTTAAGGTCTACCAGTTTGCTATGTTTCATCCAATCCATGGAACTAACCAACAGATTAGACAGAGTTACTTTCACTGAATTAATATGAGTATGGATGTATATACAGTATATAATGTTCAACTTTTAAACTTTGAAATATGATCATATTTCTTCCTTCCGTTCTTAACTTAAATGGCTGCCTATCCATCAAAGGAGATCTCTCGGATTCCTCTGCATGCTCTTCACCATCATGGATGATCCTTGTACTCCCGATTAGTAAAAAAATAATTTGAAGTGTTGGGCAGTTCTCACAATCTTAACCTTCTACCTTCCAAAAACTTACTTCTTCCACTGTCTCAACTATAAAACTCTGGAACGTGCTTCCCCTTGACATGATAAAAGTTTAGAGTAAATTCATATAAGCGTAGAATCTGGATCTTAGTTGTCCTCGCACACATAGCTCGGTCTTCGGCATAGTTATTATAATTTTAAAATCACATTCTCTTTTAGAATTTGGTATTTATTATAATATATATTAGTCTATTGTTTTAGAAATTATTTAAGAATTTTATTAGTTAGGTAGTTTATTAATATCCGACCTTAATTATTGTTCATATTTTTTATTTTGTACACCTACCACTGTTGTGTCCTTTTTAAGCCAAAGGCTGACTGGTAGAGAATGCCTTGCTGTATTAAGTCCACTTATGTATCAACATTGTACATGAAGTTTAAATAAATAAACTTTTGGCTTAGTATATTGAGGCTTTATAGTTAGTTTTTGCTCCGTCATTCAGTCTGACCGTCTCCTTGACAATTCAAAAGAGCCTGTAAATGGGTTATTTGCTGGATGGAGCACGTAACGTTTCGATAGCGCTTGACAATCCCAAATTTTTTTGACTTATTTCCAATCGCTAACGCGACGCTATCGTTGGTAGAATTTATATTATATATTATATTGAGGCTTTATAGTTAGTTTTTGCTCCGTCATTCAGTCTGACCGTCTCCTTGACAATTCAAAAGAGCCTGTAAATGGGTTATTTGCTGGATGGAGCACGTAACGTTTCGATAGCGCTTGACAATCCCAAACATTTTTGACTTATTTCCAATCGCTAACGCGACGCTATCGTTGGTAGAATTTATATTATATATTATATTGAGGCTTTATAGTTAGTTTTTGCTCCGTCATTCAGTCTGACCGTCTCCTTGACAATTCAAAAGAGCCTGTAAATGGGTTATTTGCTGGATGGAGCACGTAACGTTTCGATAGCGCTTGACAATCCCAAACATTTTTGACTTATTTCCAATCTCTAACGCGACGCTATCGTTGGTAGAATTTATATTATTTTATTATATATTATATTGAGGCTTTATAGTTAGTTTTTGCTCCGTCATTCAGTCTGACCGTCTCCTTGACAATTCAAAAGAGCCTGTAAATGGGTTATTTTAAAAAGATAATGTCGGTTTGGGTTCGAGGGATAGAAAGAAGAAAGAAAGAAAAATATTATTTATTTGCCAGTAAACGACATACAAACATAAGGTACATTGCAAGAAGAAGAGGTAGTAGATTTTGCAAACTAAATGCTTAATGATAGTGTTAATAGTTCTTAAATCATGTTAGAAAATAAAAAAGAAAACAAAAAAATAAATACGAGTGTAAATAAGAGCAGATGCTTGTCGTAGCAAGGAGGCTTTCAATCAGCATAATGATGTGCCGTGGGGGATCCAAAGCACGGCGCTGATTTTCAGTGGTCCCCTAGGATGTGACGTAAGGAAACCAAGGTGAGCGCATGTAAAGATAGATACAAAAAATATAAAACAAGTACATTAAGATATTTAAAAATATTCAAACCACAAATTATGTAAGCGGCGGTGCGTCTGATCAAACCAACAAATAAAAACAAGAGTTTTTATTTGGAAGTCGGTTGTATTTTTTTGTAATAAAGTTTTTTATTATTCACTTTTCAGTGGTACATAATGGACAAGTTCTATAGTTAGTACCTATATTGCCTACAGTGTATGTATGAATAATACGAATGTAACTTGAACATAACAAGTGGAAGTAGATTGTACCAGGGTGAACTATACACATCTGCGAACCCGTTTAGAGTATGCTGGCATGATGGTATGTTATGAAATGGTGTAAACAATAAACAGGCATGCGATTGCATTGCAAAAGTACGTACACAGCAGTTTTTACTAAATTTGGCAACTTAAAAGGTACTTTTTATTACTTAATTGTTGTCGTTATTGAGAGTGGATGTATAGAGTGTATCATTGTATGGAAGGCAAGCTAAACCAACCAAAGCCAAGTGATTTCGATGCTTTAGTGAGTTTGTCGTTAAATCGAGTGACGTTACGTGGAGTTTACACAGTATATGTATGTTTATTTTAACTATATATATACTTTTTCATAACTATTCTATGCTCAGCCATGTTATCTCTCCACCACCCTTGGTTGACTGGTAGAGAGTGCCTGAGGTATGAAGTCCACCTGTATGTAGCAAGAAGATTTAATAATTAAATCAATTGAAGTATTTGCTGTAGGAATCCTCCGGTTGCACGGGACTGGTCGATTTGGCGAAACTCGGCGGAGGCCTATGTTCAACAGGTCTTCCTGCTGAAATTAAGAAAAAAAATAAAGAACTGTATTTTTTCACTAGTAAAATATTTTTAACCGTCTTCTCGAAAAGGAGGAGGTTCTCAATTCGCATATATATATGTATTTTTAATTTATAACGGGCATAACTTCGTCATATATAAACGGATTTGCAAAATTATTTTTTTGTTCGCAAGAAGTTTATTTCGAAATGGTTGGGACCATTTCGAAATAAACTTCTAAAACTTGGTAACGATCTGATGAAAAACTTCGGGGATATACAACAGAAATCTTTAATAAATGACGGCAATCTTTCGGGATTGCTACACGGTATAGGTACTAACTATAGAACTTGTCCATTATGTAGCACTAAAAAGTGAAAAATAAAAAACTTTATTACGAAAAAATACATAAATAAATCGGTTGTATGTTTTTATATAGTTTTTTTTTTTAGTAGTTGCAACAGTATCGAAGAACATATACGAGTATACTGTGCCTTCGTGAGTCTTTACGGGTAGTTGAAGCCTGAAATCTGATACCAGTACTAACAACGGCTACCCTGTTACCCAGTTTTTGGTTGCGGAGGTCAGATAGGCAGTCGCTCCATGTAATATACTGGTATCCATCTGAAACCGATTTGGCTGGGAGCTGACCCCAATAAAGTTGGAAAAGGGCTAGGTAGATTGATCTTAGCGTGAGTTTCGCAATCGGGAAACAGATGCGTCTTTATATAAATATTTTTAAATGGGAACCGTACAGCATCAATACAGTTCCCAAAGAAATTTAATTTGTTTCTCTGTCCCCACCAGAGTTCGCAGCAGGAAACTCTTCAGTAACAATCAAAACAGATTTCATTTGTAAAGCGTTTACGCAAACATTGTCCCGATGTAAATAATGGGCTCGGTACTAAATAAATAAGAGCTGTACATAATTATGTACTTTAAAAGAGGTCAAGCTGCGTTTGGCATGAGCAGCTTGATCAACTTTAAATTATTCAAGTTGAATAAAGTACGCTTAGATGATTTGGTCATGTTTCGAGGATGAATAAATAGCGACTAAAAAATTGTATTTACAGAGCAGAGATGAGTGGACACTCCAGGAGGGGAAGCCCTAGAAGGACATACAAAGATCTTTATGGTGATGTTTTTTAGTTAGGTGCGTAGTACTCATAACCAGGGTCCGTGTATAATTAGATGTATGAACGTGAACGAAGCAAAAGGAGTAGTATGGATCGTAGCAGGTGGCGTTCTGTAGTTTCTGCCTACCCTCACGAAAAAAAGGCGTGAATGTATGTATGCCTGAGTAGTCAGATTGGGCATTTTAACTTACCCCTATATTCTAGTAATTTAATGAACCCGATACTATTTTTACAGTTATAGCGGATTATTTTCCTTCTTAACAGCGACTTAGAATATAGGCCTTAGGCTCCAAAAAGTTAATAAGGTAATGAGCTAGACAACGTGTCATTTGTCGTCAGCGATTGCGATGGTTGTAATGCCAAAATGTAAGGGATAGATTACGTAACATTTCCATAGCGGTGATAATTTTGACTTATTTCTAATCGCTATCGCGACGCTTTCGTCGGTAGCATGACACTTGTCTAGAACTCAGGATTCAAATTTTAACTGTCGATGACACTAGACCAACGAGGGAGACTTCTTTTATATAGAAGCAACACACAACTGACCACGATTACTCAAGAAAGCCGCGGTTTAGACCATTAAGGTGCTCCCTCACTTGGAGCGTTAGCTTGTAATTTCAGATTCAATTTTGAGCATTACATTACAGTACTACCTCCCTGACTTGACGAGCATTCATCAGTTATGTAACACTTAAGATTCGATTTTGAGCATTACATTACAGTACTGCCTCCCTGACTTGACGAGCATTCGCCTGTCATGTAACATTTCAGATTCGATTTTTTCAAAATGTAGCTGCATGAGACATATAAATGCTCGGTTCCCTTCTCCCATCAATGTAATGCTCGAATATGTAACATTACAGGTTGCGCACTGTAATGCTCGGTTCTCCTATCTCACTGATTTAATGCTCAACTCTGTAACGTTACATTACAGGCGAATGCTCCAAATGAGGGAGCATCTTTAGGCATGACCTGCTGCTGGAGAAAACCTCAAACGGCGCAAATACAACAACCTTATTGGAAGTTATATTATGATTGGGGTTGAAACATTAGATCCATGGGCTCCGAGCGCTTCGAGAGTGTTCGAGATATAAGTAAATGGTGGACGAATTTTTTGACACCCAATGAACCCTCCTCCCCTTTTTATACACGATTGTATGTGTATAATTTGTATATTGTATAAAGTAAGTATGTTATGTTTTAGTTTAAAATAATAAAGTTGTACACAGTCAACATAAAACAATATCAATATAGGCCGCCATCTTAGTATAATATACAACATAATAACACAGTCAGGAACACTTGCTACAATTAAAATTTTCACATTTGACTACAGGTCAGCCTGGCCCGTTTAATGAACAAACTTCAGGAATCTTGTACGTTGGCGTCGATTCCAGTTAAGAGCCCTATTCCGTGGCACTCAAACTTTTCACTTTCGTCTTTGGAAGCGAAGTTCAACCAACCTGCCTAGCCTTTTCCCTATGTTGGGGTAGGCTTCCAACTGGATTCAGCTGATAACCAGTAATTTACATGAAGTGACTGCCTGTCTGACCTCCACAACCCAGTAACTGGGTTACACGATACCCCTTGGCCAGACTGGTATCAGATCTCAGGCTTCTGACTACCCGTAACGACTGTCAAAGATCTTCAAATGACAGCCGGTACCAACGGCTTAACGTGATTGCCGAGGCACGGAGGAATCTCGGTTTGTTAAGATGGTCACCCATCCACGGACCGACCTCGGCAAGCTTTGTTTAAACTTGAAGATCGACCCGTGCGGTCTTTATGGCTGGAAACGAAGTAGAAATAAGAACAATAAAAAAACTGTTTTAAAAGAAGCTTTTATTTAACCGTGAATAGTCATTCAAACTAGACGTGTATGCAAAATTTCAGATAACCCGAAATGAACCCGAGATATCCTGGTATCACGGGTTTATTTCGGGTTATCTGTTTTAAAATTCAGTTGCAAGATTTGATGTTGACCCACTTATACTAACCAACTAAATAACAAGGCAAGTTAATTAAAATGCAGTTGCGCGCTATTGTTTCTTCATCATCAAATTTTCCAACTCGAGATTGTGGCTGAGTAATAACAGTCCCACGAATCTTCATAGTTAAGCAACGCTTGCCGATGTTCGTCTGTGGATGGGTAACCATCTTAACAAACGTCCAACTTACCACTGTGTCTCAAGATGAAAGTCCAGTATGACCAGTGTGTGTTGCCAGTGATGACGAATGGAACCTAAACGTGGTAACTCACAATGGGCCTCATCAGAAGGATTAAAGTCACCCAAAGGGCAATGGAGAGCGCTATGCTCGGCTTTTGCTTGCGTGATCCAATCAGACATGAAGGCATCCGCAAGAGAACCACGGTTACCGAAACAGCCTGAAGAATTGCCAAACTTAAGTGGCAGTGGGCAGGGCACATTGCTCGCAGAACAGATAGCCGTTGGGGCCGAAAAGTTCTAGAGTGGCGACCGCGCACCGGAGACCTTGGAAAGCCTCCCACTAGGTGGAGCGACGACCTAGTCAAGGATGCAGGTGTCCGGTGGATGCGAGACGCACATGATCAAACAGTGTGGTGACGGACCTCACAACCTTAGGTTCAGTTGAAAACCGGCGTCAGGCACTAGTTGTCTAGCATTAATGCTGAACTGGACCTATTTGGCACAGACGAGAGGCACACTTTCTTATTTTTTTCATACCTAAACTGATTTTAATATTTACTCATAAGCTCTCGAAGATAGCTGACGCGTGGCGTTTTCATTTCGGTTTAGTATGACCAAAATTGTGGCGTCAGAAAAACGCTCTGTCCTTACATAAGTCAATGATTTTGCTATTTGTTACGTGTTTCCGATAAACTTGTTGTGTTTCTGCTAAATATTTATACTTGCCTTCTTTCTTTATGCCAAATCTCTATCGCCACCTCGACACGTAATCAGCGCCAACAAGTTACACAAACTCATTTGGGCATCGCTATTCGGCATTAGTAAGCGGTCAAGAGCGAACCTAGTTCACACATTCGGCATGGAATACGCTTCATTTCACTGCTATTAATCGATTCGAGAGACGCAGCGTGGCTAAGGTATTTATTTGCGTTGTTTATGGAGTTTGTTTCGTGGGTTCATGGCGATATATCTAGGACAGGTTTTTTTTATTATTGATAAGCTCGCGCATGACCCCTATTTCACCAGATGGTAATTTAAGCGATGATGTGGCCAACGGTGAAGCACGCTTGCCTAGGAGTAACCTATTCACTCTTGACTGCAAGACCTAGGTGGGTTATTGTTATCGGGGAACACAGACTCCGGCAGGGCATGATTTTGGTGTTTTAGGAAAAGGGGGTGTTGGAGGAGCTCGTGATTAAATAATAACAGCCACAAGAGTCGGCTCTTCAAGGTTAAGCAACGTTTGCCAAGGTCGATCCGTGTATCGGTATCCATCTTTATTTAGCAAGTTTCCTCCGTGCCTCGTAAAGCACATTAAGCCGTTGGTCTCGGCTGTTATGAAGATCTTTGACAGTCGTTACGGGTAGTTAGAAGCCTTAAATCTGGCACCAGTCTGGCCAAGGGGTATCGTGTTACCCAGTGACTGGGTTGTGGAGATCAGATAGGAAGTTGCTCTATGTAAAATATTGGTACTCAGCTGAAACCATTTAGACTGGAAGCCGACCCCAACATAGGAAAACCCTAGGCAGATTGATTGAGGGGTGTTTTAACAGAACCTTCTTAATAATAGTCCTGAGTTTGTATTTGTCCCGGATTTCCAGCAATATCCTTATCCCTCGACAAGATTCTTTATGGTCCTTAAAACGTTACTCGAATACCAATCGAACTATTTTTTTTTTTAAATACGGTCGTCTGTATGGTCTCTAGGAAATAACATAGAAATGAACACAAATACTAACTCGAGGTAAAGACATGCGGGTTCTGTACCTACCGCTACATACGAATAACAAAATGACGTCACACAAATCCTACATCGCGCTATCTAAGTTCTCTGAGCACAACAGCCCGACCACAACCATCGTGCAGCTAAGTAGGTACCCACCGGACACACCACCTGTCTGTCTGGTGGGATGTTCCTCCATTTCTAAAGAAAGATGCAAAACTTTCCACTCTGTGCCGCAAAAATCTATAGACATAACCCTCTCTTTGGAATACGCAATCGGTTAAAAAATCCTCATAAAAAAATCAAGCTTCTTAGATAATGCCACATTTTAACCCACTCAGGTCGCATAGCCTCGGATAACAGTTGATTTAGGCCAAAAATGATTTTAAAAAGGTATTTAAGCTATGTGTGTGAATGTGTGGCGGCACAGCGCAGGAAACGGAAGACATAAAGTGCGCTGAGTGCGCGATAGCACTGGTAATGCGATGATGACGACTAGATGCGAATACCGACTTTAATATATTCTGAACGCCACCGATAACAGTTTTGGAAACGGGTTTTCACCTACTTTTCCATAAAATCACGCCTGTATTATACCCACATTTTACCAGCTATGTTCAAGTCCCGTAGTTTAGTAGTCCTGAATCCTTAGAATAAGCGGGCGTTTATGAAAATTGGTCATCAATAATCTATGTTTCACATCACTGGGAACACTGAAGCTAAAAGAAAATGGAAACCACATCTATAGAAGCCACTCAAGTCGTCGTACTAATCCAGCAAGGGTTTTCGCAGCGTATTATCGCTCGACAGCTTTATCTGAGCCAGTCTTGTGTCTCGAAGGTATACAAGATGTTTAGGGAGACTGGAAATGTATTCCAGAGATCAGGATCTGCAGCCTAACGCCTAAACCTCAAAGTCGACAGCGATGCACTTCGGTGAAAGATGACCGATTTATTGTCACACTTCTCTCCGAAATCGACACCTGACCGGCGTAGAGGTCCAGCAGCAGCTCAGAGAAGTTCTAGGGAGGGCTATCAGCGAGTCAACAGTGAGGCGAAAACTCAAAGAATCGAACTTGACCCCAAAAAGGCCAGCCACGGGACCCGAATTGTCTCCAGCCCACCAAAAAGTCCGGCTTCAGCTTGCTCGCGATCACTTATATTGGGATATGGAGCAATGAAGTCGAATCCTGTTCTCGGACGAAACCCGGATGCATTATAGCGACCGTCAACGGTGAGTCTATAGGAAACCGGGGGAGCGATTCGCACAATGCTGTTTTTAGGAAACAGTGGCATATAGAGATGAGTTCTTTATAATGTGGGCAGGGATTTCAGTTCAAGCAAAAACGGAGTTTATATTCATACCTGGTGGAGGTCTGATAGAGGGGCTAAACGCAGAAAGATATATCAACGACATTCTGCGAGGCCATGTGCTCCTCTACTAGGTGTATTGGCGGAGACTTCCTGCTAATGCACGATATAGCCCGCTGCCACACCGCTGCAGTGACTAGACAGTACCTGGAAGAAGACGGGATTACCACACTAGACCGGCCAGCCCTCAGTGCTGACTTGAATCCGATTGAACATAATGTGGGATGAGCTGAAAAGGTGAAGGCGGTGTTCTAGCTACCACAGAACATTTTTAAACTAGCGAGCGAGCTAATATGCTCTCTATATAAAAATGTATTCTGTTCTAGCTACTTCCTAGCGCAACGACTGACAAAGATCTTCTAGCTTTCTACAATATCTAAGATCATACATAGGATCCTATCTCTATAGAAATATATGATCTCTAGAATCGTATTCGTGAATTACACTATCATAGTTCTGTGATCCTATTTTTGTAATATTTGGTTGTAAGGGACGAAAAGTCTGTTGTGTGTACAACAGTGTTCCCAACAATTATTTTAGAATTCCACATGCACAAAACATATTGTAAACTGACGCCAAAATTTCGTTGTATATACTTTATTCCGTCAATAAAACCGCCACATTAATTAATTGCCTTAGAATTTAGAATATGGCAGTAGAAAACTGAAAAAGTAAAATCACATAATTTTATGGACGGATTTTGTATCAGCAAATTATGAAATAAATTTGATAATTCAATATGTCAAGACCAGAGGCCTTATACCACGGCGTGTTAAAATTATCATAGGGCGACAGTGAAAAAGGGACAGGGCAGGGGGTTTAAATAGTCTTGTATAACTCCCTTCTCCTATTTCTATGATCTTTTCTAACAACAAATGTCAAAAATCTTTTAACAAAAACGATAATGATTCTTATTTCATATATGTCTACACTATGAGTCATAATAGATCTGTGATCCTAGATTATTTTATGATAGTGTAATAACGACCATTTTTTTAGCTTTGGTACTACCTACTGCGCCACCACGGGGAGATAGCGCAGTTATGTGGAACTCCAACACACTAAAACTCCACGGTGTCCTCCTGTGCCGCTTATGGCGGGAACACGGGCCCGCGTTAGCATTCACCGCGAAGCCGCCGCGGCTGTCCGTTACCGGCCCCTCCTCTGGGAGCGGCGCACCAGAACAAATTGCACATCGTGACCACCCTAGGGACAAAAACCAGCACATGGGTGCCAGACGACCCCGTGTATGACACCCTTGGTCTCCTTGTGACAAGTCTGAGCAGTGGCCCTGCCGCCTACCACTTCTCGGCCGCAGAGGACAAGGACCTCCACTGCGGCCCCACGGCGTCCGCCATCAGACGGTGGCGACCCCGTAAAGGTTGCGGAAGTGGAAACAAGAACGCTCGAACGGGTATCGGTGTGCAATGGATAGTCACTCATCCAAGGATACCTGACAGATCAACTTGTGCGGTTGTTAATATTTAATCACGAGCTTCTGCGCCATCGTTGAAAATGATTTACCAAAAAAGGGTTAAACACACAAAATTCCAGTGTCCATACTACAGAGACGTGAAGCCGCCATTTTGCACGGAAACGGAAGTTATAAACCATCCGGCCGCGTTCGATAAGCTCTAATGTCGTGCCACTTTACAACTATGCAAATTTTAATGCTGGCAACACGCGTTATCATGCTGAATTTTACGGCAATGAAAACCTCACGCGTTTTTATCCTGACTGGTTGTATCCTGGTTTATGCAGTTGTTCCGATCCTTATGGCTGGTTCTTGAAGAATTTGATCTACAAAACTCTCATTGCCTCGTCGTGGGACTACTGCCTTTAAGGGATGCTTTAAGTATGCCGCCACTCACTGCTGGAATGATTTGCCACCTCCCATAAGATCGCTGAAAACAAAACAAAGTTTTAAATTTCATTTAAAAAAAATACTATTAGATGAACAGAAGGTTGAACAACTTATATTTTATAAATAGATCTTTTTAGGTTTTAAAATTACTTACTTAAGATTCATAATCCATTGGCATCGTATCCAGGCGGTTTGATGTGGCGACATGAGGTCCTTCACAGGCAGCGATGTGGGGGCAGTCTTTCTTTTATTGGGCATCACACTTTATCTTCTTCCTTTGTTGTTGTTTTGAAGCATCGGGGTCACGCAGACTACTCATACACATATGACCGCACACCGCACACCGCACAGGACTCGGGCGCCGCCCATTATAATTTTGGGCGGTTTATTTTTGTCTTCTGTATACGTATTTATTTTATGTTCTTTGTATCTATTTAAACTTACACAACAGATTTGGTTTCCGTACGTCACGTCCTAGGCGACCACTGAAAATCAGCGCCGTGCTGTGGGTCCTCCACGGCACAGCATTATGCTTTCTTGCCACAATCACGACATGCATCTGCCTAATATCTTTTTCACCCTATTTATTTTCTATTATAAAAAAATGTAGGTAGTATATGTTATTGTTGTTTGATTTATTTCTCGTCTTTACTAACTTAATTTAAGTACTACTAATACTATTGTTAAGGGTTTAGCATAAGCATGTTATTATAATGTATGTCGTTTTGTGACAAATAAACACTTTTTCTTTCTTTCTTTCTTTCTAAAATCTCATTAGAACAGGGCACGCTACACTTTACTGTATTATTATAATACTTATTTTATTTTTAACTAGTTGTTGCACGTGACTTCGTTCGCGCCCAACTCCTTATGCAACTCAAATGCCACTAAAACTTAATGACCACTAAAACGGTTTTGTTCATTATTTCATTAGTTATTTTTTGCACTGAAGTTGTTTTTTTTACCCGACTGCCGAAGGAGGGTAATGTGTTTATCAGTCCATGTATGTATGTAAGTATGTATGTATGTGTGTATGTTTGTTCCTATGTGGCGTTCTAGAGACCAAACGCGTTGGCCCATTTTGATGATTCTTACGTCAATCGATTCGTCTTAACCCTGCGAGTGTCACTGGCTACATAAAAATTGGAAAAGAAAATAATAGCAGATTTTGGGTGCCATTTTGTGGGGGAAAAAATATTTTTTTCTTCCAAACCCATCATGTGGGGTATCAAAATAAAGGGTAAGGGAAAAAAATATATAACACTTATATGTATAAAAATACATAATTAAAAAAAAACCTCAAAAATTGTTAATAAAAAAAGTTAATTAAAAAAATCAAAAAACCCGACTGCTTAAAAAGCGAACTAAAAAGACGTAAACAAGAAGAAAATCATGCTGTTCATTCGGAGGATACATCTGGTTTTGGTCAGCCAGCTCGCGAATATGTATCCTCCGACTGCACAGCGTGATTTTCTTCTTGTTTACGTCTTTTTAGTTCCCTTTTTAAGCAGTCGGGTTTTTCATTATATATATATATATATATTTAAATACTTAAAAGCAGCCTCAGTTACTTCATATAATGTCATTTATCTTTCAGTGTAAGTTCCGTCTAAACCGGTCCAGCCGTTCTAGAGAATTTTAAGCCAAAAAAATTACTCAATCAGTATCAAAAATTATTAATTTTAAAATGTTTTTTTAAAACAAGCTTTTTTCATATTCTGCTCAGCAAACCCTTTCATTTGATACCCATGGCAGTGCACAAAAAAATAACTAGACTGCCATATTTGGCCGTCCATCATATTGGATTTAGAATGACGTCACTTAGCTAACCATGCATTGTCGTCCAAATTAAAAATGTATGGATAATTTAATCTTTAACGGTGGAGGATGCTGCTTTAAAATTCAGTTGCAAAATTTGACCCGAACACACTTACATAAATACATAGGTATATACTAACATACAAAAAAATAATAATTTGGCTTTCTTAAAAGAAAATTGAGTAAGTATCCTGACGTGCCATCAGCTAAAAATCGCAAAGTGGAACCTACCACCTGAAAGCTCCAGATTTTACCTAAAAGTACCTACTAGTTCTATTTTGTAAGGTACTTTTACAAAATAAAAGGTGATAAGATTTGCCCCTTCTACAAGTAAGTATCATGAAATGAAATTAGAATTATTTAGGTAGTTACGAACAATTTTTTTGTGATATGATTTTGAAATGCAGCTTTTAGGTTAAAACTGGCGCTTTCTGGTGGTAGGTTCCACTGTGCAATTTTTAACTTGATTAACAATGAAATTGTTGTATGTATTTTAGATTTACCTAATATGTAGGTAATGTGTATTGGGAAAGCAAATAAATGTGCTTTTGTTGTGCCAAAATGTGAAGCGTTTTTATTCTTCGATAAGTGCCATCTGTACATTCGAAGCTGAACTATTTGATCCAGGATCTTCCCGTAGACTATATAAAACAGAGAGTTGTAATTTGTACTACAAACAAACATCTGTAGTATTTCTGTTTCCCAATAGATGGCGGCATGAAGATTGAGAAATGAAATTTAGACAAGACGATTTTAATTTAAACCATCGTTTCGGTTTTTTTTGTGCTGTAATATTTATGCAGGCGATCCTGCCTACCTACCCTACCGTACCTTACTACCTATTCTACCGTACCTTACCTACATAAGGTAAACTCATTTTGAAATAGCCGGATTCGACAACTCAAGGCATTGTATAATATTAGCATTGCAATAATTTTGGTTCCGTTTAGAAAATTCTCAATTTTTCATGTCATCAATGGCATGATTTCATAGTTATCCTACAAAAAAATGTAGGTATTTTGTTAAAAATAAGGTTAAGGCGTAAGTTTACGTATGTATGTAATATTTTAATTTGGAGTGAAGAAAGAAAAACACTAAAATTTTACACAGGTAGGTAACTACCTATCTAATGATAATGTTTAATTAGTTTCAAAATACTCTTAATTACTTACACCATTATAATATTTAAGGAAGTCGGAGCCTTTAATTAACTATTAGATAACGTACTATAGTTGGAGGTAGTTGGAACATGGTGTAAGTCCTACAACCTCCACAGAAAATGGAGGATCTTCCGACTAGACGGGTGATGTGATCTGTCTACTGCTGGTTCGGGCAACTACCCGACGGTTGTCGATTGTCGGTTGTCGGCGGGATCCAAGACAGTTCAATTCATTATTCGTCGAGCTTCATTTCCTCGGCGCTTTTCTGGTGGTCGCCAATGATGATTCTGGCTTTCAGGAGATGCAGTGGTTTGAAAATAGTGCGGTGGGATTGCCCAACGGTTGTTGTCAGACTGTTTTACGCTATAGTATATAATAAGTAGTCTATGGTTGTACGTACTGTACTTGTTCAAATCGCGCGAAAACTCTGCATGCAGGGTTTTGTGTGATGTCAATGACCTGAAGTTTACCACGTAGTTTGTATGTGGCGGCATAGATGCCGCTACAAGTAGGTTGTTCAGCTTCTAATTTTCATAATTCAACTAAAGTAGTCACAGCGGATCTTTGTGTCTCTGAAGTTGGCTGCAAGACCCTGTGCAGTTGCTATTTTCGTGTCAATCTTGAAGTAGAAGATAACTTTGTATAACTGAATCTTTCACTCGCTTGCGTTTGTCGCATCGTCGTATTTCGCTTACTCTATGCAGTATACTTGATGACAAACTGTTTCTTGCGCAAAGGTTCGCAGGAAAACTTCAGAGACACAAAGATCCGCTATGACTACTGTACTAGTGCCGATTCTAATTTTCCCATCACATTTTTCAGACTTTGGACTGGCAATTTTTGAACTTAAATATCTTTAATTTTATTGAACATAATCAATGACTAATTTCAAATAAAGTGCATTCAATACATTGGTATGCTTAAATAAATTGAATCAGCCTATTTACAATGATTAATAAATAACACAAGATTTTTTAAAGGTGCTGGAAATGTCTATCACCTTGTTCAATTCACAAGCTTGCACGACGTATTACATTGATACGGGTTTATAATTTTAAAAATTACTCTCAACTATATCCATAAACTAAGGGTTTTAAGTAAGGAGAGGCGATAGAGGTGGATGGCCTTGCAATCGGCCCACCAGTTATTCGGATAGGTAACATCCAAGTACACAAGGACTTCTCGGTGGGCGTCAATCTTGCTGAAAATAATGGTCCCGTATTTCGTCCGGACGAACATCTTCCAGCATCTCTTCCACAAAAATGTTTCTCCGTCAAGGCGTCCAAGAAGACGGGACCGATTACCGCGAGCTCCGTGATTCCAGCCCACATGTTTACTGAGAACAGGTGTCGAAAATAGTAAAGAACCACGGCTCTCTCAGTCTCTCGTTTTCTTACCAGTGAGCGTTGTGGATATTAAATAGCCCACCCTTGTACAGATGGACTCGTCTGTCCTTAAAATGTCACGAGCAAGGTTTTCCACCAACTACTCATAGAATCTAAGCCGTGGTTCGTAACCTGTGGAAATTATTTCAAGTACTCGAAAAAGTGGTACGGTTTCTGGCCCTCTTCACGTAGCTCTCTCCAGGCGGTAACGTGACTTACTCGTTCCGAATTCTAGACCTGCGTCACGTGTGCTCTGCTGCTACAGCAGGATCGGCCGTGGATGCTCCCGGTTCCATGGAAGGCGCAACAATCTCCCCTGTAACCGCGAACTGCTTCGAGTCCGGATCCCAACCCCGAGGAACGTCGACAAAACCTGCCGTTCTGATCCTCGAACTTAACGTAAACCGACCCCAGACCAATTGAGAGTCGGCGTCCAGCGTTCATTACGGTCAGAATTTGATCCTCAGGGATACTTAGCACTACGAAACAGCACGCTTCCTGCTTGTCAGAGTGTAGATCCAACTCTTCACGTCGTCCCAGGGATTCTGGTAACAAAGGGTTCGCCTAGTAAATGTCGAGTCCATCGTGATTCCACAGCACAGCCACTTCTGGATCTCCGACTGGCTCTTGACGACTAGGGAAGTGCTTGCCAGGCCAGAGATTGTCTTTTTCAGCCATGTCAAGGAGTGGTTGTTGGCACACCAAAGCTTGAGGACTACATCGGCGAACTGTGGCTGTGCGTTGAAAGTCGGCCCTGATTTGTCCTGCACGGGGGAGCCGGTCTCGCTGATGATCTGCCTCTGGACCGCTGCGACAACCTGGTCTGATACTTGCTGGCTCAGAACTCCCGTGCGGACGCAGGTTACTGCAACGTTTAATGAAGTGCAGGCAGCCTGTGCGTATTTTTTTTAGCAAGCCGCGGCCGCTTGTACTCTCTATGCGTTAACAATATCTCATTGATAGCTCGCTTGGCCATAGTCTGGTTCTTCCCTTTGGTTTGCTGCGACATGGTTACTACTGGTGCCTGTCTACCTGTAAGAAATTTAAATAATTTATTTGAAAAAAAACAACAGCTTTTTTTAAAGAAAAATAAAAATTAATCAAATGAGCAAATCTACATCTTATGTGTAGACGCCTCGGAACATAAATCTAAACTGCGAGCCGGTAAACATTTTCCATCAGTGTAGGAGTACTCAAAAAATCTAACAATAGGGATGTTTCCTGGGTAGAAAAATGATAATTCTATTTAGTCCATCAGTGAGATTATCAAATAATATTGGACACGTAGGTATTATTTGCTTTACCAAATCAATAAAAAAAACAAATATAAAGCGCATCAAAGTTCAGGAGTGGGGGCTTGTGACGTCACTATGGCAGTGTAAAGTGTACTAGCGGCGGCGGCGTGACGTTTCACGATATATCAAAGTATTATATCGTCGTCACTTCATGTTTACGTGTGAAAAGAAAAAATAAAGTGTTCAATATTTTTTATTAATCTACCTGACGGACAAAAAAAAATTTTCAGGAAACTACCCTATTCCTAACAGAATGTAACAATTTTCAATATTTATTTTGCATTTTAGCAGTGTGCGAGGACCACGGAAGAAAATATACAGTGAAAATGCAAAGTCGGCGTGGCACGCGTGTCACTAAATGCTTCATTTGTCAAACTTATCAGAATAATAACTTAAGAGAGCCACTAATGACACATGACATACCGGACTTACCATTTTCTAAAATAGGAATAGATATTATGGATTTTAGGAAGAAGAGTTACTTAGTTATTTATGATTACACAACGAAATGGTTAGATGTAAAATTAATTTCAAGTAAATCAGCGAGTAGTGTAATTATTAATAGTTTAGTAGAAATTTTCACACAGTATGATGTACCATCAGAGATTGTGTCTGATCATGTACCGTTCGATTCTAGAGAATGAAAAGAGTTTGCATCACAATGGGGTTTTAAATTTACTTTTCAAGTCCTAGATACACACAGTCCAATAAGATGGCTGAATAAGGAGTCCAAAATGCAAATAACATGCTAACAAAATGCAGTGAGGAAACACAGATATAAGATTAGCATTGCTTCAGTATAGAGCATCACCAGTCTCTGGAACAAATTAATCACCTGCACAGCTCATGATGAATAGAAATTTAAAGACCAAATTACCAGTAACTTACCAATACTTGAAACATAAATTAAATACAAATGTAGAGAGATACAATTTAAAAAAGTAAAATTATAAATAAGAAAAAAATATAATGAAAATGTAAGAAACAAAGATAACTTTAGAATAGGTCAAGAGGTGTGGTTCAAAAAAGAACCTAAAAGTAATAAATGGCTAAAAGGCAAAATTGACAAATATAAACATTTTAGATCATATGATGTCTTGGATAATAAAGAAGAATGTGTGTACACCAGGACCTCATATTATGTACGACCTCAATAATCTGCTGATCAACAAGGGCTGGGTGTGATGATTCAGTGGATATAAAATTCAACTGAACAAACATTTAATAGTAAAACAGTGTGATAATGGAGTCTTTTATTGAATTTAAAATTATAATTATTAGCACGTTCTAACACTTGTGTTAATATTTTATAATGTTCCTCTTCACTGTTAGCACATATTAATAAATCATCGCAGTATATTACAACCCCTGGGATATCCCCAAAGGTTTTCTCACTATATGCCTGCGCCATACCTACGCCTGATGCTTTTGTAATAGCACCAAGTTGCACATTCAAGTGGAGCTATATCTAGACTTGTAATTTTACTTACACCCGCACGTTTTTGATATTTTACCATTATAAATTTGTACACGGCTGTGTCGAGAGCTATTTCTAAAAATCCGAAGATTAAAACTGTTTTATGAAGAAACTGAGGTTTTCATTAATAAACTTCCAAATGTCAACTACTAGACATTAATTTGGCGACCGTGACATTAGCAAAATTCGGATCGAGTTCCTACGAAGACAGAATTCTCATCAAATGGAAATCTACCAAAGATTCATCGTGGAGGACCACAGACGCAAGAACACTATAATAGAAGACTACTAAGCCAGCCAGGTCGGTCAGCACAACGCAACGCGCCGCGCCCAGATTTAGCTTCTGCAACGTCGAGGTTCACCGTCAGCCTGCCACGCCCGCGCCAGTTCGAGGATTCTGTCGACATCTACGAGCAGCTCGTGCACCTATTTAAGCCACAGCCACCAGCGAGGACCAGTGTAGCCAGAAGCAGCAGTCTCGCCTATCAGTTAAGTGGCCTTTCCTATGGTTTACCCTAATACCTCAACCTATTTTCCTATCAATAGGGACGCTGCTTAGTACATTCCACTTGTGTATTTCATTAGGTAAACGAAGTATCTAGCTATTTTAAAGCTTATTTCAAGTAAATAACCAGTTAATATCCTAAAATAGTAATATGTAAATATTCATTGTTCAGTGTCAACTACCTACCTAATCATTTGTTAAATTGTAAAATCTTTGAAATTATAATTAGTAGGTTATTATATTCCCGATACTTTCGTCCTACTAGGTAATCTGTAGCCCTAAAACTTTCCCTCCCAATGGTACATGTCACCATTCTAGTTCACATTACTTCAAACTCTTCCGAGCCGCCGCCGCTGCGCTGCCACATGCCGCCGCCTGTAGCCGCGCTTGCTGCCGCGTAGCTGCGTTCGGGCCCCAGGTGCCGCCGAATGAGTATCAGATAAGATTTGAAACTAACGAAATAACTTTATTCTTTCATTTGGCATTAGTGTTTTACTGTTTAGATTACTCAATCAACTACAACTGTCTTTTTAAAGTTCCCGGTGCTAGTTTATCGTTTGTTGTTGCTAATTTTAATTATTAATAAACAAGATAGCGCTTGTAAACAAGATGTCTATAAGCGAAGATAAGGACAGTAATGCCAAATGATTGAGGGAACTATTTGCTAAACGTAGCTCGGTCAAAGGTCGTTTAAGGAAATTTAAAAAATATTTAGATGTAGTATGCTCTTCAAAGTTAACAAAAACCCAAGCAAAAGAGTTAGAAATTAATATTGGTAAAATACGAGCTATGTCTGGCAAATTCGATGAACTACAGGTTCAGATTGAGGTCATTAACTGCGACAATATGGACTCTGAGATTGACTAACGTGATGAAATTGAGCAGATCTTTACTTCACATCTTGCAATTGCTGAAGAGCAACTTGATAAGTATAGGAATACTTCTCACGAATCTGACTTGCACAATTCATCACAATGTTATCACGATCAGTCATCTCAATGTCATCATGTTGATTTTAAATTACCACAAATACAAATTGCAAGGTTCGATGGCGCTTATTTCCGCTGGCTTGAGTTTCGAGACACCTATTTGTCGCTCATTCATAATAATGAGCGTATTAAGCCTATTCATAAGTTTCATTATTTAGTATCGTATATCGAGAATGAAGCCGCGCGCATTATCTCTAATTTAGAGATTTGTGAAACTAATTATGAGACTGCATGGCAGCTCTTGTGCGATCGTTACAATAACAAGCGCCAACTCATAAATCAACACATCAATTCATTGTTATATTTTGAATCAACACAACAACTACACAAACGTGAATCAGACAAATCACTGAGGTTTCTAGTTGACCACGTAACTAAAAACCTGCGAGCATTGTTAAGCTTAGCTAAACAAGATGAACTGCTTGACATGATAATTATAAAAATTCTTATACCAAAATTAGATAGTCGTACTGCCATGAAGTGGGAAGAACATCGTAATAGTTTGTCCGATCTCCCCGCTCTAAAGGATTTCAATAAGTTCCTAACTGATCGCGCTGATGTGTTACAAACTATGTATCAAAACAACTCTGACATACCTAAGGCAACACAATCACGCCAAAATAATAATAATAATAATTCTCGTAGTACTAAATCCTTTTCATCTATAGTTCAGAAAACCGGCTCTATCGTATATCCAGTGATCACCTTTACAGACAACGCACTGCTTAGCGACAGAGCCGGTTTTCTGTAAAGGTGACCACTGGATATACGACAGAGCCGGACATAAATACGCCTGATGCTCTTGTAATAGCACCAAGTTGCACATTCAAGTGGAGCTATATCTAGACTTGTAATTTTACTTACACCCGCGCGTTTTTGATATTTTACCATTATAAATTTGTACACGGCTGTGTCGAGAGCTATTTCTAAAAATCCGAAGATTAAAACTGTTTTATGAAGAAACTGAGGTTTTCATTAATAAACTTCCAAATGTCCACTACTAGACATTATATTTTTGAAAAATTTCTGGAGCTATGGATAGACCAAATGGTAACCGTAAGAATCTATACATAACATGATAAACAGAATGGTTTCACCAAAGGACGTTGAACAACTGATGCTGGTGTCACCCTTTAAGGCTCAAGATGCCATAGGTATCTTCTGCGACCTGCCGAAGACGTTTGATTGCGTTAATCATGAAATATTACTTCTGAAACTTAAGCATTACGGGCTAGGCCAATCAGCGTTAAGTTTAGTAAAATCTTATTTAAATGATGATAAGCAATTAGTTCAAATAAACGGTGTCTATTCGTCGGGATTAAACGTGAAAATGGGGGTATCCCAGGGCTCAATTTTAGGCCCTTTCTTATTTTAAAAACGATTTACCCCGTTTATTGGAAAACAACCAAACATGGTGTTATTTACTGATGACACATCTTTATTTTTTTAAATAAATAGACGTACTTGTCGACGACGTGAATAACGCCTTACGGCAGGTTCAAGATTGGTTCACATTTCAAGGTTCTAAACAAACGACATTCTATCAGCACTTTTTCCAAATTATAAGATCCATGCATTTGATATTTTGACAAATATTTTAATGCAGTATGGAAACGTCACGTGGTCAATCCCTTTGATTTTGACTTTTCAACAGTCGTTATCACTGAAAGTGTCAGGCTGCCTAGAGTCTCCGTACACGGAGTCTCTATTAACCCATTGAGTGCCTAAAGCGTGGATCCACGTGAAACACAATGGCTTTTACATTTTATTGTTTCGGTAATTCCGGTTTAAAGATATTTATTTTCTCAAAGAACAAATTACAGTTCACTTAAAGAGAAACTTAACTAAATTAACATTAGGTAGTAGTTAATATTATGTCATTCATATATCGAAGGAAACATGACGTCACAGTAAAATTATTAAAACAAGGGTAGATTAACAATAACAAACAAATCAGTTTTAACAAAACTCATATATACCTTCATCTGTTGTCAGTAGGAAAACAATAGTAAAACAAAATAATTACTCTTACTCTAATATTATAAAAAGGAAAGATTTGATTGTTTGTTTGTAATGAATAAACTCAAAAAGCACTCATCCGATTTTGGAAATTCTTTCACCAGTAGAAAGCTACATTTTATATCACGGAAACGGGTCCTGTGGGAAGGACCAGGGGAGCAAAGCCGCGGGGAAAAGTTAGTCGTCTAATATAAAGTTCCGTAGACCTTTTTTAAAGGTTAATATACTAGTACACTCTCTGACAATTTTAGGTAATCTATTGTATAACCGAACACCCTCACATTGGATAGTTTTCATGCCGTATAAGGTTCTCACTGTTGTAGGTTCTAAGTCGTCTTGGTTTCGAGTATTGTATCTATGAATCTTCTGTTTGAATGATATATTTGTGTGTATGTTGGTAGTTAGAATTTTTCGGATAGTCATACATGTGTGATACGTATATATAATAATATAATATATGAATAATTTTGTTTTTTTGTATAGTAGTTCCGTAGGCGTATAATAATCGTAATTGAAGAGTACTTTAATGATTTTATTTTGTGTTCGTTGCAGGTGTTGATTTGTCTTCGCAGCTTGTCCCCATACTTGGATCAGATATTCCAGATGTGGTTTGATTAGGGTGTTATAAATAGTGTGTCTTAGCTTGTAGGGTACGCATTTTGCAATGTTACGTATTACTCCGGTTAGTGGTAGTATTCGAGATCTCACGTAGTCAACATGCGCTCTGAATGTCAATTTACTGTCCAGAATTAGGCCCAAGTATTTCTCATGCGTTGATTTTCGTAGTGGTTGGTTATTTATTGTGAGATTTGGAACTATTGGTATTTTTTTATTCTTTGCTGCAAAAATTATATACCCTGTTTTGCCAATATTCATAGTCAGAAGATTCTGATCGAGCCACATGTTCAAAACGTTAAGATCCTTCTGTGCTTCAGGTACAATATCATTGATGGAGTCGCCAAAATAAAAAAGACAAGTATCGTCTGCGTACAATGATATGTGTCCAGTCAGTCCAGCGGTACTTATATCGTTAATGTATATGAGAAAAAGCAAAGGACCCAGGACTGATCCCTGGGGAACTCCGCACAGTATATTGGCCGTTGTGCTTTCAAATTTATCAAGTTTGACGATCTGTTTCCGGTTAGTCAGATAAGACTCAAACATTTTGTAGGCTGTAGAAGTAATACCTATGGTTTTCAGCTTCTTAAGGAGAATAACATGGCTAACAGTATCAAACGCTTTTTTTAGGTCGATAAAAACACCAAGCACTAGTTTTTTCTTATCTATGTTATCTTTTATTTTAGTTATTAAATCAACAGTAGCCGAAAGTGTGTTTGAGTGTGGGCGAAATCCATACTGATGCATATAAAGAAAATTCGTATTTGTTAGGTGTTTAAATAAGCGGGTGAACAAAACCTTTTCGAAAATTTTAGATAAAACAGGTAACACTGAAATGGGTCGGTAGTTCCCGGGGTCAGTCCTAGTTCCAGACTTATAAATAGGGGTCACTTTTGCTATTTTAAGACTGTCCGGAAACACACCACTGCGAAGACAAATGTTTATGCAATTAGTAAGGTTAGTTATAATGAGGTTCTTAACACATTTAATCGATTTTGTTGTTATTCCATCGATTCCACAGCTGGTATCATTATCCAAATTATCTACAATTTTGGATATCTCATCCTCAGTGCAGGTTTCTAGATTTTTAAGTTGAAGGTCTGTATCTGGAGTTGTCAATGTACTTTGTGGGTTTAGATTTGTCTGTGTTATATTCTGAGCCAATAAAACACCAATAGAAGCAAAATAGTCATTAAATGAATTACAGATTTCTGTACCATTCGTTATTACTTTATCATTAAACATTAGTTTAGGTAGATCACAGATTTCGTTTGTTTTATTTTTAGCTAAGGTGTTTATTAATTTCCACATTTTTTTAGGGTTCTTAGTACATTATTTATATATAATGTATTGTTCAAGAAGGGCATAGTTGGTTCCTATATCTATCGCATTATCCTTTTGTATGTTGTCATACAGAGCTTTGTAATCAATCGCGTTATATTTAACTTTTTGTTTTAGGGTCTGTTTGTACTGTTTGATTTCTAGGTAGTCCAATTGTCTTTAGTATCAGTTTTGAATGTAGTTAAGAAGTTTAAAATTAGTAATTTTAGTAAAATACGGAGCGCACGTCTGCTCACCTCGATAGCTGATCGACCAAGTGGCATTACGGCACACAACCGGCTAATTGTTTCCCATTGTATCTGCAGGAATTGGGGTGTTCATAAAACTATATTAATGAAACACAGGAGTAACAAATTCTCATTTATTTATAACATTAACACAACATAACAATACAATTATTAACATTTAAAATAACAAGCGACTAAAGCTAACTTCTGTAACTCCGTTACAGTATAGATTAAAATAAAACGTGGTTCCTTCCAATGTAAATTGTAGAACGTCTTTACTAGTTCTAGTTCAACTTCAAATTCAACTACAACTAAACTTGGTATTTCAAATCAGTCGGTCCTTGTCATTTCCATGTCGTTAAATTGAGAAGGCAATAAATTAACTTAATATTTCAAACTTCTAAATCCCAATTTAATTTTGGGTACCCACTTTCTAGCTATAAAAAGACTAGGTACTTTATAAAGAAGTACAATTGATTATTTATATGTTTTGTTAAAGTTCTGGCAGTACATATCTGATTACGAATTCGTTTCGCTGCGCTGGTAGAAAACTACCACTGAGTTTCTTAAGCTACTTTTTCTCATAACAAAATACGTTTCCAGGATAGGCGACAAGAGTGAAGATGCGGGTATAATATTCACAGCGGATCTTTGTGTTTCTGAAATTGACTGCAAGACCTTGCGCAGTAGCTATTTTTGTGTCAATTTTGAAGGTGAAGATGGCATTGTATAACTGCCTTTCACTAGCTTACGTTTGTCGCATCGTCCTATCTCGCTTACTCTATGCAGTATATTAGATGACAAACTGTTTCTTGCAGAGCCAACTTCAAAGACACAAAGATCCGCTGTGACTACTATAAGAGCTATTTGTGTATACGAGTATATTCAGTGTACGTATGAAAGTAACGAAACAAAATGACTATGTAACGATCATAGCATTGTTTCTACTAGGGATGCCACGAATAGTGATTTTGCCGAATACAGAATATTCGGCTAGGCTCTCGGACGTAGCGCCGAATAATTAGCGACACTTAGTACATTAAGCGGGTAGGCAGGAAAAGAGTAATCGTTTACTTTCAACAAATACTGTTTTTTTTTTAAATTAATCCTAACTTAACACTGTTTTTTTTGTTAAGATATTTTTTTTTATGATTAATATTATGCGTTTTTTCATGATTTGGTATTCGGTATTCGACAGAAAGGTTCGAAATATTCGGCCGAATACCGAATAGTAAAAAAAACAGCCGAATAGGTCGAATACCGAATAGTAGACGAATATTCATGGCACTTATAGTTTCTACCTATCCGCATGGAAAAAAGGCGTCAGCGTTGCGTGGTTTAGTAAAATTAAGCGGAGAACCAGGTTATACCAAACAAGGGTGAACCACTTATACTATTTAGATATTCCTTATGAGCCCGCTGTAGACCTAAATATCTCCTGATAGTAAGCGATGGATGATGCCTCCGATAGAGGGAGTGAGCCCAGAAGATGCCTGTTCAATCTAGCTCGAAGTTCTGCTAGTAAGCGATGGATGATGCCTCCGATAGAGGGAGTGAGCCCAGAAGATGCCTGTTCAATCTAGCTCGAAGTTCTGCTAGTAAGCGATGGATGATGTCTCCGATAGAGGGAGTGAGCCCAGAAGATGCCTTTTCAATCTAGCTCAATCTGTTCGAAGGCCGACGAGTCATAGTTGTTAGGGAACACAGATGGTGATATTAAAAACCTAGTTATTAATGTCATAATTATCATGTCAGTCGAAAGAAGTCCACTGCTGGACATAGGCCTCCTCAAAGCGTCACCACATTAACCGGTCCCGCGCGTCTCTCATCGATCCCCGCAAACAATCGACCAATCACATAGACGGAAATCCACAACGCGTCTTTCATCTCATGGGATCAAATCCTTCGCCTTGCCGAAATCACTTACGCAATTAGGCTGCTGGTCATCGGTCTACTGTGACCACCATCATCGGTCATCGGTTCAATGTCACCACCTCGATCTAATTAGTCAGTCAAAATCAGTCTCATCCAGGCCAGAATAACAATAGTGCTAATAATCCAGGGCACAGAACAACGCAACGCCTCTCTTAATCCAATGCATTTGTGGCATATGCGTGGGTAGTTCGATAGTCATCAGTCCATCACCTAGTCGGTAGAGTGGCACGTGGCGGGGGCGACCATAAGCTCTTAGAGTAACGTTATTTAGAGTGTGTGTGTGTAAGGAACAGCTGTATATGACTTGTATACATCTGTCACTTACGCATACTCAAAATAACCTTACTCTAAGAGCTTATGGTCACCCCCCGGGGTTCTTCTGGGCTCCCTCGCCCCATCCTACACCTTACCCGTCGCTTAGTATCAGGTGAGATCGAAGTCAAGAGCTAACTTTTCCAATCCTACTGATAATATAAAGGCGAAAGTTTGTGAGTGTGCTTGTTTGTATGTTTGTTACACTTTCATGCAAAAACTACTTAAAGGATCTGGATGAAATTTGGCACAGAGAGATAAATAGTATCCTATGTGCGGAATATGTTGCCTTGGGATAATTTTCGACATCCACGCGGGCAAAGCCGCTATCAGAAGCTACTCATATAAAACTACCTTTTTAATCACTCGCTATCGTAGCCTCTCACAGAAACAGATAGTAACCACAGACAAGTATCCAAGTATCGAGTATTCCAGGATATAAAGTAACCAATGACACTCAGTAATAGTGTAGAATATATATAACTGAAAGAATTCTCATAACCGAAGCAGTAGTTCCAGAGATTTTCAATTAAAACCAAACATACAATTGTACTTCTTTATAATATTAGTTAAGGAATAGCCGTGGTTAAAAGCAAGTAGTTAATATAGTCAGGCAAAATCAGTCTCATAACCAGGCCAGAATAACAAAGGCCTAATAATCAAGCGCACAGAACAACGCAACGCCTCTCTTAATCCAATGCATTTGTGGCTTATGCGTGGGTAGTTCGATAGTCATCACATAGTTAGTGGAGTGGCCCGTCGTGGACAGAGTGCCCGCGCGGAGTAAGGTCTTGTATGTGGGGCACTCGTATTGCCCCTGCTGCAGCTTATGATTTTGTTCCGGTTTCATGTATACGATCGCCATTTCTGTTGAGGATATAATATAATCTATACTTATCTATACTAATATTATAAAGAGGTAAAGTTTGTGAGCTTGTGGGTTTGTGAGTTTGTGACGTTGTAAGAGGTAATCTCTGGATCTACTGAAACGATTTTGAAAATTCTTTTACCAGTAGAAAGCTACATTATTCCTGAGTGTATAATATAATTTCAAATAAATTAGAGATCCTTATGAAAAATGTAAAATACATTATTTGGCTTGCGCTGAGAAAACTATTGATAGATAAAAATTAGTAGGCAGGGTTATCAGGGTAGGCAGGGTAGGGGCAGGGTAGCCATGAAAGCCAGGGTAGGCAGGGTAGGGGCAGGGTAGCCAGGGTAGCCATGGAAGCCAGGGTAGGCAGGGTAGGCAGGTTAGGCAGGGTAGGCAGGTTAGGAAGGGTAGGCAGATTAGGAAGGGTAGGCAGGGTAGGTAGAAGGTAGCCAGTTGACGGGAGCGAAGCCCCGAGGATCACCTAGTATACTAAATATTATAAGGAGGAAAGATTTGTGTTTTTGTATGTAACAAATAAACTTCAAATCTACAAATCTTAAAATGTAAAAAAACATTAACGACATGGCTACTAAAATTGGATTATGCAGAGACCGAAAATATACTAAGTATTTTACAATAATTTCCCCTACCGTAAATATTCACGTCCATCCTAGAGCGCGTTTCACCTTGTCACACACAGACACACACACACATTCGCGGGCAAGTAAGTGCTCACGCCTGGTGTTCACGGGCGCTGGGGTGAGGACTTATATTGCACTCACGGACACAACACTCTCCAAAGACACACATAGCACGTCCCCTTTTGTTTTTGTATAATTATCTTTTCCTCTCAATTTGATACTTTCACATTGTTGTAGTACGTAAGTGCACCATAATATTGTAATTTTAAGGGTGTGAGCCTGGAGATCTGTCATACAGGTCTTGAACCCAGTATAGACTCCAGCTCTCACAAAGGTTTGAATCTGCTGTAACCTAGATACTATTTACCGAAATGTACCTTTTTGAGAGAAATAAACTTATATTCTATTCTATTCTATTCTATTCTATTCTACTGGACCGATTTCAAAAATTCTTTCACCGTTGGGAAGCTACACTATCCCCGGGTGACATAGACTACTTTTTGTCCCTGTATTCCCACGGGAACGGGCATAACGCAGCTGAAAGCGAGAGACGCTCGCTAGTTTTTAATACAAATGACATCACGCCTCAGTTCTCCGAAGAGTTTGGCAGAAGTATTAGACCCACATTCCATCAGTTATGTTTAAGTCCTTATTAATAGGGGTCCTATATAATTCAATTAAAATGTATTGTCATAATAAATTTTAATTGAATCAAAAGAACAGCGCGACATTCACATACAATCCTAACGTTGACTTGACAGATGTGCGTATTTGTTTGGTTTGTATGACAATGCACGGTTAACCAAGTGACATCAGACTAAATCCAATATGGCGAACTCCTAAAGATGGCGGACCAATATTTTTTATGCACCCTCAAGTTGTGGGTATGTAATGAAAGGATTTAGAGAAATACGAGAAACCTAATACTTAATAATTTATCACAATTATGGGATACTTACCGACATGCAGCTCTTTGGGGCGACTCTCCTCGAGCGACAGGTCGCTCATGTCCCAGCGCGCGCCCTCCAGGTACAAGCCGCGCACGCAGCAGCCGTCCTCCGGCTTCTTGCTGGGGGGTTGTGACAGCGCCTAGGGATATATTGATTCCAAAATAGAATGCAAAGCATATCGAGGCTAAAAGTTGTCCCACCCAGTTTAGCGAACGAAGTTCAGCACACGGTTGGCCGTTGATAATTCAGTCAACCAATCACAGTAGTTGACAGGCACTTCAATAATTTGGTAGCTGATCCGAAAACTGGGGGTTTAACAGTCGAAATAAATTGCTATAACACTGCAAATGTCCATAGTGTGTCAATGTGCTAAACAAATCAATACTGAAGCCCAATTCTCGTGCTTAAAAAGGTGCTTCTCATCGACAATCAAAAATTTAAAACTTGTCAAAACGTAAAGAAATTTGAGAGGCTTTTGATAGATTGGAATTGCTATGCGAATGTTCCTTATAATACGAAAATTGCCCCTCTGGAGGCTTATGACGCAGATACCCGTCAGTAACTGAATTTAAAATCAGAATTACGTCTAAACGGCTAGTCGTAATTTTTTGGGCAAATTATATGTTACATTATACCATTTTCTTAATAATTTGATCTATGAACATTTAGAGTTTTATACGTATAACATCGTGTAATTAATTTGTAAAATTATGTCTAACATAGACAAAATAAAACGACAATCACGCCAAAACAGCTGGGCGCATTTTAATGAAATTTTTACCATATCAAAGACAATTTAAATATCAACATTTTGATCTAAGGCTTTTTATAGTCATAGAATAACAAGGAAAGTACAAAAAACTACAAAATTTTGGGTCTCGCGGGTGTGAAACGATTGCGCGTTGTTCCCTCAAGGTCGTTGGCGACTTTCGTCGTCTATAAGTACTCACTTCGTCTCGTAAGTTTAACGGTCGTGTATGTCAATATGCGTACAAAAAAGTGGTTTCCTATTATTGTCACCAGACGCCGCTTATGCAGTTTCAAAACAAATTGACGTTTTATTTACCGCGGCCGAGTAAGTTTTAAACTTGTACTAAGCCCACTGATGTATAAACAATGTACCTCAAACGCATAACCGATGGTATCAATAGCGATGACATGCTTCCTAGCGTAGTTCTGCAGCGCTCCTGTGAGGAAAGCCTGCGGGAAGTAGAAGCCCGAGATCCAGAACACCTTGGGGATGCCATGCTCTGCCCACTCCTCCATGAACTGCACGCGAAGACATAGATCTTTGACCCACGCCGCTGGAGGGGAAATAAAATATTAATACTGGCCTGTAACTGTCCCACTCACGGAACAACTGAGGTTCTTCTGCAGGACAAAAGCCTCTTCTCATTCAGAAAAGAAAGAAAAGCTAAGAGCATTGATCATTTCGCTTGCTCAAGACGGGTGGGCGACTTCAAACTTGTATTAACAATAAGTCCAGCACCCTTATTGCGTAACTGTTTTAACATCTGGAAACGCGCACGTGGAGACGTGTTCCCTGGATGGACGGGGTTGCATTTTGATATCTCAACAGTATACATTGTGTGTTTTGTACGCTGAAGAGTAGATTGCTATTCGAACATAAATGAAACCAAGCAAAGCGTACGTGCGACTTCTTTGAACTTACGCAATTAAGGTTACACTAGTCGATCATTCTTCCATACAAAGGTAGTCTGGTGATTACTCTACTGTTTGACGATGTACGTTAAAAAAAAAAATGATATCAATTTGTCTCATCATTATCTAGCCCTGTATGGAAACAAAAAAGTAAAAAAAAAATATTTGAAAGTTATGAGTGTCGAAAGATCCATATTTCAACACTAATTTTAACGCATCTTTGGGCGCAGATAAATACCATAAGAAGAAGGAAAATTGCAAAACGATTTCCATATAGGGATAGATTAGTAATTCAACAATGCAAATAATTTTATTTTGAAAATATACATGTACGGCGAACCGCACATCATAACTATAAATTTATAGGCAAATCAGCATTATACGCGTTTACGTCAAACGACCCAAATAACAATTAACTTCAGTACGTGATCGGTTAGCATTAAGTTCCGTCGCGCGTGCTCCCTCGCTCTATTAAACATTTGTAACATTTTTCTTAACAATATACAGTTTTAAGTGAACATTTCTATCTCTCATTTAACATCCCAACAGACAACCTTTTCATGGTCCTTCGAGCCGGATCTGAACCAGCGACCTATGGATTTATTAGTTTTTTTCATGATATCCTAGACTCCCAAAGTCTGTTTATAAAATTTCGCGCACTCGTTTTCGTCCTAAATCATCATCCATTTCGATACAAATTTGCAAAAATTCGTACGCGAACTAGCTTCTTACTGCTCATCACAGCATCTATCTCTTTCGCATGTGTTGTCGGATGCGATAGCATGCATTTTAACCTCGCGCACAATATAGTTTGGTGCCGTCGACTAGGGGAAGCTTAAGGGGCAGATTTCCACATGGTTTTTTCCTTCAGCGTTGTTAGCTATGTTTAAGATAAACTTAGAAAGTACATTGACCTTGAAGAAGTTACATTGCCCGGATTAGAACCCACGACCTCAAGCACGAGAGGCGAAATCTTATACCCACTGGCACAGATAATATACACTGGCCACCACGACTTACATAAATTTTTATTGTGTTAAAAATCCAAAGTCATTTATTCAGTTTACGCTGGGAATCACCATTTATTGTACGTCAAAATTTCAAAAGTATTTCCCCTAAAACGTCCGCCCATCACTTGCCAGTGTTTAAGCTAAGAAGAAGAAATCGGTGAAAATAGCCAAAAAATTGTGGTTAAATATTTTGCATATAGCTCAAAATTAGTACAGGTCTTAGTTAGACAAAAATATGCATTGTCATCTGACAACTGTTTAAAAATTCAGTTGCAGGATTTAACCCACACATATTAACAAGGTTAGTTAAAATAATATTAATAATATATAATACTAGCGGACGCCTCGCGGTTTCACCAGCATAGATCCCGTTCCCGTGGGATAGTGTAGCTTCCAAACGGTCAAAGAATTTTTGAAATCGGTACATACAAAAATACAAACATACAAAAATACAAATCTTTCCTCTTTATAATATTAGTATAGATATACTCGTAGATATCACACTAATATTATAAAAGCGAAGGTTTGTTAGTATGTGTGTGTGTGTGTTTGTTACTTCTTCACGCTCAAACGGCTGGAAGGATCTGGATAAAATTTTGAACACAGATAGATTATAGTCTGGAATCAGCACAGCACATAGCATACTGTTTATGCCGAGAACATAGCAAAGCTAGTAGCAAAAAGCTTGTAATAATAAAATATCAAAAATGCCGATCCTACGTCTGCTAAAAGAAATATTCAAACTCCTTCTCCAAGACCACTTCCACACATTATAACTAGAAAGAAACTTACCAAGCGGTTTCAACGAAGGGTACGCCTTAGAGCTCCACATTTCGGGCACCACATTCCTGGACAGGCTTCCTCCCATGTTCTCCAGAGCTTCGGACATCACCACCAAACCCTTCATGGCTTTCAGCATATCTCTGTAACCATACAAACCTCATTATAGCCAAGAGACGTGGAAGATCGACTTTTACCCATCAGATAACTTGATGAGACATATTTTTATCAAATATAATTTATTAACAAACATGCCTAAGATAACTTGCCTAATGTTAGCGACGAGAAACGGTTATCATTAGAGGTCGATCATATGATTAAGTGTAGATAGATACATAAGTTGTAAAAAACTTTTTTGCAAAAAAATACTACCGACTTCCAAATACAAAACTACAAAGAGTAAAATAACATTATTTTTTGAAGTCGGTGTCCATAACGCAAAAAAATGGTACCTACGGAAGACACCGACTTCAAAAAATAAAGTTATTTTACTCTTTGTAGTTTTGTATTTGGAAGTTAGTAGTATTTTTGTTGCAAAAATGTTTTTTATTTTTCACTTTTTAGTTGTACCTACCTAATAGGCAAGTTGGTAAGGTAACTATAACGCCAGAATAGATTTCATGAAACTTGAACATAACCGGTGAAATGACAGATCTGCGTACCCCTTAAGAGCGTACTAGCGTGATGTTATGTTATGAAATGGTATAAACAATAAACAGACATGCGATTGCAGCAATCCCGATAGATTTGCCGTTATTTATTGAAGAGTTCTGTTGTATATCTCCGAAGTTCTTCATCAGATCTTCATCAAATTAAAATGGGACCAATTTCGAAACATACTTTTTCAAACAAAAAAAGAATTTTCAAAATCGGTCCACAATTGACGGAGATATCGGTGAACATACACAAAAAAAACAAACATAATGTCGAACGTAGAACCTCCTCCTTTTTGGGAAGTCGGTTAATAAAATAAAAAGAAATTTTAAGTGTAGATGTTATTTAAGTGTAGGTTCTTATCTTTAAATTGTATAATGATCAAGTATACATCTAAGTGTAGGAATAATGAATTGAAAATAATAGTTTCACCATAAGATTAATGTAGCAATATTCGACGCGGCACCGGCCAATCGCGTGCCGGAACGAGAGACCCTTAAAATAAGCGGCTATTGACTTCTAGTTACTTCAGACGCCACCAGAGTTTTCAGTATTTCGCCGTTTTTAGTGTTTAAATTAAGGTTTTTAGTGTGAAATGTATTGTAATTAGATAGAATAAGTGTTTCATCATGTATTAGTCATAAGTTCAACATTGTAAGGGATGTTTTACCGCAGAAAAGAGCCAGAGAAAGTTGCCCATATCACGATACACACATACACACCGATTGGCCGATGTTCGCTAGGTCAGATTCCCGCGCGGATCGCAGTGTTGTGGTTGGTTAGGTCAGTAGAGACCACGCTTCCCCACGTAAGCGTGGGGATGCGTCTGTTTTTATAGAGGGCACATATATGTGGTCAGGATATTCGGAATCAGCAGCGTCACAAGCGTACATTCTAAGAAAATAAAAACGAGGAGTATTCAATCCGACAAGGCTTTCTTTTGTGGCTATAACGCCGCTCAAGTACTCCCACCCCTATCACGTCAACAGTGACAACCAGACAAACAGTCATCAACACCTATCGAAAAGCTCGACGAAGTCCCGGAGAATGAATTTAACTGTCTTGGATATCGCAACGAAATTAATCAGAGTTAGAGAAGGAGTAGGAGAAAATACATAAACATAGCTTCACGTGCTTGAGGCACAGAGAAATCTCGCCAATGTCAAGATAGTCACCCATCCATAGACCGACCTCGGCAACTCTGCGACCTCGCTTAACCTTGAAGATCGACCCGTGCGGCTGTTATTATTTAGCCACGAGCTCCTTGTATGATACGTTTCGTATTTTATTGAAAGCTTACTTCAAAGATTGGTTGATAGCAGCAAGTAGTTTGTTGTAACGGTTGGCCTCTTGTATGAGCACCGTGTTCAGAGACTCTTTGTACGACACAGGATATCTGCAAACAAATCATTTTCTAGAATTAATATTTGTTTCGGGATATTTACCATGTTGTTGTTGTGGATATTTACCATCTTAGCTCTCAAACAAAATCTGTCAAATGGTAAATATCCCGAAACAAATATTATTTCTAATGATTGTGACCTTATCAGCTCAAAAACTTAAATCATTTTCAATTTTTACAGAACAGCCCAAAAAAGGATTGTTTTTTTTTACCAGATATATTTATGAACGTAATCAAATCAAGGAAAGGATCAGGTATTCAAGAATCGCAGATGGCGTCCTGGCGCTGTACCATGAGCTCTTAGAGCGTGCTTATTTCCAGTGTGCGTAAGAGACAGATGTATACAAGTCAGATAGAGATTAATCCACCCATTAACTATCGCTTTTATAATACATACAATTAATATAACCTGGGCGACCGAGGTCTGTTCGGGTGAAAATAGAGAAAACAATTACGTTTGATAATTTTTTGAGATATCTAGCTCGATAAATTTTTCGTCCCCGAAATCTCGTATATTTCAAATCTTATCGAAATCGTTAAAGCCGTTTTCGAGATCGTGATTACCTATAATTATACACATATTATATATACACAAATATTGCTCGTTTAATAGTATAGGATACATATTATTAATGATCTTACGTGGCACTGATATATTCTGTGTCGAGCGGATCGGGCAGCACATGCATGATGTCGGTGGCGGCCAGCTCTATGATGGACTCGATGGACGCTCCTCCAGCCGCCACCAACTCCTTAGGTTGCAGGTCACGTAGAGTGACTGGAACAATAATTAATATTAAGTGCGAGTATTTTTATTAGATTTCTTAAGCCTAGGAAAAAGATAAGACACAAACAAGCTTTGGTAGTTCTTTTTTTATTGGTTTTCGACCCCGACTTCCGAAACGAAAGTAATTTTGCACATTTTAGTGTTTTGCTTTTGAAGTTGGTTTATTTTTTTGTGAAAAGGTTATTATTTCTCTCTTTTTAGTTTTAGTACACCATCACTAAAAAATTTCAAGTTCTATAGTAAGGTTGACAAACAAAATACACATAATAACCCAATTTAGACATTCGTGCTGTTTTGATTCTGTATGTTCCATATCTTGAAAACTGGTGGATCGATTTTGATGAAACTTACACTATTCCCTAAGTTGAGAGATAATCCAATAAGATAAGAATGGTCACGATCCGATAAGCAGTTTCGGCGAAATGCGAGGACAAACATGCGATCATACGAACATGCAAACATGCAAACAAGCAAACATGCAAACATGCAAACATACAAACATACAAACATGCAAACATACAACATGCGCATTGCGGTACAATTCAGTCGAACAGAGTGAGTGTTCGGGTCGCCAAATCTAGTGCGTAGTGCATATATAATATATCGATGTATATTACTTAGCGATAGTCTATCTGACCTCGACAACCCAGTAATTAGGTAAAACGGTGCCCCTTGGCAAGGTGTCATTTATTCTGGCTTCTGATTAACCGTAACGGCTGTAAAAAATTACAAATGACAGCCGGAACCAACGGCTTCACGTATTTTCTGAGGTACGGAGGAATCTCGATAATGGATGGTCATCACGGACTGACTTCAGCATGCGATACTTAATCTCGAAGATCGATCCGAACAGCTTTTATTATTACCCGACTGCGACAGGGTAATGTTTTTCGAGCGTATGTATGTATGTTTATTTCTATAGCACGATCTACAGCCCAAACGTCTTGACGGATTATGACATATGAGGTGTCGTTAGATTCGTCTCAATTGTGAAAGTGACATAGGATATATAATTTAAAAAAAAACAAAAACCCGACTGCTTAAGAAGCGAACTAAACATATTCGCGAGCTGGTTGACCAAAACCAGATGTATCCTCAGACTGCACAGCATGATTTTCTTCTTTTTTACATATTTTTAGTTCGCTTCTTAAGAGCGCGGCGAACCATGAAATGTCCATACAAACGTAATACCAAAATCTTTTGTAATTTTAGCATATTACCACAATATTATGATGATATTCGGATTAAGACAGTATTTATCTAGGTTCCTACGTCTTCTTTTTTTCTAAATACTCACCTAAAATGAAGTTTTAGCGAATTCCATTTTGTGTATTTTTACAGCGTAAATGACATGTTTTCTTTTTGATATTTCTGTATTATAAAAAACAATATCTTTATTAATATCGTACCAGGAACATAGCTCATATTATGAAATTACAAATAATCGTTATTTTTTTTTTAAACTTTAAGTTTTCATTCATAATTTTTGGTATTACGGAACACATCAAATTAATCACACATTTCCAATAGCTAGTATTGCTGTCGCGTCAAGTAAATGTCAATGTGTGCGTGGTCGCACTGCTCACGGTTGTGTATCGTTCGTACGGCGTGGGGTTTGTTCGGGGCACTTCGGGTGTGCTTCGGGTGTGTTTTACTGTTTTTTGTTCTACTGTTCTGTGGATTGTTTGTTGTCATTATTAGACGATTACTTCACTATGCTTTATGTGCGCGTTTGTTTATTTTCTAAATTGTATTATTTTAATATTTTTGACACTATTGACTTATGCTATGAACTTGGATTTAGATTTGCCTTGTGATTTGAACTTTGTTATTGAGTAATATACTTTTTTACGAACTTTGCGTTGTTTACGGACTTTGTTATTATTTACCATATGGTTCGGTTGCCGACATGGTCTCCGAACGTTGGGATGTTTCTCACAGGAAGTACCTATTTCCCAATGACATAATACAATAAGGTAAATTAATAGGTATCTTAGTTTATCTATACTAATATTATCAAGCTGAAGAGTTTGTTTGTTTGTTTGAACGCACTAATCTCAGGAACTACTGGTCGGAGTTGAAAAAATATTTTTGTGTTGGATAGTCCATTTATTGAAGAAGGCTATAGGTTATAACATCACGCTACAACCAGTAGGAGCGGCGCATAAATGAAAAATGTTGTAAAAACGGGCAAAATATTCCTTTTTGAGAGCTGCCGTTGCGTGCGTTGCGTACGATCATGTATGTAGTATAGAGTAGGTATGTAGGTAGGGTAGGGTAGGGCAGGGTAAGTAGGTAGGTAGGTAGATTGACGGGAGTGAAGCCGCGGTGGACAGCTAGTTTTGTATAAATTAGTATTTACCTATCCATCAACTTACGAAGCTTTGTTTTTAGGGTTCCGTACCCAAAGGGTAAAAACGGGACCCTATTACTAAGACTCCGCGGTCCGTCTGTCTGTCTGTCTGTCACCAGGCTGTATCACAAGAACCGTGATAGCTAGAGGGTTGAAATTTTCACAGATGATGTATTTCTGTTGCCGCTATACAACAAATACTAAAAATATAATAAAATAAATATTTAAGGGGGGCTCCCATACAAAAAACATGATTTTTATGCCGTTTTTTTGCTATAATGGTACGGAACCCTTCGTGCGCGAGTCCGAATTGCACTTGGCCGGTATTTTTCGTTTGTTTATTCATGTCATGAGACAAAGCGGGCGTAGGTAATGATCTCAAGGACACCGCTTAGACTTACCTACGTTGCTCCTCTATACTTACTGTGACGTTAGTTCGGCCAGTTCGGCTCACCCAGGGTAGGGTGACCATGCGATTGGACTTGCATGCACAAGCGCGGTTTTATTCCCTCGGTCCAGATTTTGCTGGACTTTGTTTGTAAAATTCCTGTTACAAAAAACTAAAAATCCAAATTCGTTCTAGTTTATTTAATTATTCTGGGATTTTTATCTGGACTTCGGTGACCCTTACCCTGGAGAGGTTCTAATAGACTTTGATAACTGGCTGGCTAATCGACCTCATAATAAACTGCAAAAATATTTACAGAGCCACGACGATCAAGGAAAAAACGACTTTGGTTATCAGTTTTCATAAAGAAACACTAGAAAGAAAGAAAATAAGCGTGTTTAGTGTGGATCTTTGACACTATGTTTTCTGATTACTATTATTGTATTTTTTGTTTTTCGTTTAGTCGATAATATAATTATGGTCACCCTACACGACTTTATCAAGTTTCGATTTATATTTTTAAACAGATGAATGATGATATTTTTTTATTCAAGATCCTTGTTTTTATTTTTAACTAGAGGACGCCTCGCGGTTTCACCCGCGTAGTTCCCGTTCCCGTGGGAAGATCTATCCCCGGGTGTCATAGGCTACTTTTTATTTCTGTAGATAAAAAGCCTATGTCACCCGGGGATAGAGTAGCTTCCGAACGGTGAAAGAATTTTTGAAATCGGTCTAGTAGTTTTGGAGCCTATTCGGTACAAACAAACAAACAAAAAAATCTTTCCTCTTTATAATATTGGTATAGATATTCTTAGCTCAGAGCGCTTTTATTTATCTGTATCTACTTATATGCGTAAATAGGCATACATTATTGGAATATTTGTCCTTTACTAATATTTTGTCTAAGTAACACTTGTAATATATTACTTGCATTCATTATTTATTATAACAACACATGTTTGAGGTTTATCAAAGGAATACCTACATAAATAAGACAAAGAACGCGGGCGCCGTTCGCGTCAGCCGGCTTTCGAGTCGATAGGATGATAATAGGTAGCGATATCTATCTGCTCACACACACACACACGGCTACGCACGGCGCACCGCGTGTGCGTGCAAACTGAGATAGCAATACTCCGAACGAATTTTTCGCTCGCCTCGAATTGCATTTGCGAGCTAAGTTCGCCGCGCCGCAATCGGGTTTTTTGATTTTCGTATTAACTTTTTTTTAAGGTAGGTTTCCAAGAAAAGCGGTTCGGGCGTCAGTAACGCAGCGATACTGACGGTCGATTCTGTCTATGTCTCACTGTGATGACTTAGTTGAAGTGAGCTCAAAATGAGCTGTCACTCCAACCAATCAACAAGGCTCACTTCGAGTTACCTTCACTTAAGTCATCACAGTGAAATGTATACAGAATAGCACTGCTAGAATGGTATGTAGGCACTATTTGAGCGCAGTGACACTGTCGGGGCCACAGTAACAGTGGTTGGCTAGAACGCGTAAGTGATACATTTTATACCGCCTCCACACGCTTGGCGAACAATGCCAAACAGCAAACACAAAACAACAAACACGAACGTGTGGATGGCTGTTTATTTGTCTTTGCCACGGGGTCTCATTGCTAACAAAGAAAATTTGGTTCAAATAAATCGTCACTAGATGGCGCGATATGCACGTATCTGTTATTGAATGTGTGTAAAATTCACATTTTCTAGAATTGAACATAAAAATTGTATGTTCTTGTTTAATCAACTCTCCTAAGTACAAAATTATGGAATATTGGGCTCTTAATTCACATTTCAAAGATTATTTTAATGGATAATTTAGAATTGATGCCAATAGATGGCGCATTTTTTAATTTGTGAGGCATTCCACTCGATTGTTAAAATTTGCATTGTAACACATTTTGGTGCAAAAAAAACTGTAAAAACGTGGCAATAAATACTATAAAACGAACCTTCACTGTATTTAAAGAAAAAATATTCACGAACTTAGTAAACCCTTTTACTTGCAAGTCACTGCTAACACCATCTATCTATCACCGTGAAACAGAACCGAACGCGTTCGATGTACAAAAAATAACAAGATTAATCAGATGAAAAACGCTAGTTACGTCGGCACGGTTTCTTTGTATGGGATGAGGCATCTGTATGCTAGTATTATATTATCTGTGTCTTTGCCTATTTATGTGTTCGCCCGTGTTCGGCATCGGTGTCGGTTTTTGTGCACGAATCAAAGGGTGTTTGACAAAGATTTAAGATATATATAAGACCTACCTTTTTTCGGCGGTAGGTGTAGAAAAAGATAAGACGTGAATATTTAAAGAGTTTTTTTTTATAATTCAATTAATAGTATAAATAAGTATTTGTTTATAATTTTGCCCTTGAAAACAACGAAAGGGTCTAGTTAAGCAGCGGTACTTGTGTTAGTAAACCAGTACATGTAACTAAGTACTCAAAACTGTACCACCTACCAGCTATCACCGGCACTGCATAAATCTCTTGTCCAACACAAGTACCTACTCAAAATATGTCTCAACTGGACGATATCCAATCGGCCCAGAGAAGCTTGGAGGGGTGCTTCCATAAAAAGATGGGTGAGCTGGAGGCTCAAATACAGTGTGCAGGACCCGCCAAAGACACCGTTGCTAAGGTCAGAGAGGAGTTCCGAATGTTCCGGGAGCTTGTGTACGGCATGCTGGGTCTTCTCCGGAAGCAGATCTCCGAGTGCTCCAGAGTGGTCGACGGACTGGAGACACGCTCACGTCGGAAGGCTCTCATCTTGACGGGGTTTGCTGAAGCGGACAACGAGGATTGCTGGGCTCTTGTGTTGGACACAATAAACAACAAGCTGGCCCTGCCCAACATCACTGCATCTTCCGTCAAGGTTTGCCATAGATTGGGGGCAGCAGGCAAGGGACCTACACGCAGCCGGCCAATACTGGTAAGATTCTCGAGCACTGTCCATAAAACTGCTGTCTGGAAGGCAAAGTCAGGTTTGAAGGGTTCCTCGGTTACGATGAAAGAATTCTTAACCAGGGCTAGGCAGGCTGTATTTGTCAAGGCGCGTATACACTTCGGGATGTCGGCGTGCTGGACACAGGACGGGGTTATAGTCATCAGAACCCCGAACGGTACACGACAGAAAGTTACAACTTTGGATGAACTTAATCCACTGTTGACAAAGTACCCTAAGAAGGCTGTGAAATCGTCTGAAGCAATGGGAAGTAATAGTGGAGTGCGTAAAAACTAAGTGTCTTGTGTTATGTGCTTGGGCGTCATAATAGGTCGTTCTCGCTATTGGTTTCGCGAATTTTGCCGTACCTACACGTCGGTCTGTTTGCTTTGTGGACGCATATATGATAAATACTATATTTTGTTCGTTTATGTTCATTGTTTGTGCTTTGTAATATAATTGTTGTGTTTCGTCACCTTTCTTTGTAAATAATACTTACTGTTACCTGTCAGTAATGTAATGTCTATGTGGTGTTTGTCACTATGCCAAATTAGTTTATTCTTATACCCTGCATTTAATTATTTATTGTTATATGTACCCTACAAATTGTAAATGTTAGTCTTAAATTGACGTTCAATACCACTCTGTTCCACGTTTTTGTTTTGTGTAGTGAATTGCGTTCGGTTTTTGCTCATGTGCTTTGTTGTTGTGTTGTATCATTCTTACCTTGCTTTTATTGTTATCATGTTTGTATTAACTTTATTTTGTTACTTAAATCATTTTGTACTGGTTCTGCTGGTGGGTGGTGCAAAGATAGTGGTGTTGCACAGTAAGGCAATTTCTTTTGCCATAGTTTAGTTTTATAGTTATTTATTTTATATTATTTTTAATCGTATTCTATGTTACCTGCTGATGACTCTTTTAACTCTGCCGTTGGATCTCTTAACTCTTCCGCTACTACAAGTTTTGACTCACTGACCGATACCCTAGGTGACTTTGTGCGTCAGAGCTTTAGGCAACCGAAACGTAACTTATTTAACGTATGTCACATAAATGCTCAGAGTGTGGCAAGTCATTACACTGATCTCTACGACACTTTTTCTGACGCCAATGTCCACGCCGTTCTGATTTCTGAGAGTTGGCTTAAGCCTCATCTTCTTTCTACGACCTACCCTCTGCCCGGTTTCATTCTTATCCGTAATGATAGGATTGGTAAGGGAGGGGGTGGTGTTGCTATTTATCTTCGTAGCGATTTTCCCTACAAAATCGTTGCATCATCTCCTTCATTATACAGTGCTTCTGTTGAGTACCTCTTTTTGGAGATCTACATCAAAGGGGTCAAAACCCTGCTTGGTGTTGTGTACTGTCCGCCCGCCGTTGACTATTTCCTCAACCTGGAATTAGCCCTAGAGTCTGTAGGATCAGAGTACACACATTGCGTCATCATGGGCGATTTCAATACAGACCTTTCCCATCCAACTCCTCGTTCCCGTAAACTTCTCCACATCATTGAGTCCGTTAGTCTCCACGTTCTTCCTTTGAAACCCACACATTTCAATATCACAGGGGATGACACGTGGCTCGACCTAATCCTAACGTCCACTCCCTCTCTTGTTTCCTCTCATGGTCAGTGTCCAGCACCTGGCTTTTCCCACCATGACCTAATTTTCCTCTCATATGTCCTAAAACCACCTAAACCTCTTCCTAAAGTTCTGCACATTCGTTGTTTTGCGCGTCTGGATGTAAAGAAGCTCCGTCAGGATGCGGCGGAACTCGACTGGAGTCACCTTGCTGCGGCAAAACCTATAGACGAAAAACTGCGTATCTTTAATCGGACGGTCCTTGCTCTCTACGACAAACACGCCCCGGTCAAGATGGTTAAACTCAGGCGTCCATCTGCTCCTTGGATGACAGCAGGGGTTCGTATGGCGATGAGACGCAGGGACCGAGCCTTTCGGAAATTTAAAAAAGATCGCAGTGAGGAAAATAGGAACATTTTCAAAGCTGCTAGAAATCGATGTAATCAGGTGATACGCAACGCCAAACGCCGCCATATTCTAGAAAACATTTCTTCTTCTTCACCTGCCGATATTTGGAAATTCCTTGGAACTCTCGGTATCGGTAGGCCTCGTCATGTGGATTTCCCCAAGACGATTGGCCTAGAAGAAATCAACCGTCACTTTACAACCACTTGCCATTTGGATTCCCAAATGTTGTCTCAGACGGTCGATTCCATTACTAGCCTACCCAGTCCTATTATAGAACCATTCCGATTTTCTCCAGCTACCAAGGATGAAATTAAAAAGATGATCCTTTCTATAAAATCCAAGGCTGTGGGCCATGATGATATTAGTCGCCAAATGGTCACCTTGATCCTTGAATTTCTTCTTCCTCCGATAACCCATATAATAAACTTTTCCCTAGATTCCGGTCAGTTCCCATCCCTGTGGCGAATGGCCTATGTCCGTCCACTTCCCAAAATTTCAAATCCCTCCCTACCTAATCATTTTCGACCTATTTCCATACTCCCGTTTCTGTCAAAAGTCCTCGAGGCCTGTGTCCACAAGCAGTTTTCGGGGTTCGTTCACCGTAACAACCTTGTCAGCTCATTTCAGTCTGGGTTCAGGCCTGGGCACAGTACTGCATCCGCTCTCCTCAAAGTGACTGGTGACATCAGAGAGGCAATGGAGGATACCAAGGTTACCGTTTTGGTACTTATTGATTTCTCCAATGCCTTTAACGCCGTCAGTCACGATGTTCTTCTGTCTATCCTCTCACATCTAATGGTTTCTTCTAAGGCGCTGGAATAGTTCTCTTCTTATCTTCGGGGACGTCAGCAGTCGGTTCGCGTCAACGAGAATTTGGCGTGATCCAGGTGCTGGTGTTCCACAAGGCGGTATTCTTTCTCCATTGTTATTCTCAATCTTCATTAATTTTATTACCTTCTGTCTTCGGTGTTCGTATCATCTTTATGCCGATGATCTTCAACTGTATGCAGCTGCGCGGGTGGAAGGTTTATCGGACGCTATAGAAGATGTAAACCGAGACTTGCAAGCCATTAAAATCTGGTCTGATAGATTTGGGGTGGCTGTAAACCCCTCGAAGTGTCAGGCCATTGTAATAGGAAGCTCGCGCATGGTGGGTAGAGTGGCGGTTAGCTCTCTTCCTTCTCTTATTTTCGATGGTACCGTTATTCCTATTAGCCCTAGCGTAAAAGATCTCGGTTTACATCTTGATTCAACGCTTGGCTGGCATAGTCAGGTTACTAGTGTCAGTCAAAGAGTCAACGGCACTTTGCGATACCTGTATCGTCTGAGGAACTTTTTGCCCGCAAAGACGAAGACTATGCTTGTGCAGACTTTAATTTTTCCCATAATCGACTATGGTGACGTGTGCTACTTCGACTTGAGTGCGGTTCTGCTGGATAAGCTTGATAGGCTCCTCAATAACTGCATTCGGTTCATATTTGATTTGAGGAAATATGACCATGTGTCGAGCTACAGGTCTGAGCTCAAATGGATGCCCATTCGCCAGAGAAGGTGTTTTCGCGCTCTAACTACGATTTTCTCCCTACTCAACTCTCCCACTCCACCTTCTTATCTTATGTCTCACTTTCAATATTTAAGTTCTTCTCACTCTAGGAATCTGCGTTCTTCCAACAATCTGCTCTTACTCTGTCCTTCTCATACTACTGATTTTGTTCATTCTTCCTTTCATATTCAGTCTATTCTTCTTTGGAACGCGCTTCCTCTCGAAATCAGGGCGGCAACCAGTCGTTATGCTTTCAAGCGGAAATTGCAGTATTATTATCAGCGGGGGTAGGGTCACCTCGGTAACTTATTTTCATTACTTTATTAAATATATATATATTTATTTAGGTATGTATCATATAATATATGTATGTATATGTATTTTAAGCAATTAAATTTTTTATTTTGTTGTTAAATTGTTGATTCAAACAATGCACCTGCCATGTTTTCTCTTCACCACCCTTGGTTGACTGGTAGAGAATGCCTATGGCATTAAGTCCGCCATTGTACCTTTGTGCATGAAGTTTAAATAAATAAATAAGAGTCAAATTTACGAATCGTGACATTTTGTGTATCCTAAGCTAAATTGTAACGAAAAATGTCTGATTGGTCTAAGGAGGTTAACCCGGAAGTAATCGCTGCCACAACAAGCTTGTCGTTTGCCATGTTTGCCAATCCGGAATATACTAGCACGTTTGCCAAATCTGTGGATGCCGTGTTTGTGTTGGATGATTTTGGTCAGTGTTTGGCACCTGTTTGGCGTTCGCCAATCTTTGTGGCAAACAACAAGCGTGTGGAGGCGGCTTTACACGGCGCGGCGTTTAGGACCTTCTTTCTGCGAATTTCGAATGTCGGTCGTTAATGGCTTGGAATCCTGCCTTGAGCCACGATCCCCTTCTCTCTTTTTTAACAGAATACATTAATACCTAAGGAGGAGGTTCTCAATTATTCTGATTGAGTCGTTGTCAAAAACTGATTAAATCCAGAAACACCGAATTTCGAAATTAAATCTTTTTTTATTTGGAAGTCGGTAGTATTTTTTTGCAAAATAGTTTTTTTTGTCTTCATCACATTGGTTGAGAATACTAACAGATGCAAGAGTTGGTCTCCGTCATGGCGTAGCTGATGTTTGCGTTGGTGTGCAGTCCGAACAGCGAGGGGTCGTCGAACAGCGGCAGAGTGCGAATATACTTCGTGTAGTCTTCTACGTTCAATGATGGTGATAGCTGTGACAAAGTAATATTAATGTTATAAACATAATATCACGCCTGTACGTTTATTATTATTATTGATACTTGATGCCTCGCGTTTGACCACTATCCCAGCTGATGGTATACGCCGATGTGATCGACGGTGAGGCACGCAAGATTGTAGCTATCGGGAAATAAAAACTCCGACAGAGAATTGCACTCCTTAGCTATACCATGGTAATGATATCTATACATTGTTGTGACTCAGCCCTTTCCTTGAAATATTTACCTACAGTCGCGCGGTATACCGTCACACCGTTCGTTCCTCACTCCGGCGCGTTCACGACTGTAAAATGTACCGAGAGTTTAGCGAATTCGAGGCGCGAAGGTATGACTCGCGTTCCGACCGTTTTTATAGAGATAGAATACTGCAGATACCATTACCATGGCTGTACGCACAATTATAGTATTTTCAGAACGCTTTCTTTTTATTTTTTATAAGAGCCGGCCTCGTCATAGATGTAGCGCTCGGACAGCAAGGCCATGGAGCAGTAGTCGCTCAGTAGATACAGCAAGCAGCGCCGGTTATGAAACAAGCACTAACCTGGCGATAAGCTACACTCACCTACCGATAAGAGCCGGCCTCGTCGTAGATGTAGCGCTCGGACAGCACGGCCATGGAGTAGTATTCACTCAGCAGACACAGCAAGCAGCGCCGGTCCTGAAGCTAGCACTAACCTGTCGATAAGCTACACTCACCTGGTATTAATCGCCGGCCACGTCGTAAATGTAGCGCTCGGATAACACGGCCATGGCATAGTAGTCGCTCAGCAGATACAGCAAGCAGCGCTGGTCCTAAAATAAGCACTAACCTGGTAATAAGCCACACTCACCTGGCGATAAGAGCCGGACTCGTCAGAGATGTAGCGCTCGGACAGGTACGGCCATCGAGTAGTAGTCGCTCAGCAGACAGCAACCAGCGCTGGTCCTGAAGCTATCACTAACCTGGCGATAAGCTACACTCACCTTGAGATAAGCGCCGGCCTCGTCGTAGATGTAGCGCTCGGACAGCACGGACATGGAGTAGTAGTCGCTTAGCAGATACAGCAAGCAGCGCTGGTCCTGAAGCTAGCACTAACCTGGCCATAAGCTACACTCACCTACCGATAAGAGCCGGCCTCGTCATAGATGTAGCGCTCGGACAGCAAGCTCATGGAGACGCTCAGCAGATACAGCAAGCAGCGCCGGTCCTGAAACAAGCAATAACCTGGCAATAAGCCACACTCACCTGGCGATAAGAGCCGGCCTCGTCATAGATGTAGCGCTCGGACAGCACGGCCATCGAGTAGTAGTCGCTCAGCAGACACAGCAAGCAGCGCTGGTCCTGAAGCTATCACTAACCTGGCGATAAGCTACACTCACCTTGAGATATGCGCCGGCCTCATCGTAGATGTAGCGTTCGGACAGCACGGACATGGATTAGTAGTCGCTCAGCAGACACAACAAGCAGCGCCGATCCTGAAGCTAGCACTAACCTGTCGATAAGCTACACTCACCTGGAGTTAATCGCCGGCCTTGTCGTAAATGTAGCGCTCGGATAACACGGCCATGGCATAGTAGTCGCTCAGCAGACACAGCAAGCAGCGCCGGTCCTGAAGCTATCACTAACCTGGCGATAAGCTACACTAACCTGGAAATAAGGTACACTCACCTGGCGATAAGCGCCGGCCTCGTCGTATATATAGCACCCGGACAGCACGGTCATGGAGTAGTAGTTGCTCATCAGACACAGCAAGCAGCGCCGGTCCTGAAGCTAGCACTAACCTGGTGATAAGCTACACTCAACGGGCGATAACAGCCGACCACGTCGTAGATGTAGCGCTCGGACAGCACGAAAATGGAGTAGTAGTCGTTCAGCAGACACAGCAAGCAGCACCGGTCCTGAAGCTAGCACTAACCTGGCGATAAGCTACACTCACCTGGCGATGAGCGCCGGCCTCGTCGTAGATGTAGCGCTCGGACAGCACGGACATGGAGTAGTAGTCGCTCAGCAGACACAGCAAGCAGCGCCGGTCCTGAAGCTAGCACAAACCTGGCGATAAGCTACACTCACCTGGCGATAAGCGCCAGCCTCGTCGTAGATGTAGCGCTCGGACAGCACGGACATGGAGTAGTAGTCGTTCAGCAGACACAGCAAGCAGCGCCGGTCCCAGTCGTCAGTAACGCGACCGCCGTAGTTTATGTGACCCGCCGTGTATATTAACATCTGGCAAATAAATATGATATTATATGCCTGTATTCCCCGAAGGTTTGACCATAGAGTGCTCCTTTGCACACCCACATTTCACCAGTAACGACTCGACTTAATCACTTCAAGAGTAAATCTCTTTATTTATTGAAATTAAACGAGAGGTTTTGCCGTTCTTATGGCGACTGACTCCGGAGTGGGGCAATATCCTTCAAAAGGACATAAAATGTTCAAACTCACCCTGAGAGGTACTTCGTTGTACTCGATGAGGAACATATGCAGTTGAGACATACAGATGCGCAGGTCGCCGTCAGTGAAATCGTAGGGAATGTTAAAGCCGAGGGGGCCGAACTTGCGACGCTCCAGCACCACGCCGTGGAACAGGCACAGGGCGAACAGTAGCCACTGAAACGAGAATATAGAACACATCGTACACAAGAAACAAGCTATCATAATAAATATGTCGCATCAAAGGTGGCCAAACCATCGGGAAGTCAAGATGTAATGATCCCTTAGGTTAAGACATCGTGTGTGGGCAGGTAGGTGGGTACAATCGTTAAAATGAAATCACAAAAATTATTCCATACACTGGGTATATTCAAATAGTCACAATTACCATTTTTGCTCACAAATATTACGGATCGATAGCGATCCGATGATGTCTTAGCTTTTAGGCGATCAGAACTATATTGCCATATTCTGCTGTCCCCACCACGCAAGCGGTAATTGTTCTTGATTTGCCGTCAGGGGGCAAGCTTGTAATTTGTTTTGACGTCCGTACAATTGAATAAAATCAACATATAGAAAAGTTTTTTGACAGTGCAATTTAAACAAGCTTTAAGTTTAAATTGCACTGTCACGAGAAAGCAACGCGTGTGCAAAATTTCACCTAATCCAACACCGCGAAATGTTCAAATTTAACTTGTCTGATTTGATTACAGACACCGGCAGCCTTATTGCGTAATGAATTGGAAAGAGCAGAAGTTGAAAGAAAGAAGTGAAGAAGTTACGGAAGCCCAGAAATTATTTCTAGTATATAGTCGTAAAATATACATAGTTAAAAGAGTGCATAGTTTTACCTTAAAATTAGGAACTTTGGGATCCGCTGAATTGAAAAACTCAATAAAATCAGGCACTTGATTCATGTATGCCTTCAAAAGGTTCGCTTTTATTCCTCGAGGTGGCTCCACCGTCATCTTATAACCTGAAATAATAAAAAGGATAAATGTAAATGTTGAATGTCACTTATAAATTCCTACTTACTATTATGAACGCGAAAGTTTGCGAGGATGGATGGATGGATGTATATTACTCTCTGACGTCAGAACGCCTGAATGCGTTTCGTTTATGGCTGTCAGTCGCATCCGTCAGCCGCGTCCGTTAATTTGTTCCCAGCTTTAGTCGCGGCTGTCACGAGTGCTTTGTGTGCTTTTGTTACATCATTCATAAAGTACTGTAACGACAATGCAACCTCATTGGCTGGGTTACCTTTAGTAATTGTTACAGACCGAATATACTTCAAATTCATTACTATTTATAAAGGATCTGGATGTCAACAATTGTCAGGGCATGACACAGAGTAATTTTATTGTATGGGACATAGGTACGTGTAATTTGATACATAAGTGTAGCTATTTACGTTAGCTGCGGCGAAACCTTTAATTCTGTCCCTTCTACTTTGTGGTCAAGTGTTGACAAAATGAATGTACGCTATTATTACGACTGCAGTGTATTTGGTCAATTTGAAAGAGAGTTACCGCGGCCCTGGTACAAGCAACTGAAGGAACACGGGTGAGTTTTAGTCAGTAAAATTCTGACACGCTCTTCCACTTCACTAAGAGCGGGAGAAGTCATTAGAAGATTTCCCACCCAAAAAAAAATTGTGTTTGGTTGATTAAATACAACCTTAAACAGTGCCTACTCGTTCTTCAAATGTACGCACAATACAGAAAGATAAGTAGTAAAACGCCAGTCTATAGGCACTGTAGTTTAGGTATTTATACTATACTTATACTACCTACTCCTTTTTAAAATTCAGAATCAATATAGTAGCAACCCTAGTGAGTCTGTAAATTTTAGGTGTCAATTTTCGAAACGGCGGGTGTGGCCCTTCTGTATACTTTCTATTTTGTGACGCAACTTAACCTCTTTTTCATCATCTACCAAGCTTCTCTAAAGGCTAGGCAGATAACCATAGGCTTATAAGCAATGGTCAAAGAACATCTTTACATTTACCCTTACCACGGGATCCTAGCACTAAGAAAGAAAATTTGGTTCAAATAAACATCACTAGATGGCACGAGATGCGATACCATTATAATGAAATTGTGAAAAATCCTCAACGATTCCATGTCATCATCATATCAGCCGAAAGACGTCCTCTGCTGGACATAGCCCTCCCACCAGCGTCGTAAAATTGACCGGTCCCGTGTCTCACAACCAGCGGATCCAAGAAATCTTCACCAGGTCATCGGTCCATCTGGTTCGCGGTCGCCACTCCAGAACCTTTCTACCCCACTGGCCATCCGTTCTGCGAGCAATATGCCCTGCCCACTGCCATTTAAGTTTGGCAATTATCGGGGTATGTCGGTAACCCTGGTTCTCTTGCGGATCTCTACATTTGTGATTCAGTCACGCAAGGATACTCCGAGCATAGCCCTCTCCATTGTGCTTTGGGTGACTGTAAACTTTCTGATGAGGCCCATTGTGAGCGACCACGTCTCAGAGCCATAGGTCATCACTGGCAACACACACTGGTCATAGACTTTCGTCTTGAGACACTGTGGTAAGTTGGACGAGAAGATACCGTGCAACTTCCCGAACGCTGCCCAGCCGAGTCGGATTCGACGGTTGACCTCTTTCTCGTAGTTGGCCTTACCCAACTGGATCGTTCGTTTCAGGTAGACATAGTCGCCCACAACCTTGATAGGAGTGGATGTAAGATGGACATTCAACATTACCTTGGTTTTGTCCATGTTAATTTTAAGAACCATTCTTTCGGAAGCTCTACTGAGGTCATCGTGCATTGTACTGAGATCTTCCATGGTCTCAGCCATGACCACTTTATCGTCGGCAAACCAAAGGTGAGTCATGTACTCGCCATTGACGTTGATACCTAGCCCTCTCCAGTCCAGAACCTTGAAGACATTCTCCAAAACAGCGGTGAACAGTTTCGGAGATATGACGTCTCCCTGTCTCACACCTCGCTTCAGAAGGACATCCATGTGTGCAAAAAAAATACAAGGTCAAAGAGCACAAAAATTAGTTTTTGCGTAAAGCCCGGCAGTTATGATTTTACTGCAATTTGTGCTAGGGCAAATTTGTTCCTTGTTCTATTGTGCACAAAAAAGCCCTACATAAGATTCACTAATGTTTATTAGTTTTCGAGATATGAGTCAAAATACATTTGGACTTAATATTACGAGTATGTTGAGCTAGTCACCGTTCTGAAGCAGAGCTACCGGGAAGTGCGGCGAGGGCGTGGACGTGAGCCACAGGCGGAAGTCCTTGTGCACCAGCTCCGGCTGGATGTGTTCCACGTTCAGCTCCAGGACCGGCATCCAAGATGGCGACAGGTGGCAGTTCTGCAACACGACAAATGTATGGTGGTGTCATCCATCATGGATCTGTAGAATAATGTAGGATTTGATTTAACTTTGACATGACGTTCTCACGTATATGTATTCTTTCAACAAGAATGATTGGAATTTTCAAAAACTTTGAAATAAAACTGATGGAAAAGAGTGTCCGTGGAGTTTCTTGCACATTCTTCTCCATAGATACCAACTGCCACTTGCGAATGTGCAATTAGATTTATTTATTATATGCTTTATTGTACACCTTAAAATACAATTATAAAAAGAAACTTAAAATGAATACAAATACAATGGGCCGCCTTATCGCATTCCGCGATCTCTTCCAGGCAACCTGGGATTAAACCTTATTTTTAAATTGACAATTCAAAAACACCTATAAATGGTTTAGTTGAAATAAAGATTTTTTTTGATGGCAGAGCTATAAAACAAAACAGCATAACATCGCGTCTGTTATCTTCAAAAGATAGGTAGATGTGTACCAGTAGGTCAACATTTCGCTTAGAGCAGCAGCCGAGTGCAAAGCCAGAATCCAGTCTGTTAATGAGGAATTGTTAATGTACAAATAAACCAATGATATATTGCTCGACCAGATAATTGAACTCAGAACCTCATGCTGAAGAACACTGGCACATATAGTTTTTCATTAGATATTTAATACTCATCACGAGTACGGAGTTCTGCTAGTTATTTTAAATTGTAGCGACATCTATACAGCCACATACAAACTAAAACAAGACCTGACGTCACACACGTCTTACAAAGCAACGTGCAATCAACGTTCCTAAAGCGATTTGAAGATATACATCAACCCGATAACAAGCATCGGACAGTTGCCCACCGAACACAATATCCGTCTAGTCAGAAAATCCTCTCTTTTCAATGGATCACCCTGTTCAGTATACCTCTACAAATTTGATCCTATTACTCGTTTGTCGCACAAACGAGTAATAGGATCATAAAACATAAAACTTGAAAAAAAATAACCTGGAAGAACACCCAGTTTCCAAATTCGCTGCCAGTCTTCATCATGGCTTCAGCGTACGGTCCCTGACCCTGTCCCAGGGAGATGCTCTCGAAACGCTTGCCCATCTTCATCTTATCCGCGAACTTTAACAAGTCTGGCAAAATAATACGTGGTTGAATATTATAGCAGGGGTAAAGGAATGATAATAGTAGCGACATCTAGTATACTTATTGCAGAACTATAGTTCTACATCACAGTGTCTCTAGTTCTGCTACTTGATAATAGATGGCGTAAAATTCAGAAAAGTAAATGAAATACTACTTTTGTATAATATTCTTCTTCATCATCATCATCATCATCATTTCAGCCGAAAGACGTCCACTGCTGGACATAGGCCTCCCCCAGGCGTCGCCACATTGACCGATCCCGTGCGTCTCGCATCCAGCGCCTTCCCGCAACCTTAACCAGGTCATCAGTCCACCTAGTGGGAGGCCTTCCAACGTATCGTCTTCCGGTTCGCGGTCGCCATTCCAGAACCTTTCGGCCCCATCGGCTATCCGTTTCATCATCCATTCTTCTTCGTCGTATCGATAATGCCAATGTATTTTATTTTTGGTTTTTTACTTTTGTATTAACTAATTTAGATTTTGTTGGGAAAGCTAAAATCGCAGAAGAAACAGTTTATACATTTTTGAATTCTGATTCGAGATAATTATCTAATTTTGGAACAACGAACTATGCCATACATGACAAAGTTCCAATGCCATCGCAACCATACTTCATTACTTTTTAGGGACTTTTTAATACAAATGGTCAGTTAAAACTTAATTGACAATTTGGATTTAAAAGTTGTGGCAATGGATTGAGACTATCTCGAAGCAGATATTTTTGCTTCAGTTTTCCTTTTACAAAAAATATGTCTTTGGGGCCTTATATTCCGTCCAGCCATTAATTTTACATCTCAAAAACTGTAATGCATTACCGATTCAATTTCTTACAACAATCGGCTTTATTACCCGACTGCAAGGCAAGGGTTATGTTTTTCGCGCGTATCTTGTATGTCCGCTAGGTCATTAATATTGACCGCTAGGTCGATTTATATAATTAAGACATCGTTAAATAAGTCTTAACCGCCCAAGTGTTCTTAAATAGGTGAAGATAAAAAAAAACGGATTTTGGGCGCCATATTGTGCGGGTCCCAAGTTTTTTTCTCTTCCAAACCCATCGAGTGGGGTATCAAAAACAAAAATATATACCACTTATATGGTTTAAATTAATTCGAACTAATAAGCTGTAAACATGAAAAAATCAAGCAGTGCAGTCGGAGGATCATGAGGTCAGCCAGTTTGCGAATATGTATCCTCCGACTGCACAGCATGATTATATCTTGTTTTACGACTTTTATACGAATAAATTTAAAATCAATTCAGATTAGTATTCTATTTTATTTATGCTCTATGCTCTATATTTTTTATTATTTTATAAACATACCCAGGCGTTTACATGACTATGTTGTTTGCGTGTTGATGTTCTATTATTACTTTTTTTAAATATTTAACCTCACATAATGTTCTTATTGATACTTAGATTATTATGTTTTATGATAATACAAATATGAAGCGACGCTTGGAGGAGGCCTATTTATTTATTTATTTATTGTTATGGCACTCCAACGAATTGTTCACAATAACATTGACAATAAATTAATCACAATTGACTACAGACTATAGCGAACTTTTCACTTATAGGTGTGCACAGCACTAGCAGTTAAAGTTTACTTTAAATAAATTAAAAAAATGTCAAATAAAAAAAAATGTCAAAATAAGAATTAAAGAAAAAATAAAAAAATTATAGTATTATGATAATTCAGAATAATAAAAGGTATCAATATCAATAAGGGGTCAATAAATAACCACTAATAATAATATACAAAACATAGAAATAATCAATAATAATCAGGAACAAAAGGATACAAGTCAAAGTACATAATTAATGGGTGATGGAATAAAACAAAAACTATGTAGACGTCTTTCGGCTGATATGTTATAAAAAGGCTTTTAATTTTGTTTATGTTTAATACAAAATTAAAAATCTTTTTTATGAAAAATTTTTTTTTTTTTTTACATTTTTTTTTCTCTTTTGACATCATATAATTTAGAATCTTTTGAAATTATTTTAAAAATATTTGACATTATATTGAAAACTGGTTGACATTATATTTTAATCCTGTTTTGACATTATTTTATCACTGTTTGACATTATATTTAAAACTGTTTTAGCACTTGAATTTCACTTGAAATGTTAATTCATAGTTCTTTGTATTTTTAGGTAAATTGCATGTGTATATATTCTACACAATTCAAATTGTTTTATGAATAATTGAAATAAATAAATATGATGATGATGATAATAAAATGTAAATATTTCTTTTATATTGCTTTGTTAACTGAAACAAATTTCGATGAATTCGTGCATTTGAACTCATCAGAATATCGGGGCTAAAGAGCAAATCGCTTCACTATTATTATTATCAATGGTTGCCTGTTAGTAACGATGGAACTTCATAGGCGTGCTTATGTCAAATGTAAAATTAATGGCTGGACGGAATATAATAGCAAACGCAGATGATATACCAGCAGCCGGATCCGTCCCGGTGGACAGCACGAAGATGATGGGGGCTAGAGGGTCGGACTCTGCGTACAAAGCGGCCAGGTCTGCGGGCTGCGGCTCTACGAACCTCGAGCCTAGACCCGCCACCACGTAGTCCTAAAGCAGTCAGGTAAGATAAGACAAAATAAGATTTATTGACATACCTCAAGTGCATTAAAGTAAACCTAGATCCTATACTAGGATACCCTGTGTCGTGGGATACGTGTAAAATAAAACAAAAACCACTACGTGCCAATTAATGCTCGTTAAGGAGGACCTGAGGCTTTGGCAAGTGCCAAAGTTCGATGGCGATAGTCGAAATGCACAAAACGTATGGGATTGACTTCGATTGACACTATATGACCGGTAAGCGCTTCAAAATCCGGCCGAAAATTAAGGCCACAAATACGGTTGTGGTCTTATTTCAAATTAGTATGGTACAATCAAAGCCAAGATTGAGACGTCAAAATCCCGCAGTGTGCGTTCAAATATTGTGCAAACAACCATCGTAAAACTGAGATTTTGGAAGGAATATCTTTTGTTCGGTAAGTTTATATCAATTAAGTAAAAAACGAATTAAATAATAAATATGAATCAATTATCAAATATTATGATTGTTTGACCAACGTTTGTGTCGACAACGCGCCAACTATTCTAACAAACATCGACTGTACTGGAACTTTGTAATTTAGACTTTAAAGCATAAGTATAAGATTCAATTTGTTTAGATATATGTTGCAGCGAAGAAAGGTCATACATTTTTTATTGCTTTTTGTACATAGCTTTGTGATGCAACTTTATGCATTGCTTTTAAGCTTGAATTTGCATTAATGTATATTTATTTCAACTAGAATTATTAGTATTACGTTGGAACACAATTGGCGACAGTTTTAAAGATATGTTTTGTATGAGATTGTGCATCTAGTGTATTATTGATTGGAGCTTTTGACATTCCCATAAATGTTTGTCATTTTTTTTGTCGCTATCGTCGCTATCACAGAACAGAAAAAAACACCTTCTACAGTAGAAATCGCAACGAAGGCGCCTTCGTTGTTGGAATGTCACTTGTCTAGGGCCTCTGAAGGTTAATCGTTACAGATAGCTAGGTAGATCTGGCACCAGACTATCCACAACAATACCAATAACTGGGTTGTGAAGGTCAGATAGGCAGGCGCCCCATTTAAAATACTTGACCCAACTGCACCGGTTCCACTGGATCTCAAACACCAAGAACTCGACCATACATGATTTTACTCATATTTGTATGAAAAAAGAAGAACTTATTAAAAAAAAAAAAAACATAAATAAGATAAAAAAATGTTTATGGCCAAATAATGATGTGCAATGGTCTGACCTGAAAACCTGGAATAATCTTGTCGGGCCGGAGACACTTGAGAATGAGCAGCTTCTGAAATGGGTCGTACTGACTTTCCAGCGGCTTCGGGAACGGCAATCTGCAATACAAAGAGATTTTCTTACTAATCGTACTATCTATATTAATATTATAAAGAGGTAAAGTTTTTGAGGTTATAGGGGATAATCTCTGGATCTTCTGAACTGATTTAGATGAAATGGGGATAGTTTGAGACTCTGACAAGGAGATAGGATGTTTTTACGCGGGCAAAGTATAGGATAGGATAGGACACCTTGGCTTTAGAAAACAAACTCAGGATCCTGAAAAAACATTATTAATATGTCACAAATATTCAATTTACGTAAATTCGATTTAATGTGAATTTTAAATGATCGGAATAACGGAGTGAATAAGCACGTCGCTTCACTACTGTAAGCGTCGATGAAGTATCGCATTTTATTGTCTATGGTTGGCTGTTACTAAATAAGAAATTTCATAGGCGTGCATCCAATGATATTCAAATAAACAGATATGTTATGAGCGCGCGCATTGTGAAGACTCGAATAGGTCACAATTGGACCTTTAGTCTTTAGTTTATGTCACGCATGGCGAAGAGCGATAGGATTTGTTGAATCAAAAACGAAATAAAAAAAAATGCCATCGTGTATATTTAGAAATTGTACCAATTATGATACCAAAGTACATAAAACAGAAGGGATCTCATACCATATGTAAGTACGCAATACGCCTCAATTTACTAATTTATTTTATTTTTTTCCTAATATTCTGATATTTGGAGGTTAGAAAAAGATAACAACATTGGTGGTCAGAATAATGTATGTTTACATTCACACTCAAGTGACAAACACTAGCTGTCTCTTTTTTTCTTGTTGGTTTTATCAAGCCATCCCTTTCGACTTGTAGTAAAATGTCAGATGAATGAAAAGTGTGTGTGCGGAACACTTTTTCAATTGTTTTGTGAGTGTATAACGTATCTGTTTATTTGAATATCATTGCGTGCATCTATCAAAAGTAAAATAATAGGATGGACGCAATATAGTATCAATATGTTGATTAATTTTATCTCCCAGAATGGGTGTAAAGCTTTATAGAACGTCTGTAAACATGTTATCGGTCTATAATTTTTACCCGACTGCCGAAGGAGGGTAATGTGTTTATCAGTCTATGTATGTATGTTTGTTCCTATGTGGCATTCCAGAGACCAAACGCATTGGCCGATATTGATGATTCGTACGTCGATTCGTCTTAATCTTGAGAGTGTCACTTGCTACATTAAAATTGGAAAATAGAAAAATGGCGGCTTTTGGGCGCTATATTGTGGTAGCCCAATATTTTTTTTTCTTCCAATACCATCGTGTGGGGTATCAAAATAAAAGGTTTAAAGAGGCAATTTCAAAAATATATGACACTTATGTTTTAATGTACCTAATTCGGATAATATGTTAACTAAAAAGTGTTAAATAAAAAAATAAATAATAAAATCTGCCGGGTTTTTTGATTATTTGATTTTTTTTCTCCGCAGTACTACGTGATTTATGGAGTAGCTGGGTTATTCCTGTCGTTAGGAACTAGGGCAGCGATCCTGACTCAAGGCATACTGGAACTGCGTTGCCAAACGAGCTTGCGACCTTTGGAACCATTTATACCAAAAGTTGTGCAGTCCATCCGATCCTGGAGATTTCCAGATAGGCAAGGGACGGACTGCACGAGCTACATCTTGGGGGCGTATGGTAATTGCCCTCATTTATGGTATCAGATCTCACGTTCGCTCGACCTCCCGAGTCCAATCACCCTCGGTGTGACTGACAGGCACCAACCAGATGCTGCGCCAGAATGAACTCATGGTGTTATCATCCGGCAGGCACGTATCAGTCACACGGTCACACCTTGGTCGGCTCGCTCCCAAGCCCGGCAAACCTACCTAGTTTTTATTTTTCAGTTTTTAGTTAAGGTACATAATGAGCAAGTTCAATAGTAAGGTACCTATAATGCACAAAGTTATGCCTGAATAGATTACCCGAATAACATAAAACTAACATAACCTGTGAAAATAGAATGTAAAGGGTGTCTCAGTAAGAGTGCACTTTTTAAAAAAGGATTTTTTTTTTCATTCTTGTGGCAACTCTGAAATTTGATTGAATTTGACCTCTGTTTATTCCGATTATTAAAAATGGAGCGCTTTTCGAAAGAACAACGCGTTATAATTGTGAATACTCATTACAAAAATATGACATCAAAAAATTACAAAAATATGACTCATTACAGGAATATGATAACGGACTTCTTGTGGCCTCAACTGGCGTGAATCTGGATAACTTCAATCTGGTTTCAGCAGGACGGCGCATCCTGCCACACCGCGCATGAAACAGCAACGATTTCCAGAACCCATTATCTCACGAAATTCTGATGTCAACTGGCCACCAAGATCATGCGATTTAGAGCCGTACGATTTTTTTCTTTGGGGTTTTGTGAAATCTCGGGTTTATGCGAATAAACCCGAAACAATTCCTGAGCTCAAATCGGAAATCCAATGCGTCATCGATGAGATACAGCCACATCTCTGTGCAAAAGTCATGGAAAATTTAATTAAAAGAGTAATGGCCTGTCATCGCAGCCGTGGGGGTCATTTGCCGGATATTTTATTCCATACTTAATCGGAACATGTCTTCTTTACAATCAATGATATTCAAATAAACAGATACGTTATACACTCACAAAACAATTGAAAAAAGTGTTCCGCGCAGCAGGGGCAGCACACATACACACTTATCATTCATCCAATATTTTTTATTTTAATCAATAAATAAATAAATTACAAATACACACGATGTCATTTTTTTTATTTTGTTTTTGTTTCAACAAAGCCTATCGCTCTTCGCTATGCGTGACATAAACTAAAGACTAAAGGTCACAATTGTGACCTATTCGTGTCTTTAATATACGCGCGCTCATAACATTTCTGTTTATTTGAATATCATTGTTTACAATACAATAAAAATTTCACAACTCTGTCTTAAAATACTTGTACGCACTTCTAACGATTTCGTTCTGACGAGAGCTATGGTTTGGAATGACTTTGACATATGTCAATTTGACGTAACACTAAGGACTAGTTTTTGGCGCGAAGATGGGACAGAGATCAAGGATCGAGGAGTAGTAAGAATATGGCGGGTTGGATTGAATTGTTAATTTGTGATAAAAACTGGACTTGAATACAGTGATAGTGACGGAGTGTTCGTGTAAATAAAACTACGTGTTTAGTGGAATGTCATATACCTACGTTATTCGCCAATACAGAATGTGACCCTACATACAAGCGAAGAAGTTGGTTTGTCTAACTCATAATAGCCCGAAAAGAACCCATGCAAATAATGGTTTATCCTGACAATTACACAGTATTCCCTATATACTTGTTTATTTTAAAATGATAAAGTGCACTCTTACTGAGACACCCTTTACTAAGGTGTACTGTACACATCTACGTACCCATTTAGAGCGTACCGGCGTGGTCTTATTGAAATGACGTTAACAATAAGGAGACATGCGATTGCAGCAATTCCGAGAGATTTGCCGTTTTTATTGATCAGATTTAAATGGGACCACACGAGAAGCACCAGCGTTCAAATAAAAAAAAATCGTCGAAATCGGTTATGGTAATAAAAGTTTTGAGGTGACAAACATAAAAATACAGTCGAATTGATAATCTCCTCCTTTGTGGGAAGTCGACTAGAATTATTGAAAAACTGGCACATTTTTTTATCATGGCGGCTGTTCACTCTTCCGCGAGAACTTTCGCCATGTTTCGCCGAGAGCACTCACGCGAGACTTTGACTAACGAATGCGACCCTGTATACTCTCGTTCATTCAGTACGATTACGAACGCCGAGATTATGGGCGCGTTACAAGTTACGGCAGCTGTTACCCTATGCACTTTCAGTAATTTTAATATATTTTATTATTTCCAAATAATTTAGTTCAGCTTCGTTATTCCAATAATGATAAAATCAAACGCCTGCGCGGTTAACTTGCTCTAAACCAATCGACGCGAGATTGTACAGTGATGCACCTCGCGTTGGCTCGCTAGTGTAAACGAGACCTTTTAATTTGCGCACAAAAAACCAACTCGCAACGAGCAGGCGAGGCGAGGTGAGATAAAAAGAGGCAGAGTGAGTTTAGCATGTACAGTACGACCCATGTGTCGTGGCCCATCTAAACATGGCTTTGCGATGCGCATGGCATGGGGCACTATTGTTTTTGTATGAGATTTACTACTGCGCAACCACTTGGCGCTAACTTCAGAGGGGCCACGACCATCGGTCGTACACTCTACACCCTAGCAATCGTTATGCCTAGCGGTGCCTCGTCGAGAATGTACAGCTGCCATCAGATATTTGCCGTTGAAAGTGTACTTGTGTTTGTATGAGGGCAACTTTAAAAAACTGCGTATGTCTCGGCAACTTAATGCCGAGATCTGTGGGGTGGCCATAGGCTCTTAGAGCAAGGTTATTTTGAGTGTGTGAAGTAAGGTACAGATGTATATGACATGTACACATCTGTCCCTTACGCATACTCAAAATGACCTTACTCTGAGCTTATAGTCACACCCTGGACCGTTTTTAATACTTCATCATCATCATCATCAGCCTGTTCCCACTGCTAGGACACAGGCCTCCTGTCTGTGAGAGGGGATGGGCCGTAATCCACCACGCGGGCCCAGTGCGCGTTGGTGGAATGTCTTTGAATTTTTGGTTTTAGGACATGCCGGTTTCCTCACGATGTTTTTGAGAGCGGTGGTGATGAAATAATTTACATAAAGTAAAGCACCTGCCTGAGTTCAAACCCACGACCTACAACTTGTTAGTCGCGGCCGATACCACTGGGCATTCACTGCTCTGTATTACTTGGACTTGTATAAATACAAAATTCTAAAATATATAAATGTAGATACCTAATGTACCTATACCGTGATGTCGTGGTGGCCCAGTGGCTGAGACCTCGCCTCTCGAGCTTGAGGTCGAAGGTTCGAATCCAGGCTAATACCAATGAGACTTTTTCATTTCATATGTACTTTCTAGGTTTATCTTGGACATCATTGACAACGGTGAAGGAAAACATCGTGAGGAAACCTGGACTTATAGTGAGTTTATTATAAGATTGTGCTCCGTTGGTGTAATTGCTGTAAGGCGTTCCAGTGCGAGGATAAACTAATAAATAAATAAATACTTAAGCTTATAAAGATCAGATTTGAGAGGAAAGATAATACTCTTTTAATTGTTACGTGATGTTTCAATAACTTTGCATTCGTAACATTGTTTTTCAAGCTTTAGACTTACTTATGTGGTGTGTAAGAGTCATAGTAGGTCCGGAAGAACTTGATATTGGTCTGGAAGTCGGCGAGGATGGCCGACATGGTGCTAACCGTTGCCAGCTGCTGCATCTCCAGCCACATCCGCGGGGAGATCCACTTCGGCTCCGGGTTTTCTATCTCCTGGAATCCATCAATAGAATAAGATAGAATAGAATATACTTTATTGTACACCACGAAAGTTACACATCTCTTGTACAAGAATCTAATTATATGGGTACAATTAATGGCGGTTTTATCGCTAACAGCGACATTTAAGGGTGCCATGTCGGCCATTCTTCCATACAAACGTAGTATGGCGATTACTCCACTGTTTGAAGTTGACGTTCATATAAAAATAATATCAATTTGTTTCATCATTATTTTATATAGCCCTGTATGGAAACAAAACAGTAAAAAAAACATAATTTTATTTGAAATTTATGAGCATCGAGATTTCCATATTTCAACACTAATTTTAACGCTTCTTTGGGCGGAAATAAATACCATAAGAAGAAGGCAATTGCTATACAGTCATCACACAGGGATAGATTAGTAATTCAAAAAAGCAAATAATTTCATTTTGAAAGCTACATTGAAGATAGTTTTTTCATGATATCCATATTCCCAAAGGTCTGTTTATAAAATTTCGCACTTCTATATTCCACTCCTAAAGGGGTAAAAAAAGGGTTGAAAGTTTGTATGAAATTTTTACAGTTTCTAAATAGAACACATAAAATTTGACATTTACGGTCTTAGTTGATAAAAAGAATTCATGTATTTATTGGTTTTTGTAAATTCCACCCGTATAGGAGTAAAAAGGGGGATGAAGTAAAATTTTCGGTTTGGAAGGTAAAACATCTGAAATTGTTGGATGAAAATACGGATCACGCGAACGAAGTCGCGGTTGAAGTGCTAGTAATATTATAATGAGGAAGAATTTGATTGTTTGTAAGTTTGTTTATAATGGATAAACTCAAAAACGACATAACCGATTTTTAAATCTTTTCACTTAAGTGAAGCTACATTGTCCCAGAACATAGAGCAACACGGACCACCGGCGGACCGGAGGGGAGTAGCCATAGCGTTTTTCCCCGATACAAAACTGTCTGTCATTTTTTTCGGGGGGAAATCTGCTTTACCCTCACTTTCTCAAATTCTGACACATAAATAATCGTCTGTTACTACGAAATTCACACATAAAATTTAAAAAATACACTAACAATTTCACACACACATAGATACATTCTGTGTCATAATAGTATAATGACATGACGCAACTACACTGACAAATTGCTTACAGCCTTGGTTGTAACTACTGTCGATACGCATTATAGATAAATTCAAGAACTCGGTTAGAGATATTAGGTTTAAAAAGTGATACAAAGGTAGATATTATATTATTATTCTAAAGATTGACTTTATTTGAATGGATTACAATAATCATGATCTAGCAAATAAACTTAATGTTTAGATCATTTTAAAAACCATTGATAGTTGTATTGCTATCACTGGTTTTACAACTACAACTAAGCTTAAAATATAATATTTTAAATAAATCAGAAAACTTAATCTCAAAAATGTCTCCGTATGGATAAAGACTCCTTTGCTTTGCCATTTTTATCGATAACTATCTACAAACAAACCGGTAACAACACTTTCGCTCGGTGACAGCGACTTCTCGGAAACAGACTCGGATCAGTCGCTCGACCGATCCGCATAATGTATGAGGGCGAGCGGCATGTGTTGGTAAACAAATCCGAAACAACACGACCGACAATATTGTAATTTTTTTATGTTTTATAGAAGTACATAGTAATAAAGTGATTAAAAATTACTTACATATGAAAGGTCACGCCATCTTTTTGTAAATTTGACGTGGCAGATCTCTTTTTGTAGCAAAAAACAGAACAATTCGGCATTTTTTTAGGACGTTGATTCAGTCTCGCAACTAGATTTAGTCTACTGAGCAGTGTGGCTACACTGGCTACAACTAGTTTTATTGTAAGTACGCATAGGACCGCGTGGACTTTTAATTTGACAGAGGGGAACGCCTGCGTATGGCTACTGCCCTCTGGTCCGTGTTGCTCTATGTCCCAGAATGACTTAGGCTATTTTAATTCCGAGAACGGGTCCTGTGTGGTGTGCCACGCGAGCGAAGTCGCGGGGCAAACTAGTGTCTTATATTTATTTATTAAATCTTCATCCAACAAGGTACATAGGCGGACTTAATACAAAGTAAACTCACAGTATCAAGCTTAGCCCCACTCAGCATGAAGTTGAACTCGGCTCCTTTTATAACGCCGTTATCCAACAATATTCTGGCGCACAGTAGAAAGGCGAACAACAGCTTGTGTCGCTCAAATAAGCTGCGGCATACGTTTTGGTAGAGTAGGAAAGTGAAGTGGACTATTATCACGTCCACACGTTCAATTATGTCCTCTGAAAATTTGATGAAAATGGATGTTTATGTCAATTGATATAACATGCACTAGATAAAATAATACAATATAACACAGAATATAGCATACGCAGCATAACACCATAATATACAGTTCATAACCTACGAAAACATTTCAATAACTAAATATTACACAAAAACAGGGCAAGCTAAATAAAACCGTTACGAAAACAACAGACATAAAAACATTCATAAATAATCTTATTTTTAAACTAGCTTTTTTTCGTATTCTTCCTCAGCTAACCATTCTATTTGATACCCATATCATGGCAGTGCACAAAAAATAACCAGTTCGCCATCTTGGGCCGCCCACCATATTGGATTTAGAATGACGTCATTTAGCTAACCATGCATTGTCATCCAAACTAAACGTGTATGCAAAATTTCATCTTAATCGGTTGAGGATAACTGCTTTAAAATTCAGTTGCAAGATTTGACCCAAACACACTTACATACAAACATACATACATTGCAAGTTAAATAAAAGCATGTAAAAACATAACTCACAATAAAGCTAGATTAATGTGTCGTGTCGTGGCGCGGGATACACCAATCAAACGAATCTGTATAAGCCTACGTCATATCTGAATGACTTTTGTAGCCAATCAAATGCGTCACAAGGCACCACGAAACGAAATAACATAGTAATGTGAACCCGACTTTATAATGCCCCTATCCAGCAATATTCTGGCGAACAGCAGGCGGTTAAACAACAGCTTTTATCTCGTTACGCGCTCAAGACGACCTTCAAACAATAACAACACACTAACAATAACTCCCTCGTTCTAATAATAACACACTTACCATTGGGCTCTGTCTCAGCCATGGCCCTCACGAAGAGCTTGGCGAACCACTCCAGTGAGTACTGGTACATCGGATCCACATTAGCCATGTCGGAGAGACAGAAGAACAGGATGGATCCGCGCTCTGCGACCGGCACGTATCCGCTGCGGGCTTCGTCTATCTCAATCGATGTGCGCTCTATGTCCTCTACTTTTATCTAAAAAATAGAGATAAACATTACTTTTAAGAACAAGTTTTTAAATCAGCACTTTTTGAACTTCTAGCTACTAGCGAGTTAACGGGTGTAACAAGACGCTTGGCGAAGATACGACGTACTTGTTTTGTCCGTCATTGTGGCTTTTTTATGTTAATCCGCTTGCGTCCTGGCTAGGCTTAACCTAACTCAGTGTGGCTATCTTCTAGAGCAATTGCTAGGCTTAATTTTTATGCCTTGAGTGGCAAACAATCAGCCCATCTTATGGTAAATACACCGTTGCCGCAACAGCTAAGGTCGATAACCTTGAGACAGAAGTCCAAAATATGAAATTAACTCCTATGGTACAACAAGCCTCTAATACACTATCTTGTGAAGATGTTGTTTCTGAGCTACATGAGAGAGAAGCAAGGAGCAAAAATATAATCATAGTGGGTATACCGGAAGCTAAAGGCATTAATAAGGAAGATCGCATAATCATAATCATAATCATTTATTTGCTAAAAACATGGTATAAAAGATGGTAATGTAAATAATGTGAACAAACATGTTTTGCTTAATAGATATAAGCGTGCAAATTGTAAAAGTACATGCATAACGAAACAATTAGTATTCATGCGATTTTATATTCCATGAACTCCTTAACACTGTAAAAACTATTAGCAGAGAGCCATTTATATAATTTATGCTTGAACATTCTTGTATTTAATGTTTTTAATTCATTTGGTATTTTGTTGTATACCTGGACACACATAAATATACAACTTTTATTATATTTTGCAAGCCTTGGAAGGACATCCAACACAAACCTGTAGGGGTCGCGCCTGCTGCGAGAATTCATATCGCTTGCTTTCGCAAACAATTCCCTATGCCTCCACACAAACAAACAAATTTCAAAAATATAAAGGGACGGTAGCGGTAACAAATCAAGTTTCTTAAACATCGGCCTGCAAGATTCGTCGGGCTTAAGGCCACATAATGCTCTTATACATCTCTTTTGTGCGACAAATGCTCTATTTTGATCAGTACTGTTTCCCCACATAATTAAGCCATAGCGTAGCACTGATTCAACATATGCATGATATGTTGTTAAAGATGTTTTAAAGTTTGTTATGTTTCTTATCTGTTTCAGTGCATATACAAACTTATTAATTCGTTTGGATACTGTATCAACATGTGCTTTCCAGTTGATGTCTTGATCCAAGGTTACTCCTAAAAATTTTGTTTGCGTTACTTCTTGAATTCTATGTATATTCATTTTAATATTGTGTTTTGCATTATTTGATTTATTAAATTGTATATAAACGGACTTTTTTAGATTAATGGATAAGTTATTTTCCTTTAGCCATTTTATCAATCTTTCAATCACATTATTAATTTCTGTCTCGTGGTCTTTAATTGTATTACATTTTTTATCAGATGTCACAATAATAGAGATGTCATCAGCGAATAGTATACATTTATGATTAGTTATAGTAATGATAGAATTTATATACAATAGGAATAAAATAGGGCCCAGTACACTTCCTTGTGGGACGCCTTGTTTATTGAATTTGAAAGCAGAATAGTGAGATGTCAAATTGTTACTTGTATCCATTTTAGTAATAGTAACGCGTTGTTGTCTATTACTTAGATATGATGATAACCATTTAAGTGTAATGCCTCTAATCCCAGTTGCCTCCAATTTCTGTAATAACAGGTCATGCGAGACTAGATCAAAGGCCTTAGATAGATCGAAGAACAGCCCAGTAGTAAGATAGTTATGGTTAATATTCGTTATTATTATTTTTATAAGACTGTAGATAGCTAACGTTGTGGATTTATTTTTTTTGAAGCCAAACTGTTCTTTCCTAATAATGTTATATTTATTACAGAATTCAATCAGTCTTTTATACATACACTTTTCGAAGATTTTAGATTGAATAGGTATCAAAGTTATTGGGCGATAGTTGTGAACGTCTGATTTTTCACCGGTTTTATAAAGTGGTTTAACAATTGATAGCTTTAGTGCTTCAGGAAAAATGCCAAGTGACAATGATAAATTAATTAAGTATGTCATAATTTCAATAAGTTCATTAGTACCTGCTTTAATGATTTTCGTGTTAATGTCGTCATAACCTTCGGAGTTTGTGTTATTCAATGACATAATCTCTGCTCTAACCTCATTTTCGGACACAGGTTTAAGGAACATCGAATTGACTATTGAACATTCGTTACTGTTTATTTTTGCTCCCTTACTCGAAGATTGTGCCATATTGGTATAGTGGTTATTGAAAGCTGTTGCTATTTCTACAGGATCTGAAAGTACTGTGTTATCAAGTAGAATATTTTCTATGTTGTCCCTATCGTTATTGTTCCCGATTTCATCCTTTATTACTCTCCAGACAGCTTTACATTTGTTTTCACTATTGTTTATGAATTTGATGTTTGCGTTTTTTTTTATGTGTAAACGCATTTCTGTAAAATCTTTGAGTATTGTATATATTTAATTTTATTTCGTAAATTTTTGCTCTTATAATATTGATGGCGCAGAGACCTTTTTGTTTTGCAACTTTGTTTTAGACCTTTGGTTATCCAGTTCTGTTTCTTTTTACTATTATTATTTACTTTCACCTTTATTTTTGGGAAACATAAATTATAGAACAAGCCTAACATTTCATGAAAAGAATTGAATGCCATGTTTAAGTCTTTCTCACCGTAAACCTCCGACCATGACACATTTTGCAAGCATTCCTTAAATTTCTGGATATTATTCAAGCTATAATCTATTTTGTAGAAAAAATATGTTGTCTGGTTTTGTATCTTATGTTTCAAGGGAAAACTTAACATTTGTGCTGTGTCATGATCGGACAGGTGAAGAGGCATTACAGTAGCATTAGCATTAGGAATGTTACTGAGAATGTGATCGATACAGGAAGACTTACGAGTTGGACGATTAATATGTAGCTTTAAGTTATAATTATATGAGAGTTCTTGTAATTGAATAGTAATATTACTGTTTTGGAGAGTATTAATGTTTAAGTCACCTGCCAAGACCACATTTATTTTGGAATTATATTTTTTGAATACGTGGTACAAAAGACTATTTAACTTACTCAAAAATTGGATGGGGTCAGACTGGGGTGTCCTATATACACAAATAATAATCAGCTTATGATGTGTTAGTTCTATGCCGCATGCTTCGAATGTATTTTGTGTTGCATATGTATTTATAAAAGGTAACTCTTTAAAAACGAAGTTTTTTTTAAGCAGAATACACGTACCCCCCCTTTGCTTATCTCTGCAGAAGTTAGCTGTCATATTGTAACCATGGATTTTAACAAGAGATTCATTACCTTTTTTTATAAATGTCTCGGAAAGGCATATTGCGTCTGGACTATTATTCATTTCCTGGAGTTCCTGCAAGGTTAGTTCAAGGAGTTCCCTTTTCGACAGGATACTGGCAATATTTTGATGCAGTATTTTAAAATTATGATGTATTATAGATGGCTGAGTTATGGGCACGAAAAAACTTTAAATTCTTATTTATTACCGGAAAATAGTAAGGCATAGTTCCTATTTGGGGTTTCTCAGTGGGATATATTAGGTTTTCTGATTTTTGTTGACTAAGGCTTATGCGATCAAAATAGAACGGAATTGTTCCCTTTTTAGGTTTATTAAGTTTGGCGTTTACTTTAAGACTTGATTTGTTACTCCGTATACGTTTTAAAAGGTTCCTAGGGTTTAAATAATTTTCATTATAATCGTTACAGTCAATTAGGTAATTAATCTTTACACACAATTCGGATATCTTATTAGATTGGCTTTCAAGAAATTTACATTTTTTATAGTTTATACATACATTTTTAATACGATTATTAAGTTTATTAACATCTAGATAATCATTTTTAAGCACATTTAGTACAATGATCATGTTGTTATAAAATGTATCTAGTATAATTTGTAACTGGGATAAGGTATCTTTTAAATTGTAGTCATTTTCTCCTACACATATTACAAGTTTATCATTGGGATTCAACTTAGCATAACGGCAGCTCATCATTATTTGATTACTGAGTGCATTTGGTTTCGTATTTGCGATAATCCTATACTTTTCATACCTTGCACTTTGTCTTGCATGTATCATGGCCGCTGCTAGACCGACGCATCGCTGAGAGCCAAAGATAAATACTCTACTCGTCGGTTCATGTTTTTGCTCTTCGGTGTAAGTAGGCGTTTCTGCGTTAATTTTTAATACCATAGCTTTTTGTGGTATTTTATTACTGATTTTAATCGTTTCTATTAGTTTTGTGAGAGCTTCGATCTGATGTTGTGCTTCTTTCAGATTTTGTTGAAGATCCGTGATTTTTCGTTGAAGACATATTATTTTAATACTCTTTTCACAGTCGACATTCGACTTATTTGGCAATGGAGTACAAGGTGTGGAGAGCGTATGTTGAGGTAGTAGTGAGAGTCTATTTCCCTTATGTTTGATGGCTGGGCTATTTTCAGAGGTAACTGGGGAATAACAAAGTAATTTCAGCATTTTTGTCTCAGCTGTTAATTTATTTATTTGTTGGTGGAGGTTGCTATTTTCTAGTATAGTATTTTCTAGCTCATTTTCTGCACTATTCAGTCTAAGCGTGAGTTCCTTTATGGTGTTTTACATTTCTAAAACTGTTAATGTTTCAGATATTTCAGATATTGTGCCGTCTACACTATGAGATAGTTTGTTAGGTGTATCAAAAGATTCATCTGAAGTTTCATATTCAGACAGTATGTGCGAATCCAAGATATCAGAAGTTCCCTGGACGGCAGGTTTCACTGTTACAGGCTGTTTATTTTCCTGGAAGCTGTCACTAGGTCCTGGTGATGGGCTGTTCAGGTTTAGGTTTGCTCGTTTTCTCGTTGTAATATTTGATACATCAGCTACATGGTTGATAGTTGCAGCTTTTTTACTTTTGATGCATGTTTTACATCGCCATTTTTTCCTGGATTCCTGGTCCATTAGACGGTAGGTTTGTTCCGGAAAACCATCACAATCCGGTTCATATCGGTTAGTACACACTGAACATAAAGCCGTTTTCTTAATGTCGACTGCCTTCTTGCACTTAAAGCATATAGCCTTTTCTGGTATCTTGCGGTCTCCCTTCAGACCACTCTTAGAAGACATATTTTTTTATTTAAGTTAATAAAATTGAATCAAAACTAAAAAAAGAGAAAAAGAGAATGCAAAAAGTGACGTGTTGGTCTGATTCGAACTTGAGCTCTATGCGATGGCAGGCGAGCTTTCTGACCGCTCGGTTGCAGACGCACATACAAATCTATTCAAATAATTTGTGCTTGTTACTCGAGTGTTAGTTTGGCAGCTAATGATCGTTGATGTTCCGCCAATAGGGTTCAATATGTCCATTTATGTACTATCACAAAACGCACATCACGCACCTCGTAATGAGTCACACTGTGTCACTGGTTCACAAGTTCTTTGTTTAACTTTGATTTTTGCTGTTTCGTTTTTTAATGTTTATAGACGCACTATTTGACATATATGAAAACTGTTCTATTAATGATTACACTCGTCGCTTTACGCATAGATTAGTATCGATTTAAGTGCTGAGAACATTGTATTTGTAATTAATAGAAATTATTTCGACGGAGCTATCACTCTTTGTGTGCGCCAGCGGGGACGCGCGCGCGGGGAATCTATCTATCGCATAGCATCAGATAGCAGACAGGTTAATAATATTATTAAGATAGCGTTTCCTGAATGCCCTGACCCTATCAAGATCCACCGCGTGGGTCTCTTTAAACCTGGCAAAATACGTCCCATAAAGGTATACCTAACATCCCAAGAATCTGCAAGAACAATCCTTCGAAATAAAACAACTATCAAGGAACTTCTTAAAATTTATCATGACCAGACCCCATATCAACAAAAATACATAAAGAAATTAGTGGACGAGCTGCAACGCCGTACACAAAATGGTGAGCAAAATCTTGTTATCAAATATAGTAACAACACCCCTAAAATAGTGCAACAACAACCAAAAAACTTCGCAAATTAATTGAACTTAACCAAAACAACAAACGAGATAAAATAACATATGAAATTACTGATAAATACTCGGATTTGGGCGAAGGCCGAACATCACTTAGATTTTTGTATGCGAATATCCGAAGCCTAGTAAAGCCTGGAAAATTAGATGAACTTACCTGTATATTGGCATCTATGAAAACTATCCATGTGGTTATTCTCGTAGAGACCTGGATCAAATCCGAAGCCGAGGCGGAAAGCCTTGTATTGCCAAACTATGTTCACCACTACAACTTCAGAACTCACAGTAGAGGAGGTGGAGCTTCCATCTTCGTTCATAAAAATCTTAAACATGAATTTCTCAGCAGCAAATGCGAGAATGACAACCATTTTATATGGATACATCTGAAAAGGTTTTCATTAGATATTGGAGCTATTTATAAGCCAGAGAGAACAAATACAACAAAATTTCTCGATACACTTACAGAAGGACTGCATAAACGTAAGAGGATAATACTTTTTGGGGACTTTAATTATAATCTTCTCACTAAAGAACGAAATACTATAGCCTACGAAGAAACACTTCAAGAAAATGGATGCAGGATACTGAATAAAATAAACTCGTTGCACTGTACACGTGAAACATCAACAACAAAAACTATACTAGACCATGTTATAACTAGTTTAAAAGAAAACAGTTTCCACGTTGCAGTCATTGAATCCGCCTTATCTGGTCATAAGCAGATATTTTTGGAAGTGAAACAATATAAACCCCAAGCTGTAAAGAAGACGCAGTACCAAACTCTAGAATATACCAAACTATATCAAACTTTAGAAAACCTGGATTTCAAGGCTATTGGACAGGACTACAATCATTTTCATGTAGCGATGCAATCAGCAATTAATGAGAACAAAATAACAAAAACAAAAATCCTAAATCCCCCCAAGTCAGATTGGATCAACAAAAGTATAATTACCCGAATAAATAAAAGAAATGAATTGTGCAAACTGCATAAAATTAACCCTAGTGATAGGAAAATAGAAGAAGAGTACAAAAGAGAGAGGCAACGTGTTGTTGAGCTGATTCAAGGAACCAAAGCTACTTACTATCATAAAGTATTTAAAGAATGTGAAGGTAAGCCTTTGAAAATGTGGCAATTAATTAATAATCTTTCTAATAATAAAACTAAAGAAACCTGTGCTCCTTCAAAATTAGAGTCTCCTACGGGAGTTATTACGGATTAAACTGATATATGTGAGGCGTTTAATAATTACTTTTCTAATATAGGCATTCTTCTCGCAAGCCAAATACCCGCTACCTATCACTATGGTCACACCACTACACGTCTAAGTACCACTCACACCCATGAACTCACACAAATAAGATCCACCACCAAAGAAGAGGTAGCCAAAATAATTGACAGTCTAAAATCAAATACAAGTGCCGGAATTGATGGTATAAGTGTAAAGGTCATTAAATCTTGTAAGTTTATAATCTTGCCTACTTTAACAAAGTGTATGAACGAATGCTTTTGCAAAGGATGGTTCCCAAACATGCTCAAAATAGCAAAAGTTACTCCTATTCATAAATCTGGATCTAAAAGTGATCCGGGCAACTACAGGCCCATCTCTGTGCTTCCTGTGGTCTCTAAAATATTTGAAAAGTTACTTCATAACAGATTGTCACAATATCTTGGTTCCCAAAACTTTTTATTTGATCGACAATATGGATTTAGGCAAAAGTCTATTACACTTTCAGCTGCAACTGACCTAATTACTAAAATTAAGACTAACATAGATCAAAAGCAAATAGTCCTCGGTGTATTCATTGACTTAAAAAAGGCGTTCGATACCGTCAGTCACAAACTACTACTGGATAAATTGGCAGCGATTGGCATAACTGGAAGTGCATATAAAATGTTTGTATCTTACTTAGAAAACCGATATCAAGTAGTTAGGATAGGAAAATGCACTAGTGAACCTAAAATAATCAAATGTGGTGTTCCACAGGGATCTATTATGGGGCCACTCCTATTTCTTATCTACATTAACAGCATGCATGAAATAGGACTTAAAGGACATATCTCACTATACGCGGACGATACATGCCTGTTTTACTTTGGTCATTCAACAGAATCCGTGATGCGGGAAGCACAGGATGATCTCAATATTCTAGAGAAATGGTTTTTGAGTAACTTACTTACTGTAAACGCGTCAAAAATAATTACATAATATTTTCAGCAAAAAACAAAAAGCTTCACGATCATAAACCTTTACTCATAAATGGTTCTGTACTGACCAAGGTGAACAAGGAGAAATATCTAGGGCTTACATTGGATTAACAACTACAATGGACACCACATATTGAAAACCTACGGTCAAAAATAAGCTGTCTTACTGGTGCCCTTCGGGGTATTGTAAGATGTCTTCCCCTAAAAGTACGTTACACCATCTATAATTCATTGGTAAAACCTCACATTGATTACTTGATAGAAGTGTGGGGATCAGCTGCCAAAACGCATCTTAATAAATTACAAAGAGCGCAAAATAGAATAATAAAGGTCCTCTTCCACTACAATTATTTAACTCCAACTATCAAAATTTATAATGAGACAAAATTATTTAATATTGCACAAATTTACCAAAATAACACATGTATTTTAATACGAAAATTCTTAAACAAAAACATACACACACAAATAAAATTCACAACATACAATCAAATATATACCCGTAGCTCTAGGCGACCATATGATATACAACTATATAAACCGCGAACTAATTACGGTAAAAAGTGTATTTTGTATCAAGGAGCACAGATCTACAACTCTTTACCTAAACATATAAAAGATACTAAGTCATATCTCTATTCAAAAAGTTATTGAAACAACATATTTTCAAAGGCATTACAAAAAAGTAAATCTGTTCGAGTCTTATCTTATTATCGTACTCACTTCATGTAAACCGTTCCTTATAACTGCTCAAAAGCTGTCGTTAGTTAACACGAATGACAAAGTTAATCCAAATTACCCACTAACCCAGAAATGTAATTTTCTTATTATTATCTTTTTTTTTTACAATACCTACCGTCTATGCGCATCTGTACTTGAAATTGCTTAAGTTTTGTTTTATATTTTATTTCTCCTCGTAAGTGATTTGTAATCTTTGAGAAATAAAGAATTTTAAACCGTAAATACTTACCTTTACCTACGGACATCTGGAATACGGCATACCAGAGGAACCACAGGTGCGCTCCCTATCCTTTTTTAAATACCAGAGGAACCACAGGTGCGCTCCCTACCCTTTTTGAAATACCAGTGGAACCACAGGAGCGCGCCCTACTCTTTTTGAAATACCAGAGAAACCACAGGTGCGCTTCTTACCCTTTTAAAAGGATAGTATTTAAACGAGCGAAAATAAATACAAATTAAAGGTATAAAAATACTGAATATGGCTTACTGAAATACTAAGTGGGCGACAAACAGTGTTTAAAACAATGACTTGAAAATAAGAGTTTGTCCGGAGATTTGGACCGGAGATGACGGGTGCTAAGTTCGCTCACTTCAGCTCCCGTCATCCCCTTCGAACTTAAAACCTCGACACGGATGGGATCCGTGTCGAGGTTTTCTAAGCTAATTCGTTGAAAACGCGAATACACCCGAACCTCCCAAACTGCAAAAGAATAATATGCTAAAATAGAAAAAATACAACCCCAAATACAATTAAAGTACGTAACAATATTATTACTGCAGCTCACAAAAACCTCCTAAAAGGTATTACTCAAACCGGATAAATAGTTACTTAGTAAGATAGTCACCCATTCAGTATATTTTTCGCCTGGTTAATAATTTTCCTTTTTAAAATAGATGATATATGGTCACTATGATGACCTACGTTCTGTACTACAAAGATTAGACGATGACGGGATTAACATAAACCCGTCGAAGTGCATCTTTGGCTAGCAGACTCTAAAATGCCTCGTTATGATGTGTCAGAAGAAGGAATCAAACCACCACTAGAGAAAATCAAGGCTATACCGATTACCCAAAGCCAGAAAACATTCAGGAACTAAGACGTTTCCTTGGCATATTGAACTTTTATCGTGATAGTTTACCTAAAGCTGCAAGAATTCACGCACCTCTGAATGCATACCTTTACAACTCAAAGAAACGGAACTGGACAAAAGAAGCTCAAGAAGCCTTTGAAGCATGCAAAGTGAACATACAGAACGCCACTATGCTTGCTCATCCATCTGCGGACAAACCTCGGCAAGCGTTGCTTAACCTTGAAGTTTGACCCGTGCTTTATGGATTAGCTAGAACCTCCTCGGTGTTGGAATAGTATAAATCCTATATATAAAATGTTCCGTCTACTGACGATAATCTCCGCACTCATAATCTTGACGGCCTCGAGAGTCAGTATGAGTGGCAGGTCGTCGACGGGCAAGCTCTCGCTGTTGGACAGACCGTAAAGGATGCCCGCTTGCATCCTGGCTAGGCTTAACCTAAAGCTAGACTGCTGAGCAAACGCTGAAGTAGCTGCAATAAAAAAAGTGTTTTGGAAAGAAGGTCCTAAGCGCCTAGTAATACATGTTGCTTACGCGTTCCAGTCAACCACTGTTGGTGTCGCTGCGCTCGAGTGACGGTGGAACCACTATGCTTGAAAGTCTACCTTTCCACGATACAGGAGAAATGTCTGGTGTGAAGCAACGTTTTTAAAAAAAGAAAGAAGAGACCAAAAGGACTCTCTTAAATTTTTACTCACGATAATCTCCTCACTCTTAATCTTGATGGCCTCGAGCGTCAGTATGAGCGGCAAGTCATCGACGGGCGAGCCCTCGCTGTTGGATAGGCTGTACAGGATGTCTGCCTGCATCTCCGCGAGCTGCGCTGTCATCTGCGCGCGCGACACGATCAGCTGACCGCGCAGTTCCTCTAGGTCAGGCCTCTCTTGTGCTACTACGGTAGATAGCAGTTGTTCGGCTAGACCGCTGAAATTTAAAGAGTTATGTAAATGGTTGGACTGTTTAAGGAGTCGACGTTTTTTTTTGAAGCGGTTTCAGACTTTTACTGACGGAATCCCATCCGTTCCTTCAGTTGCTTGAGCTAGGGCCGCGGTAACTCTTTTAATTACATCCCGGAACCCCGTCAGTTTCTGCTGACTTCTCTTTGAAGCGGGCGTGGAACACCCGCGTCGTCGACTCGGGTTTGGTCCTAAATGGACGGCAAGCTACCCATTACTCGCCGTCCGCAAAGACACTGACTTCGGAAAACAAAGTTTTTTTTCGGTTTTTAGTGTTTTGCTTTAGAAGTCAGTTTTCTTTATAACACAGGCCTCCTCTCTCTGAGAGTAAATTGGACGTAATCCACCACGCGAGCCCAGTGCAGGTCGGTGGATGTCACATGTCTTCGAACTTTTGGTTGAAGGACATACGGTTTCCTAACGTTGTTTTACGACGCCGCGCGCTGTTTTGAGAGCAGTGGTGATGCAATAAATAACACAAGTAAAGTATTATGATAAAAGTGAATGCTGGTTTCTAGAGAACTGCAGAACCACCTTTGGAGGCTACCCCTCTTTTGGATATTGAGTAACAAAAATCTACAACCTTTATTTAAGTACCAAGTAGTGTTTACCTGGGCACCAGAGCGAAGTTGACAACCATGACCTTGACAGAGGTCTCCGGCTTGTACTTAGGATTTGGCAGCTTAGTGGTTATGTACAGCTTAAATCCGGGTATGTACGGGATAAGGGAGTCACCTAACTTCAGCACCAGCTGACCAGCTTGTCGGAAGTATTGACGCTTGAAAGAAGAATGAATTATTAGAAACAAATATTTAAATTGAAGATTCATGAGTAGGTTTTTTTTCTAGCCTGGCGAAATACTCATGCAAACTGCGCTACCACGGGGTGATAGCGCAGTTATGTGGGACTCTAACCCACTAAAACTCCACGGTGTCTTCCTGTGCCGCTTATGGCGTGAAAACGTATCAATCATCGCGATTCCGCCGCGGCGGTCCGTCACCGGACCATCTTTTGGGGAGTAACCCCCATCACCAGCGCACCAGAACACGTTGCATGCCGTGACCACCCCAGGGACCAAAGCAGCACATGGGCGCAAGACGACCCCGTGAATGGCACCCTTGCTTCCCCTGTGACCGATGAGGACAGTGGCCCCACCACCTACAACTCTTCGGCTGCAGGTGATAGGGAAAGCGGCCAACGCTATACCGACACTCCTCCTCCTCTGCGGCCCCACCGCGTCCGCCACCAGACGGTGGCGACCCCGTGCAGGCCAAAGAGGATAGGGAGAGCGGCGCACCGTAATACCAGTACCGGACACCGCGGCCCGCCACAGTTTCGATGCCTCCAAGCGGCACCGCAACCTACTTTTTGGCCGCTACGTCGTTGGCTTATCGGCAAAAGCCCTGACGAGCGGCCCCTCCTCGGGTTCCTCTTCGATTCCCGGTGGGTGTCCAAGTCACGGCTCAGTAGCCACCCCAACTCGACGGTGCCAAACCTACCGGGGGCACCCGGTGTGGACGTTGAGCCGAGCGTTACAAAGCTTACACACAAACGCGAACTTCGGCCAGTATGGACGTCCGCGTCGAAACGATTTTCACGGAAACGGCTCGCATTCGAATGTTCAAGCAAATAAAACGCTCGAAAGCGAGTACTCAGATAATGAAATGAATGAGTATATATGTAGGAATATTACTGGCCACTTGTAAGCAAGGAACTAAGCAAGGAACAGTTCCTTGATCTTAAGTGTTGTGACCTTCTTGGTCAATAGTATTATCGAACGAATGACATTTAAGATCGTATTCGAATGCTCCAAGCTCGCAAGGGAATGTTCGACTCGAACGTTCATAACTTTGCTCGAAAGTGAATGCTAGACTCGCTGGGAAGCATTTGTTGCTCGCCTACGATTGGTTGTTTACAAATGCTCACGAAATAATGCTCCCAGTGTGGACGTTCATTAATTTGAAACCCAAGTTATCGGAGTCTAAATGATTGTAAAATAACACTCCATTTCAGGTAACGCACCCAATAACCAGTCACCATATAAAGCAGGACAGACCACGTGTTTTACTGGCGCCACAATTTGGTCTTACATAGTTCATTCATTAGACTGATGCGAACTCGCCACGTAGTCGGCTGACTTTGGGAGCGATCGTGTGTGCGAGGCATTGAAAATACCGTGTTTCTTGTGTAGTAAACGGATATGGTTGATGGTCGCACGGATGGTCAATTGGGCCGAAAAGTTCTGGTGTGGCAACTGCGAACCGGAAAACGATGGAAGCCCTCCCTCTAGGGTTACCGATGACCTGGTTAAGGTTGAGGGAATCCGCTAAACGAGAGAGACGCATGGGACCTGTCAATGGCGACACTTCGGGGAGGTCTATGTTACTAAATATGCATACAATTCATATCTATGACTATCACTTACTTTTAAAACCGGATCCAAAGCCGGGTCCAGTTCTTCCCCAACGTTCTCCAAAAGCATCGGTTTCCCGAACCTGAGTGCAGACTCAAAGTTCCTCAGTAGATCTCTGTCGTTTGGCTTGCATACTATCAAACCTTCTAGTTTGCCCTGAAATTATAGAATACGCTGATCAATTATCATCTTGCAAACGTTCCTCCAAATTAGTGGATACAGCTCTAAATGATTTGGACCGGATTGTCACAGGCTGCCTCAAACCGACTCCTGTACGCATGCTGTATCCACTTATCGGCATCGTGCCTCCGGAAATTCGCAGGACTATAGCAAGTCGCATAGAGAGGGCGAAACTAGAAAACGACCCACGCCACTCAATGCACAATTACAGCTCAGTGCCCCAGCGCCTAAAAAGCCGGCAAAGTTTTCTGGGATGCGTGGGCCTATGTGATGGCATCTCCTCTTCGGCGAGATGCGACCTTTGGCGAGAGAAACTCAAACCTCCTGAAAATTTCATCGGGCCATCGGAAAGCCTTCCGCCTGGGCACACTCTGCCGTGGTCGACCTGGAAACCGGTTTCCAGGTCGACCACGACCTATACTACTACGACGATAGACTCAGGCTGGCCGCAGCAAGGACATCCTCCATAGGTGGTGGTTCTCTGATGGCACTAGTCTTCAGTGATCTCTCCGCAGACCATGGCCCATCTCACGGAGTGTGCGGCATGCACTGTCACCTGTACTTGCGAAGACCTTATGACTGCGTCACCGAATGGTGTTGCCGTGGCTGAATTCTGGGCCAAACACAATATTTAAATTTTTATATTCGCCATCGACTCGCTAAGAAGAGGAACGTTCGTAAATTTCCAAATTCTATATTTTATCAAGTCAGCTGTGGCACTGAGCAGACTAACTGCATAGAAAACGAATGGATCGTTTTTAGGGTTCCGTACCTAAAGGGTAAAAACGGGACCCTATTACTAAGACTCCGCGGTCCGTCTGTCTGGCTGTCTGTCACCAGGCTGTATCTCATGAACTGTGATAGATAGGTAGTTGAAACTTTCACAGAAGATGTATTTCTGTTGCCGCTATAACAACAAATACTAAAAACAGAATAAAATAAATATTTAAGTGGGGCTCCCATACAACAAACGTGTTTTTTTGCCGTTTTTGCGATAATGGTACGAAACCCTTCGTGCGCGAGTCCGGCTCGCACTTGGCCGGTTTTTTATCTATCTACCTACACTTTTTTTCTTAAATGTTTAAAACTATGCTGAGCATTGCAAAATAGCACTAGCATTTCGCCTGCGACTTCTGTCGCGTGATTTAGTTTTTTTTTATTCTACAGATGACTTCTATTGTGCAGTTAGTTAAAACTTAATGAGACGACTAAAAATATGCTATTGTCGTGGGGTCTCATCCCATACAAAGAAGAGTCTGAAACGTTTTGCCAACAGTCGATTGGCCCATGAACCATTGGTCAACAGAATCTTTAATCCATTAACTTTTCATCGAAATAACTTTTCACCCACGAACGTTTCGCCAACATTACTTTACGTCAGTGAATGTTTAACCAACAGAATGTTTTGACCAATACCTTTTCATCTAACGAACGATTGGCCAACAGACACCGAGACAGGTGTTATTTTTTTCTTTTTTCTTCTCTTTTTTTCGTTTTATGTTACTCGTATCGCACAGTAAGATCCCTCAATCAAACTTTAACAACCCTTGACTGAAAACTGTTAACCTTTCGTGTACGTGTAATTAGCGAAACAATAGAAAAGCTATTGTCTCATCCACGACTTTAGTAACTTTATAATTTTATGTAAGTCTCTCGTAGAACCAAGTCAAACCAGTCTCCCATACACCCGAAAGGTTATTGACAGTTTTGATTATTTTCTTAATGTCCAAAGGATCAGATTTTTTATACTCATTTCTCCCTTTCACCCCCCTTTTCCGAAAAATCCTACTCCTTGCTCCCTTAAATCATAAAAGAAGCCATGTGCAATAAGATTCTTCAGAAAAACTTTTACACTCCCTGAATCGTCTTTTGGGGTAGTTTCTTAAAAGAGAAAACTTTGGAATGATGGAATTAGTACAAAAGTAATTAAAACTTGCAATACAGAATTGATTCCTATATTGACCTAACTTATTATCTTTCATTTTCATCTGGAACATTTCCCGATGCCCTTAAATTATCAGTCGTTAAACCTCTGTACAAAAAAAAAACCATAGAAATGATGTTAAAAATTATCGCCCGATAACTCTTATACCCATAATATCTAAATTATTTGAAAAATGTATGCACAAGAAGATTAGTTACGACAAAAATATAATTACCATAGCTCTAATCCACTTATTAGCTTGAGTTTGAGGGTCGATGATGAGCGGCCATCTTCGCGAGTTGAATATCAGCACCGCTGACTCCACGGACATCGGGTCTCGAGGTAGACCGTACATCTGCCATGTCCTGCGGTAAATGAAGAAAGACAGAAAACAAAATTATTTGAGAGGGTTCGAGTCGGTTATGTTGAATTCTGCTAACAGTGTAAGAACTGACACCGCACATTGTTGTAAAGGTACGCGGAGCTCGGGGACTTGGCCAGTTATCCTCTGGCCTCGGACCAAGTAGATCACTGTAAGGAAGTAGACCAATAAAAGTCCTAACGTGTTTTGTGTTTTATTAATTACCACCACCGTCTTTAGGGGCATGGGGACTAACTCACACTGGAAAACCCTGTGAATAATTTGGGTAGTGATTATATCGTTATATAAGTCGAACAGTACAGTGATAATACAGAAATAAAATGGCTCAATCTGCGGGTTCGGTCTCAATGAATGGCGGAAACAGCGACGGCATGCATAGAGGTGGCGCAAATATCCCTAACGTCGAAAATCCCCACTTTCTGGGACCACCAACCTAGGTTGTTTGCGACGTTTGAAGCCGTCGTCAAGAATCAAGACCTGTCAGATGGGAGCCAATATGACCTGCTGGTTACAAAGCTCGTCAAGGACAACGAGGAGTAGACAAGTGATGTAATACTGACGCCTCCGGAAACCAAGTAGTACGAAACGCTGAAGAACCGACTCATAACGGTATACGAAAAATCCGAAAACAAGCATTTCTATTAAAAACGGGTGAGAATAGTGTTAGGGCTGACGCCACACATTATTGTAATGGTACGACCCGGGTATCTGGGACTCGGGCAGTTAGCCTCTCACCTCGGACCAAATAAGTCACTGAGACAAATAAATGTACTAACGTATTTTGTGTCGCATCAATTACCACCACCATCTGTAGTTTTTAATTATTTAAAATTGTTTATTTTTTATATAAACCTATACTGTCTCACTGATGGACAAAGGCCTCCCCCAAATCCTTCCAAGTATTCTTTTCCTGAGCCACTTCTTAAATATTAAATAATAAGCCAACCGTGCATTGGCCTCCAAACAAGACGTCACAAACACAAACGGGTGTTTATGTATTTGAGTTTATATGTTTGTAAACGCACCCACGATACAGGAAGAAATTCCTAGTGTGGGGCAAAGATTTTATTTAAAAAAAACTTAAACAACGCAAACGCGTGTGCAAAATTTCTGCTCAATCGGACACCGGCAGGGTTATTACATATCTTTTGCAAGAGCAAAACGATAGCGATTTTTGCGCAATAATGGCTCTTCCATACAGAAGTTTTAGAGTTTTTGGCGTTTTTTTTTTAATATGTTCATTTGACAAACAGCGATCGATTAGCAAACGATTGTGTAGGACCTACCATACCTACACTGCAAGCATATCCGACTTTTATGACATAAAGCGTTTGATCGCTATAGTTTTGCTCTTGCAAAAGATACGTAATAAGCCTGCCGGACAGGTGGAGGTAAATACAAGCTTGTAATATTAAGTAGGAGTGCAAGTACCTGATCTCCACGGCGTCACCTAGTGTGGTCAGCGGTGTGGCGCCCTCCGTGTGCGGGACTTTCACCTCCTGAAGACATCGCACGGAGAAGAATTAGAGTTAGTAACCCTTTCGGTATGTGCCGCAGTTGTCAAAAGTAAAAACTTTTTTACTATTCTTCTCTGTGGGCACTATACGCGCACACGCTACAGAACTGAAAGTGAGCGGCGACACAAGCGACGGCACTGGGAATTAGTGGTGGTTAATATAACGTAAAGCAACTTTAAGCAGCGTGCTTATTATACATAACATAAAACAAAGGCTATCGTGCGCTATGCGCTATTTGCTTTACTCGTTATAACGCAAGACCGCGCGAATCGCACGCAAGCGGCGCAACGGCGGCGCCGGACGGGCGCGGCGGCGGCCGGTCGTCGCGTGCTAGCTGTTTTATTTACGTTTTTGCGATGCTGATTGTTAACGGTCGCACGCGTAATTTGCAATCACGCGCGGCTCACGTAATATACCTACGCTAGTTTGCTTCATGCTTTTTAGTTTAAACAGTGATAGGACACGAAATATTGACTTAGTATAATTGTGTAAGTAAGGACGATTGATAGAGAGATTGTGTTGTTGTTTAATGTTTTGATTTTCTGTGTGTATAGTAGACGAAAATGTCTTAAAGAAATAGTGATTTACCAATATGTAACTTAAAGTGAAATAGAACTGAAAGTACGAATGAAAGTTCAATTTTTAGGTACTTAATAAATTTATAAAAGTGATTTAATATTTTTAAGCATGCTGTCTCACGAACGAGTCCAACGCTAGGGTAGGAGCTGCGAGTTAACAGACGCGCCCGAGCGTTTTAAAAAAGCGCGTTATAATAAAGCGTATAAAATAAAATATAAAGCTTATAGCATTAAGCAAGTTATTGTCATATAGCAACTTTGAACACTACTACTGGGAATTCGAGGAAAGAAGATCTTACGCGTTCGAATCAAAATAACTCGAACGCAGTGACGCGTGACATGACGTATCCTTTCCGCATGTCTGTCACCATACACTTTGACGATAGCACCTGGATTTAACGCTACTAAAAGTTTTTCTCTAGGTCAGAAGCCCTAGACATGTGGCATACTATCAAAGCAAACGTGGCGGTAGCGATAGACAAAAAAACAAAAATGTGTAATATTCACAGCGGATCTTTGTGTCTCTGAAGTTGGCTCTGTCAAGCATTGCGCAAGAAACAGTTTTTCATCGAGAGTAAACGAGATAGGATGATGCGACAAACGTAAGCGAGTGAAAGAGGCAGTTATACAATGCTATCTTCACTTTCAATATTGACACAAAAATAGTTACTGCGCAGGTTGTATTGTGGGTGCCCATTTTTTTTCTTCGTATCCCATCGTGTGCAGTATCAAAATAAAGGGTAATAAGAGGTGATTTAAAATACGTAACACATATATGTTTAAATGTACCTAATTCCAAATAAAATGTTGGCTAAAAAGATTTAATTAAAAATAGTTAATTCAAAATATCAAAAAACCCAACTGCATAAGAAGCGAACTAAAAAGACGTAAACAAGAAGAAACTTATGCTTTGCTGTTGGAGGATACATCTAGTTTTGGTTAGCCAGCTCGCGAATATGTATCCTCAGACTGCACAGCATGATATTCTTCTTGTTTGCGTCTTTTGTAGGTAGTTCGTATTTGGCAGCATAGATGCCGCTAGAGTTTTTCACAAAATTAATCACTTACCACTAAATGGGATATCCATCTTCCAAGAAGTTCTCTTCTGAATTGGTCGGTAAACGGCGTTATGTATCCTACGGCACCTGACCACAAAATAGTTTTTTAAAGTTTAAGTACAATACTAATAAAAGTACAATATAAAAATATTTAGGATTTGGATTACATTATTTATTTAAACCGTCCTTTTGCAGTCAGCATATGAAATTCAGAATTACTGTCAAACTTTAGCGTTAAAATACATAGATATAGATACATTTATTACTATTATGAAATTAACATAGTGTTAAATACTAACAACCGCACGGGCGATCTTCAAGATTAAGCAACGTTTGCCGAAGGCGGTCCGTGGATGGGTGACCGCCTTTTCATACTGAGTTTCCTCAGTGCCTCAGAAAGTACGTTAAGCTCTTGGCTGGCTGTCATATATGTTACCCAGTTACTGGGTTGTGGAAGTCAGATAGGCGGTCGCACTGTTATATATGTGTATGTCAACATTGTGTATGTGTGCGTGGGTTGCGTCCCTGCACTGCTCTAACCTGATAATAAACCAGTGTGCTTATCGTTGTGTAGTTTGACTCGTCCCTACGCACCTACATAACACGCTCCATGTTAAATACTCAGCCGCTTCCGTTTAGATGACCCCAATATAGTTGGGAATGACGACCCCAATATAGCATAGGCAGATTGAGTAAGCTTTGAAAAGGTTTTAACTCTCAATTGTCAATTCAAGAACCGGGCCTTAATGTACGGTATTAATTAATAAAAGTTTGGGACAATCCGACCACACTATTCTCAAACCAGTGCAACTCCTGAAAGTCAGAATCAACAGTGGCGACCACCAGAAAAGCGCCGTGGCAATGCAGCTGAATGAAGTCCCGCAGAATTCATTTAACTGTCTTGGATCCCGCAACGAAATTAATCAGAAAAAAATAAATGAGGAGATGGGAAACAAAAAAAGAAATAAATAACTTTTTACAAAAAATATAACCGACTGCAACTGTAAAAAGTTTTATTTTTATTTTTCACGTTAGTAGTAGGTAGTCAGTTTTATTTGTAGTTGTGGTACATAATGGACCAGTTATATAGGCTAGGTACCAATAATGCCCAAAGTGAAGCCATAATAGATTAACCCAATAACATGAAACTTAAACAAAACCGTTGGAATAAGAGTATACCAAGGTGAACTGTTTACACCTGCGTACCCCTTTAGAGCATGCTAGTGTGATGTTATGTTCTGAAATGGTGTAAACAATAAATAGAAATGCGATTCCAGTTATCCCGAGTGATTTGCCGTCATTTATTGAAGAGTTCTAAAGTATATCTGATATTCGAAGTTCTTCATCACCAGCTATCAAATAAAAAAATAATCATCCAAATCGGTTTACCCAGTAACAAGTTCTGACACATAAAAAAAACAGTCGAATTGATAACCTCCTCCTTTTTGGGAAGTCGGTTAAAAACATAATTTCCACTTCCCTCCATATTAAGCAGTAGACAGAATAAACAAGTTAATAATTATTAATAAAAGTTTATGTGCCCAACTCACATGCACTAAGAAGTACATCACCGATCAAATTAACAATAGCGACTTCCAATTCAGCGATGGTTTTGATCCACCTGACGCGTTCACTCGACAACCCGGTCAGTAACCTATAACAGGATTTCAAACTTTAATTTGATTGCAAATAAACTATGGATTAGGAGTAGCATACAATAAACAACATATTTCTTCTATGACTTTTAAACATTCAACAAAAATAAAACAGCTGATCCATACTTTCTGGCGAGTTATGCAAACATAAATGAATGGATCGTCTATACCATGGTTTGGGGTATCGTTGGATAGGTTTTCCAAAAATATTAGGGGTCTGTGAAAATCATTTTTCGATTCAGGGATCCGTTTGCGTAAAACTAAGCTTTAAATTGGTAGACAAATAAAAAAAAAGTGACCTGTTAGCGCGGTCCATGCGCGCGAGACACTGGTTGATGTCCTCCTCCATGCGCTTTTTCTCCTCTTCCTTCTCCAAGAGGTACGCGTTGAGCTTGGCGATGCCCTCCAGCAACGCTTGCATCTTGGCCTTGGCGGCAGCAAGCATTGCTGTTGAAAACGAATAAATATTCAGTTACCAGAGGAACAGATATAAGAATAAGTTTATTTGTTCATTGTTACAAAGTGAGTCTTAGAGCTATTACATAATTATCTGGGGGGCAGACCATAAGCTCTTCGAGTAAGGTTATTTTGAGTGTGCGTAAGTGACAGATGTATACAAGTTGTACCTTACTCTAAGAGCTCTTACACACGGCGTTTTTTGCTGCATACTGCAATTTTATGACCGAGTGAATAGATAGCACATCGCGTTTGCAGCGCGTTATACTTGCGTGCGACGCGTGTCGACGGTGCCTGAAAAAAACGTTGTGTGTAAGGCCCTTAGAGCTTATGGTCACCACCACGTCTGTATCTATTAAGGGCCATCGACCGCTTTAGTACCGTAAAATGGTTACTTTCTAAAGCATACTCCTTAGTAACGGCTGGGTTAAAAGTTATGCATTTTTTTTTATAATTATTCATGAAGAAATGAAGACTTGTAAATTATTTGTGAACAATGTTTTTTTCGTGTAACTATGTAATAGTTTTGCTTTAAAAAAATATTAACGACACGATATTTTTTTGCGATCTATGATTGGAGTTAAGCGAATAGACCGGATCAGAAATACTGACCTCAGATCGACAACAGGAGTGGAAGACGTAGTTAAAACGGCAAAAAGACTAAAGTGGAACTGGGCTGGCCACGTCAGCAGAATGGCAAGTGGAAGGTGGGCAAAGATGGCTACAGAATGGATTCCAAGAGATAAGATGAGGAGAGTTGGCAGACCGAAAACAAGATGGATAGATGACATATCGAAAATCATTGCATGGAACAGGAAAGAGTGGGAGGAGTTGTGGGAGGCCTTTGCGTCAGCTGCATGCAGCAGAAATTAAATAACTAAATAAATTAAGTAATAGAAAAATTAAATAATAGATTAAATAAAATAATATAATGAATTAAATAATAGAATGAATTTAGTAATAGAATCAATCAAATAATAAAATGAATTTAGTAATAGAATAAATCAAATAATAGAATAACTTAAATGATATAATAAATTTAATCATATAATAAATTAAATAATAGAATAAGTTAAATTGTAGAATAAATTTAACAATGAAATACATATCTAAATAATTAAATAAAAATATGTTAATAATAAGTGTTCTAACTAATGATGTTTATATAACTTTGTACGGTTCTGAATTTTATTGGCTGTTTTTATTAATAACTATGTTATAACTTAACAATTAATGCATGTAATAAAGGTTTTATTATTATTATTATTATTTTTTTGCTAGTTTTGGATACTCCACCAAAACGACTTGGATGTTTAAAAATATTTTTACAAAGAAAAATTTATGGCTAGAATTTCTTCATAACTTTCATGTACTTCCTAAGTAGCATATTAAGCTAAAGGCACAAGGAGTTTGTATGTCGGGTATTCTTTGCACAAGGAGTTTTTATCGAGTATTTTTATGCAAAAAGGTTATATAGCATTGAGATGGAGTCTGTCATCACTTCCGCCTCTTCACGCCGCCCACAGAAAGTGGTACAAACAGAGATCCAGCCGAACGAAGAGGCTTAAGCTGATGGCGGCGGCAAACGGGCTCACTCAACGTGGAGAGACTGTCTCCTCAGGGCGGAGGAAGAAGAAAAGGTTTGGTTTTTCTACCCTTATTTATTGAATTATTATCTTGTCATCGGTCTTTGGTAAGTGAGCAGTTTTAATTTAATCGCACGAGAAGTGAGTTAAAATCACGTTCAAAGATTCCGTTACGTACAGGCTGTTAAAAAAGACCCTATTTAGTTAGTTCTCCATGTCTACGATCTAGTCTATAAGCAGCGTTAACCGTATACTACTCGGTCAAAATAACTGTGCACATGGCGCTGTAACGTCACTATGACGTTTGGCTCTCGCTATTGGCCGACGAGTCGAACGCGGGGCGCCGCGCGGGTAAGTGGCTGTGGGGTTGACAACAGTCGATGTGCACAGTTATTTTTACCGTGTTGTACCTTCAACGATAGCCAGCTCCCTGGTGGCTCTGGCCAGGGCTTCCTTCTTGGGCGCGACAGCCTTGTTCACGTGGTAGAACTTGTACATGGCGTGCACCCACATGCACAGCGATTGACAGGCTTTGGACACCTGGCACATGCGAGAAACGACTTTAAATTACTATATGACTTAAACTTAAATTACTAAAAGACTTTAGATTATGATATGCTAGTTTCTGCGAGCGGCTTCGCCCGCTTGATTTTTTATTATGCCTAGGGTATATTATATTACATCGGGATGAAAAGCCTATGTGCTATTCCAGACTATAATCTATCTCTGTGCCAAATTTCATCCAGAACCGTTAAGCCGTTTTGACGTGATTGAATAACAAACATCGAGCCATAGCGAAAGTTTGAATGAATGGATACTCATTCAAACTTTCGCATTTATAATAAGAGTAGGAAGCTGGAAAAGTAGGATGACAGGTTTATTTTTAATAGATAATAAAAAAATGTTAACAGATAAGGCAAATATTGAGCCTTATTCCTCTCTCCTAGACACTGACTGTATCTAGAATGTTGCTGTGCTTTACTGCGTCCATAATTGTTTCTGTAACTTATTTACCACCTGTATCTATCTATCTAATATCTTTAAACGAGCAATTCTTGTATATATGTATATATATAATCTGAATCTCAGAAACGGCTCCAACGATTTTCATGCAATTTAGTATGCAGGGGGTTTCGGGGGCGATAAATCGATCTAGCTAGGTTCAATGTTTAGAAAACGTCGTTTTCTCTATTTACACCCGAGGAGAGCTCGGTCGCCCAGGTACTCATTATGGATGCAATAAATTGTTTCTTTATTTTTATTTGAGATGTCTCAATATTTTGAAAGCAGGCAAGAATAGTAAAACTACTACTACTAGCTACTTTATGGTACACTAACATAACTAAACACCTAATTACTATGAACCTTAATATTCATATATAATGTATCTTACAACTAGCGCCATCTGCGTTCAAAGCTTTAAACTGCTATCGATTACGATTCCTTTGAGGAACGTAAGTAGTAGAGAACTCACTTAGCCAACTTCATTGACTGCATTGCAAGTGGTTCGCAGTAGTAATACTAGATGTCGCTGTTTATTGGTGTCTTAATCCTGAATCACGGTGTTAAAAATTACCCCCGTTTAATGACTTCGACGGATTATTGTCGTTCGTGAATGCAATTCCCAACTAGCAGAAAGGTGCATCTGCGGATCCTCGTCCTACTTGGAAAGGTCACGTAGAACATCCCTGTCAGTTGGATTTTTGGATTAGAGGGCTATAAGTACCCCGCCTTCGTCCAAGCGGACTTGGCTGTGTGTACTACGCCTTATTGTAATACTAAACCTTATATCTTTCCTACTTGGAATAAACACCTGCAAGTAATCATCAGTATTTCCTTCGAACCTGTGACGTCAACACGACTAAACCCCTACAATAGCTCATTAAAAAAACTAAGGGTACGATGGCGGTCTTATCGCTGACAGTGATATATATCTTTACATATAAAACAAAGTTCTACCATTTAACTCAAGAACGGCTTGACCAATTTACATGGTTTGAATTTTTTAGAAATTTCATCGCCGTCCCGAATAAGCTACCTTCATCCGGTCTACCCGGTGGTGTCTGTGTGATTGGATTGCAGACTTCCTGAGAGATCGGTCCATTCGAATAGTTATCGATGAAAAAAATATCTATTAAGAAAATTCATTTTCATCAGTTTTGCGAACACAGCGCCATCTCTGCTGCATGACAGAAACAAAACACTCAAATCCGTCTTGACCGATTTGAATATTTTTTTTGTGTTTTGTTCACAAGTAGTAGATACTGATGAACAAAACACAAAAAAATATATTCAAGGGAAGGTTTAAAAAAAAATGGTAGGTAGAGTAGGATAGATAGGTTAAGGTAGATATGGTTGGGTAGGTATTAGGGCTTATAGGGTATGGTAGGTAGGGTAGGGCACTGTAGGTTGGGTAGGTGGCTAGGTAGGGTAGTTGACGGGAGCGAAGCCGCGGGCACAGCTAGTATAAGCGTAAACACGAAAAGGATACATTGTTTCATTACGGTTTTCCGGTGCCTACTACTATCCGGTTTTATTGTTATATGTACGCCCACAAAATTTGATAATTTATATACGCATCTTTTTTCTTTCTTGTTTTCTCTTTATCTTCATATGATCCTATTATCTAATTCAGACTCAGTGAAAATGGCAAATGACAACCTCGGGAGTAAGAGTTTTCAAAATCGGTCCAAAATTAACGGAGAAATCGGCTAACAAACACAATGAAAAACATACATACTCGTACATTCGAACATAGAACCTCCTCCTTTATTGAGAGTTGGTTAAATAAAAAAGGTACCTTAATAATCTTTATAGGATCATAATCGGGGTTAATGATGAACCGCTTGAGCTTTTTGATCATATCTTCTGTGATGGTGTCTTTATCAAACTTCAGGAGCGAGTCCAAGAAAGCCGATGGATCCGATAACATAAGGGAACCAGGTTTCCAATAGTTCAGGATCTTCTCGCCATAATTTGCGCCTAGTTCCTGCAAAAAAATGCGGTCAATATAGCATCATCTTGATATGTCTTTTGTCCTCTTCTAGGGCAAATTAAAGGTTGAGGGGACGTCCTAGAAGAAGAAGTTATAGACGGATCTTATTGGTGATGTTGTTCAAAGGCCAGGTACGCAGTACTCATAACCGCCGTGTGTGTATAGAGTAGACGTGTGTACGTGAATAAAGCAAGATCAGTATGTAAAGATCGTAGTAGCTAGTGTTCAGTAGTAGATGTATGAACGTGAATAAACCAAGAGCGTTATGTAAGGTGCATAACCGACGTGTGTGTTTGACTAGATGTATGAACGTGAATAAAGCAAGAGCAGTATGTAAGCAGCTAGTGCTCAGTAGTAGATGTGTAAATGTGAATAAAGGAAGAGCAGTATGTAAGGTTCATAACCGACCTGTGTGTTTGACTTGATGTATGAACGTGAATAAACCAAGAGCCGTATGTAAAGTTCATAACCGACGTGTGTGTTTGACTAGATGTATGAACTTGAATAAAGCAAGAGCAGTATGTAAGGACCGTAGCAGCTGGTGATCAGTAGTAGATGTATGAACGTGAATAAAGCAAGAGCAGTATGTAAGGTTCATAACCATCATGTGTGTTTGACTAGATGTATGAACGTGAATAAACCAAGAGCGTTATGTAAGGTTCAAAACCGACTTGTGTGTTTGACTAGATGTATGAACATGAATAAAGCAAGAGCAGTATGTAAGGATCGTAGCAGCTGGTGATCAGTAGTAGATGTATGAACGTGAATAAAGCAAGAGCAGTATGTGAGGTTCATAACCATCATGTGTGTTTGACTAGATGTATGAACGTGAATAAACCAAGAGCGTTATGTAAGGTTCAAAACCGACTTGTGTGTTTGACTAGATGTATGAACATGAATAAAGCAAGAGCAGTATGTAAGGATCGTAGCAGCTGGTGTTCAGTAGTAGATGTATGAACGTGAATAAAGCAAGAGCAGTATGTAAGGTTCATAACCACTATGTGTGTTTGACTTGATGTATGAACGTGAATAAACCAAGAACAGTATATAAGGACCGTAGCAGCTGGTGTTCAGAAGTTTCAGCCTACCTCGTTTGAAAAAGGGATGTGTACTGTAACGGTTGAAGTTACATAAGTTACCAAGCCAGCAACATGCAATACCCATATATTGCATATTTACTGTCATTCGTATTGAGAATGGATTGCCTGTCATAAATTTGCCGGATACTGAGCACATAGGCTCGTCGGATTTGTTAAATAATCAATACATATAATAAATCTAGAGAAAATTAATTTTTGTACATCGAAAATATTTCTTATCTGAGAAATTACCATACAAACATCCGCCCCCTTACCACCCCCTTAAGGATGATTTCTGGGTTAAAGTATATAAATACATCCTATGTCCTTCCCAGAGTCGTCAAACTATCTCCATACCAAATTTCATCTAAATCGGTTCAGCGGTTTAAGCGTAAAAAGTTCACAGACAGACACATTCGCATTTATAATATTAAGTAGGATGAATAGGAATAAATCCTAGATAAATCGCAAACATCGCGTCTTATTTACTAAATAGCCTCGCGGGTTGCTATAGTACGCTGACTACAATAAAACTATAAACATAACATAGAAGCAAATCTGTGCTCGCAACCGCAATAAGAAGTCATGGAATGCGGTCGCTGTGAAATCGGCTAAATGGGATCACCATCATCAGTACCTTGACGGGCTTAATATCGAAGACGACACAGAGAGACTCGATGACGAGCACAACGCCGGCGGGGGGCTTCTTCATGGCCTTCACCTCCACAATGTCGTTACGATTCAGCTCCTGCAGCGCTTTCTCAGCGGCGCGCAGTGCTGGCATCGCTTCCTCTGCAGGTATTTAACAAGAAAAATTAAAAAAGCCCCCGACACAAATACCTCTTCGAACTAAATAGTTCAAAGAGGTATGGTTTGGTTTCCTCCCAAATGTCAGTTTAGTCTACGAAATTAAAAATCACAATATAGTAGTCAATAGTAAACACGCTTCGATCGACAATCCATCGAAACATGCAATTATAACACGATATTTTGGGAAATACCCTGATTAAAAGAGTAAAATACTCATAACTATTAACGGCTGAACTAAATCAAAATCTGTTCATCCGTTTAGGAACTATGGTGCTAATGACAGATACATAAATACACAGATACACACGTCGAAATGATATCTTTTTCCGCCGGGGGGTAAAAAAACTTCTAATGTAGCTACAACCGGGGTATTTAAGACAAAAGTGAATAGGTTACTTCTAGGCAAGCGTTCTCCACCGACGATCATAGCATCGCTTACCATCAGGTGAGATAGTGGTAAAATATGAGCCTAACATCTATACTTCTATACTAATATTATAAAGAGGAAAGATGTGTATATTTGTATTTTTGGTATATTTGTATTTTTGTATGTAACGAGTAAACTTAAAAACTACTGGTATGATTTAAAAAAATCATCATAGCCAACACGAGACCATTAGCTGGGCTGGGCATTCCACCCACTCAGCTTATTACTAACTCACTGGAACAGTAGTGACAAAGAGGAATGTATATCCTAAAAACACTAATGTGGACCAGAAGTTTTCTGGTTGCCCAATCTGCAAGCAAGGGTCATAGCAGAGCTAACTCCGATAAAGAACATGCGGAAGGTTTTTAGTAGGTCGGGCTACATGTGACAGAATTCACCCTATTCCACCAGTTGGTAATATAAAAAGAAAAAGGAGGAGTGCTAACCAAATAGCTCGCAGGACCAGACAGAAGTTGTTAAGAAGTAACTGGTGAACAGCTACTTTAACGACATAATATGTCTTAGTTTCCAATAGAGGATTTTATTCGGGGGTGATTCTGGGTTACAAGGACTCTTGGTTGAGAAGATATTCTTATCATTGCTTTTGATTTCCAATATCTTCAAATATAACACTGCGCAAACAGCCTTTTTATTGCTCACAATATATTTAGCATTGTAGTCTGAGGTTTTTAACCTTGAATGACATATGTATGCGAGCATTAAAATAATTTCAGTTGTGAATTTTTATAAACCGACTTATCAGTATCAGCCCAGTTGTCTTGTATACCTGACTTGGATAGTTGCTATTGTTCCAAATATAGTTTCCTACTAATAAATGCTCAGTTAGTAAGTGGCAGACAAACTAATCATTGTTTTTGTCAAAATATCACAACTCTTTCTTACAGTTTATATACAAATACAAGATTATACAAAGTTTTCTTGTAAAGACTGTCCTTCCAAAAAAGGAGAACCAAATTTCTTTCTCGTTATTTGCTATATTAGTCCTGACATATGAATTGGTTATTCATACCTTTGTAAGTACCTAAATAGGTAGGTACTCAAAGAAAGTTCACTAAACGTGTCATATGTATTTTTTAAAAAATGCGACAAGTATGAAGTCGAATCACTTTACTCATTAATAGTCAATCAAATAAGATAATATCATCTCACTATGAAGCTGAATAAATTCTTACGCACTCAGTCCGAACAAAGTGTCAACCTTCATACTTGTTCAGAATTGTACTTACAGATCGACCAACTTGTAATATTCACAGTGGATCTTTGTGTCTCTGAAGTTGTTTCTGTCAATTAATGCGCAAGAAACAGTTTAACTGCATAGAGTAAGCAAGATAGGATGATGCGACAAACGCAAGCGAGTGAAAGAGACAGTTATACAATGATAACTTCACTTTCAATATTGACACAAAAATAGCTACTGCGCAGGGTCTTGCAGCCAATTCAGAGACACAAAGATCCGTTGTGAGTGGGGCTGTTTTTTTGTTTGTTTTTTTTTGTTCGTGTATGAAAATTGTGGGTAGTCTGTTAAAACATTCGTCAAGTTGGCCTACGTGACTGTGGAATATTCCAGTTCTTGTTATCGTACGGTTAATTTTTATTTACGCATTGGAAACTTTTATTAATTTTTTAATCGAGATTTGCTGAATGAATGACATTGATTGTTATTTTACGATACTGCTGTTGGTTCGTTAAATAAATGCTTACTATACTCGTATTGCACGAGTAGGTATTTTTTATAATTCTATACTCAACCGCATTTGATTAATTATTGCAATTAACCAGATTATCATTGCGTCGCTTGTTATTTTATTTTGTAAGGTAACTTGATCTTTTGATAGGAACCTTCAGGTAAAATAACAGATTTGTATAAACTTTACGCGTTTAGTTCTCCTCATAGGAAACAGCCGTATATTTATACATATCACCCCCGCACCTAACTTTGTAAACGTAGTACTTACTAGATAACTAATGGTCATCTGCGTATTTACTTGTTAGGAATTTTATTGTGTTTTACGAAGGTATTCCGTTACGAACACAATCGCATCGCTTACGGAAATAAGTACCATACTTGTTTCTAAGTTTCACACTTAACTTATTGTTGGTTAAGAATCTGTACATATTCTATGTATTGAGTAAGTTAATCTCATATAAATAGAATAGTACAAGGACAAAAAAATATCGCTTCGAATCCGACATAAATGTTAATTATCGGGTTGTAGGTAACTCTAAGCTAATCATAGATATAGGTAGATGGGTACGTTCATAAGGTATTTCGCGTGCTTACTATTTTATTTGTATTAGACTTTATTACTTGTACGCGGTTCAAACTTTGTACGCTTTATTTTTTTTTTCACCTTACAATTTATTATTGTTAGGGTTCGCGTGTGCGGATCGTTCCGTACTATTGTTAACTTTAGTTGTAAAATCTTTCGTTGAGTTATCAGTTTGATTGGACCACTAATTTCACTTACGCGGGTTCCGTGAAAGATAAAGATTTGTTGTTTTTTGTTTCCATATTTTAACTTCTGATCACCATGACGGACAAGGTTAAACTTAGATTGTTGGAAAGTAAACGCGACTCGTATTTCGCGCGGGTTCAAAGGATTTTGGATTCAACAGAATCTTTAACAACAGAAAGATTACGTAATTCTTTTATTGCTCAGGCTACACAAATTGACGGCCAACGTAGCGAATTCAATGAGATAAGGGACGAGATAAATATGTTAAAATTGACATTGGATCCAAAGTGCGAAGTAAGCTATAGTGCCTTACATTCATTTGATGAGTTGGTCGGCGAGATAAAAATTACTTTAGCTTCATTAACTGAATCAAATGTGTCCAAGGAACCTAGCCCGACAGCGAGCCCTAATGCTCATCATATAAAGGTACCTAAAATTGAGCTGCCTGCCTTTGACGGTGATATTCAGAGCTTTCCGTTATTTTATGAGACTTTCAAACGTATTATACATACGAACGCAGATTTATCAGATTCTGATTGCATTCGTTATCTGTTGAGTTGTCTAAAGGGAAAGGCTAGGAATGTGGCAGTAGGTATTGTACCTTCTGGCGATAATTACCGCGTTGTCTGGGATTGCCTTATTGCAAAGTACCTGGATACTCGCGCGCTCGCCACTAATTATCTAAATCAACTGTTCTCATTGAAGTCGTTCGGACCGACACCCGCTAATATTGAACAAGGTTTCGATAAATTAACTTCTACGGTTTCGGGACTCAAACAATTAAAAATACATAACTTGGATGATTTTATATTTATTCATTGCGGTCTTAAGTTAATCGACTCAGATACAACAAAACATTTGAAATGTCGCTTCGTAATCAACAAGAGTTGGAATATGATTATTTCGGACCCTGGGTCGCAAAAGAATTATATGACATCGCGTTGCTGCCGTATGCTCGGTCTAACTATACATACGGACTCAATAAGTACCGTTCGTGGTATTGGTGGCACATCGCAGCCCGTTCGCGGCTCGGTGAATCTTACGTTCAGCTCACGGTTTTGCTCTAGCCTAGGTGTACGGAACCGCACATTATTTTTCATACTCACGCGCCGTGCATTCTGTGCACTCAGCATTTCGTACCTATCACTAAGCTAATTTGTGTAAGTACATTAAATCAATAAATCAGTGTTCAACGGACATTCGCGGTGGTCGGTTTTATTTCATCATCATCCCCATAGAATCGCCCCGGTATCATCACTAAGTGCAGGGATCCCCTACATTTATTTTGGTCCTTCGAGATTAGCATCAGGACCTCGTCGCGGTACTTTGAGCTAGCGCGCGCACAGCTCAGTGGCAATCTCTCGCGAACGTGGTTCTGTGATCAAACCAGTGAGAAACTCTTTTTTTCACTCTCTCATCCTATACTTGAGTTACACTTGACTTGAGCTTAGGTCAACAGCACGGTCGTGGTAAGGAAATCACGGCGTGATATCACCATCATCATCATCAGGCTCCCTGGAGCACATCATCGGGTGGCGCAAGGGTTCAGCGTCCGCAGTCAGCATCGTCATCACGTGGATCATCATATTTCCAAGTAAGACTGTTCCTTTTACCTACCTACATCATGGAAGATCTTATTGCCCGTCAATCGGAAATCATCGCCAATTTTACTACCATCAAGGTCAACTTTAGCAAGGACTCGGATTCTCGCAAAACTACGGAATACCTCAGGAAACGTTTAGACGCGATAGACGACCTCTGGGGAGAGTTCGAACAAAATCATAAGCAAATATCGGAGCATAAAGATGCGGCGGTCGACTATTTCCTCGACAACACGTATCAAAAGGGCAAAGATCATTATCAATTTGTACGGAATCTCATTTCGTCTTACGGCAAATCAAACAAATCAACTCAACCTGATGGCAAGTTAGACGAACTAATATCGCTGCAACGCACGAACTTTAGGGCATTTACTCGGCTGGTCAAAGGTATCAAGATTGATCAGATATCGGACAAATGGGAACTTGAGGATGAGCTCAAAAACATCCAAGTAAAGTGGACAATGATAGATACGCAACATTTGCAAATCGATCATATCCTAGCTGGAGGTGACTTATCATACGACGAGGAGTTTAACAATCATGAATTGGTCTACAAAAACATCAAAAGAGAGCTGAATAAGAAGATCTCCTCAACATCTCATTTAGAGAGATCAACCCCGCACATTGATATACCGTCATTTAGCGGGAACTACACACAATGGCCAACATTTTATGACTTGTTCACCGAGACAATTCATAACAACAATTCGATCACGAAAGCTCAGAAGATGCAGCATCTTAAGGGAAAACTTAAGGGGGAGGCAGAGCGTATTATTCATCATCTCCATATATCATCAGATAACTACGATGCAGCGTGGGATATCTTACTACATCGGTACAATAATACTCAACTTCTTTTTACCAATCACATCGAAATCTTCCTTAATCAACCCAACATCCAAAGGCAAACATCATTAGACATCAAAGGTTTATACGATACCTCAACCGAATGTATTCACGCGATACACAATCTCGGTGCTGATACGAATACATGGGATCCGTTGTTGGTTCACTTGCTCTGCAAAAAACTGGACCCAGAAACATATGCTGGGTACAAAGAAGCACGCAGGAATCCTCGTGACCTACCAAAGCTGGAGGAATTAATGTCTTATCTCGAGAGTAAATTTACTGCTCTTGAACCCATTAAAACTACTAAGGAACCCTCATCATCAAGCAAAAGGAACCCAAATCAATCGCATAATAAGCAAAACTATAATAAAGGTTTCGCTAACAAAAATTATCAGGCCATCATTACGCAAACATCGAAATGCACTGTATGCAATTCAAATCATGTTCGCAATTTGCTATCATGCCAAAAATTTATGAAAATGACATCAGATGTACAATTGAAATTGGTGACGAAATCAAATATATGTCGAAATTGTTTATTCAGTCACGACGGAAATCAATGCACTTCAACGAAACGTTGCAAAACCTGTCAAGGAGATCATCACACAATACTCCATGAAGCGTGTTGTGTCTCATCATCAAAATCGCCAAATAACCACCCTAACGTTAATCATGTCGCAGGGGAGGACGAAGAGTTATTGTTGACCACGCTGTCAATCAAAGTCAAGTGTTCCGACGGCAGCTACGTGTTCCTTAGGGCACTTCTAGACCAGGGATCACAAATATCATTAATATCGGAAAACGCTGTTCAGCGATTAGGGTTGCAGCGTCAACGATACAACGCATCAGTATCAGGGATAGGTGCTGGTACTAGACAAAGCAAAGGACGGGTATCAATCGACTGTCAATCTATCTACGGCGACTATCATTTTACTACAGAAGCACTGGTTCTGCCTAAAGTCGCTAACTGCTTGCCTGGTGCACCATTCAAAAAACAATCATGGCCTCACATTCAGCATCTTCAATTAGCAGATCCAGAATACAACGTGTCTAAGCCAATAGATATTCTCTTGGATGTGAGTATCTATTCTCAAATCATCATGGACGGTCTCATCAAAGGACCAGCGCAGGCTCCGATTGCGCAACAGACCGCACTCGGTTGGATCCTGTCTGGCAATGTTCGCACATTTAACTGTCATATCGCAACGAATGACTTATCAGAACTATCAAAATATTGGGAGATAGAGGACGTAGAAACATCATCATCACCCCTTACCCGTGAGGAGCAGTACTGTGAGGAGTTTTATCAGCAAGCTACTCGTCGTTTGGATACTGGTAGATACGAGGTTGGCATACCCATGAAACCCGAATATGAAAATCAGCTTGGATCATCAAAATCTAAGGCTATCGCACAATTCAAACAGTTGGAAAGAAAAATGTGCAATAATGAATCATTTGCAGAAAATTATAAAACGTTTATGTCGGAATATCAACAACTGGGTCACATGTGTACGGCTAATAATGTCGATGAATCAAAACGTGCCTACTTCTTACCACATCATGGCGTAATGAAATTAGACTCAACAACAACAAAACTTAGAGTCGTTTTCAATGCGTCAGCGAAATCAACATCAGGAAAAAGCCTAAATGACCTCATGTGCTGCGGACCAAATCTACAAAAAGACCTCATGACACTCATCTTAACCTGGAGAACGTACAGTTACGTTATCACGGCAGACATAGAGAAAATGTTTCGCCAAATCATTATCAGGCAATCCGATCGTCATCTTCAATCAATCATTTGGCGGCAATCATCTCAAGAAATACTTAACGAATATCATCTTACTACCGTAACATACGGTACTAAGGCCGCTCCATACTTAGCGATGCGAACGTTAAAACAGCTGGCAATAGACGATGCCGACAAGTATCCTCTAGCTTCGTCAGCCCTGAGTCAATCATTTTATATGGACGATCTATTTAGTGGAGCAAATACCATTCAACAAGCGAAGGAGCTTCAGCATCAACTCATTGAGACGCTGAAGGGAGCTGGTATGAACCTCCGGAAATGGTCCAGTAACGTACCGGACCTCCTGGTAGATCTATCACCAGATCAACTCAACAACCCATTTGACTTCAAGTGCTCGGAAACAAGAAAAACACTTGGATTAAGATGGAACTCATCAACGGATAGCTTCACCTTCCAAATCAATTGGATTATCACGATAAACGCGTCACAAAGAGACAGCTACTTTCGGAAATTTCAAAGATATTTGACCCCTTAGGCTGGCTGTCACCATTATCAATCAGAGCAAAACTGCTTTTTCAAAACGCATGGTCATCACATTTATCATGGGACGAAGAAGTTCCGCAACCGATTCAAGATGACTGGATTCAGATCAAGAATGATTTCAACACCATAGATCAATTTATCATTCCACGTTATCTCGGCAACACAAACCAATCATATCAAATCCATGGATTTTGTGACGCATCCGACAAAGCATACGCATGTGTTGTGTATGTAGTAGCTAAGGACAATAAGGGTGATCGCACATCAACGCTCGCTGTAGCAAAAACAAAGTTAGCACCACTGGCAAAAAAGGTATCATTACCACGACTAGAGTTATGTGGTGCGCTACTACTATCTCAACTTATCAAGAAAGTCATGGAACCATTATCAAATCAAGATGTGGAGATTTACGCCTGGACAGACTCGATGATAGTTTTAGGGTGGATCCAAGGCGACGTGAAGAAATGGAAACAATTCGTAGCTAACAGAATCAACAAAATCACTATTATCATTCCACCCTCAAGTTGGCATCATGTGAGGTCCGAAGAGAATGCAGCAGATTGCGCTACTCGGGGTCTGACGTCACGGAAGCTTTCAAGCCATCCGCTGTGGTGGCAGGGTCCGAAATGGATAACCAATTTCGAACAAAGCACCCTCCCTACCACCTCATATCAATCACCAGATTTGGAAACCAAGAAGCCTAGTGTAAACACGGCTTTATATCAAAATCATATTTCATTGATACACGAGTTACTACAGAACTACAGTTCCTTAACTCGCATTCTGAGAATCGTCGCTTGAGTCTCGCGTTTCATAACGCAATCACGAGGTAAACGCACATCAAAATCAGATGTTTTAACGTCATCAGAATTGAACAATGCATTGAATATCATTATCAAAGATGACCAACTAAAACAATTTCATGAAGATATATTGTTTATCAATCAAAAGGGGCATGTGCATCCAAGAAGCAAAATATCATGTCTATAATCCATTCATAGATGAACACGGTCTCCTTAGAGTAGGTGGACGACTGAAAAACGCACGCATCAACGACTCATCAAAGCACCCTATCATATTATCAAGCCACAGTCGTCTCACAGATTTAATCATTGATCAGGCTCATATTACCACATTGCACGGAGGCCCGCGACTGACACTTTCATACATCAGAGACAGGTATTGGATCATCAGTGGAATCCGTACCGTCAAAAGGAAGTTGAGATCATGCGTTAAGTGTCAGCGCTTTACTCAAACGCAATATCATCAAATCATGGCCGATCTTCCACAACCACGAGTCACCCCGTCACGACCTTTCTCTCACACCGGTGTCGATTTTACCGGACACGTCGAGCTGAAGGCTAATAAGGGACGTGGAATCAAAACCGTTAAGGGCTATATTGCTGTGTTTGTTTGTTTGTCTACCAAGGCTGTTCATCTGGAGCTAGTTTCTGATCTCAGTACTCCATCATTTCTAGCAGCCTTTCGTAGGTTTTCGGCCCGTCGTGGAACACCAAGTCACGTTTACAGTGATAATGGCACAAATTTCGTAGGTGCCAACCGTATCATAAAGAAGGAATATCAAGACATCATAGCCACAATCAACACCGATTTCTTCAATAACATCAATGACATGAACATAAAGTGGCACTTCAACGCTCCTGCATGGCCAAGTGCAGGCGGTCTTTGGGAGGCTGCGGTGAAAAGCCTCAAATATCATCTGAAACGCATCATCGGAGATCAGAAACTCACTTACGAGGAATTTACTACACTTCTATTTCAAATCGAGGCATGTCTGAACTCAAGGCCCCTCTGTCAGTTGACAGAGAGCCCTGAAGACGACGTTCTTACGCCAGGTCATTTCTTGATCGGCGGCCCGCTTCTATCTAGACCACAGACTGATCCAGATCACATAAACCAGTCAACTAGGTGGCAACTCATTCAATCAATGAACAAACACCTTTGGAAAAGGTGGTCAAGCGAATATTTACAGCAACTGCAGGCTAGATCAAAATGGCGTAAGCCAAGTAGGAACTTCGAAGTGGACGATGTCGTTCTTATCAAGGACGAAAACTTGCCACCCGGCAAGTGGGCGCTAGGACGTATTCAAGCAGTTCATCCTGGGAGAGATGGCTATGTAAGGGTAGTCAGCTTAAAAACCAAAAATAATATCATTCAACGTCCAGTCACCAGACTTGTGTTGTTACCAGTAAACGAGGATACAAGTCAGGATGAAAAAGTCAACCATCAAAACAAATCAGATGAGCGAAGCAAGAGAAAGCGACTTCCTCGCAACAACGTTTCATTGAAGAATCTATTCACTAGCTTCATATTACTATTTTTCATGTTATTATCATCGACTTCAGCGGAAAATATACCCAATCAAGAATCGTATAATCTGACGTCATTAGATCAGAATCAAGCTATTTACTTCGATAGAATATCCAATCTTCAGTACATCCAGGACGAATGGCGTCTAGTTGTCTACTACAATATGACGACATACTGGAAAGGGTTAGCCGAGATCAAGAGTTACGTCAATCATATCAAGTCACTATGCATAACTCAGGCAAATAAACAATATCAGAGTATCATTCATCAATTAGAGCACGAAATAAGTGACATTGAACATTATGATATGTTACTTAAATATCAAAGTCCAAAGAGGCTAAAGAGAGGCCTAGTGGACGGCGTGGGTTATATTGCCAACTCGTTATTCGGTGTACTAGACGAAAGGTTTGCTGAAAAATATAAGGGTGACATCGAACAGATCAGTCATAATGAAGCACATCTACAGAAACTTATAAAAAATCAAACAAGCATCTTAGAATCTGAGTTCAACATCGTACGCCGTAACGAGGATATCATGAATAAACAATTTTCATTTATCAAGCAACATCTACAACATATATCATCTGAGGTGAATAAAGTACGTCTCGCAAACGAAGATAGTCTTTACATTACCTCATCGGCACTAGCAGCATCAATAATTCTCACAAATATTCGTTGGATTCAGCAAACGCTAATCGGAACCGTAACAGATATTTCACACGGGCGCATTGACAGCCATTTGCTGTCACCGGAGCAGTTATCGTATCAGCTGAGCACTATCTCCAGTCGACTGAATGGTAAACTTACGATACCTGTGGACTTAAGGAATGTCAAGGATTTGTACCGGTTACTAAAGGTTTCGGCTAGAGTCTTCTCTAACTACTTAATCATTGAGATCAAGGTTCCACTCATAAGTAACGAACTGTTTGAGTTGAACAAAATCATATCAATTTCGCAAAAGAGAGGACAACAATATTATCATCTCATTCCATCAGTACCGCTCATAGCCTACAATTTGCGCAAGGATACAGCATTTCTCCTATCAGAAGCAGACCTTCAATCATGTACTCATGTTCCTAACGATATCTTGTTATGTTCATTAAACATGCCCATCTACAATCTAAACATGAAACAATCAATTTGCGAAATCAAATTATTCAATAAAAAGCAACTATGCCACTCCGTAAAATCATCATGTGACGAGCAATGGATCAAATTACACAGGCCGAACAGCTGGTTGTACACATGTTGCTCGGAATGCCAAACTCGCATTATTTGCGCCAACGGAATCACAATGGTGAACCTTGTCGGCAACGGGATTATTACCCTAGGTCAAGGTTGCACATTGAAAGGAGAGACCTTCAGTATCTATGCCCATAACAATTTCATCAATCACGTGAATATTCATCATCACATCGAAGTCCCAGAGGTGTCCGTACTAAACAAAATCATGAAAACGTCTGCGCCAGAGAACTTCAGTGAAGCTGAAGATCATCATCTCATTTGGAATAAATTAAGGGCTCAGATTGACGAGGTTAAGGAACAGTCATCTACAGATCTGAGCATTCACGACATTCATCACTACACTGTGTTGTACATCAGTGTAGCTTCGGTAATCATCTTGGGTGGCGTCGTCGTGTACCTCATCAAAAGCCAACGAAGTACGGGCAGGGCATCAGCGTCGCCGGCCCCCCAGGGCCAAGAGGCTCTCGGGGTGGGGCCTGTGGCGGTCGCACCGGCATCGCGTGGATCATCAGTGCAAAAGTGTAGTGAAGTGTTCACAATCAGTGGTGTAGACAGGGCTACCTCGCCCATGTGTACCGTAGAATAGTCGTTTAGTTAGTATTTTCACATTTGTATCATTAGCAATCTATATCATTTTATTTTACTATTTTACTTGTCTCTTAATTTAATTTTCTGTTAATCAATCATATCAGTTGTCTGATTGCGGGCAGGATGTACGGAACCGCACATTATTTTTCATACTCACGCGCCGTGCATTCTGTGCACTCAGCATTTCGTACCTATCACTAAGCTAATTTGTGTAAGTACATTAAATCAATAAATCAGTGTTCAACGGACATTCGCGGTGGTCGGTTTTATTTCATCATCATCCCCATAGAATCGCCCCGGTATCATCACTAAGTGCAGGGATCCCCTACACTAGGTATAGAATTGACGCTCTAGTCTTGGATCAGATAACCGGGCAGCTTCCTCTGGGTGCTATAGATACTGCCGAATTGAAGCATATTGGTCCTAAACTACTCGCTGATGACAGCTGGGGTGTGCTAGGTAATATTGACATGTTACTTGGAGTCACGTTGTTCGCTAAGTTATTGCTACCCGGTCCCGTGACCAGCGCACCCGGTTGCCCCGATGCATTGGAGACTATGCTCGGCTACATACTTCTAGGAGAAGCACCTATTATCGAATCTTCAACTGACACTCTGTCTTTCTTTGCGAGTTCTTTCGATAACTTCGATCTTCGTAAGTTTTGGGAGATTGAAGATGTTACTGCTTCGTCCGTTGGGAGTGTGGATGATAAACACTGTGAAGAGTTTTACTGTAGCACAATTACCCGCGCTCCAAATGGCAAGTATGTTGCAGCTTTACCACTGAAAACAGACGCGTCAGCGTTAGGAAATTATTTTGATATAGCTCGCAAGAGATTCCATAGCCTCGAACGTAAACTTAAATCGCTTCCTAACGTCAAACTTTATGATGACGTCATACGGGATTATCTACAGAACAATTATATTTCTTTGGTGCAGAATATCGTACCTGAATGTGGGTTGCCCAAACGAAATTGTAAGGAGCGAGAAATGGACTACTATATTACTCACCATGCTGTTATTCGAGAGGATAAAGTGACCACTAAGCTACGCGTGGTCCTAGATGCCAATGAGAAAGCTTACGGTGGTTCGGTTTACGCCCACGTTGTCAGACCCGACGGTAGTATCGTCGTTTCGCTGGTGTGTGTGAAATCTAAAGTCGCGCCACTGAAAGTAGTTTCACTAGCTCGTCTCGAGTTATGCGCCGCATTCCTCTTATCAACTGTGATAAAGCGAGTATATAATCTTTTCGCAGCTCGGCACGCCATTGAGGCAGTCGTAGTTTTCTCGGATTTAACTGTAACCTTGAGTTGAATTCATTCCGCACCGCATCGATGGCACACCTTCGTAGCCAATCGTATCGCTAAGATTCATGAGAATCTTACGGCAGATTACTTCTTCCATATGAAAGGGTCTGAAAATCCTAGTGATTGCCTCTCTCGCGGTTTAACGCCTGTTCAATTAGTTCATCATCCGTTGTGGCTAAATGGACCGCCGTGGCTTAAACTTCCGCGCGCTGAATGGCCGATAAAACCTTTCGTGTCAGGCGAGTCGCAAGAGCTTCCCGAAATGAGGCCCGTGGCTTTACCTGTGCTCTCGCACGAATGCTCGGACAGAAATCCTCCTTCCGACAACATTTTATACGCTCGCTCTACTAGATTCTCGTCCTGGTTGAAATATTTAAAAATCATTTGCTTCGTTTATAAGTCTATCAAACGACTCCCTAGAGGGCCCGTTACCGCGTCTGATCTAGAGTTCGCTGTATTAGTTGTGTGGCGATCTGTGCAAAGGATTCATTTTGAAGTTGATCTCGATCGCTTAGCCCGCAATGAGTTGTGCTCTAAGTCACTACAACGGCTAAGTCCCTTCCTCCACGAAGGACTTATCCACGTTGGAGGTCGCCTAGCAAACTCTGAGCTAGATTTTGACTCACGTCATCAGATCCTTCTTCCGCGTCAAGATCATATAGTGGAACTATTAGTTTCCCACTATCATGTGAAAAATTTCCACACAGGACCAACCTTGCTCGTATCTATCATACGACAGAAGTATTGGATCCTGTCGGCGCGACGTATTGCACGTCACATTACCTTTAATTGTAACCTTTGCTTTCGAGCAAAGCCACGTTTTCGCGTTGAGTCGGCTCCTAAGGCTTTTTCTCAAACAGGTTGCGACTACGCGGGACCTTTCTTGAACACGTCGATACGTGCTAGAGGTCAAAAATCGAGGAAAGCGTATATCTGCCTTTTTATATGCCTGACAACTCGTGCTCTGCATCTTGAAATTGCCTCAGATCTTAGCACTGTGAGCATTCTGACCGCTTTTAAACGCTTCCTGGCGCGTAGAGCACCGGTTCAGTGTCTTTACACAGATAACTCTTCCAATTTTATTGGAGCCAAATCCTATCTACGAGATCTCTACCAATTCTTGGCTAAAGAGTATCGCCCTTTATGGGAAAGAGAACTTGCAGAGCATCGAATAACATTTAAAAACATCCCCTGTAGAGCTCCACATTTTGGTGGTTGTTGGGAAAGTGAAGTAAAGAGTGTCAAAACGCATCTCTGCAAAGTCATCGGTCAGCAAATTCTTAGTTTTGACGAGCTTAACACTATACTAACTCAAATAGAAGCTTTATTAAACTCGAGGCCTCTGTATGCGATCAGCTCGGATCCGTCAGAGCCCACTTCATTATCGCCGGCGCACTTCTTGCATACGAAACCTCTTTTATTTCTCCCCGTCCGCGAAGTCAATGAAACGCGGTTACATCTTATTTCGCGTTATGAATCAACTGACCAAATGGTCCAGTCTTTTTGGAAGCGGTGGCGCCAAAAGTACCTGCACACCCTACAATCCAAACAGAAATGGAACACCCCTGCCAATCCAATACGGGTCGGTAGGGTTGTCGTCTCCATGCAGGACAATGTGATGCCGCTGCATTGACCGTTAGGAGTAATGACAGAAATATTTCCAGATAAAAACGGAGTTTGTAGAGTCGCATCGGTAAAGACTAAAAGCGGGATCCTTCGAGTCGCCCGGTAGTAAAGCTGTGCCCTTTGCCAACGCAATAAGTTTCGTTACATTAATAATTAATTTTACCGTGCACCAATGTGCAGTATTAGATTTAATTAACGCGTAGAATAGTTAGTTAAATATTCTTATTTATAATAGAGAGTCGCAACTTAGTTCTCATAACCTTTGGTAGAGATGTGATGATCTGCAACTTTATTTACTTCTCGTTTGTGTTTCGACAGTGGGAACTTTCAAGCCGGGGAAAATGGTTACGCTTCCATTTTATTACATCACCATAAGGCGATTGAGAGGCATTGGTTTAATAGTTCCAATTTATTAAATAAGTGTCACATATCGTTGGTTTGGTGATATCCCGCGCGGTGGCACTACGGTCACTACGCCGCCGCCACGACAATCGGCGATCGATGAGAGTCGTTGCAACCACGGTTTGGGTGCGCGCACTTCCATCATCACGCATCATCTCGCCCAAACCTCTTAATTGAACCTACATGGAAAGTGTTATCTGTATTACCTAGACCTACTGTGTTGTGTACCGCTGGCCATTATAGTGTACCTAGTCTGTGAGCTGAACTTCCCGAACGTGACATCCATCAGCATCTGCATGGGAATCGCTGTTTCAAAGGTATGTGGCATAATTAGTAAATTGAACTTTATCCATTGCCTTTCGTCTCATCTGCATACTTTTCTTCTTCAAATTAGCACTGCTGAATCAGCAATTATAGCCTAGATTACTCTTATAATTTAGGTTCAAGCGCGTGTGATTTTACTAGTAATCTTCTAGAGGTTATACGCACCAGGAATCGTCATGAGAAGTACTTTGGCTACAAATGATTTTCATGGAAATTTGAGGTATCTACCAAAATAAAAAGAGAAAAAAAAAACTTAATAAAAAAAAAATTACCAACTTCCAAAAAAAACCCTACAAAGCGAAAAATAACTTTAATAATTTCCGAATTTGGTGTCAAAAAACGAAAAACAATAGGTAGGTACCAAAGAGCGACTTCGGCAAACAAAGTTATTTTTGGATAAAATTTCCATTATGGGCCGTTGATTTTTGGCGCGGGGAGGGTGGGCGAGGAAGGGAGGGAGGTTTGGCTGCCCCTGTACCATCCCTACCACTCGGAGCCCCATGGTTATGGAGATATCCATGGTTAAAGTTTTCAGGTTAGAGTAAAAATTTCCATTTTGCTAAAATATAATTATTAGTGAGGTCAAAAAATGAGAATTAGACCAAGACCGAGCGAAGCGAGCTCGGGAGCTCAGGGCACCCCGACACGGACAGGTTAGGTTCGAAAGAGATGACGGGAGCTGTAGTGGGCGAGCAAACCGAGCGAACTCAGCTCCCGTCATCTCCTTCGTGTTAGGTTACTTTAGACCATGCAGACAGAAATAGGAGCCCCGCTCAGCGGGTCTCCGTTGACTTTGTTACTTAAATAGTAATCGTAAAAACTTTAACCATGGATATCTCCATAACCATGGGGTTCCGTGGGGTGGGGATGGTACAGTGAGGTAGCCCCTATCTCCTTTCCAGCCCCCTATCCCCTTTCTGCCCTTCTTCACACGACGACATCGACGACAAATTCCAAGTCCGGGTTGCAACTGATAAAACCACTATGGGAAATCGCAATTTTACTTTGCCCAACCTGGGAATCGAACCCAGCCGCACTAGCGACCACGAGACCAACGAGGCAGTTCAATAAATAGTTCATATTCAAATAAATATTGATCAAACTAGGATACAGCATACTAGCATATATCATGTATTATATTATCTGTGGTAATACTTTACTAGGATACAGATGCCAAGAGGCATCTGTATGCTAATATTATATTTTCTCAAACATGCTTGGAAATTTGAGCATTATTTTGACAACCTTGTTCGAGATAAATCGAAATTGCAGTACTGGCCAAATACATGCGAGCAGCGGCCGGCAAAAGTTGTATGAAAATCCATATCTGTCGTTTGTAGCGGCCAAATAAATTACATATATAAGGGCGGCTAGGTGTCGTAATAAAACGAGTACAGTTCATGCCACGATAAACACTTTTTATACACAACACTTTATACATAAATGTTCTTACGAGCTAACTACAGAACAACACACTACTTCGTACAACTAAACTTAAAGTTACGACAATAGTTTTGGCGGGAACGAGCTAGAACCGTGAATACCCGATCTATCTAGCATGCGCGACTCGAACCGAATGTCTACTGACTACTGGTCAGCGAGTCTGCCGGCCCGAAGCCTGCGTGGGCGCAGGGTGGGGTGCGTTTCACACATCTGGCGACCATCTGCCAGCGTGGTCCCTCTACCTGCGGCAAACCTGACCGTAGCCGTGCACACTGAGCGTTACAGTCTCCCCCTCTAACCCTAACGAACGTCCTCGCGTTTGGGTTAGCTTCTACAAGGCTTTCCCCTCCTACGCTTCTCTTGTACTGGAGCTTGGATGCGACCAACGAAGGGTGTCAGCACGGAAGCGTGATACTTGCCTAGCACCGTGCCATCGTTGAGGCACTCTAGGATGTATGTAGTAGGGTTGACCACGGCCCGGACCTTGTATGGTCCGTCGCGGCGAGGAATAAAGTTCGGTGTCTGCCCTCGTCCGGTGTCACTAGCTCTCAGCAGAACCAGTTCACTAACCTTATAGTCGGGAGCAGGCTGACAACGATCATCGGCATACTGTTTATGTGCTGCCTGGGCGTTCTCGTAGACGTCGCGGGCATCTTGGGGCACCGATTGCATCCTTGTGTCTGCCTTATACCGTTGGCGACTAACACATTTTTTACATTGCGTAACGTAGGAACGCATTCTTGGCCAGTAATACTTACCAGTTATACGTTGCAGCGTACGTTCCGCGCCCATGTGACCAGCGGTGGGTGCATCATGGTGATCCGCCAATACTTTGGCACGTTCTCCTTTTGGGACCACTAGACTGGCCGCATCGTGGTCCCCATTCTCAGGACAGTAGCTGTACGGGACATCTTCGACGGGCCCGTATCCTCTGCTTGTCCATACCCTCCCCCTAGAGGGATCGTCGGACTCCTGAACTTTAACTAACTTACTTACCTCCGAATCTTTGTTTGAATTCTCGCGCAGGTCAGCTGGGGTCAAGAATCGACTACCCCATCTGAATGGACGCTCATAGGTCCCCTCCCCCTGGAGTGAGTCTGCCCCGAGAGCGTACCTACCGTTATCAGTACTGAGGACGAAGGGTAATGTCGCATCAGCCTGGCGGAGAATCGGTGTAGATACCAGCGGCTCATTCTCAAGTGCCTCTCTCATAGGCGGGGATAATCTAGAAGAAGGAGAAGCCAAAGGTTCTTGTGTTTCACTTACCTTATAAACGGCGAAGTTTGTAGGAGGTCCGACCGAAGCGAATTGAGCGACTCTGTGTTGTGGAAACTCACTGAGTGCGGCTCTGTGCTCCAGCGATAAAATCTTACCTTTTTCTTGCCGCAACGACACTTTATTGACGTCTGTGTGCATCACGGCTGCGCTGTTTAATGTGTAGGAGTGCTTAAACGAGAACCGGTCTCCTGTACTATCTGCAAAATGCCATGACTCCTGGCCTAGGTCGATTACTATACCTGCGTTTGCGATGCAATCGCGACCTAAAAGTGTCCTGGTGTCGTCACCGGAGAATACCATAAACTCCGTGTCGACTCTCCGACCACCTAGGGTGACAGGTACAGTAGCCGTCTTTACCATTTTCCTATGACAAGAGCCATCGGCGAGTCCAATGTACCGTTCCGTTTCTTCGAAGCGGACATTGTTGTTCACTAACAACGCGTGTAGTGATTGGCTAGCAACACTATGCGTGGCCCCCGTGTCAACGATCGCTACCCCTTCTTTACCTACTACTCCTATTGTTACCAACGGGTGCGATGACGTAATCGTGCAAAAGTCGCCTTTTACGACATTGAAGGCGGACAGTTCGGCAGGTGCGGCTTTATTTGAACAAATCTCACACTTAGACTTGACTACCCCTGGCTGGCCGCATCCGTAACAACGTATTGTACTTTTACCGTTGCTCGTACTTGCATTTACCGCGCTTTTAATATCGTCATTGCTCGCGTTATCAGTGCCATCACTGGCGACTTTCCTATCCTTCCGACATTCGTTAGATGGGTGACCGAACGCTTTGCAGTACGAGCATCGAATGCGATTTCGTTTATCTTTAGAGTTAGAGGTGGGACTGGAACCTAAGGTTGCGCTCGGGCTAGAAGTACCGCGGTCAACGACTCTAGGTAGGTTCGGCTTATCCGCGGCGACGATCGCGTTGCTACTTAGCTCTACGATCGAGTCTTCCACGGTTCTCGCTCGCTCTAACAAATGATCAATATTACTAACACTATCTCGCGACAAACGTTTACGTATTCTACGGTGTAAAAGGCCGTACACTATATCTACTATCATAACACTAGGAACAACATATGGTAATTTAACTAATAAAGAGCGTACCTTAGAAATAAACACTTCAGCACGTTCACTATCACTTTGTTCTTGCGCGAATATCTCGCGCAGCACCCGGTATGCAGGCCTTTGTACGCCGTAGGCGGCGCGCAGGCGCGCGAGTGCGTCCGTCCAGTGGCGACGCCGGTCCGCGCGCCTCGCCACCACACCGCCGCGTCGCCGCTCAGCAACATGGAGAGGCCGCGTAGCGCGTGCTCATCGGTCACGTCGGCACACTCCTTGTAGACTTCCACTGCATCGATGAACGCCTCCAGTACCTCGGTGTCGCGTGACTGCCCGTCGAATCTCGCGGTACACTTCGCGAAGTTACCGCCGCCGGATGTCGCGGGCGCGTTCGCCGCGGGCGATGCCGCCGGTGTCGACGCCACGTGGTTCCACTGGTTGCCATGATGTAGTGATCTTAGGCTTTCCACTAATGTGCGGTTAGTCTCCGCCTGCATTCTGGCGAATGACTGCATCATGGTGGACAGAAGCCGTTCAGAGTTGAGCGCTGCGGCAGGCGCGCCGATATGGGCCCCGCCGAGCGTGTGGTCCGCTGCAGCAGGAGCGCCAATGTGGGCCCCGCCGAGCGTGTGATCGAGGGCGGCGCCCCCTTGGGCGCGCATCTCCTCGGACGCGTCGGTCGCGTGCGCGTGGGTGGCAGCGGCGCCCGCATGGGCGCGCGACTCCACCATCGATTCGCAGCCCTCGTCTGAATAACTGTCGTTATTCTGTTCCATCGCCTTGCTGTTGATAACTGCGCGGGTTGCTCGCGTCGATCGTGGCATGATAAACCTTAGGGTTGGTTCGTTCACACGCTGTTACACTTAACTGTTTACAACACCACGTGGTCTTTAATGTCACGCGGTTTTTAACGGCACGTGTTTTTTAACAGCATGTGGCCGCAAGTTGGGCGTCACTATAAGGGCGGCTAGGTGTCGTAATAAAACGAGTACAGTTCATGCCACGATAAACACTTTTTATACACAACACTTTATACATAAATGTTCTTACGAGCTAACTACAGAACAACACACTACTTCGTACAAGTAAACTTAAAGTTACGACAATAGTTTTGGCGGGAACGAGCTAGAACCGTGAATACCCGATCTATCTAGCATGCGCGACTCGAACCGAATGTCTACTGACTACTGGTCAGCGAGTCTGCCGGCCCGAAGCCTGCGTGGGCGCAGGGTGGGGTGCGTTTCACACATCTGGCGACCATCTGCCAGCGTGGTCCCTCTACCTGCGGCAAACCTGACCGTAGCCGTGCACACTGAGCGTTACACATAGTAAAATCATATCTGTCGTGTAATTTAAAAATGGAACGATCTTTTACGCCGAATCATGGCAACCAAGGAGGTAACTTATCAAAGGTGTTATTTAAATTTCGAACTGGCTTGCAAATAGAAAGCTGTTTAATGAAAATAAAAACAAATTAACACTTTAAGGCTTAGCACGCACTGCGATTTTTATTTGCGCGGATTTTTGTAGTATTATTCCCGCGTGATTTTTTTACCGCAACGCGTGCGGCTTTATACAATTCCATAGGGCGCAGAATGGGTAGAAAAACAATCGCTCGAATAAAAATCGCAGTGCGTGCTAAGCCTAACGCGGGAATAATTATTGTTGTTCGTTGTTCGTCATTGATTTTGAAAAGTAATTGTATTTGACAAAATGAGTTCTAGGTACTACTTAGTTTTAATTTCCGCGCATTATTTGAGAAAAGCACTATACAAGCTTTGGCCACAACTAGTCATTGATGGACTTACGTATGCGTGCCTCGGCTTCGCCTCGGCCTACATTTACACGTTCGTGCATCAATGCCTCTTTTGCTGGCCGCGGCAGTAATGTACTAATACATATAAAACGTGCCGACGTAACTAGCGTTTTTCGTCTGATTAAGATGATTATTCGATCGCGTTTGGTTCCACGGCTATAGATGGTGTTAGCAGCGACTTGCAAGTAAAGGGGTTTACTGTGTTCATGAATTTTTTTTTTCTTTAAATACAGTGATGATTTGTTATATAGTATTTTTTGCACTTTTTTAAAATTTCATTTCAAAAAAATGTGTTACAAAAAAAATTTTAACCAGAAATTTAAAAACGCGCCATCTATTGGCATCAATTTTAAATGATCCGTTCGAATATTCCATAATTTTGTTCTTAGGAGAGTTTATTAAACAAGAACATACAATTTCTATGTTAAATTCCAGAAAATGTTAATGGTATACACAATTCAATTACAAATTGGCGCATATCGCGCCATCTAGTGAGATCTATTTGAACCATTTATTTCTTAGCGCTGGGGCCCCTTGACTTTACTAAAACAAACTGTACTTTAGTATTTCTCAAACCATATGATTAGCCTAAAAACCCATCAAAATTTGGCTTTTAAGTAGTTAAATCCAAATATTCAATTCAGAAATCGGTGCATAGAGTTTTTTGTTCGAAAATTTAATAAATTCGTCGATATGTTTTGTGCCAAATAAGTAAGGGCTGACACTGACGGCACAACATGGCACAGCATACCGAATCATTCTGCCGCTGCATGCCGCTTCGCGTCATTTAGGTTTATTCGTGTGGAATTAAAGGCATTACTGAATTCATTGCATTAAGGTCGAAAATCATTTGCCCACTAAAAAAAAATTGCCACGTCGCGCCGTTCCGTCCCATGCCGTCAGTGGGCGGCGGCCCTATGGATGACCACAGACCTAAATCCTTCATGGCATCTTCCGTCATCGCCGAGTTAATGGCGGCCAGCTTTTCCGCCATTAATGTCTCCTTCTCCACCCTCTCACGAGCTTCCTCGGCTATTGCCTGAGCAACAAATAAACACACGATGAAAATCTCCAGATCAAATTAAGTCCCGGCGGTCAATGTCAGCCGAAAATAACCATCGGTGTGGCAGATATTATAGTGCACAAGTGCACTTTGTTCCCATCTGTTCTGTTTTCAAAGTGACGGCAATTATTCGGCACGACCGGAGAGAGGTGAGACGTAGGACAAAGCTCTTATAGTTCTAAGGTGCCACCTCCACCAACGAGTGTATCGTGGTGATATATTATCGTACTTCCATTTCTTTCCTTAACATCTCTATCAACTTGCCTCCACAAGGCGATACTATTCCGGCGATGCGTCGAGTGACAATGACGATCAAATCGTCAACGACCCGCAGCGCGCTCGCCGTGATCCGCGATGCGACCTACACGCTACTCTCAATCGATGCATTTTTTTAGGAATAAACAAATTTGTGCCGATTTCTTGTGGACACCTGGCTGTCCGTCATGACCCACCTCGAGTCGTTGCGCTTGGCAAAAATACAAATTGCATATAAGCGAGCAAATAGCCATAATAACCTCCGATTGGTGATCCGTCGCGAGTCGAGACCATATGCTGGCGGAAGAATTGGAGATCACCAGATGATAGCCGGGGGAACTCGGATCGATACACTAGTTCGCGGAGGTGGCGCCAAAGGTGCTAACCGTGTCAGTTGCTATCTAGGTACAGTATGTCCTGTCCGATGGAAAGTTTGACGTCGATGAGACACTGGTCAAAGGTTTACGATCTTTGTTTTGAAGTTGCCAAATGTCATTTACGAAACTTCAAAACGTACAACACTGTCGAAATAATTGTGCACATCGTCTGTCGTCGACCCCATTCCCGCCTACTCGCGCGTCGACTCGCGTTTTCCTCGTTCGCAAATAGCGAGAGTCGAATGTCAGAATGACGTGACAGCGCCAAATGCACAGTTATTTTGATCGAGTAATATTAAAAATGCTGGCTGACTTTATAAAGGAAAGAATTTGAAAACTGTTAAAATATAAACGACTAACTAGGAGGATTGAGTATCGAGATATTTACAGTACGTAAATGTCTCGATCCTCAAACAACTTAAAATGGAGAATGCGTAACCACTGTCCTCAACCTGCCTGCAACGCGTCATGAGTTACTTCGGCCACATGTCCCGCGTAGGAACCAACAATATAGAACGTCTTATGGTATCCGATAAAATTGAGGGTAAAAGACCTAGAGAGGCCGAAGCCCCAAAAGGTGGTCGGATCAAATATCGGAGCATCTAGAGATATATCAGCACTGCACTCCACCATGCTGCTGCTGATCGCAACAGATGGAGAACCACCAACAGTCTCAAACAGAGTCACGATTCTCAGCAGTGAGAGAGCAATTAGAAAGAAGAAGAGATTGAGACTACTACTAAGGTACTAACCGTGTCAGTGGCGATCTGCGCTATGACCTGCCTGGTCTCTTCAGCCGCCTTCTCCATCAACGGCTTCAGCTCCGCCAGCTCTATCTGAAGCTCCTTCACTTCGATCTCTGTCTGGTTCAACTTGGATAACCCTGGCAAATAACATCAGCCTTTTAATGTTCCCACTGCTGCACAGCCTTCTCGCTGAGAGAGGGAATGGGCCTTATTCCACATGTCTTCGAATGTTTTGTTATAGGACATGCCGGATTCCACAAAATTTTGTTTCACCGTTTTTAGAGCAGTGATGATGAAATAATTTACACAAAGTAAAGCGCCTGCCTGTGTTCGAACCCACGATCTATAGCACGTAAATCAGGGCCGTACCACTGGTCCGGCAATTATAGTGCTGTCCTTTACTAGAACTACTATTGAGTAAAAAGTTAAGAAAGACTTGCCAGGATGACTTTTTAGTTGACTTATTTTCTTTTAATTAACTTTTTTATTGGCTTTCTAATGGTGAGAATAACTTGTATGGCTTTGGATCAATAAGATACTTATATTATGATAATTTGAAAACTGTAGCTCCAACCGTTTGGCTGAAAACCCGTGTGATAGTCGAAGGACAAACGTACAGACAGACGGACACGTGAGTGATAGCAATAGGGCTCTTTTTGGACCCCACGGGTACGGAACCTTAAAAAGACTATCTTGTTCGCGGATGAACTTGTTCAGTTTTTTTTTAAATATCGTGTTATTCGACGTTGAGTGTTAGTATTTTAGAGCGAACTCTACTGTACTGTGAATGCGTACTTAGCATGCATTCCATTTATGGTTTCGATGAATCGCGATTTTTCTTTTCATTTCTTTTGTTTAACCTGTACCTACTATTCCGCTGGTCTCCACAAGTCTCTTATTTATAGGAACTCTCTTGCAGTACTATATTTTATCCCAGAAAAATGCTTGATTCCTGTAGGATAGATCATGAAGGTAAAGGACAAAAAACCGGCTTTGTATGAATCTTACCTGTTTTGAGTGCGTTGGACTCAGTGAGGATGGCTTTCTGCCTCTTGCGGAACATATCGGCGTACGCGCCCAGCATCTCCATGTACGACATAGGAGTGACGTAATTGATGCGGTTCAGCTGTTCCTTGAAACGCTCGCTCGCTTCCACCACGGATTGGTGCGCGTAGCAACATACCGACTGTTGATAAAAATAATTATCTTAACCAATAATATTATGAAGGGAGAATTTTGTGAATTTGTTCAGACGTGTAGGGTTAACTCTGGAACTACTTGAAACTATTTGAATAAATCTTTCTCCACTTGATAGATACATTATTCCAGTCCAGATGGTTATAGGCTATAAATTATTTTGACCCAGGCAAATCGCGTCACACGCCCTGTACGTCACTAGTCTCCGATTTTGCTGAAAGTTTGTGAGGATGTTGTTCTCAAATTGTTCTATTCAGTACCTTCAATGCAAAAAAGTGTACCTCTCGGATTTCGCAAAAAAATGGAAAACAAAAAATGACGTACGGGGCGTCCCGTACGTCATTTTTTTTCTGTAAGACTTAGAGATGCACAGCATTCATCAAATAAATGTTCCCGAATAAAAACCTACGAATACTAAATATTGACTCTACAGCACACACCAAACCGCCACAATATTAAATTGAAAATCGTAAAAATACAACCTAAAAATTTTGGTGCCAGAAAAAGGCATTTTGATGAGATTTTTTTACCTGAAATAAATGTTCTCATTAAGCGCTCCACAAAAATGTAATTATATCACAGACACATGCGATACTTTCAAAGATAATAGCAAATCAAAATTAAACTCAACATCACCAACACAGACCTAAAGATTTTTGCAGTGCCTAGATGTGGCAATTCAATTTCAAATAGGTGCGTACAGAACTATATGTTTTCTAGAGGTTGTTTATAACTGGTTCTGTTTCGACTGTATACCTACATCACATTGGTTTGGATATTATTATTTTTACGTGTAGTAATCCTTCTTTAGAACACTGTCACAAAGTTTCATACAATATACACAATCATTAATATACATCAATACATCTTATAAACAACTAGAGGACGCCTCGCGGTTTCACCCGCGTAGTTCCCGTTCCCGTGGGAATACAGGGATAAAAAGTAGCCTATGTCACCCGGGGATAGAGTAGCTTCCCAACGGTGAAAGAATTTTTGAAATCGGTCCAGTAGTTTTGGAGCCTATTCGGTACAAACAAACAAACAAACAAAAAAATCTTTACTCTTTATAATATTGGTATAGATAATTTCTAAGCTATTTACTTAATTTACTTTACAAAATGACATAATTTGCCACTGCTAATGTAAAATAAGTGACAAACCGATTTAAATTTTTATTAATCTTATTTCAGGTTTCCAGGTATTCATGGCCATTGTAGTTTTGAACTATGCACGTAATAAATTGATTTAAAATAAAGTATCATTAACGAAACATCTTCTCGAATCTAATGTGACGCTAACTGTAAATGACATCTACATTTCTTTTTTCTTTTATTGCAACCTATTAACCTTTTTTTTAACCTTAATGATCTGTTCCATCTAACTAGAGTAGCTTCCCAACGGTGAAATAATTTTTAAAATCGGTCCAGTAGTTTTGGAGCCTATTCGATACAAACAAACAAACAAAAAAATCTTTCCTCTTTATAATATTGGTATAGATATAGTATAATATATATTATAGTATAGAAATATAGATAAGCTTTTCAGATTCATCATGACTTAACAACTTCAACCAATTAGTTAATTTCTCTTTAAAATGATGCTTATTTAGTTTGTATAGTGAGATCCTTTTAAAGCCATCATTATAAAGCCTGCAACACAATGCGTTGTATGTTGGCCATTGATTGATGATAATAGCCGAACCTTCGCCAGACAGCACCGAACGTCTCGTTACGTGACGATTTCTACCAGGCAACTTTTTTTGCCAGCCGCATTAATTAATTGCGTACAAAAAATACCATCGATTTTTTTACGTTCTCATATCACTATGATATTATCATTAAAAAACCTAAGTCAAAATAGTATCAACGATAGTTCAGTACGTACCTACTTGGAAATTTGATTGCCACATCTAGGTACAGCAAAAATCTTTAGGTCTGTGTTGGTAATGTTAAGTTTAATTTTGATTTGCTATTATCTTTGAAAGTATCGCATATTTATGTGATATAATTACAATTTTGTCGAGCGCTAAATGAGAACCTTTATTTCAGGTAAAAAAATCTCATTAAAATGCCTTTTTTCTGGGACCAACATTTTTTGGTTATATTTTTACGATTTTGAATTTAATATTGCGGCGTTTTGGTGTGTGCTGTAGAGTCAATATTCAGTATTCGTAGGTTTATATTCGGGAACATTTATTTGATGTATGCTGTGTATCTCTAAGCTTTACAGAAAAAAAAATAACGTACGTTCGTCACGTGTACGTCATTTTTTGTTTTCCATTTTTTTGCGAAACCCGAGAGGTACACTTTTTTTCATTGAAGGTACTGAATAGAACAATTTGAGAACAACATCCTCACAAAGTTTCAGCAAAATCGGAGACTAGTGACGTACAGGGCGTGTGACGCGGCAAATCGAGGGCGGACCACTATACTTGAGCCATTATAAACGTGCGATTGCATTGTTCTGGGCATGTAAATACGAGCGAGAGTGCTGATAATAGTAGTTTGTGCAACGGTCATATATACAGGTTATTAAAACATGAGTGTGATAATAGTATCACACGAGTATTCTAATACATAATTATATGCCGTTGCATACACTATTTTATCTTCTTACATACAGTTGAAATAAAACAAAAGTGGAAAAATGAGTATTTATTTATTATAATAGGGGTTGACAAAAAATATCGACTTATTCCATCAGTTAGACAACCTAAAAATATTGGGCACGTATTTTTTCTTTTGCCACGTAAATAAAAAAAATACGACAATACAGTGCGGTAAAATGTCGTGTGCCTTTACGGTGTGTTGCACTTTATATTGACAAAATGACGTCACAAGCCCTCATGAACTTTGATGCGCTTTTTCTTTGACAATTTTTATTTATTTGATAAAGCAAAAAATACGGGTCCATAATAGTACGGGTGATAATCTCACTGACGGACTTAAAATTATTATTATTTGTCTTCCCAAGAAATAACCCTATTGTTCAAATTATGAATGTTGCAATTATGAAATTGAATAATAATTATGGAGCTGGCTGAGGCATTATTGTTACTCAGAGTTGGGGTTGGAATATTTATGTTTACTTCTTTTGCCTTGTTTTCTATGGTATTTATTATTGTGTTTGATACTTAAATCTTATTATTTACTGACTCATCTATGAATGATTCCGCCACTGCCATAGACTTCCATTCACCGTGTCTTTTGAGCGCTGTAATATCTCCACCACAGATATATCTTCAGAAACAGTGTCCAGTATATGAATCTGGGTTAGGAAGGAGTTTAGCAACAGTTTTTCCTAAATTACCAAATTTATGTACTTAAACCTATTTTCTGTTTACTGCATTTACTAGCGTAATTAAGAAAAAAAACTGGGTGTTCTAAATCCAAAAAAAAAACAAAACCAATTAAGAAAAAAAACTGGGGGTTCAAAAAAAAAAAAAACAAATCCTATATTTTTTATACTACTACATTGGCACTTATAAAACGACGACAAAAGGTGCACGGTTCAGATTGGTCACGTGTCATATATGGATTGATACGCCCTGAAATAGCCCATCCAATGAACTATCAACCAGGTCCGTAACCATATCCCCTGAAGAGATTCTCTAGGAAGAGTGAGGGATGAAGAGAAATTTTGTTGACTTTTCAACTTAGAAGCTATTTTCTTCTAAAAGTATACAGCTTACAACTAGGATACTACATGGGTCTTGAAGCCCGTCTATAAGACTATAGAAATATACTATATCCATAGTTACATCCACAGCTTCCGGGGGCGTAGCTGCCTGAAAGCGTCGGATGGGAAATAGTGTACAAATTTCCTAGCATAAAAAGTTAGTTTATACCCAAGCTATCTGAGGGATCTCCACCCACCAAGCGCCACCCGGTAGCCATACCGACAGGCTACCCTAGGGTAGCGCTTCGGTGGGTGTAGCTACAACCCTCGAACCACTATTCACCCTGGAAGGGGCGACGCCGCGAGAAAACTATGGAACCTCGCAACCTGGCAAGAAGGTTGTCTCCTCAACCACCAGAGCTAGGCTCCTTACAGAAATATGGTTGAGAAGACAGAGAAATGAACTACCGAAGTTGTATATAGTTAGTTAGATTTTCGATCTTAGCGCGTCAACTAGTAGATGCTTAGTATATAAAGCGTCAAATAAAACTTAAGATAACATTTTTAAATAATCCCAGACAAAAAACACATCCAAAAAGTAACCGCAAAGGGTCACAGTTAATTGGCCGGCGTATAAGGACTCATTTTTACACGCTCGTTGATCAATAAACTGTTAGACAGAATACATTTTTGCGTTCGATGCTTGCGGGCGGCACGGAGACGTCATATCCGTATAGAAAATGTTGATATAATAAGATATACAGAAGTGGATACGATGCGTGCGGCGCGGATTGCGCGGGGCTTTGAGAAAATCCGATGACTGCGGCGCGTACAGATCCTGCGGCGTGTCTACGTACGCGTTTACCATTAAAGTGCCTGTCTTTTTTTTGTTTATAGGCTTGTGCTTGACCACTATCTCACGTGATGGTAAGCGATGATGTGATCGACGATGTAGCACGCTTGCCTACAGGAAACCTATTCACTTTTGACTTAAAGACTCAGATTGTAGCTATCAGGAAATACTGGCTCCGGCAAGGAATGCCACTCCTTAGTTGTACGCATAATTAAAATATTTCCAAAACGTTTGATGCTTATGGGTGGGATGTGTACCGATGACGCATCGCCGTACGTCTTTTAGTCCGTTGATGGAACGGGCTAGGAGGTCATTCAATTCCATCTCACACTCCCCGAAATGTAACCAATAACAAACCGACAGCCTGGCAACTTGGTGCCGGTGTTCAACCAGACCAGACCAGTATATCTGTATGTATCTCTCCAGCTCGACCAGTATGTCATTGCCGATGAGCCTCTTGGCCCGTTTTTCGATCAACTGAAGTGCACCCAGCTGGTACATGGCAGATCCGTCCCAGAGATGAGAGCAGTGTCCCATGCATGACCGAACTTGCGCAAGTTGATGCAAGTTGAGCAACTGTTCTGGCGTGAAGTACCGTCTCACCTTTGCAAGGATCCCCAACTTTGTGGCAGCCAGGAGCTTTTGCCTCAATTAATGGACCAAAATTGAGGGTTGATGTCAACTTAACTTTTACGGAGGCAGATCACAGAGTGCTCCAGGATGGTGGACGGGTTGGAGACACGCACTCGTCGTAAAGCCCTGATATTCACCGGATTTGCTGAGGCCGACAAGGAGGACTGCAAAGCTCTGGTGCTGGACTTACTGCACAGTAAAATGGCTCTGCCGAATATTACTGCCTCCTCGATCAAAGCATGTCATAGGCTGGGGTCATCGAGCAAAGGTCCCACGCGCAGCAGGCCAATATTGGTGAGGTTCTCCAATGTGGATCACAAGGCTGCGGTTTGGCGGGCGAAATCTGCCTTGAAGGGCTCCATGGTTACAGTCAAGGAGTTCTTAACCAGAACTAGACAGGCTGTTTTTGGTTCGGCGCGTTCGCACTTCGGGATGCAGGCATGCTGGACTCAGGATGGGATCATCATTGTCAGGTCGCCCGACGGAGCGCGGCACAAAGTTTCTTCCTTGGAGGAACTCAATCCCTTGGTGGCAAAGTACCCGAAGAAGACTGGGGAATTAACTGCCGCAACAGGGAGCAGGACAGCTATCGAAGTGCGTAGAAATCAGTAATATATTTATACGATATACACTATTTACACGATATACACTATTTACACGATATACACTATTTACACGATATACACTATTTACACGATAAACACTATTTACACGATAAACACTATTAATTACACCGTTTACTCTACACTATTTACACTTATTTAGTTGTGTTTGGGGCGACATAATTCACGTAAATATTATATTTCTATATTGCACGTCTACCCACTTAATTTTTAATATTTTATGTTTTTGTAGAATGATTGTGAGGGTATATGAATAGTTTATTTATTTTCTTTTTTTGTCAAAATGTTTTGAATTTATAATTACGTCACTGTCGCCCCGACCGTCATTTATGATAAATTTTATTATTTTATTCATGTAATGCTAATGTGGTGTCATATGTTCCGCTGTACAATGTTTGTTTTGTGTTTTGTCAATTGCGTCTTGTTATTGCTAAATGTACCTTTTTCTAGTATCTTTTCGTTCCATGTTTGCTTTGTGTTTTGTCAACGTATTTTCGTAATTGCTTAATGTAACTGTTTCAAGTATCTTTTATTTCGTTTGCGTTTGCGTTTGTTTTTTTTTTGTTTTTTTATATTTGATTGTTTCTCTTTTATGATGTCATATAGGTGATAGTGGTATATTTGTATATTATACTGGTGCGGCTGGTGGGTGATGCATAGATAGTGGTGTTGCACCGTCAGGTATTATTTAATTGTATTTTGTTAAGTATTTATATTATTTTTATTTTATGTCTTCCAACGATGATTCTTTTCACTCGGCCGTTGAATCCGTTATCTCTTCCGCTAATGCTAGTTTCACTTCCTCGACCGACACTGTTGGTGACTTTGTGCGTCGGATCTTTAATCGTCAAAATGATCATTTATTTAATGTCTGTCATATTAATGCACAGAGTGTGCCAAGTCACTACGGTGAATTGCTTGACACTTTTTCTGATGCCAATGTCCACGCCGTGCTGGTTTCGGAGAGTTGGCTCAAACCTCATCTTCTCTCTACCACCTACCCTCTTCCCGGTTTCATTCTTATCCGCAACGATAGAATTGGAAAGGGAGGAGGTGGTGTCGCCATCTATCTCCGTAGTGATTTCCCTTTCAAAATCATTGCCTCTTCTCCTTCACCCTATAATGCTTCTGCTGAGTACCTCTTTCTGGAAATCTATGTCAAAGGTGTCAAGACCCTACTTGGTGTAGTCTACTGTCCACCCGCTGTTGACTACTTTTCCAACCTTGAATTGGCACTGGAATCGATAGGGTCAGAGTATGCACATTGTGTCGTCATGGGCGATTTTAACACGGACCTTAGTCATCCATCCCCTCGTTTCCATAAACTCCTTCACATCATTAAGTCCGTTAGTCTCCATGTTCTTCCACTGCAGCCTACTCATCTCAATGCCTCAGGCGATGACACGTGGCTCGACCTAATCCTTACGTCCTCTCCTTCCCTTTTTTCCTCTCATGGTCAGTGTCCTGCACCTGGCTTTTCCCACCATGATCTCATTTTCCTCTCATATGTCCTAAAACCACCTAAACCTCTCCCTAAAGTTCTGCACATTCGTTGTTTTGCACGTTTGGATGTTGAGAGGCTGCGTCGGGATGCTTCGGAACTTGATTGGGATCATCTTGCAGCGGCAATAGGGGTTGACGACAAACTGCGTATTTTTAATCGGACGATCCTTGCCCTCTACGACAGACACGCTCCTGTAAAGAGAGTAAAGCTTAGGCGTCTACCTGCTCCATGGTTGACGACGGGAGTACGTATGGCGATGAGACGCAGGGATCGTGCCTTTCGTAAATTTAAAAAGAATCGCAGTGAAGAAAATAAGTGCCCCTTCAGAGCTGCAAGAAATCGGTGTAATCAGATGATACGCAACGCCAAACGCCGCCATATTCTCGAAAACATTTCTGCCTCTTCTCCTGCCGATATCTGGAAATTCCTCGGAACTCTCGGTATCGGTAGGAATCGTCATGTGGATTTCCCCAAGACGATTGGTCTGGATGAAATCAACCGTCACTTCACAACCACTTACCATTTGGATCCCCAAATCATGTCTCAGACGGTGAATTCCATTACCAGCCTACCCAGTCCTATCATAGAACCATTTCGCTTTTCTCCAGCCACCGAGGATGAAATTAAAAAGATTATCCTGTCCATAAAATCCAAGGCTGTGGGCCATGATGACATTAGTCGTTACATGGTCACATTGATCCTCGACCTTCTTCTCCCACCTATTACCCATATCATCAATTTCTCTCTCGATTCCGGTCATTTCCCATCCCTGTGGCGTATGGCCTACGTACGTCCACTTCCTAAAATTTCAAATCCCTCCCTACCTAGTCATTTTCGTCCAATCTCCATTCTCCCGTTCCTATCCAAAGTGCTCGAAGCTTGCGTTCACAAGCAGTTTTCGGAATTTATTCACCGAAACAATCTTATAAGTTCATTCCAGTCTGGATTCAGACCTGGCCACAGTACTGCCACCGCACTCCTTAAAGTGACTGGTGACGTTAGAGAAGCAATGGAGGATACTAAGGTCACTGTGTTAGTATTAATTGATTTCTCCAATGCCTTTAACGCTGTCAGTCACGATATACTCCTATCTATCCTCTCCCATCTTATGGTTTCTTCCGAAGCGCTGGAATGGTTCTACTCTTATCTTCGGGGACGTCAGCAGTCGGTTCGTGTCGATGAGACTTCATCGAATTGGCGTGACCTGGATGCTGGTGTTCCACAGGGCGGTATTCTATCTCCATTATTATTCTCCATTTTCATTAATTTTATAACTCACTGTCTTCGGTGTTCGTATCATCTTTATGCCGATGATCTTCAACTATATACATCGGCGCGGATCGAAGATTTATTGGACGCCATAGAAGATGTAAACCGGGACTTGAATGCTATCAGGGATTAGTCTGACAGATTTGGGGTGTCCGTAAACCCCACAAAATGTCAGGCCATTATTATTGGAAGCCCGCGCATGATGCGTAGAATGGCGGTTGGCTCTATTCCCCAGATTATTTTCAATGGTTCCGTCATTCCCATTAGCCCTAGTGTGAAAGATCTCGGTTTGCATCTTGACTCGACACTTAGCTGGCAAAGTCAGGTGTCCAGTGTCAGTCAGAGAGCCAACGGTACTTTGCGATCCTTGTATCGTTTGAGGAGGTTTCTGCCAGCCAAAACGAAAATTATGCTTGTGCAGACTTTAATTTTCCCAGTTCTTGACTATGGTGACGTGTGCTGCTTTGACATGAACGCGGTCTTACTGGATAAGCTAGATAGGGTCTTGAACAACTGTATTAGATTCATATTTAACCTCAGAAAGTATGACCATGTGTCATACTACAGGTCTGAGATAAAATGGTTGCCGATTCGCCAGAGAAGAAGGTTACGCGCTTTGACCACGCTTTTCACCCTGCTCAATTCTCCCACCCCTCCTTCCTATCTTATGTCTAAATTCCAATATCTATGTTCTTCACATGCTCGGGATCTGCGTTCTTCCAATAATCTCCTCTTGCTTTGTCCTTCTCATACTAGTGATTTTGTTCACTCTTCCTTCAATATTCAGTCCATTCTTCTCTGGAACGAGCTTCCTCTCGAGATCAGGACGGCTACAAGTCGATTTGCATTCAAGCGGAAATTGCGGTTTTATTTTCAGCACAACTAAGAAGAGTCATCTCACTTTCTTCTTCTCTGTTACTTCAAAAATATATATTTAATATAAGCATATATTATATTCAATATATATGTACGTGTATTTTACCTATTTTAGTATTTTAATAACAACTTTTTTCTTTTTAAGTTCTTTAAATAATGCACCTGCCTTGTTATCTCTTCACCACCCTTGGTTGACTGGTAGAGAATGCCTAAGGCATTAAGTCCGCCTTTGTACCTTTTTGTGCATGAAGTCTAAATAAATAAATAAACTTAACGCCAAGAAACTCAAGATGGTTCGTTATCGGCACGGTCTATTGCAGAATTGGGTCCTTTTAGCAGAAAAAAGATACGCCTGGGTCTAAGCAGCATTGAATCTGACCAGATTGGCATCGCCCTAATCGGCGGCTGCTTTCAAAGACGGATTCAAGCGCCCAACCATGGCCTACCGGAGAGACTAGATCTGAGGCCCCCCAGACCTGTGGTCAGCCAGCGGCGCAACGTGCCTCGGATCCCGTTTCCCTACGCGACCAGTCTCCCGATATGCCCATAACAGCGCGCGTCAGGCTGGTCTGCATGCAATGGAACAACTATCTCGACCCAACTCCTCTAGTTGGCTACACCGAGGATCGTACCGGAACACGGCTAGGCCGCTTGGCCCAGTAAGTTTTTGGCCGGTGGGTGGTCGCAAACCTATGGCCGTAACAGTTATTGTCATCTGAATAAAATTGAAATAACAATTAAATGATTATTTTAAATGAGTAATTGTAATAACATACATAAATATATATTGATTAATTGTTAAATCAGCATTGTAAACAAACATTTTAATTTGATTGACATTTTAATTTCAGTTGTTGACATTTTAATTTATTTGATTGACATTTTTAATTTTAATTTATGACATGTTAATTTATTTCATTGTAATTTTTATTTTATTTTTTTAATTATTGTTGAGTTTATAATCTGACAACTGAAAGTATTGGAATTTTAGTTATAGACTTTTAAATATATTTGATTGACATTTAATTTTCATTATTAGCATTTTTAATTTTAATTATTGACATTTTAATTTATTTAATTTTTAAATTGTATGATCTGACTATTGAAAGTATGGTTTGATCTGGGTTTTTTTTAAATCTAATTTTTACAATTGCATTTTGGGTATGATGTCTACTAACTTAATGAGTTTAAAATTTAAAGTAATTTGCACGCTTGCTTGCAGGCACAATACAATAACTTTTAGGCTTTAAGATCTTTCCTTGTTAAGCAATGTATTTTCTGGCAAATAAATATTTTGATTTGATTTGAATAACACCACCCGGGGGCCACGTGAAGAGAATCTTATGGGGTGCTATCGTACGGACGTGGGTGACTCAACCCTTCTTCACACGACGACATCGACGACAAATTCCAAGTCCGGGTTGCAACTGATAAAAACATTATGGGAAATCGCAATTTTACTTTGCCCAACCTGGGCATCGAACCCAGCCGCACTAGCGACCGCGAGACCAACGAGGCAGTTCAATAAATAGTACATATTCAAAATTCAAATACGGCAATACCATTCGCCGACGCAGCCATAAGGTCTGCTTATGTACATGCCATTGGTGAATATTGGGCCAAACATAATATTTACAAATTGTGTTTGCCACTTAAGTGGCAGAAGGCAGGGCACATTGCTCGCAGAACGGATGGTTGATGGGCCGAAAAGTTCTGGAGTGGCGACCGCGAACCGGAAGACGCTGCGTCGGAAGGCCTCCCACTTGGTGGGCCGATGTTCGGTGTATGGTGAGGGTGGCGGGAGTCCGCTGGCTCCGAGACGCACGGGATCGGTCAATGTGACGACGCTTTGGTGAGTCTTTCGGCTTGATTTGCCATCCACACGCTAAGAAGAAGAATACTTACCACCATAGCATCAATAACTTCATTGGAGGTCAAAGTGAGCTCCCCCATGGTCTCGAAAAAGTGATGCGCCACGGACTCCAGCGCGGTCTTGGGCCACTCGCTGTACCAGTCGATGGTGCAGCAGTTCACCAGCGACGGAAACTGGCGCAAGCGCGCACGGAATACCTGCACACGACGAAAATTACTTATTGCACATAAATATAAAATAATATAAATACATAATAAATATTAAAAAAAAACATAGAAATATCTATACTGTCTGTTTCCTTCCCACGCTTAAACCGCTGAACTGATACGTATAATTATGGAATTTGGTATGGAGGAAGGGAACGAAGGACATAGGATAGGAGAGGGAGAGGAGGAGAGGAGTTTTTATCCCGGTAGTGTGTTCCCTTGAAAGGGAATAAAATACTTTTATACGGGCAAAGCCGCGGCAAAAGCTAGACATCACACTTCACACTAATATTACAAAGACAAAATTTTGTGAGTGTGTGTGTTTGTATGTTTGTTACTTCTTCACGCTCAAACGGCTGGACGGATCTGGATGAAATTTGGCACAAAGATAGATTATAGTCAGAAATAGCATATAGGATACTTTTTATCACGGGAATATGTTCCTTCTAGATAATTTCCGACGTTCACGCGAGCGAAGCCGCTGGCAGAAACTAGTATATTATAAATGCAAGTTTGAATGGTTGGATGGATGTTTTTAACTCAATCACGCCAGTACGGCACAGAGATAGATCATATTCTAGAATAGCACGTAGGCTACTTTTCATCCCAGTATAATGTTCCCTTGAGATAAGAAAACACTTTTCACGCAGGCAAAGCCACTGGCAGAAGCTATAACAAAATAAATAAATAAATATGGTGGCCAAAATTGAAAAGAGTATGATAAGATGGTTTAGTCATGTTGAGAGAATGAATGAAAGGCGACTAACAAAAGGTGTTTACAAGGCAGGCGTAGGTGGAATCGCCGAGAGAGGATGCTCTAGCCCTAGAAATGAATCTTATTGGTGATGTTCTTCAGAAAGGCCAGGTGCACGCAGTACTAACGAGCGTGCGTGTATGACACTCGACGCAGGTAGCATGCAAACGGTAATTTTAGTGGCTTGAACAATGATCTCCATAGAAAATAAGCGATCTATTAAGGCGAAAACTAGCTAAATACAACCTTTACTATAGAAACAAAGGGTTCAATGTAGTCCCCCATCTCTCCAATAGGGCTCATAACGGTCACGATGCGCATTTTACTCCGCACTCGACGCTGGTATCATGCGATCAGGTTGGTCTTAGTGGCTTGAGACTCACATCTACTACGTCAGCAACTAGCTAAATACAACCTTAACTATATAAACACAGGATTCAATGTATTCCCTCACCTCTCCAATAGGGCTCATAACGACCACGATATGCATATTACTCCTCACTCGACGCTGGTAGCATGCGATCAGGTTGGTTTTAGTGGTTTGAGACTCATGTCTAAACGTCGGCAACTAGCTAAATACAACCTTAAATATATAAATACACGGTTCAATGTAGTCCCTCACCTCTCCAATAGGGCTCATAACGACCACGATGTGCATATTACTCCGCACTCGACGCTGGTAACATGGGATCAGGTTGGTCTTACTCATGTCTACTACGTCGGCATTTCGGCAACTAGCTAAATACAACCCTAAATATATAAACACAAACCGTTCAATGTAGTCCCTCACCTCTCCAATAGGGCTCATAACGACCACGATGTGCATGTTACTCCGCACTCGACGCTGGTAGCATGCAAACAGGTTAGTCTTAGTGGCTTGCAGACTCATCTCCATCACAGCATGCCGCACTGCTTGGTAGATCTTGTCATAATCTTCGGCTTCGTAAATGTTAGGCACGTCGCCCGAACTTAGGATATTGTTTAGGTCTTCTAGGAAGGATTCCATTTTTATCTGGAATAAAATGCGAAAAGTTTGACTGGTGAACAAGAAAAAGAGGCCGGCTACTCAAATTACACACGTTGTGTGTGGTACATACGGAACGCATGGACCACCTTGTGTGCACAAGTGATGCACAGTTTGGTAAGCGAATGGGTCTCCTAGGGTTTGGATATCCAAAACCAGAAGACTATACTAATAGACTCATATCTCCTAGACTCGTTGTAAAACTTTTAAAGAGAGTTTTCAACGAGATTGGGGAGGAGTAGGTTATCACAATTAATCCCAATGGGTCGAAGTGTCCGAGTTATTTTTCGGCCCCTCCACAAGGTAATATAAGATACCAAGGGGTGCAGTGTTGCCCAGTAACTGGGTATTGGAAGAAATGTCCATAATTATTTTACAGGAACATTTGCATTCTAGTCTCATTCTCAATCTGTCACTCATTTCCCTAAAGTTTCACAAGATGTTCACTTTGATCGCTGAGATAAGTTTGCGACTTGAATTTGAAGGTTTTTTAAGCACTAAAATTTGGCATTAACACCGGGTTTCTCAAAGCTAAATTATTGAGACAACTGTTAAGCACGCGTCATCTGCTGTTGAAAATTTATTCAACCAATCACAGCTGTTAACCGGCGATTATTCAGCGATTACGTTAATATCCCGATAATCGAGCTTCGAAAAACTAGGCATATATATGTAAGACACGATCTTTAATTTTTCGAAAATTAAATCAGAAACTAGGGTTTAGTCACCTGCGCATCGGCAAACAGAAACGCGATGCCCCTATTATCGGCGCCGGCCTTGAGCATGGTCTGCTTGAGGTCTTCGCGCCACTCAGTCACGCCGTACGCCTTCGTGATCTCGATTTGGAAACACAGTAGCTCATTCATATGTGCCGCGAGCCGCGAGATGGACTGACGACCTGAAAATATATAACATAACAATAATTGCAAGTTGCTCCACTCACCAAAAACTACTCGAAAAGATATTGGTCAATGAAAAATGTAATGAAAGGACCACTTCCGCTTTCCCTCAAAAGGAAACTCATGGACATGTGCATCTTTCCTACCCTCACCTACGGAGCGCAAACGTGATCATTAACGAAGCATCAAAAGTCTGCACTCGGGCTCTGCCGGCGAGCAATGGAACGAAGTATTCTAGGAGTCAAGATAGCAAACCGCATACGGAACAGTATACTTCGTTCCAAAACATAAATCGCAGACGTAGGCGTAGACGTTTGCCATAATCACCACGCTAGGCAGGCGGGTTGGCGATCGCAGTTTGTTGTTAAAGTGCACAGAGAACGCTGCTGCCCATTCTCTGGTGTGTCCATTAGTCGCCTCTTACGACACCCACGGGAAGATGTGGGATGGTGAGATTCTTTACGTCCGACACCATACAAGGCTCCGACACCATACGGGTCCTGTTTTTGTATACATAATCTCAAAACTTAAATATTGTGAAAATTACTTATTTGCTAGGGTTATATTTTGGCATGATGTTTCCCTTATGCCAAAATATTTATGCCTAGAAATTTTATGCGTAATGACCATTATTCTAAAATTCGTTATGCCAATGTAGAAATTATGACTATATATTTTATGCTTACCATTAGTAAACCCTATTATAAACGTGAAAGTTTGTGAGGATGGACGGATGGATGTTTGTTACTCTTTCACGCAAAAACTACAAAACGGATTTTGATGCAACTTTACAGAAATATAGCTTATACATCAGAGTAACACATAGGCTATAATTTATAAAGATATTGGGAGAAGTACTAATACCAAGAAGGCGGGGCCGCGGGCGGCAGCTAGTTAATAATATTTATTTTGAAAATGTCTTGTTGGTCCAGTGGCTAATATGCTCTCGTACTTTAGTTCCTCGTGCCTTCCGGAAGCTGGTATTATTTTATAAATTTAAATTTATTTACCACTTTAACCTTTTTACCATAAAAATTACCATTAGATTTGGGATGGAATTGAATGGTTGTGAATAGCTCTGATTTGTTCTACTTACCGGAGCCCCCCATGCCTAACAGCAATGCATTGGCCATGGGTTGTCTCATGATACGCGCCACCCTGCACAGATGTGCCACGGCGTCGCTAAACAGCACCAAGTCTAGGGGAGCTGTCGTCGACAGGTTGTAGTCTTCACGGTAATGACTTAGCACCTCGTCCAACTGAAAGACAAGTAAAATTTTAAAATATTAAAAACTCCCGACACATTTTCATTTCATGTTATATAATTTATCTTGTAGTAGACACGCTTCGATCGAAACTCTATTAAACACGTAATAATGACACGATCTTGCGTAAACACCCCAATTTAAACAGTAAAACGCCCATAACTTCTGAACGGCACGACACGACACTCGATAAATTCACATTTAAACAAAAAAACGAAACCAAAATCGGTTCATCCGTTTAGGAGCTATGAAGCCACAGACAGATACACAAATAAACAAACACACAGGTACATACGTCAAATTTATAACACGCATTTTTTGACGTGAATAAGTCTATAAATGTGCATCCAGAGGGAGGCAATCCAAGACCTCATGATAACAAACTAAGTTTCACTATTTGGTAAAGCAGTTCCATATCCATCATCGACATCTAAAATTGAATTACACTACTCAATAGCTAAAGGATCAAAGGATTCGTTAAATAATAAAAACAATAATAAGACATGAAAATACGAAGACTCGATCCGTATTTTTATATATAATTTAATGAAGCGTTCTCTAATTAAAGTTCGCCATCGCTGGTCTAGACTTCTAGAGTGTCTAAATTAGTAACCTACCTCTTCTTGATCTGTAATCTCGATGTATTTCTTATCGTCGGCACCGATGTCCATGAAGTCTCCGAACAACATCAGCCGACCACTTAACATCTCCACCGGGTCCTTTTTGAATTCAGAACGAATCTTATTTTCCACCACACTGAATGGAAAAAAACTCTGTAAATCCACTTACCACTAAAACTTTAACTTTTCATTAAAAGGTGTGCATCAGTGCTGCCAACTTGTCTAAGCAAAAACGCTGTTAGCTCTTTAAAAAAGCGCTAGAAACCGCTAAATGATCATTGTCAAAAAAAGCGCTGTATTCGGCGCCAAATTCAAACAAAACGCCCAAATTCAACCCAATAATTTGAGACTAGGGATGTATATACGTTTGTAGTTCTTTTTTTTAAGGCACATCCAATTTATTATCGTCTCAGTGCACAACTCCTAAAACTGACTCAGAATAACTGTCGGAAAGTTATAAATTACCGTCAAAAATAGAACAAAATTGCAAAATAGTTAAGGGCTTATACTACGCGCTGAATACCGTGTGCCTTAATGTGTCAATCGCAATTTTGGGGACCCTAATACATTTATTACAGCACCCTAAATAAGGGTTTAGGGCCCTGAAAACCGTGTAGTGTAGTAAGCCCTTTAGCGAGGAATCTGTGCTGCCAACTTGAGGAATCCCCAACACATAGACTTAGACACCAACATATGAAACAAAGCAGCATTTAGGTGTATTAGGTAAAATAGTGATTCGTTCCGTATTACGGACATCACAGAATAAATAACAGTAGATGTGCATATTATCATAAAATGATTTCAAAAAGCACTAGATTTAGCGCTAGGCGATATAACGCGCTATTGAACAAAAAAATACGCTAGATCTGGCGATGAAAGCGCTAAGTTGGCAGCACTGGTGTGCAAAGCAAAGAATTTATCATCAAGTTGTTAAAAAAGATTTTCTCAAAATTGAACCATTATAGATCCTAGTCAAACGGTTCAATGGCGTTGTTCGAACTGTACGTGGTACGAGTTTATTGTAATAATTATTTACTTATCGAAAAGAGTGACGCGTATGTACGCTTGCGAATGTGCAACTCGCTTTATCTTTTGCTTGACAATAGGGATAATGACAAAAAATATCTACTTAGTCCGTCAGTTATATTTCCTAAAAATATTGGACACGAATTTTTCTTTTGCGACGTAAACAAAAAATTAAAACGATACAGTGCGTTGAAACATCTTGTGGCGTAACGGTGTGCTACACTTTACACTGACAAAGTGACGTCACTAGCCTACACTTTGAAGCGTAGGCTAGTGACGTCACTTTGTCTGTATAAAGTGTCTAACTTTGAAGCGTTGTCTTTGTAATTTTTTATTTACTTGATAAACCAAAAAATAAGTGTGCAAAATTCATGTTATCCTTTTTCTGCCCAATAAACATCCCTAATCAAAAGTCCCTTTAAATGGTGTAATTAAATTAATTTATTTCCACGGACATATTTTGTTCATCATAAATCAAAACTTTGCAGTATAAATGAAAATAAAAATATGTTTCCTAATGGAAAAAATAGACATTTTTATGATCCTTAAGTAGGGTAGTGTTGGGAATCGAACTCGATCCATCTCGTGCGAACATCACGGCTCGGCCAACACTCGCTACGACGGACTCCATCGGGACAGACACCTTTTAATCTAAATTATTTATTGTTTGTCTGGGAAAGATTAAAAAAAATTAAATTATTGAATTAAAATAAAGTCCACTTTATTCCACCCTCCACGAGCTAACAGATAGCCAATTCAAATTATAAACCCTGTAATCAGTTAGCACAGCAACGAAAAACGTTTGTAACTAATTTTACTTATAGTAAGTAAAATTATTCTTTAAGCAATAAGGAGGATTAACTAGATACATACTTCGTAAACCACTTGCGATCAACATCGTTCACGAGCCGGTCTTGATACACCCGCTGATGTTCGTGGTACCATAGCCTGATGACCTCATCTTCGTCCTGAAGCAAGACTGAAGTAGAGCAACAAGGACAGGGAAAAAACAATAGGGATGATCACTAAAAATTTTTATTTTCTCGTCCGTCATGTATTTTATTTTTTAAGTAATTATAAAAATTTCGGCGATATATCGAAGCCAAATGTAGCATTACGTCACGTCTGTGTATGGGTTGATCTTCAAAGTTAGGACGATTGAAGAGGTCGGTCCGTGGATGGGGGAAATAGCTCGTTAAGCTATTGTAAATCTTTGAAGTCACTTACGAATAGTCGAAAGTTCGAAAAGGAGTATCGTGTTACCCAGTTACTGGGTTGTGGAGGGCAGATAGGCAGTCACTCCATGTAAAATATTTGTATTCAACTCCATCCGGTAAGACTGGAAGCGGACCCAAAATAGTTTGGAAAAGGATTGGCAGATTCGATAGTTCTAAGAGAGAATACATCCACACTTTTATACCTGCACCTTTATGGCAAATTATAATTGTGTTAGCCAAAGCTACTGGATATGTAGAACTATGGATATTATGGTCCTTGTCAAGCAATATCCAATGTCGTATTCATTGTCCATATACAAGAGTGACCATCAGCTGACAGTGTAGAGAATATGAATACATCCCCATGGCACATCTCATCATCAGCCTTTTAATGTTCCCACTGCTGGGAAACAGGCGTCCTCTCTGTGAGAGGGAATGCCGGTTTCCTCACGATGTTTTCCTTCACCGTTTTGAGAGCAGTGGTGATGAAATTACATTACTTTACACAAAGTAAAGCGCCTGCCTGGGTTCGAATCTACGACCTACAACGTATAAGTCGCGGCTGTTACCACTGGGCCACCACTACTCTGGGCCATCATCATCTTCAGACGAAAATTGGATACCTTTGAACATAGTCTTTCCCAAAGTATCGCTACATCGTTGGGCCCTGTGATGACTACAGTGATATTCTTTCGCAAAATTCTTTTATTCCTGAAAACTAATCATCTTAGGTGTTTTCTAACCTCAACATTTTTGGGATCCACCATCAGCATCCCTTGGAAGACTTTACTGAGGTCCCTCAAGTTGAAGGTATAGTGTGACTTGCTCGGCGTCGGTAGCAGTTCTTCCACCAAAGCATTGAAGATCTCTATGGAAGCCTTGAGGAAGGGAGGCTGGCGAATAAGCGGCGAAATGTTGGGGTGCATGTTGTCACACCATGATTTGAGGATTGTAGAAAAAATGGTGTACTGAAAAAACGATATAAAACTAGTGTTTAGATGATTTTTGTACGATTTTTTTTGTTAATCAATGGTGTAGCAATTAACGTACAGGTGAGCCATGACCATGCATAGTCATGCTTATTGTATCTTTAGCTGTAACCCACTCAAATAAAATAACAGAAAATAAAATAAATAAATAAAATAATTAAATAGCAAATGCATATCGGCATTATTTATACTTTTTTGAATATCGCTGCATATGCTGAGAGTCTTTTTAGCCATGCATGGGTTGCTTTTTATGTTTTGTAATATTTTTGTTTTTTTTTTGTCGTGTCTCCTGTTCGCGACAAAAATAAATATATTTTCTTTCTTTCTTAAATCTGGTACCTTGCTGGCGTACTCCATCTCGGTGAAGGAGATGTAGTGGAAGTGCCTCATAAGGCGCATGGTTACAGGGTTTCGTCCTCCACCGGGCGGGCCCATGGCCGCCACTATGTTCACGTCCACCAACGTCTTGAACTCGCCAATATCTTGGCGGTCGTACCAACCTGGAGGCAAACGGGATAATTATCCCACCCAGAAGTACAAAAGGAAATGGAGCAAAAACAAAATGGAGAAAAATGTAGGAATCGTAGCAGTTTCTGTCGATCCCCACGGGTAAACGCTTGAGTTTATAAGAAAAATTGTTCACTCAAGATCGTTACCGGCTGTTGTCGCCCTAAACTATGCAGGTAATATCAAAATGCCGTACCTGAAAAATCCATGAACTGTCTCAGCAGTTCTATAGGCGGCTGAGCTCCGAACACTTCCAGTGCGGGCATATTGAGGTCGTCAATAAAGAACACCTGTCTCCTGGTGGGCGGGGGCCCAAACACGCCGCGACGACGACGCTCCAACTTGCTGTCTATCACGTCCTGAAAAATTACGTCACATCACGTCATATCATGCTACTCTACGGGTGCGAAACGTGGAAGGTATAAAAGAAAGAAAAAAAAGGACATCCCACATCAAGGTCTTCGTCAACCAATACCGGCACAAAGGTTACGTTTATAACTACGATCAGGCTAGTTATCATCATAGTGTTATACTTTAGGAACTAGATTAACATTTGGAAATATACAATCAACTTGAAACTTTTAATAAAAACACAAATAATATTTAATTCTAAATTTCAAAATTGTAATTGCAATTGCTATTTTTAATTTTCTTAAGGTATGATTGCTTGCCCTTAATAAATGGGTTACATTATTTTACCAGGCAACCCGCAGCTGTATTGCATAAATGCGCAAAGAGTTTAAACTCTATCCAACCGACCAATCACATGTGAAATGAATGACGCGATGTGGAATTTGTGTGATTGGCCGATTTGGTCGCTTAGATAGAGTTTAAACTCTTTGCGCACTTACGCAATACGGCTGCCGGCCGACACCTGCTTCAAACTGTGGCAGGACACTTTTCCCTCACTTTCTCCAAGTGAGCATCTTGCCGCAGGTTTTAACCTTCCGTGCTCTACTTGGAAGTCCCAAAACAGTTTCAGTAGGAAGATAAAACTCCAACCTCGCATTGTGGGACTATCTTCCACACCCACACCAGCAGCTGGACCGAACCAGCTGCTTGGTGTGGGTGTGGATCATAGTCGCAAACTATGCTTCAAATTACTCTTCGAATTACTGTCGTGCCAGCAATACGAAGAAGAAGAAGATTACCTGAGTCTGATTAGCAGACGTCCTGGCAGAGAAGACGAGGAACTCGCAGATGAACTTCTTATGCAGCCCTCTGGACAGCTTGGAGGTGATGGTGACCGTCTTGCCGGTGCCTGTGGGACCCACGCACAGTACGTGGTTATAGTTTGCCACCTTGTAGCCGAGGATCGCTGCGCTGCGCACGTTGTCCATCGTCGGCACTTCGATGTCTGCGATGAGAGTTGTTATTGATGAAGGAGAGTTTTTTATTGAGGAGCTAATAATGTCTGGTACTCGATGGTGGCACACAGTATGAACATATTCTATATTGCAGATACTCAACGTTGAAAAAGGTCAAGATTATCGAATGTGTGGCTTCGCAAGATATTTGACTTACGTATATATGGTCATATCTCCCGCAAACCTGGTGAAAACCCGTTTAAGGTAATTGTCACTGGTAAAATCAAGAGAAAACGACCCAGAAGTAGCCCTATGCGCTGTTAAGACCAAATCCAAAACTCGCTTAACACTAAAGCCTCAAAAGCTGTGCACGTAGCTGAAAGTAGAAGCAAGTGGAGAAATATAATAAAGGTGGAAGTTTTGAAACAACAATGTTGTCATGACCTCCAGCATTGGGGAAACGACGCAAGGAGGGAATAATAACAGCAGCACAGGTCGGTCTTCAAGATTAAGCAACATTTGTCGAGGTTGGTCTGTAGGTGGTAACCCATTATTGACATACCGATGCTTTAGAACGTTCCGAACGCGCTTTCCCTTTGTGCTTCCAAAAGCACGTTCAGCCGTTGGTCCTGGCGGTCATTTGCACATCTTTGACAGTCGTTTGTACGGGTAGTCAGAAACTAGTAAACCAGACACCAGTCTTGTCAAGGGGTACCGTGTTACCCAGCTACTGGGTTGTGGAAGTCAGACAAGCAGTCGCTCCTTGTAAAATACTAGTACTCAGCTGCATCCAGTTAGATGGGAAGCCGACCACGACATGGTTGGAAAAAGATAGGGAGATTGATTGATGAAGTAGACACGAATGGTGTTGAGTGTAGACTTTCAGGACTCGACCAATCACAGACGAGATAAAAGTCGCGATTAAGATTCAACCAATGTGATCGTTTGATTTCACCATATACCACGTCACCATCATTAATCATCATTTCAGCCGTAAGACGTCCACTGCTGGACATATTTCGGCTAAAATGATAGCCTTTCGTCTTGAGACACTGAGGTATGTTCGACGAGAAGATACCGTGCAACTGCCCAAACCCTACTCAGCAAAGTGGAATTCGACGGTTGACCTCTTTCACGAAGTTAGACCTACCTAACTGTACCGTTTGTCCCAGGTAGACATAATCGTCACATCATTATGGCGACTTAATGCCATTTGGCATGATCTACCAGCCGACCCTGAAATCAATTTTAACCAACTACGGCGAAGCCAAAAGGAAGGGTTATGATTTTACCAGTCTATGTATGTATGTTTGTATTTACGTATGTTCTTCCCTTTTTTTTTAGCTTGGAGAAATGCTCATGCATACTGCGCTACCACGGGGAGATAGCGCAGTAATGAGGGACTCTAACCCACTAAAACTCCACGGTGTCCTCCAGTGCAGCTTATGGCGGGTACACGGGCACGCGTTAGCACTCACCGCGAACACGCCGCGGCTATCCATCACCGGACCCTCCTCTGAGGAGTAACCCCCATCACCGGCGCAACAGAACACACTGTATGCCATGACCACCCCAGGAACCAAACCAACACATGGGCGCCAAACGACCCCGTGTATGGCACCCTTGGTCCCGACGACTCTGCTCGGGTGAAAATACAGAAATCGACGTTTTCTAAAAAAATTACCTATCTAGGTCGATTTATCGCCCCCGAAACCCCCAGCATACAAATTTCATGAAAATCGTTGGAGCCGTTTCCGAGATTCAGATTATAATATATATATATATATATAAATATATACTAGAATTGCTCGTAAAGGTATTAGATAGATTTTATGCAAACGGATCCCTGAATTGAAAAATGGTTTTTACAGACATAATATTTTTGAATGGCATATCCGACGATACCACACCATGGAATAGACGAGAAAAAAAATACATCCCCAACGTGTACAGGTAAACTGAAAAAAAAATTATTTTCTTTGTTTTGTTTCACCACTTTGTTGGCGTGATTAATATATATGCCAAATTATAGCTTTCTAGTACTAAGAGTCTCTTGAGCAAAGCTGCGGACGGACGGACAGACGGACATCGCGAAACTATAAGCGTTCATTGTTGACTACGGAACCCTAAAAAACCGTAGTCGGATTACAGTTTTTATTAAACTTTATTTGTGGGTTTGGGTAAACATTTCTCAATGTTTTAAATAAGGGCTTATTTATAGAAATCTCTGAGTTGTTTAGCAACTGATTAGCCGATCCTTTATTCAAATTCTCTATAGAAAATTTTAATATAGAATGTGTTGAAATTAAGTTTGTTGTTCAAAAACTTCAAAAATATCTCAGATTCTTTATTCAAATATAAGTACTAACCCACATATCGCCACTCTGGATCCACAACATATGGCTCCAAGTTCGCCATCCAATTATACCAGAAAGGGTTCGCCGGCTCCCCATCTTCTGTCGGGTCAGTGAACCCACCGTCGTTGAGTCTGATGTAGATAGGACAACCACTTAATACCATAATATAAACTGGTTTATCCCTGAACGGTTAGTCAGAGGTATACCTACCTACTAACTACAACTATATTTCCACAATTCAGTCTAATCTCATGAATAATGAGTCAAGTACCTGGGCGACCTGGGGGAAAATAGAGAAAATGACCTTTTTTAAAAATGAAACCTAGCTAGATAAATTTATCGCCCCCGAAGCCCCTTGCACACAACATTCAGATTATATATATATACAAGAATTGCTCGTATAAAGGTATTAGATTAATTAGCTTAATCTCCGTCCAGCCTGTTATTTTATATAGGAAAAACTCAAAAACTAATCAATTAGTGATGATCTAATGCGGTACCGATTCGATTTCTTATAACAATCGACTTTATCAATGACGAAACGTTGTTACTTTATTAAATTTGTATTGTTTGAAATAAAATCATATCATCCATAATGCACATCCAGTGGATCATCAACGGATGTGCGACTTGACGAGATTGGATAAAGTCTGAAATGAGTATATTAGAGGCAGTTTGAAAGTGGCGCCAGTTACAGAAAAGTTGAAGGGAAAACATATGTCCTGGTATGGTCATGTGATAAGGAGGGATGAAACGCATGTTACTAAAAGAGTTATGAATATAAATGTGGATGGATGGAGAGGGAGAGGAAGGCCAAAGAAAAGATGGATGTGTTAGGAGTGATATGAAAGAAAATGGAGTCAGTGATGTCGTGACAGGGGATAGGACGGTATGGAAGAAGAAAACGTGTCACAACGACACCAAGTAACATGGGATAAGGGCAGGAAGATGAAGAATGCACATCAAGTGGTATATATTAATAACAGTTACAATGTATTTATTATTTTGCAAGACCAATCAGGCAGGTAGTAAACCACATTCAACCATCTATAGGTATTTTACTTTTGGTCCTTATAACGTCCTTTGGTTTATAAGGAGAAGAATCCAACAATTCATCTTAAATCGTAAGTATTTTAGATATTTTATTTGTTTTTTCTTTAATATATTTATGTTATCATGTCATCATTAATGTTTGGCACCGCCTCAAAATGCTAGACAAAACGACTTTTTTAAATTTTAGTTCGTTATTTCGTCGGTTCCTATTTTGTTAAAAAGTTTATTTTCGCTTTTAGTTTACTTAATTTTAACAAAATCGGTTTACAATTAAAAAATTCATACGTACATACCTAAACTCACGCCTTTTTCCCATGGGGGTAGGCAGAAACTACAGAACGCCACCCTGCTACGATCCCGACATACCTCTTTACCTTCAGTCACGTTCATACATCTAGTCATACACACGCCGGTTATGAATACTGCACACCAGGCCTTTCTGAAGAACATCACCAATAAGGTCGATGTATGTCTCCACATCCTCTTCAATCTTTCCATCTCTTGTGAACATACTTCCCAAATATACAAACACGTTCACTTGTTCCACATTTTTATCATTTAAGCTTTTAAGTTGTCTTGAAGCTCTTAAGTTAAAAGAGATTAGTATAAATGTGAACAAGACTAAGGTAATGGTGTTTGAAAGAGAAAACGATGTATCGGAGTGTGAAGTGAAAATAAATGATTGAAAATTCAGTGGCAAAATTATCAATAAATATTTTTTTCTACATTTAGGGGTAGATATTATTTTTTTAATTTAAATGGGACCAATTTTGAGGTATACTCTTTCCAACAAAACAAGATTTTTTGAAATAGGACCATTCTATAGAAAATTATGCGTGGTCATACTTATAATTGAAAATTCAGTGGCAAAATTATCAATAAATCATTTTTTCTACATTTAGGGGTAGATATTATTTTTGAAATTTAAATGGGACCAATTTTGAGGTATACTCTTTCCAACAAAACATTTTTTGAAATAGGACCATTCTATAGAAAATTATGCGTGGTCATACTTATAAATATACATATTGTATTGAGAACCGCCTCTTTCTTTTTCGTCGGATAGAAACAAGGTTACACCCGTGGTTTCGGTCCTATAACGTCTTTCTCACCAGAACCGTGGATTTTTTCGGGATTATGCATCATGACAGCATCAGCTCCTATCATAGCTGTTTTGCTAAAGTTCACGAGCTAAATTAACGCAGGCCTATTCATTTAATTAAAACTAAAAAACTGCAAAAAGAATATGAATAAGAAAGCCGAGAAAAATTGCGCAATGTTCTGCTTTTCCGTTGATACCTATTTACACTTCTACATCTACACTAATATTATAAACAGGAAAGACTTGATTGTAAGTTTGTTTGATTTGATTGTAAGTATGTTAGATTTGATTGTAAGTTCGTTTGTTTATAATGGATAAACTCAAAAACTACTTAATCAATTTTGAAAATTATTTCACTAGTAGAAAGCTACATTATTCCCGAGTAACGTGGGCTATTCCTGGTGGGCCACGGGAGCGATTCCGCAGAGAAAAGTTAGTAATAATTATAGTAATACTTTTTACTATGTTCGTACTATACGAGTACTTACGTGTAATCATAGACACTTCCTTCAGCCGGGAACTTCGGCTTAAGACCGGCTGCGGTGGTAGCTTTTCTGATGAATTCAGAAAAGATGGCGCGACTTTTGAGGTCGCAGGTACCGCCCACAGACCAGATCAATGACCACACTACCCACAGGGGAGCTAAGCGAGCTGTTTTAAATTAAAGACATATTGTGTATCGTGCTTGCCATTTAAATAGAAAAAGGGGTAATTGTCTAATAATACCAGCCTGATACTGTTCCACTACAGACCAAAGGCCTCATACAGAGAAGGCTGGATTAATCATCACGCAAAGCTACTGAATAGTGTTTTCTGAAACTTAACATTAATATAGAATTAGAATAATTCATAGGCTATAATTTATAAAGATAATAGGGGAAGTACAAATACCACGCAAGCGGAGATACGGGTGACAGCTGGTGATAAATTAAATAAAACATCGGTAAACTCACGCAATAACACCATGAAGGGGGCTGCTGGCGGTGGTCTGTCGTCCTTCCCTGTCAGAGGCCTAAGGCGGTAGTCGAGTAGCTCCAGAAACTTGAGTACCAACGCACAGTCGATGGACACCACAATCTCCGTCATTTCTGAACGCAGCACTTCGAGGGCAGGGTATACATAAGTCTCTATAAGAAGCGGCAGCATTTTGCGGATGGGGTCGGCTATCTGTAATGGAAGTTTTTTTTTTTAAACTATCTTTTTCATATTCTTCTCAGCAAACCCTTTCATTTGATACCCATATCATGGCAGTGTACAAAAAGTACGCCATCTTAGGCCGTCCGCTATATTGGATTTAGAATGACGTCACTTAGCTAACCATGCATTGTCATCCAAACTAAACGTGTATGCAAAATTTCATAGAATAGAATATACTTTATTGTACACCATAAAATTACAAACAATTACAAGAAAAACATATAAAAACGGGTACAAAGGCGGTCTTATCGCTGACAGCGATATCTACCAGACAACCTTTGGATGGACCGAAAAAAAAAACTTAAAATAAAAAATGGGGGTAGTCTGCGGTGTACTGCTATTAGATAAAAAACATAAATATATACAAGATTATATTACTATAATAAATACTATACATAAACCTATATATAAGCATACATACATAATATGACATGAAATTTATAGAAAGAGAGAGAAACAAAAAGAAAAGGGGTTAAATAATGATGACAGAGATTCGATCAGAATAGAAAAGCGTTAGAGAGAAAGGAAATGGTTTTAACCAGGTTTTAAAAAGAAACCAGTGACTGGGCTTGTCTAACTGACAACGGCAACTCATTCCACAATCGCACAGCCTGGACTGTAAACGATTTGTCGTAAAACTTAGTGGAATGAGCTGGCATCAAAAGTTTCAAATTCTCCGATGATCTCAAGCGTCTAGAATGTGTGTCATGAAGGAACTTAAATCGTTCTTTGAGATACGTGGGGGTTGTAGGAATAAACAGAATACTGTAGAGTAATGATAAAATATGGCATTCTGGCGAAAGCGGATTGGCAGCCACTTGAGCTTAATTCGAAATTCGGAAACATGGTCATATTTGCGTAAACCAAATATGAATCTAATACAAAAGTTCTGGAGTCGCTCAAGCTTATCTAGCTGCACTTCAGTTAGGTCTAAATAGCTGACATCGGCATAATCAAGGATTGGGAGAAGGAGGGATTGGGTGAGTGCAGTTTTGGTGGCAGTTGGAAGGAAATTGCGCAGTCTGCGCAAAGACCCCGCAGACGCAAACATCTTGCGGCTAACTTCCTGCATTTGAGGACCCCACGAAAAGTCTTTGTCTACTAAAATACCCAGATCTTTCACTGAGTCGCTGTATGGAATAGCTGAGCCATCAAAGACAATCCGGGGGAGCTGCGACCAGTTAATTTTCAAGCGCAACCTAGGACTACCGACAACAATGACTTGAGTCTTCGTAGGATTTATCTTCAGACCATGAGCCAAACTCCACTCAGAAATACGAGCCAAATCTTTATTGACCATATTAACTGCCTCAGACCATTCTTCTACCGGAGCTTGAGAATATATTTGCAGATCGTCAGCTTACAGGTGGTAGGACGAGAGAAGTGCATTGGAAACAGAATTAATAAAAATAGCGAAGAGAAGAGGAGATAGAACGCCCCCCTGTGGTACACCTGCAGAAGTATTGCACCATGACGAAGAAGAACCTTCAATGCAAATACGTTGTCGGCGGCCACACAGGTAACTACGAAACCAATGAATTACCGTTGGAGATATGTTAAGAGAGCCAAGTATGCCGAGTAAGATATCAAAATCGACGGTGTTAAAAGCATTACTAAAGTCTAATAAGGAAAGAACCGTCAGATTTCCATTTTCCATACCGAGTCTAATATCGTCTGTAATGCTAACAAGAGCTGTTGTAGTACTATGTCCTGGACGAAACCCGGATTGGAAAAAATTAAGGAGATGGTTCTTGCAAAGGAATGTACTAAGTTGGTTATGGATAAGGCGTTCTAGGACTTTGGACAGAAACGGAAATATGGAGATAGGTCGGAATTCAGAGTAGGAAACGGAAATCGGTGGAGAATAACTGCTTTAAAATTCAGTTTCAAGATTTGACCCGAGCATACATATATACATACATTATTTATTGCAAGCTAAATAAAAGCTTGTAAAATACACGCAATTTTCTTTAAAGACTGTTTTCACATCACATCATCAGCCTATTAATGCCCAGTGCGGGCCCGCGAGGTGCCCGCGAAAGTCTGTTTTGTTTCGGCGCAATAACGCGATATCAAATTAACAGTGATTTAAATGCTAAAATACTGTGCGCCAAGCATAGCAGCGCACGTTGCCCAAAGTGGCCATACACCCGCACTTTAGAAGCCCTAATTAATGCTAACGATATTGCTATTGTTGTGGCCATCTATCTACTGGACTCAAAATATCTCAAGAGTTTAACCATCAACTCGAAAAAGAAGAAGAAGCTCACCGGTGGTAAGTTACTCTTGATCCAGGCATGGACAAGCGGTGGTAGACCGACCACTTGAGCGTCCAGGTACACCATACCACATCGCGATACAGTGGCTGGCGAAGCCACTATCAAGTCTGCCACCTCGAATATCATGCGCTGGCGGTCAGTCAGTTTCATTATCTCTCCACTAGACAAGCAGAGTTTCTTGTTGTCGTCTAATACCTGAAATTAAAAATGTCACAAATTTATTGGGCAAGCAATTTTTAGCATCCTGCCTCGGATAGGTAAGGTTTACTTTTGACAGACAAGACAGGGCGGTAGGCTAGAAAAGCCCTTAGTGTTTGTCTCAAAATACACAGGGTGTTTGGTGCATCGTGTGCCAAATTGAAATGGTCGACTGAAGGGGTCATCTGCTAGCCTTTCAGACTCCTGAACACCCCTCATGCCCTGTGGATTTTTTTTATCGACTTTTTATTGTTTTACTAAAAAAAGACCCAAATTTTGCATTCAAATACAAATTTAAAAAAAATATATAAGGCGTAGAGTCTGAATTTTAATGTTTTTTTTTTTCAATTTTTGATGTGTGTTGTTTAAGAGTACTCAAATACAAAATTAGTGACATTAGTAACCTAGTTTTTTTTTTATTCACTCACAAAGGTAAAACTTAAATTAAAGCTGTACATGTTACAGCTGTTTGTTTATATGGCTACAAAAAAAAACCAAAAGCTACCGGGATCTTCCAACTCCCTCATTAATTCTCCAATCTATCCTCTAGCTAATGATGAACTTTGTGAATTCGCTAGAATTGTGAATCGAGTCACCTAAGGCTAATATTCAAAACTATGATTTAAAAAAATATTTTTGCTTAAATGGTACCTGACAAACCTATAAATCTGTTATCTCATTCTTATAAGGTAAAATCTGTCTTGTATCTCTATCTTTTCGTGGGATTTACTTGAAATAAAAAAACAAAATTGCATTTTAACATTAAAAAACGTAACAAGAACCAACAAAACTCAACGATAACAAAGTAACATAAAAAAACTTTTTGCAAAAAAATACTACCGACATCCAAATACAAAACTACAAAGTGAAAAATAACTTAATTTTTTAAAGTCGGTGTCTTTCGTAGGTACCATTTTTTTGCATTATGGACACCGACTTTAAAAAATTAAGTTATTTTTCACTTTGTAGTTTTGTATTTGGAAGTCGGTAGTATTTTTTTGCATTTTATTTTTTTTATTTTTCACTTTTTAGTTGTACGTACCTAATAGGCAAGTTAGTAAGGGAACTATTTCGCCAGAATAGATTTCATGAAACTTGAACATAACCGGTGAAATGAGAGATCTGCTTACCCCTTAAGAGCGAACTGGCGTGATGTTATGTTATGAAATGTTATAAACAACAAACAGACATGCGATTGCAGCAATCCCGAGAGATTTGCCGTTATTTATTGAAGAGTTCTGTTGTATATCTCCGAAGTTCTTCATCAGATCTTCACCAAATTAAAATGGGACCAATTTCGGAACATACTTTTTGAAACAAAAAAAGAATTTTCAAAATCGGTCCACAATTGACAGAGTAATCGGTGAACATACAAAAAAAAAACAAACTTGAAGTCGAACATAGAACCTCCTCCTTTTTGGGAAGTCGGTTAAAATGAATGAATCGCGGAGTACACAACTAGCACACACGTTAGGTAGCAGAGGCAGTGATGTCTCGACTAAAAAAATTAACGATCGGCGGTAGTGCGTGATTTGTTCAAACCGATTTAAGGTATGCAAGAAAGAGATAGAAGATAGATTTTACTGCGCAAGAGTGAGAAAACAAATTTTACCTCTTTCTCAAGTAACAGTTACGCAATAAAAAAATTCATTAGAATTTGGAATGTGGTCTTATGTGACTTGATTCACAATTCTAGCGAATTCACAAAGTTGTTAAAAGATTTTTATGGCATGTGGCACATCATTAGCAAGAGGATAGACTGGAGAATTAATGACGGAGTTGGAAGATCCCGGTCGCATTTGTTTTTTTTTTGTAGCCATATAAACAGATGTAACATATACAGTGTTCGCGCCACTTGTAGGTGCGCTCATTGTTTAGTTACCCACATTTCTCTTAATACTTTATCTACCCTTCTTGTCAATTTTCGCTGCATTAAACTACACGTTCGACTCTCGAACAGTCTACGTTCGGCCCTCGTCGAGGGTAGCCTCACCGCTCGTGATAAGTCAACCGCCTGGCTATTCACCCTGGATTCCTCACCCGCTGTGAGATCCTACCGCTGTATTACCGCTTTATAAAACCGCACCGTCTGCGATCGACTATCGTCGCCGCCGGATTCGTGGTGGTCACCTCTGATCATCACCTTGAGCCAGCGTCACGTGGCTCGCCGTTATACCGCACCGCATACAGTCCACTCTCGCGTCAGCAAATAGTGCCAGTACCCAGGGAACTTCGAATCAAGACGTCCAGTGGAACAGAGAAGGAGCGCTGCCAGGATTAAGCACGAGCACACCCGCCTCTGAGGTTAGTCGTAGTTTGTTTAATGCAGCATCTCTCTCAGTATACCGACCCGTCAGATTCCCAAGGTCTAGCCTATCTTTGAACCCCAGCGCAAACCGCTACGTGCTTTGGCGTGCCTCAGTGCTAATATTGCGCTGCCGCGCCGACACATTATTTCTGGTCTCTTCGAGCCGGATATTAGTTCTGGTTCCTAATCCTACACCTAGTCACTTTGACCTAGGCATATCTAAATATTCCGCTTCACTCTAATATTGAGTTATATTATATTGCCTATTTCATATAGTACACTCGTACGTCTGCTTATCCTATAAGTGTATACTTACGCTTTGTAATATTAAGTACCATTCTATTCCATTCCTTATGAGATAACTACGTAGTTAAATAACTTAACTAGTAAAATTATAAAACTTGTTAATATTTTCGTAGTGAGGGTGTTAGTAAAATTCATCGTCCTGTGAACATTCTCGAACCGGTAGCACCGTTGCTCACGTTATTGTTCGTGTCGTGTATGTCACGGGTATTATTGCGAATTCAGTCTTTTATTATTTTGCGCTTGAGTTGATTACCACTCGTTTTGCAAAATGTCTATGTCTCGTACAAAGGCTAAAGAACAGTTTGAAGATGCAACATCACTAGATGTTTTGCAAATTAAACGTATTAAATTAATAGGTAAACGTGATGGTATCTTTTCTCGATTACAAATAGTTTACGATCAATCTTTGAAGGCGTTCGATAACGATATTTCTAAGGATTTGTTTTTATGTAGTATGACATCTTTAGACAGTTTACGTTCTGAATATAAAGAAATTATTGATGATTTAGTTGATGTTGAATTAAATATTGACGCATCTTATAAAGTAAATTATCAATCTATTAACGCCTTTGAAGACTTGTATTGTCGTTGTAAGTTTAGCTTTGATAAATTAGACAACTCGAAGAATGTCCAACACTCTCATGTTTTACCGCAACATAAGTCTATTCGTCTACCAGAACTCGACATAATGAGTTTCTGTGGCGATCCTGTTAGGTGGCCTATATTCTTTGAGTCGTATAAGCGAACTATTCACGAAAATCCTGATTTAACGGATCACGACCGCGTTCAATATTTGATAAGTAAACTTTCTGGTAGGGCACTGTCAGTATGTTCGGGTATCGTGCCCAACGGGGACAATTACCGTGTTATATGGCAGTCACTTCTCGATAAATATGATGATAAGCGTAGTTTAGCTTCTGCTTATTTAGATCAAATATTGGAATTTAGGCCATTTAATATCGCATCGTATAAAAACTTAGACACGTTCCTAGATACATTTGGTTCCGCAGTGTCAAGTTTAAACTCATTAAAATTAGATAATCTTTTGGATTTCGTTCTTCTACATCTTGCATTAAAAAAGATCGATCCTAGTACCGCACGATCTTTCGAATTATATAAGCGAGGCACATCTATGCCTACTTATGATCAATTAGTTAAGTTCTTACGTGAGCAAACTAAAATATTAGAACGTACTGCTTCTCCTGCGAATAGACGAAGTGTTATCGATTCCGCACATAGTTATAACAACAATAAGTTAACTAAAGCCACTCATTCATTTGTAACGTCCTCTAACGTAAATAAAAACTGTAAGCTTTGTAAACAAAACAATCACTTAGTTTTATATAAATGTTCTCAGTTTCACAAGTTAACGATCGATGAACGATTTAATTTAATTAAACAGCATAACGCATGCACTAATTGTTTAAGTATCACTCATAATAATCGTGAATGTAAATCTAACTCAAGATGTAGATTTTGTCAATCGCGTCATCATTCATTGTTATGTCGTAAACAAACGACTGACAACAGCCATCACTCCCGGGAGACGTCGTCGAGTGACATTACGCCTGCTCCTGCGCAGCAGTCGCCGCCACGCTTCCCCACTGCTATGATTGCTACGTCACATAACCAGCTGTCCGGTTGCATTACTACGCACATTGATGATGTTTCGTTATGTAATATTCAATCTATGTTACCGCGTAATAATACCTGTCTATTGGGGACTGTGCAAGTTTATGCGACTGATTCTAATGGTCATAAACAATGCGTTCGTGCACTAATAGATCCGGGTTCTCAAAATAACTTTATAACTTCGGCGTGTTGTCAAAAATTAGATTTACATTTTAATAAACTATCTCACTATGTAGTTAAGGGCATAGGTTCTGCGCCTAACCCTATTAAGGGGGATACTTCTCTCGAGTTATCTTCGCGACTAAATAATACTTCTGTATTACTTAATGCTTATGTCATTGATCGTATCACTGATAAATTGCCTACGGCAGAAGTTGATGTTTCCGCTCTTTCGTATTTAAATAATCTGCCCCTTGCAGACAACAATTTCTATTCGCCATCAGAAATAGATATTCTGATTGGTGCCCCGCTATTCTCTGAAATCTTGTTGTCAGGTCGTGTCACTGGATCGCCTGACACACCTACAGCCTTTGAAACAATCTTTGGTTACTTGATAATCGGTAATGCTCCGATTAATATCTTTGAACACGCATGTATTTCTTTATGTTCCGCCATGGAACCACCGCACTTAGACTCGGTACTTCAAAAATTCTGGCTCCTCGAGGAGATTGAATATAAACCTACGTTGAGTCCAGCCGCTCTCGAATGTGAAACCTTTTTCACTGAGAATGTTTCCCGTGACAATACGGGCCGCTATACGGTATCTCTGCCGTTCTCCCGCGATCGTGACTCTCTTGGTGAGTCATTTGCCACTGCTAAGAAGCGCTTCATGTTTCTTGAGCGTAAATTAAATTGTTCCTCTCAACTACGAATTGAATATAACGCTATCATCAATGAATATATAGCTAAGGGTTATATTTCAGTCATTAGAAATGATAACCGGATGTCTGGTTACTATATACCTCATCATGCCGTGGCTCGGTTAGATAAAACCACCACTAAATGGCGCATGGTGATGGATGCTAGCTCTAAAACCAGTTCAGGTCTGTCTCTCAATGACGTTTTGCATACGGGTGAAAATCTGCAAAATGATTTATTCTTAATTCTTCTAGATTTCCGTTTATATAAAATCGCCTTTATATCAGACATCAAACAGATGTATTTGCAGATTTTAACTCATGCAAATGACCGCAAATATCAAAAGTTTTTATTTCGGTTTAACGCTTGCGACCAGCTAATTACTTATCAATTTAATCGCGTCTGCTTCGGCCTTCGAAGCAGCCCTTTCTTGGCAATGAGAGTACTCAGACAACTCTGCAATGACGAGTGTACCCGTTTCCCGCTTGCATCTACTGTCATAAAACATAATACGTATATGGATGACATTTGTTACTCTACACCAAACCTGTCAATGGGTTTGCAGCTCAGAGACGACCTCCGGGGTTTGCTCAAAGCCGGGGGCTTTGAACTCGTCAAGTGGGCAAGTAACTCATGTGAGTTGCTTGAATCGCTTTCCACCTCTGAGCTTCACACTGATAGCATTAACTTTGAAGAACAGGACACTAATTTAAAGGTTCTGGGTTTAAAGTGGTCACCCACATGTGACGAATTTATGTTTACTGTACATTTAGAAAATCGTCCAATCACAAAACGCAACATTTTATCTGTTATTGCTCGTCAGTTTGATGTACTCGGGCTCATTGCTCCAGTTATTTTATACGCTAAACTTGTGTTACAAAATCTTTATATATTAAAACTTGGTTGGGATGAACAACCACCGTTAGAGATTATAAACATTTGGAAAAACTATTTAAATGAGTTACCTACTATTCAAAGTTTACGTTTTAAACGCCATTTAGATGTTTATGAAAATTCAAAAATTTCAATAACTGCATTTTCTGATGCAAGTGAAAAGGCTTATGGTTGCGTTGTTTACCTTCTCATTATAAATGATTCTAACTCAACACCAGTTACTCGATTGGTTTGCGCAAAATCTAAAGTCGCTCCATTGAAGACTGTATCTGTAGCCCGGCTAGAGTTATGCGCTTGCTTACTGATGGCAAAACTAGTTCGCCGCGTTATCGATACATACGAAAAACGGCATTCTATTAATGATGTCTACTGTTTTACAGACTCTATGGTCGCACTTCAGTGGCTTAGCGCCTCACCGCATCGATTCAAAACATTCGTAGCAACACGCATTACAAAAACCGTAGCCGCCATTCCCGCTAATAAGTTTTATCACATTCCTGGTGATCAGAACCCGAGTGACTGCTTGTCACGAGGATTAACTCCCGCTCAAATCATAAACCATCCACTGTGGTTCACTGGGCCTCATTGGCTATGCCAACCTACAAATGAGTGGCCCGCCAAATTCATTGCTGATGATAATTCAATTCATAATAGTTTACCAGAGATTAAGAAAGTACTGACTCTAACCGCTGTAACTAATGTAAGTGACAATGGTCACCCGCTTCTTAACTTATCAAACCGCATTTCAAAATGGCTGGTACTCCTACGTACAGTCACAAACATTTATCGATTTATAAAAATTGTACCGCCTTCTAATCATATAACTCCAGACGATCTTAATTACGCTGAATCAAAGGTTTTACTCGCGTTACAATATTCTTATTTTTCTGACGAAATGAAAAGTCTAAAGTCTAATAAAGGTTGTTCTCGTGCTATTCAGAAGCTTATGCCGTTTCTCGACGCTAACGGTCTAATACGAGTCGGTGGGCGGTTACGCAACTCCGATCTCAGCTATGACCAACAGCATCCAATACTGTTGCCTCGTAAACATCATATCGTTGAAATGATTATATCTCATTATCATCGTCAGAACTGTCATACTGGACCGCTCACTCTGATGTCCATTTTACGCCAAAAGTATTGGATACTTTCATGCCGAAATATAGTTCGTCATGTTATACATAACTGTTATTTTTGCTTTAGGGCAAAACCTAATCAAGTATTCCCATTAATGGGTGATGTACGGTGAACCCGCACATTAGTACAATTAAGTAGGTTTTGCTGCGTTTGCACACGCGCGACCATTTTATATAGTTGTTACTAAGTAAAATAAATTAGTGATTTTTCTACACTCAACACGGGCGGTTTTATTATCATCCCCGGTTTCTATCTTTTTACCATAAGTGTGCAGACTAACGTCGTACATTTTTTTGGTCCTTCGAGCCGGATCTGATATCACGCGTAGTAACAGTCCGTCGGGTATATATATCAAGGTGCGCGGGTGGTTCGGATTCAGAACCCCAGACTTGATAATATTCGTTGTTAATTTCGCGACAGTTCCGTAAGGTTCAATTATAAGTCCATTCAGTGAACGCGTAGTGAATCGTTCATAGAAGACATCAGTGAGACTCTGAGTGCCTTCATCCGAGTGCCAGCATCTGCAGATCGCTGTTGGTATTACATCTCATCGGTGACCAAGTAAGATTGTTCCTTTTGTTTAATCGTCATGGCAGTGTCAAGCGCTCGTCAGTCGGAAATATTAGAAGGACTTAATAGGATAAAGGTCAATTTCGGTAAGGATCCATTATCGAGAAAAACTCCGGATTATATCCAAAAAAGAATTGAGTCGTTGGATAACCTCTGGGGAGAATTCGAACAAAATCACCTGAAGTTCTCCGAGTTTCCAGACAAGGAACCACAATACTTCTCCTCAGACATATTTCATCAGGGTAAGAGTCTCTACCAGTCTACCCGTAACCTGCTTACTGCGTTTGGCTCTGATGAGAAAGGAAGCCAAGCAAACACGGAAGCCAATGAACTGTTGGCTCAACAAAGAACCAACTTTAGGGCCTTCAACAGGTTGGTGAAGAGCATCAGCGTGAACGAAATATCGGAAAAATGGGAACTTGAAGACGAGCTTAGGGCTATACAAACCAAGTGGAACACTATTGACTCGTTGCATCTGCGTATCGATCATTTACTTCAAGGCGGTGACGTATTGTACGAAGATGAATTTAGCATGTTGGAGCGTAATTACAAGGACATCAAACGTTCACTTAATAAGAAAATATCGTCCATGGTACATGTACAGCAAGCTACGCCGAAGCTCGAAATTCCTACTTTTACGGGGAAATACACGCAGTGGCCAACGTTTTGTGACCTGTTTACAGAAGCTATTCACGAAAACAGCACCATTACCAAGGCTCAGAAGATGCAACACTTGAAAGGGAAGCTCAAAGGAGAAGCTGAACGCCTTATCCAGCATCTTCATATTTCGGCAGAAAATTACGATACAGCTTGGGAAATCCTAACTCACAGATATAATAATGCTCAAGTTCTCTTTACTTATCAAATAGAGATATTTTTAAATCAGCCTTCTATTTCCAAGCAAACCGCTTATGAACTGAAGCGGCTATATGACACCACCACGGAGTGTATCCACGCTATACACAACCTTGGTGTGGACACAAACACATGGGATCCGTTGTTAGTGCATCTTCTCAGTAAGAAACTGGACCAGGAGACGTACTGTGATTATAAGGGGGCGCGTACAACACCACGAGAACTACCATCCTTGTCAGAATTTATGACGTTCCTCGAAAACAAATTTATTGCTTTGGAACCCTTACACCGTAGAGAGAGAGAAACAGCGAAGCCTGCTGTTAAACGGGAGTCAAGTTTGCAGAATACCAAACCTGTTAACCAGGGGAACCACTATAAGAAACAATATCAAGCGGCCGCTACTCAAGGACCTAACTGTCCGATTTGTAATACGCGTCACTTCATATTTACCTGTAGGAAATTCATGAAAATGACTCCAGAGGATCGTTTGACCTGGGTGACAAAGAGTCAATATTGTCAAAATTGCCTCAACTATCATCCAGACAATGATTGCACTAGTTCCAAACGTTGTAAAAGGTGTAACGCTAGCCACAACACCCTACTACACGACGTTTGTGTACCACAACACCAAACCACCGTAACCACGAGCTCAACCGTGCAGCCTTCCTCGGCACAACATAACGTTAACCACGTCGCTGCTGACAATGAAAAAATCCTGCTAACTACGTTGCTGCTCACAGTTTTATCAAATAATGGTACATACGTTACGTTAAGGGCGCTTCTTGATCAGGGGTCTCAAATTTCACTGATTTCGGAAAATGCGACACAAATGTTAGGTTTACAACGGCGGCAATATCATGCCTCCATTTCAGGGGTAGGGCCGGTCTCTAAACAAAGCAAAGGCATTGTAACCCTAGATTGTAAGTCTATCTACGGAGATTACACCTTGCAAACTCAGGCGTTAGTTGTGTCCAAGGTTATAAACAGTCTACCTAACTCATCATTTAGCAAACAGGCCTGGTCACACTTGAAACATCTTCAGTTAGCAGACCCGGAGTATAATGTATCTAGACCTATTGATCTTCTTCTGGATGCCAGTGTATATTCAGAAATCATATTAAGCGGCCTTATAAAGGGTCCAGCTCAGGCTCCGATAGCTCAACAAACCAAAATGGGTTGGATCTTATCAGGAAATGTCAAAAAATTCAATTGTCATGTCGCCATCAATAACCTTGAAGAGATAGCCAAGTTTTGGGAGTTGGAGGATATCCATGACTCATCATCATCAAACGTAACTATTGGTGATCAATTTTGTGAAGACTTCTACAAAAACACCACGACACGTTTAGAGAATGGAAAATATGTAGTTGGACTACCTATGATGCCAGGCTTCGAACAGCAACTCGGATCATCAAAGTTCAAGGCTATAGCGCAATTTAAACAATTAGAGTCTAAGCTTTCCAAAAATAAATCATTTTCAAGCCAATATAAACAATTTATAAACGAATACCAGGAATTAGGTTATATGCGACAAGTCGAAACAACCGCTGATCAGGCGTATTATCTACCGCATCATGGTGTATGGAAACTTGATTCGACAACTACGAAGCTGAGAGTGGTTTTCAATGCGTCATCCAAGACTACATCGGGTAACAGTCTAAACGATTTGATGTACAGTGGACCAAACTTGCAACAAGACTTGTTAGCACTGATAATAAATTGGAGGCAGTACCAATATGTAATCACTGCGGACATCGAAAAGATGTTCCGCCAGATATTAGTCAGGGAGCAAGATCAGACTCTGCAAGCAATAGTGTGGAGAGATTCAATGGATGATCAATTGAATCAGTATAACTTAACCACTGTAACGTACGGGACCAAGGCGGCGCCCTTCTTGGCTATGCGGACGCTGAAGCAACTTGCGACTGATGACGCTGAAAAATATCCCTTAGCAGCAGTAGCTGTGCAAAACTCCTTCTATATGGATGATCTGCTGAGTGGACACAACTCAGCTGATCAAGCCATGGAGCTACAACAGCAACTGATCAAAATGCTCCAGGGTGCTGGTATGAATTTGCGGAAATGGTCCAGCAACAAACCAGAACTCTTGCAGCATTTGACAACTGAACAATTGAACAGTCCTTACGAATTCAAGGGCCTCGAATCCAGAAAGACTCTTGGATTAAAATGGAATCCATCATCTGATTCATTCTCGTTTCAAAGCAATATAATTCCTGATGATAAAGTCGCGTTTACAAAGCGTCAATTATTGTCAGAAATATCTAAGATTTTCGACCCACTTGGCTGGTTATCACCGCTTACAATCAGAGCGAAGCTACTGTTTCAACAAACGTGGTCCATGGAAACCAGCTGGGATCAAGAACTACCCGAGGTCATACAAGATAATTGGCCTAAACTACAGGAAGACTTTAACTGCATCGATAAACTCCGCATACCAAGATTTTTAGGTAACACAGAAATAAACAGTCAATTACACGCATTTTGCGATGCTTCAGACAAAGCTTACGCTTGCGTTATTTACCTCATCACCAAGAACCATAAGGGCGAGTACACATCGACTATTGTTGCTGCAAAAACAAAGTTGGCACCAGTTGCAAAGAAAACATCTCTGCCCAGACTTGAACTCTGCGGTGCTCTACTTCTATCCCAACTAGTGAAGAAGGTCATTGATTCCTTACCAAAAGCACGTATGACTCTTCATGCGTGGACGGATTCAATGATAGTCTTGGGATGGCTACATGGAGATATTATATCCAGATGGAAATCATTTGTAGCTAACAGAGTGAAACAGATAACCGACATAATACCGGCAGAACGCTGGTGTCATGTCAGCTCGGAGGAAAACGCAGCTGATTGTGCCACACGAGGAATAACATTTCTTCAGTTATTAAACCATTCCTTGTGGTGGGAAGGGCCGAAATGGCTAAAAGGTTACGAGGGAAAAGATGAAACTCATCTCATGTACCAGTCCCCCATCATAGAAATAAAAGCAGCTTGTGTGAACACAGCCTTAGAACAAAATAATGTAACATTCATCAGTGACCTACTGCAAAACTGTAGTTCATTGACTCGAATTGTGCGCATTATTTGCTGGGTTTCACGTTTCGCCAAGCGCATTCGCGACAAACATATTTCAACATACCATAGTTACCTATCGTCATCAGAAATAAATAACGCATATAATTTAATTATTAAAGAAGTGCAATCACTGGAATTTCATCAGGAATTGCAACATATTAAATGTAAACAACACGTGAGTTCGAAAAGCAAGATTTGCAGTTTAAACCCTTTTCTAGATGAAAACGGCCTATTAAGAGTTGGTGGACGGTTAAATCACGCCAGTATAAGCACATCAGCGAAGCACCCTATCATTCTGCCCAGCCACAGTCGACTTACTGATCTTGTTATTAGCCAGGCTCACATAACAACTTTACATGGTGGCCCCCGACTAACCCTTTCATACATAAGGGACAGGTACTGGATTATCAGCGGAATCAGGACGGTAAAACGGCAATTAAGACTTTGTGTTAAGTGTCGTCGATTTAACAACGAAGTACAACAACAAATTATAGCGGATTTACCACGAGCCAGAGTTACGCCGTCAAGGCCATTTACGCATACTGGTGTCGACTTCACGGGCCACGTAGAACTGAAAGCCAATAAAGGGCGCGGGATCAAAACGACGAAGGGATATGTAGCAGTCTTTGTCTGCCTGTCAACGAAGGCCGTCCACCTGGAACTGGTATCTGATCTGAGTACGGCCGCTTTTCTAGCTGCATTTCGCCGGTTCTGCTCCCGGCGTGGATCACCAGGTCACATGTACAGTGACAACGGTACAAACTTCGTGGGAGCTAATCGACTCATGAAAAAGGAGTATAAGGAGATCATCCAGAACATCAACCCGGACTTCTTTAACAAAATCGGTGAGATGAACATCCACTGGCACTTCAATGCCCCTGCCTGGCCTAATGCAGGTGGGCTTTGGGAAGCCGCAGTGAAGAGCCTGAAATACCATTTGAAAAGGGTCATAGGTGATCAACGTCTTACGTATGAAGAGTTTTCAACGTTACTTTGTCAAATAGAGGCGTGTCTGAATTCCAGGCCACTATGTCAACTTACTGAAAACTCTGACGACGATTGCTTAACTCCAGGACATTTCCTCACTGGGACACCAATTGTGTCAAGACCTCAAACTGAACCGGAGTCTACATCGTTAACCACGCGGTGGCAACTCGTTCAAGCTTTAACCAAAAATATCTGGCAACGGTGGTCATCGGAATATCTTCAACAACTTCAAACGAGAACTAAATGGCAAAAACCACGAAGTAATCTTGAGGTCGATGACCTCGTCCTCATCCGGGAAGAGAACGTACCACCGGGTAAGTGGGCAATGGGTCGAGTAAAGCAGCTGCATCCAGGAAAGGATGGGTATGTGAGAGTTGTTACCGTCAAGACGAGTAACAATACCATACAGCGTCCAGTCAACAAGCTTGTATACTTACCCGTAAATGAGCAGAGACCCTCATCCGAATCCGCGGCACAGTGCGTGGATGAGTCCTCTCCACGATTACCAGCTGAACCTGATGCTAAAAGGCGTTCCCCGCGACTACGAAAACATAAACCTTTACAAGTCTTTTTCATGTCCGCTTTACTAATGCTTTTGTTTGTATCACCCAGTGATCAGACTCAGCAACTCAAATATACGCCATATAATGTTACGCAAATTTCGAGCAACCAAGGTCTTTACTTCGACAAGATGTCCAACCTCCAAGTTATCAAGGACGAATGGAAACTCATTGTGTTTTACAACATGTCCACGTTCTATCACGGAGTAACGAACGTAAAGAGCTACATAACGCACTTGAAATTCACCGCCGATTGCATGGGCTCGCAATACGATAGCGTCATCCTACAACTAGAACAGGAAGTAAAAGAACTTGAGCATTATCAAACACTCCTCGAAAAACCTAACGCAAGAAGGCAAAAACGTGGCTTGATAAATGGAGTGGGGTATCTGGCAAATACTATGTTTGGAGTATTGGATGACAGCTTTGCTCAACAATACAAACAGGATATAGAAAAGATAACCACCCATGAGAATCATCTCCAAAAATTACTCAGGAATCAAACACTGGTCTTGGAATCAGAATACAACATTCTACGACGCAGCGAGGAGACAATGAACAACCAGTTCCATTTCATCAAGGAACATCTTCGAAACGCCACTGCTGAAATCAATCGGGTGCGTCTAGACAATAGGAACGGTTTATATGTAACATCTACCGCCTTAGCCGCGAGTGTCATTCTGGCAAATCTAATGCGCATACAGCACACACTTATTGACACCGTGACAGACATCAGCCACGGTCGTATTGACCCTTACCTCCTGTCACCAGAACAACTGGCTCAACAGATCAATATCATCTCCGGGCAATTGCAGGGAAACTTAATGACCCCAATTGAGTCAACAAACCTATCTGACATGTACAAAATCATGAAGGCGTCAGCAACGTTATATGAAGGCTATCTTATCATAGAGATAAAGATTCCATTGGTGAGCAACGACATCTTCGAGTTAGACAGGATCGTACCTATCCCTCAGAAAAGGGGAACGAATCGCATCATTCGCACAGTCCCAAGCTCGCCATTTATTGCCTACAACATCCAAAAGGACCTCGCTCTCTTCTTATCAGATAGTGACCTGCAGGCTTGCATACATGTTCTAAGGAGCAAAAAATTATTGTGTACCTATGACAAACCTGTCTATAATCTAAAAATAAAACAATCGCTGTGTGATATTCAAGATGCAAGTGATATCAGAAACGTTTGTAAACAAGAAGTATCCACGTGCCACAATTATTGGGTCAAATTACATAATGTGAACTCCTGGTTTTATACCTGTTGTGAGTCATGTGAACTTCGTATTTCCTGTATTGCTGATACAACAACTACAGTCATTCAAGGCAGTGGTATCATTAACGTAGGTCAGGGATGCACATTGAAATCGGACGCTTATAGTATCCATGCGCACAACAACTTTCTACGTCACTTGAATATACAATCGAACATCGAAGTCCCAGAGGTGTCCATTCTAAACTCACTCATTAACACGACCTTGCCCATCGATTATGATTCTGCGGTAAACCACACCCACAGGTGGAATCAGCTGGAAGAGCAAATAAGAAACATTAAGGAACAATCTTCTACAGAGTTAACCGTTCACGACATTCATCACTATTCCGTCGCTTATATTGTCCTGGCCTTAGTTGTCATCTTAGGCGGGACCTGCATTTACCTCGTTACAAGAGGGAAGTGTCAGAACGCACTTGAAAAGCAGCAGCACGAGATGGTGGAAGTACGTGGGCAGCCGGACGAGCGCGCCCCTGGGGCGGAGGCGCGAGCCGAGCACGCAGGGCCGAACTCAACGGAGAGCGTGAGGGTAACTGTGCCAGTGCCAGTGTTCAGTGAGTTTAGTGATATAAGTAAATCTACCGAAAGTGTCGATAAGGGGACCTCACCCATGGTCCGTCAGTGAAAGTGAACTTGAGAAACCAGACAATTTAATGTTACAGACTTTACGACTTAGATTAGTTACATAGATATAAACCTAATGAAATCACCTTGTATCATCTTTCAACTGAAATATGTACCATTAATGTAAGTCATCAGTTTTCATGTGTTTAACTTGACCACTTATCATCTAGGATTAAACACGTCTCCTGTCTTCTCCTTTAGAGTTGGCAGTATGTACGGTGAACCCGCACATTAGTACAATTAAGTAGGTTTTGCTGCGTTTGCACACGCGCGACCATTTTATATAGTTGTTACTAAGTAAAATAAATTAGTGATTTTTCTACACTCAACACGGGCGGTTTTATTATCATCCCCGGTTTCTATCTTTTTACCATAAGTGTGCAGACTAACGTCGTACAGGTGACTTACCCGCTTGTAGAGTGAATGAAGCCAAGGCATTCACTCATACCGCTGTGGACTACGCTGGTCCAATAAATATTATCCCGTATCGCAAACGCGGCGTTCGCTCTATTAAATCGTATCTTTGTATTTTTGTTTGTCTGGTCGTGCGCGCAGTTCACGTAGAACTCGTAAGTGACCTGAGCACTTGCTCATTTCTATCCGCATTTAAACGCTTCTTATCACGTAGAGGCGCTGTGTCTGTCCTATACTCAGACAACGCTACAAATTTTATAGGTGCAAAAAATGCGCTATCGGATATTTATACGCTCATTAATTCTGAAGATCATATAGAATCTTTTAGAAATGAATTAACCGCTAATAAAATTACTTGGAAATTTAATCCTCCGCGTAGCCCTCACTTTGGGGGTCACTATGAAATCTATGTTAAAGCCTTCAAAACGCATCTTCATAGGGTCGTTGGTTCGCAATTGCTAACATATGAGGAACTGACAACTGTACTCACGCAGATAGAGTGTGTAATCAACTCACGGCCGCTAACCCTACTAAGTGAAGATCCATCGGAACCTACCGCTTTAACTCCATCACATTTTTTAATGTCAACACCACTTAAACATTTACCTGCTAGTGAGGCATCTAATGAAGCGCCAAGCTTACTAAAACGTTATGCTTTGCTAGACCAAATGGTACAATCGTTCGCAAAACGATGGAAACTAGAATATCTGCATTTGCTTCAATCTCGTAAGAAATGGAATACGTTTTCTAATCCTATTACTATAGGTTCTATTGTTGTTATTGTCACTGACAATGTGTCTCCGCTTTCATGGCCTCTCGGCGTCGTCACTGCCACCTATCCTGGTAAGGACGGCGTTGTAAGAGTCGCTTCAGTTAGGACGACGACGGGTGTCTATAAGAGACCCGTTGTCCGCCTCTGTACTCTACCTTCTCAATAACTTACTCTGCCCCTGAATTCCTTCGTTGTTTTCCACCGCTTTTCTCTTACTTTTAGTTTTAATTTTTATGAAAACCGAAGGTTTTCAAGCCGGGGGCATGTTCGCGCCACTTGTAGGTGCGCTCATTGTTTAGTTACCCACATTTCTCTTAATACTTTATCTACCCTTCTTGTCAATTTTCGCTGCATTAAACTACACGTTCGACTCTCGAACAGTCTACGTTCGGCCCTCGTCGAGGGTAGCCTCACCGCTCGTGATAAGTCAACCGCCTGGCTATTCACCCTGGATTCCTCACCCGCTGTGAGATCCTACCGCTGTATTACCGCTTTATAAAACCGCACCGTCTGCGATCGACTATCGTCGCCGCCGGATTCGTGGTGGTCACCTCTGATCATCACCTTGAGCCAGCGTCACGTGGCTCGCCGTTATACCGCACCGCATACAGTCCACTCTCGCGTCAGCAAATAGTGCCAGTACCCAGGGAACTTCGAATCATGACGTCCAGTGGAACAGAGAAGGAGCGCTGCCAGGATTAAGCACGAGCACACCCGCCTCTGAGGTTAGTCGTAGTTTGTTTAATGCAGCATCTCTCTCAGTATACCGACCCGTCAGATTCCCAAGGTCTAGCCTATCTTTGAACCCCAGCGCAAACCGCTACGTGCTTTGGCGTGCCTCAGTGCTAATATTGCGCTGCCGCGCCGACACATACAGCTTTAATTTAAGTTTTACCTTTGTGAGTGAATTAAAAAAAAACTAGGTGATTAATGTCATTAATTTTGTATTTAAAAGTACTCTTAAACAATACACATCGAAATAAAAATAAAATTCAGAGTCTACGCCTTATATTTTTCGTTTGAATGTAAAATTTGGGTCTTTTTTTACTAAAACAATATAAAGTCGATAAAAAAAAACTACAGGGCATGAGGGGGTGTTAAGGGGTCTGAAAGGCTAGCAGGTGAGCCCTCCAGTCGACCATTTAAATTTGGCACACGATGCACCAAACAGCCTGTATAATAGGTTGGTAGTGCTGCATTGTGCCGCCTTTCGCTGTCGCTCGCCATGGTTTTCTTGACCGTAACGTATTTACCCTTATAAATACGCTACTGCATGACTGCAACTAAGGTAGAACGCGGTAAATAAATTGAACTAGTGCATTAGCGTCACACGACATAGATTAGCCCAGTAGAAATCGAATTAGGGTAGTATACTACCCAAATTCCAATCCAAATATGTATAAATAATATAATATGTCAGCCGCCACCACATGCTTGGTGTTGCCACTGTTTGTTGCAAACACCAAGCATGTGCTAAACACTGGCCACAATCACCCAACACAAACACGGCATCCACAGGCTTGGCTAACGTGGCAAACATGGCGGACGACGAGCTTGTTGTAGCATCGGTTACTTTCGGGTTAACCTATTTATATTAAAAAGAAAGCAAAACGAAAAGAAAAACAAGGAAACGAATACGTTGGTCGATAGACCCCCATTCAGACCATGCAGCAAAAAAAAAAAAACTCAGTCTGGAAAATAATTGAGCAAACGACATCTCAAAACTCTTACAAATTTCAAGTTGATAGCATTAGAGATATATCCATATTCGTTCTTGAGATATTCAGCTGTGACAGACGGACAGACTGAGTCACACCGGGTTCCTTTTTACCATTTTGGTACGGAACTCTAACAATATTGCACAACAACAAATGTTACATTAGTGCCACTATTGGTCATAGTCCAGTAGGGATATTATTATTTTTCACATGACCTTTGATAATTCTAAAGATTTTTATTTTCGCTGGGTATATGTGGCTATGCACAAAAAGCTAACAGTTTAGACATATGCAATAGGTATGAAGTAGGTATTTCCTATTATTTCGTGTTATAACAATAATATAATATTTGTTGTATTTTACTTAAAAGACTAAAACCTTGTGTGTTACTAATACGAAACACATAACACGAAAAACTTAACACCGTAGCTATTCGATCTCGAATAATTTTTGATTTTCTCTGTGATATATAGTTGTATTCCGACTGTGATAAATTGCATTTTTGTATCTATCAACAGCACTTCTTGCACATTTCGTAATTCTTGTATATTTAGGACTTTTTGTCTTTTTGACCTAATTATAAATAAATAAAGCTAGGCTCCAACTGACTAAAACCCCTCCTGCCTTACATAATCCCGCCAACGAAATTGCCGCCTATTCTGTGCAAACTCATTCATACCATTCCTCTTTCATGCGTCTCGTACTTTCATTCTACATAATAATTGTTCTTCTTGCTTACATCTCTTGTATACGGTGGGATAACTTTTATGGGAGGGGTTTTAGTCATGCTATCCAGACTGGCTCACTTATTGAGGCAGTTTGGGTGTTTATCCGACCGGATTTTCCCTCCTGCCACAATAAAAAAAGGGGATTTCAAAAATATATAACACTTATTGATTTCTCAAATCTCGTATTAAACGTACCTAATTCGGAAAAAAGAAATATCTGAAAAGTTATAAATAAAAAAAGTCGAATAACCCGACTTATTCGCGAGCTGGCTGAACAAAACCAGATGACTACACAGCATGATTTTCTTCTTGTTTACGTCTTTTTAGTTTGTTTCTTAGGCAGTCGGATATCGATTTCTACTGGGCTAGATAGGAGACAAAGAAGTTAGAGAATACGCTTAGAGATATGAGAATAGATAAAATATGAATTAACCATATTTTTTTAAACTAAGTACACTCACAGTATTCATGTTTTCAATCCAGACGGCGTCCACGGGGCCATCAAAAATATACCAGCGCCTGTCCATGTCTTCAACTGCGATACCAGCGCGGACCAAACTTGATAGAATGCCGTCAGTCCTGGTATCAAACGGATTCAGGAGTGAGGCTAGTAGACACACCTTTTTAACATAAATACATAGTAGCTGGGCGACCGAGCTCTGCTCGGGTGAAAATAGAGAAAACGACGTTTCCTAAAAATTAAACCTAACTAGATCGATTTATCGCCCCCGAAAACCCCTGCACTCTAAATTTCATGAAAATCGTTGGAGCCGTTTCTGTGATTTAGATTATATATATACATATATATATATACAAGAATTGCTCGTTTAAAGGTATTAGATATATCTAATTTTTAACATAAATACACCTAGACTCACGCCTTTTTGCCCATAGGGGTAGGCAGAAACTACAGAGCGCCACCTGCTACGATCCTTAAATTCTCCATTTGCTTCATTTACGTTCATAGGTACGCACTTTTTAGATAGGTAGTAAGTACCTAAGTAAATTTAAAATAATTGTTTATATGATCGCTAAAATTAATTATTATTGTTGGGTTTGGAAAAAAAACACCTATAGTTTATTTTTATACACTTTTCGTAAACAGCGTGTGACTACGTATCATTTTTTTATTTAATCATCGAATATTATTTAATTACCGGCCACATGTGCAGACCATATTGAGACACAAACATTCGGATATAAGTTACGGTCTGACAGACACCCTAATAAATTAAGAAACATTATATTAATTTTAAAATAGTGAAGCAATATTGGACCTTTAACAAAAACAATCCGGCCGAAAGTATAGGAAAAGGGACTCAAGAACCGAGATTCTCCACAAAAACTAAGGAATCGATCACAAAACCTCATGCTCAGCAGTAGCGCAATGAGTCAGTCTGGGATTAAAAAGCTTTTTTTTAAAAAATACTAGCGACTTCCAAATACAAAACTACAAAGTGAAAAATAACTTAAATTTTTGAAGTCGGTGTCTTTCGTAGGTGCCAATTTTTTGCGTTATGGACACCGACTTCAAAAATTAAAGTTATTTTTCACTTTGTAGTTTTGTATTTGGAAGTCGGTAGGTATTTTTTTGCAAAAAAGTTTTTTATTTTTCACTTTTTAGTTGTACCTACCTAATAGGCAAGTTAGTAAGGTAACTATAACGCCGAAATAGATTTCATAAAACTTAAACTTAACCGCTGAAATGAGAGATCTGCGTACCCCTTAAGAGCGTACTGGCGTGATTTTATGTTATGAAATGGTATAAACAATAAACAGACATGCGATTGCAGCAATCCCGAGAGATTTGCCGTTATTTATTGAAGAGTTCTGTTGTATATCTCCAAAGTTCTTCTACAGATCTCCACCAAATTAAAATGGGACCAATTTCGGCACATACGTTTTCAAACAAAAAAAGAATTTTCAAAATCGGTCCACAATTGACGGAGATATCGGTGAACATAAACAAAAAAAAAAAAAAACAAACTTGAAGTCGAACATAGAACCTCCTCCTTTTTGAAAAGTCGGTTACTAATTAGGTAATTATTCAATTGGATAAGGTTAAGGTGCGAAAAGCATTATGGCAAAACATTTATGCCTAGTGATCACTATGCTGAATTTCGTAATGCCAATATGACTATATATTATCATTAGTAAACCAAAATTTTACTGTCGAACATTACCATTCATGTGTCAGCATATCAAACTCTCCGTACAACTGTCCCATGGTTATAGACTTAGGGTTCACTACGAATGTGTGAACGGGAGTGAACGGGAACCCGTCGGGGGCTAGCTTGCCTTTGATAGCCGTTAACGCGTCTCGAAGAGTTTCGTAACACTAGAGGGTAAGAAAAAGAAGAAAAGTAAACAGGAATTACTGAGGAACTAAGATATTGTTTTTACTATAAATTTTCAACTTCTGTGGAAAACCAAAATTGGATAAGTCTTTAGATAATCATCATTACAATAAAGACAATAGACGTCCACTGCTTAACATGGACCTCCACCAAGTGTCGTCACATCTATCGGTCCTGTACGAGACGTAAGTATCCAGCTGATTCCTGCAACCTTAACCAGGTCAGGAAATCGGATTCTATACTTACCAACCTTTTACAAACATATAAACAGGCTAACATCATGTTTTATAATTTGGCCTCTTTTTCTATTACCAGCAGCCGTATTTCGGCCTTATATCAAGGTTTTAGCAGCCGTATTTCGGCCTTATATCAAGGTTTTATGTTAGTTCTCCAACAATTATTAAATACAAGTACTAAGAGTTGAAGAAACTTGACTTTGACAAGCGCGATCATTCTGATTTGATCATAAATAACGACCTCTTTTTTGCCGAAGCATCGCTCCCGTGGCCCGCAGGACCCGATAAATATTTCGGAGTAAAAGTAGCCTATAGAACTTCTCGATAGCTTCGCTGTCTATCAGTGGAAGAAATTTCGAAATCGGATCAGTACTTTCAGAGATTACCCATTACAAAAAAGAACTTAAATTTTACCTCTTTGTATTACTAATACTAATATTCGTTAAGATAGTAATATAAGTTCAGAAAAGGCAAGAGATTTGGTGTTGAGGTGTTACCTTAGTTTTTCCCGCACCGGCTGGCCCAACTAACATAAGTCCGTGTCTCACCACCGTTGTTTCATATAGCTGTATCACTTTAAAAATAAAGGCTGCGAACAATACAGTCAAAAGAATAATTATTTTTTTAAAGAAATCTGTGGTATGAGAAGTACCTAACGGGTTTTTTTTTTTTTTTTTTAGACTAAAAATTCAGCTGCACTGCAACATGTAGCGCCGACTTCAAGTAACATGGGCAAAGGCCAGGAAGATTTGGATGATTTGGGTAACTCACAATATAGATCGTCGTATCCTTTCTTGACGAGCATGTTTCTGATGGATGTCTCCATGATGCCGTAGTCCACGATCGGCACTTCCACGCGTGGGAACAGATCCGATATTATACCTGAATATAAAACATAACAACACGCCTGTATTTCCCGAGAGGTTAGGCAAAAATAACTGGCAATATGTGGGTGTACCATAGGTGCACTTCTACCACGTAGTATATTATATACATATATTATATATATATGTATGTATACATATAATTATATATATATGTTACAGTCAAAACTAGTTTATAGATAGAACGCGTTTTCACTAGTTAGAACTAGTTTTCACTTTGCAAAAACTAGGTAGACAAGGTGATAATAGTAGATTGCATCGAGCGCAAAGTAAGTTATTAATGCACGAGTGTTATGTTGGTGCCCGAGCGCAAGCGAGGGCACTAAATTAGCACGAGTGCAATAATTACTCTCATTAACGAGCTTTTCAACTACCAATCTACCTACCGTGATAAAATATAACTACTCAAAACAAATACTCAAGTTAATGAAAAATATTTATCCCGCGACTTGTGAGGCAAAATGTTATGAACAATTTAATTTGCAGCTGTAGCAGCAGCTTTCTGGAGTTGAATTCATATCGCTATCGCAGTCTGTTTCCATTTTTTTAAAACTTTTCTTGCTATATTTATGAAGTATCAAAGGTTTACAATAGTACAAAATGCGAGCCATCTGTTCTTTTTTTTTCAACAAATCGATTTTATTTAGCCGATTTTTATTTTCAGCCAGTATCTTTATGATCTAATGCATACATTTTATATTCAATTTAATGGGAGACATTAAACGTCTACGGTAAATTTATATCCAAATAAAAATAAAACAGTGCAATAATGAAAAACTGTGCAACAATGAGATTTCATATAACATTTCTGCACTGTTTTGGTTCTAAGCAAAAAAGACGTCCTTTGTGATCAGTTTTGTAGTGATTAATGATAACATTACTACGTAGTTGGAAGAAATAGTACATTGTGTATTAAGGGCGGTAAGTAAGGAATTACGATCGAGACTCTAGTAGAAGCCCGAAGTTGACGACTGAGGGCTTTCTGAGTCGAGGTTCGTAATTCCCGTACCGCCCGTGATACGAGTACATACAATGTTTTTCATCATATTTTGCGAGTAATAATTATGAATTATAGCTTTAATACACAAGTCAGCACAGCTGTTATTACGAAATACGTGAACTTTTTCTTTAGCGGTTGGCGAATTTTTGCCGAATCCACAGATTATACAGTGTTTCGTTCAGAAACTTTAAGGGCAAATACTTACGTAGGTATACAGCCATGACGGAGTGTTAAAAGAATTAAATAATTTCGACGTTTTCATACTATAACTATTAAAATCGATTATTAAGAACATTCACAAGAACATGTAGCGAGATTGCAAAGAAATTCCTGTTTATATAACATTTTAAAACAATTTTGCAATTGCGTGTAAACTCCTTGCTTGAACTTGACAGACCTGTGTGCTGTGCCATAAATTAAAAAAATATTACTTACCGCCCTAGGGTTTCATGACAAAAAGAAAGCCCGAGGGTTTTATATGGGGCATTACGGCCAAGTTAACCTGTATGTTTAGATACTTTTTACGTGCAAGTGTGATGATAAAACAATTATAATGTTATATTTTTGTTGTAATTGGTTAATACGATATATAGAATAGGTAAGTACAATTAATATTTAAGCAACAAAGTCGACGGAGCCCCGCTAAGCGGGGCTCCTCTTTCTGTCTGTAGGGTCTAAAGTAACCTAACATGAAGGAGATGACGAGAGCTGAGTTCGTTCGCTTTAGCTCCCGTCATCTCTCTCCTTCGAACCTAACCTATCCGTGTCAGGTTGCCCTAAGCTCCGCTTCGCTCGGTCTTGGGCTAATTCATTGACCATAACTATCCTGGTTTTACCCAACCGTGCCGTAGCAATATTCATAATGACACTGTGATAAATATTGAAGTCTAAATCAGTGAACATTACATTGCTCGATTTGACTTGACTAGATCAATAATGCCCGGGCATTATACATACTCGTAGTGTCCTGATTAATCACTTGGTCCATAATTAGTTTATCTAGTGCCAGTTTTAGATAAAGTGACAACTAGTTTAATCTGAAAATCAAATATATCAGTGGTAAATTCTAATTTTGACTAGGTCACAGATAATATATATAATAGCATACAGATGCCTCATCCCATACAAAGAAACTGTGCCGACGAATCTAGCATTTTCATCTGATTATACAGATTATTTTTTGTAAATCGATCGCGTTCGGTTCCGTTCCACGGCGATAGATAGATCACCATCTATATGCGGAACGGAACCGAACGCGATCGATGTACAAACAATAAGCAGTATAATCAGTATAGTACGTCGGCACGGTTTCTTTGTATGGGATGAGACACCACTGACTAGGTATTTCTAGTTTTAACAAAAGCATTTAGTGAAAACTAGTTTTAACTAGGGGAAACGAGTTCTAACGAAAAACGGGTTTTAACTGTGACATACCTTTAGGCGCGATTGGTCCAATTTGCGATTGGTCCAATGTTCAAAAATATGTCCAATTCGCGGTTGGTCCAATTCGCGATTGGTCTAATTCGCAGTTGGTCCAATTCGCAATTGGTCCAATTCGTGGTTGGTCCAAAATGGATGTGTCCGAAATTATACAATGTATACGTGTTATAGGATTCTATCAATAATAATATTATAATGAATTTATATTAGTAGTATGTGTTAGCCTGTAAGGCCCAAAATAGAATGAATCAGGCAACAAACGTACAAACAAATGAAAGCGAAAGTCAAAGAGGTGATAAAAATGAAGAAGGATGAAAAGGAAGAAAAATATAACATGAAGTTCTCCGATAACTTCAGGGCCAGTGTTAAGCTGTTCTGGAAACAGGTAAGATTGGCTCGTGGAGTGACAAAAACATCCGGCATTAATGTAATAAGAGCAGAAGAAGGGTGCTTATTGAGCAAAGAATCCAAGGTCTTGGAACGCTGGAAGGGTATATTTTGAAAGTTTATGTAGTTGTCAGGATAGTGTGCAAGGAATGGGTAACTGGGTAGGAGCCAGTTGTCAAGACCCAAACTCAGACGAAGAGCAAACGCATGAGAATGAAATAGAAATGTATGAGATTATAAAAGCACTGAGATGAAGATTGGTAAAGCTGCAGGGTATGACCGAGTATCTGTTGAAATGCTGAAGGGCGGTGACGGGGTAGTAGCAAGCCTGTTGTGCCGGATCTTTAATATGTGTTGGAGATATGGCCGCGTGCCGGATGACTGGTGCAAGGCTGTTATCGTATCACTATGTGAATGTAAATGTTGAAGTTGTTTCTTCTTGTTTAACCTACTTTGTAAGACGTTGGTGCCTGTGATACAATGATTTTCATTAGTACAGGTACCAACGATTCTCTTTTCCCGTGTTCACTGTTAAAAATGGTTGGAATTAATTCTTTGAACCTGTACATGTGTTTTTCCTGAATAAACGATTTTATTATTATTATTATATTATTATTACTATATAAGGGAAAAGACTCACAGCAGGAGTGTAAAAACTACCGCGCCATTAATCTTTTGAGTGTTGTCGGCAAATTATATGCGATTTTTTTAAATAAATAGGGTGATGTAAGTGACGGATGAACAAAAATAAATAAATGTCTGAATGTGAGTGAATCAAAAGAAGTATGTAAAGATCATAGCAGGTGGGGTTCTGTAGTTTCTGCCTACCCCCATGGGAAAAAGGGATTTATATTGGTACAAAAAATCAACATTCATGATAAAAATAACTTGTAATATTTGAATGTAAAAATTAAATGTAATATCTGAATGTAATGAATATCGTGGAAAAGCATTTGTTTTAGGAGTTGTTTTATTTTTTTTATAAATTTGTACTTCACCTTAGTGTTACTAGTAATATAGTATTAGTAGGAGCTTGTAATACAAGATATGATTAGTAAAATGATTAGTTATTAATAAATATAGTACAATATGTACTTAAAAATGTGTTATTTTATTTAATTTTGGTAATATATTAATATATATTGGACCAATCGCGCCTAAAGGGTGACATATTAGGTTGGGGAAAAGTCTTTTCGCATTATAGTATGTATGAACTTGTAATAAAATCTCTTTGGCTATACTATTTGTAACTGGCTGGTTTTGGTATCATTGAAAGTTTAAATTTTAAAGAACATAATTCCAAATTCAAATTAGGAAAAATGTGTGATCTTCATTTGTTTTTTTTTGTTTTATTCTACTACTGAGGAATTACAGATGGAAAATCCAATAGCACTTTGCACAAGCCCGGGGACCAGCCAGGACCAGCCAGCACCAGCCAGCTCAGCAGTGGCGCTTGCGCAACAAGGAATTCATACCTGAATACCGAATAAAATGCAGTGTTACATAAGAACAGGCTGTAACTGTCCCACTAAAGGGCAAAGCTCCTTATGTCTCATATTAATGTGCAGAAAGAATCTTGCTACTATAAATGTAAAAGTCATTTGGATATTGTGTGTATCAATCATATCCGGCTAAGTCCAACATTTACTACCGTGATAGAAATTATCCTATTTCCCAATCCAAGCCATGTTAAGTCATGATAGATTAAATCAATTTTAAAATCTTTCAGGGGGTGAAAGTACTCATGATTTTATTATGAGGCCCCTGAAAAATTTAAAAGAATATCAGTTGTTTTATACATTTTCATCAAGTAAATATTGCATTTTCTAGCAATTACTTGATACATTTTTAATCGACTGCCCAAAAAGGAAAGCGTTCTATGTTCGACTGTATGACATTTTTCTTAATGTATGTTCATCGATTTCTCCGTTAATTGTAGGCCGATCTTTTCATCTGAACTGCTCAAATATTATAGGTATAGCGATTTTATTATCTCAGAAAGTATCATTTGGAACTGATGAAGAAAACCCATGGCTACTGAAACTCCTTAATGATAAGTATGTCACGGGTATATAAAACACAGTAATGAAGTAAAAAGATAAATTTATCTTTTTACTTCATTACTGTGTCTGTGTTTTAGTTTATTTTTGCTGTTGTGTTGTGTCTGTGTCGAATAAATGTATTTCCATTATATTCTTTTCTATTCAAATACTTATAAATAATTTGGAAATAGTACCATCGAACTGATTTGATGATGAAGCCGAAACTCCGAATTAATAAATGTGTGTAGGTATGTGTTTGGGCTTATTGGAATCGTCATGAGACAGACTTTGGCTATTAATGATTTTCGTGGTAATTTGTGGTACTTACCAAAACTAAAAAGAGAAAAATAAAACTTTTTAACTAAAAACATTAAACCGACTGCAAAAACAAAACACTACAAAGGGAAAAACAACTTTATAAATAACTTTATTTTACAAAGTCGGTGTTTTGGTACCTATTGTTTACCGTTTTTCGAAACCGACTTCGTAAAAGAAAGTTATTTTTCGCTTTGTAGTGTTTTGTTTTGGAATTCGGTTTGATTTTATTTATGTTTTTTTTTTTGAAAAAAATATTTTTTTCCTCTACTGGATATAAGGATGGTGAATGGCGGTGATACAAAAAAAACCTTAAGAAATAAATGAATAACAAATTCTAATAAATAATAATATGCCTTTAAGTTTATTTTGACTTAGTTCTAAGTGAAATTGTAGTTAACTCAGTTCAAAGTGACCAGTTTCAAAAAACCGTAATTTCATAGTTAAAGACCTAATAATAATTTGAAAAATTGAGACTTCTCACTTACCATTGAACAGTATTAGGTCATTCGCAAGGAATTTGGGTACATTTACGTCTCTCAGTGCTCGCAGTACGATCTGCCGTTCATCTCCGTCCGGCATTTGCCGGATTAGGTTTCCGGCGACCGTGATTACCGTCTTTACCGCACGCATTCCGAAGTCATAGTGGTCCTTGGGAAGTTACAATAGCATTAAGGAAGTAACTGAAGTATAAGGGATTACTAAAGATTTGTGATGATAAATACTCATGGCTTAAATATGGTTTAACTCAATATTGATCTCATCTCTGGGACGGATCTGCCAAATACCACCTTGATGCATTAGAGTCGATCGAAAAGCGGACCAAGAGACTCATCGGCTATGAGGCACTGGTTAAGTCAAAGCTCCAGAGCCTTTAACATTGTCGCCGAGTTGCCAGCTTTTCAGTTTTTTATCGGTTACATTTCGGGGAGTGTGCGACGGAATTGCATGAACTAACTCCGCCCAGCTCGTTCCACCATCGGACTACCAGGCGTAGGGTGATGCGTCATCATTACATGGTGGAAATCCCACCCATACGCACAAAACGTTTTGGGGACACTTTTATTATGTGTACAGCTAAGGAGTGGAATTCTCTGCCGGAGTCTGTGTTTCCCGATAGCTAAAATCTAGGGGTCTTTCAGTCAAGAGTGAATAGGTTTTTTCTAGGCAAGCGTGCTTCGCCTTCTACCACATAATCGCTTATCATCAGGTGAGATATTGGTCAAGCGCGAGCAAAAATCAATAAATCAATCAATTTATGAGATTCTCGAGACCTTTGGGTCCCGGACCTTTGAAAGGTGTCGAAGCCAGCCCGCTGAAGCCTTGTTAGGCATGTAGAATTAAATGTGACACCAAATAAATTATTATTAATGCTTAGACTATAATAATTTCTTTTCAACTTTTTGACAAGTGTTTCTATTCAGTTAATGAATTAACTTTTTTTTACCTTGGATTTGATTTTCTATAATAATTTTATTTTATAAAATATGTACTGACCTGGGCCGACAACTGTTCCGAGCTCAGCCTGAAGGTGGTCGTAATTTTGCCAGCCAAGATTTTGGCCTCAGAGAAGCCGAAGGAGAAAAGAGAGATTTCAGCAATGAGGGCGTAGTCAGGTACCATCATAGCGATTGGGCGGAACAATGCTTTGAGGTTGTCTGGCAGCTCCGTGCGACCTGGCGGACAAAGGCAAAAGGCGTCACGATCAACTAACAACTGAAGCAAACCTAGCAACAGCACATTATATTGTTGCCTTTATCTAATGTGACTAAGGGTCGGCGAAACACTTCATTTTTTACCGCGCCGACGGAAAAAGAATGTTGTTATAAGTTTGACTTGTTTATCTCTGTGGCCTATGATGCCAAACGTATGAACGTAGTTGATTTTGTCGGGAGTGTTCTTAGTTGCGTTTGATGAAAATCGCTTCAGCCGTTCAAAAGTTAAGCGCATTTTGAGGTTGGAGAAATATTTATTCACATAAGAATACAATAATTCACTTACATGTGAATATTAAAAATAACATAATTAGGTAGATTAATTATTGTTGCAAGTTAATACAGAAGTAAGTCAATATACTGTTAGCGATCATTATATTTAATTGAGCACACTAAGTAATTTTTGTATGTTGTCACATTTAGGTACTAATCGGGCACGGTTGCTACTACGAGTATGAGTACCTAATTAGGTTTTGTTAAGAGGCCACGGCCAATTGCCATCATTGCAGGCATGGATTCTGCTCAGCAAACGCCCGAGAAGTTCCTTCTTACACAGGAGTTACTTCTTACTTTTTACAATATAGCTCAATATGGCATAGGTAGATAATTATTAGTATTTTTTTAGATTTTTGTGGATGTCCGGTGTCGATAACGCTAAATGAAACAGCTCAAAGTACATTCGCTGCTCGTAGTTTTTTTTGACACGCGAAGTACATACAATCGCGTCATCAAGTTAGATTTAAGTCTGTGGTTTTTTACATACACACATAAACTCACGCCTTTTTCCCATGGGGGCAGGCAGAAACTACCGCACGCCACCTGCTACGATCCTTACATACTTCTTTTGCTTCACTCACATTCATACATATAGTCATACACACGCGCCGGTTATGAGTACTGCGCACCTGGCCTTTTTGAAGTACATCACTTATAAGGTCTATGTATGTTTTTCTAGGGCTTCTCCTCCCGGCGTTTCCATTCACATCTACCTTGTAAATACATTTCGTTAGTCGCCTTTCATTTATCCTCTCAACATGGCCAAACCATCTTAACATACTCTTTTCAATTTTAGTCACTTTTATTTTACTACTAGTTTTTTATTACATTTTTATCAAAATATTACAGATAATTTAAATTTGAAATACAAAAATTAATTAAAAGATGAGTTCTTTCATAGTAAAAGTGAAATATTAACACCAGAAAGTGTAAAATTAAACGCAGAAACTGTCATAAACAATTTACTACAAATCGAGAGTAAACTATTAAATTACGGCATTCCTCAGTTGATCCACCGATTCAACCATTGTTGCCGCGGCGCCCACCCACTTCAAAATCGCGTAATATGTCACCACTGAGTCGACATGATCATCAACCAGAGTCTGAAGTTATTACGAATACCCATTCCAAATTTGCATTAAATTGAAATTATTAAATCGCGATTAGTTGGTGATGAAAAGCAGAGTGTGCCACAACGGTACCAAAATTATTTAACCTCGAGCAATGTACTTTGAAGCCCTCAGTACGCTTAGGATTTTACTCTAGAATCCTTCGCTTCGCTCTCGATTCAAACTATTGCTCTTGCCCTCTATACATTGGTCCCTTGTGACACAATCTACTATTTGTTCTTTCCTTATTATTTTATGACATTTAAAAAAAGTGCGCGTTTTGTATCTTCAAGGACTTTGGCGACTGTCGTCGTCTTAACAATTCAGAATCGTAGCATCTTTTAACCAAATAAAAATCACTACCTTCATTGGGTTTAAGAGGTTTAACGATTGAAAATTTAATATTTCACCTCAATTCTATATTTTACATACCCGCGTATCCTGGGTTCATCGTGATGAAGACTGAGCAGGATGCCTTGAGCGGCAAGTCAACGCCTTCAAACATGAATCTGTCTTGCTTTGCGATCTGTGCTTTCAGGATCGTTGCCACCTAAAAACAGAATCCGATTACTTTTTTATTGCAACAAACCCTAACTTCTTCGGTGGAGAAATTCACATGGATATGTCAACGAATTATTGCACACCGTGGATTTGTAACTAATTGAGCTTGTGATTTATTTTATTTTTTTAATCTCACGTTTGACCACCATCTCGCCTTATGTTAAGCGATGATGTGGTCTACGGTGAAGCACGCTTGCCTAGAAGTAACCTATTCACTCTTGACTCTGAAAGACCCCTAGGTTGTAGCTATCAGGGAACAAAGACTCCGGAAGGGAATTCCACTCCTTAGCTGTGCGCGCAATGAAAGTATTAGCAAAACGCTTTGTGCGTATGGGAGGGATGTCTACCATGTACCGATGGCGCATGGCCGTACGCCTTGTAGTCCGATGATGGAAAGGGCTAGGCACATTCCCCGAAATGTAACCGATAAAAAACCGACAGACTGGCGACTCAGCGTCGATGTTCGAGGCTCTGGAGCTTTGATGCGACCAGTGCATCGTTGCCAATGAGACTTTTGGGCCGTCTGTCAACCGACTCGAGTGCATGAAGCTGGTATTTGGCAGATCCATCCCAGAGGTGAGAGCAGTACTCCATGCATGACCGAACTTGCGCTTTATACAAGTTGAGCAGCTATTCAGGCGTGAAGTACCGTCTCACCTTTGCAAGAATCCCCAACTTTTTTGCAGCTAACTGAGCTTTTGCCTCAATGTATGGACCGAAGTTGAGGGTAGATGTCAAAGTAACACCAAAAAGTTCGAGGTGGTCCGTTAACGGCACGGTTAAACCACGGAAAGAAGGGGCCGGGAGGAATTGGCTCTTTTTAGCGGCAAAAAGAAGACACGCCTGGGTCTTAGCAGCATTGAAACTGACCAGATTGGCGTCACCCCATTCGGAGACCGCCTTCAAGGACAGGTTCAAGCGTTCAACCATGGCCTCCCGGAGAGACCGAATCTGAGGCCCAGTAGCCCGTGCGCCGGACACGTATCTCTCAGCAACAGTGCTGTCGTCTGCGTACCCAAAGGTTCCGGGTTTTAGCAGATCATTAATGTGCAGCAAGAATAATGTTGCCGAGAGCACTGACCCCTGAGGGATTCCGGCGTCGATATCTAACTGACCGGACGAGTAGCCGTCGATAACCACTCGGATGGATCGATCCCTCAGGAAGTCCGCAATCCAATCACACAGACCACTAGGCAGACCGAAGGAAGGAAGCTTACCAATGAGGCTTTCTTTTTTTTCGAGATGTCGAGGGAGGCGGCTAGAGCTTCCCCGTGTCTCTCTATGGCCTCACTCCAGATGTGAATGGCATACGCTAAAAGATCCCCAGTGGACCGATTGCGGCGGAAGCCATATTGGCGGTCACTGAGGATGTCGTTCGCTTCTAGGTATGCCAGGAGCTTACCGTTGAGCACACGTTCCATACTCTTACAGAGGATGGACGTTATAGATATGGGTCTGTAGTTGGCCGGGTCAGCTCGACTGCCCTTCTTGGGCACGGGCTGAACGTTAGCTTGCTTCCAAGCCTTCGGCACTTTTCCAGTTTCTATCGAAAGGCGATATAGGCGTGTCAAGATCGGAGACAATTCAGGTGCACAGGTTTTAAGGACAATTGCTGGTATCCCGTCGGGGCTACTCGCTTTGTTCACATCAAGGCTACGCAGCGCCCTACGGACGTCCTTTTGATGGATGCGTATGTCGGACATACTCGTCAAACATCCATCAGGAGATGGAGGAGGCTGCGCGCCATCAGAATTCAAATGCGAAGATTCCGCAAAAAGGGAGGCAAACAAGTTTGCCTTCTCCTCAGCGGAGTGGGCCAGTGACCCGTCAGGTTTCAGCAGTGGTGGTAGTGAGGAGCGACAAAAGTTTGATTCGACCGACTTAGCCAGGGACCAAAACGCTTTGCTACCCGCTGGGTATGAAGCAAGTCTGTGCCCGATTCTGCTAATGTGGTCTAACCGTGCTCTTCGCATCACCTTTTTGCTGGACTTGGTAGCTGTGTTGAAGGCTCTCTTCTTCTGACTCACGTCATTTGCCTTGCGCGTTCGAGCGTCGACCCATGCCTGGTAGGCCTTGTGTTTAACCGTGTTGGCGTGGTTACACTCGGCCCCAAACCATGGCCGGTCGACGTTAGACATTGCTACGTCTGAGAATGGAATATAGTACTCCATCCCCCGGCACAACACATCTGTCACAGCATCAGCGCATGACGATGGAACGTCCGAAGAGAAGCAAGTGGGCTGCCAAGGATAGCATGCGAAGAAAGATCGCATCCCATCCCAATCTGCTGACTTGTACCGCCATACCCGCCGGGTGCCTCTTGGGCTGGGATCGGGCGGGGAGTAGACGGACACAGACTTCACCAGACAGTGGTCGAAACTACCCAAAGGTGAAGATATCGACACTGACTATCCGTCTGGATCTGTTGTCAGCACAAGGTCCAAGCAATTGGCTGTGTGCGAATCAACATCTGGCGCCCTCGTTGCCCCCTGGACCAGCTGGCTGATATTTAGCACTAGCGCAAGCTTGCGCGTCTCTCGTCCAGCATGATCAGTGCACTGGTATGGGAAGAGCCACTCCTGGTGGTGGGCATTAAAGTCCCCCAGTAGCACTGTTGGGCGGAAGGGTACCGCTGTTGTGCCAAATCAGCCGCCTCACTAAGGTACTCTGTGAGCCTGGTTGTCTCCTGATCTCCGCTGTGCGAGCGGTAGATACAGGCATAGACAATCTTATCCAGCCCTGTGTCCACCAGAGCCCACAGCACTGAGAACCTGGAGTCTTCAAGATTACGGAGACGCCGACAGCAAGTGTCGTCTCGGGCATACATACATACACCCGCGCGTGGTTTGAAATTGTGCTACAGGGTAAACCCTGCGTAGGATAAGTACGACACGTCTGACGGACTTCCTATCTGCGTCTCCGTAAGGAAAAACAGTGCTGGCTTTTCAGTCTCCAGGTGATGGTGGACTGAGGTGAGATTGGAGTGCAGACCTATAATATTAGTGAGGTGCACTTTGTGGTGGAGGGGGTGCAGCCGCTGTTTAACTCCAGTTTTCTTTTTTTGTTAGAATAAAAGTAGAGGAGAAGGAATTGCGATGAGGTTCCACGCTACTAACCTACAGACACGCACTGAAAGGAAGCCATCATTGGGGCACTAGTCCGGAGACTGCGGGGACACCCGAGCCCGCCCGGAGATGTCCATCGGGCCCTCCCATCTGGTCGCCAACCAGCAGGATGGTGCATTCCGGGATTTTTCGACAGTTGGCGGTGCAGCATTTCGTGTGTGGCTGGCACACTACTTGGGCCCCCAACTACCTGCGGTCGGCCAGCGGCGCACCGTGCCTCGGATCCCGCTACCCTCCGCGACTAGTATCCCGATACGCCCAAAACAGCGCGAGTCAGACTGTTCAGCATGCAGTGGAACAACTATCTCGACCCAACTCCACTAGTGGCTACACCGAGCATCGTACCGGAACAAGGCTAGGCCGCTTGGGGGTACGTCTTTGCCCGGTGGGTGGTTACAAGCCTTCGGCCGAAGCCTACCACCACTTAGTGCCACCTGATTAGCACCACCCGGGGACCTCATGTAGGGTAATAACAATACGGGTAACTCTCCTACGGACGCGGGTGACTCAGCCCCCAAAATCGATATATTATACATATATAATTTCAGTTTAAAATATTCTCATGCTTATTGAGCAGAATGAGTTATATCACGCGATTTATTATAAACTTACTGTGTTTTCAATAATCCGGTGGCAGACAAAAAATACCCACAGACACGTAATGTTTTACTGCACCAAAATATAAGAGATTGTGATCAGAATTTATATGCAATTAGACCTTAGCAATTATACCTGTTGAGCCACCACAGAGAGCACTTCAATGTCGATTCGGTTGAACTCGTCGAAGCACGCCCATGCACCAGACCTTGACAAAAATATATTCTTTCATATAACGTCTGAGATGTGTAACTTCAGTTTTTGATCTAAGTATATTCTATTCTATTCTACGTCTAGTATAGCGCAAATATTTGATGTTCATAAATTTTATAAAATCGGAAATACCACTTTTTTTTCCATGCCGCGCATTAAACAATGACCTGATTAATCAATGATATTCAAATAAACAGATACGTTCTACACTCACAAAACAATTGAAAAAAGTGTTCCGCGCATCAGCGGCAGCACATATACACACTTTTCATTCATCTGACATTTCACTACAAGTCGAAAGGGATGGCTTGATAAAACCAACAAGAAAAAAAGAGACAGCTAGTGTTTGTCACTTGCATGTGATTGTAAACAAACATTATTCTGACCACCAATGTTGTTATCTTTTTCTAACCTCCAAATATCAGAAAATTAGGAAAAAATTAAATAAATTAGTAAATTAAGGCGTATTGCGTACTTACATGGTATGAGATCCCTCCTGTTTTATGTACTTTGGTACCATAATTGGTACAATTTCTGAATACACACGATGGCATTTTTTTATTTTGTTTTTGTTTCAACAAAGCCTATCACTCTTCGCCATGCGTGACATAAACTAAAGACTAAAGGTCACAATTGTGACCTATTCGAGTTTTCACAATGCGCGCGCTCATAACATATCTGTTTATTTGAATATCATTGCCTGACATGTTATCTTTTCACCACCACTGATTAACTGGTTGAGAATGCCTAAGGCATTAAGACCGCCATTGTACTTTTGTGTAAATAAATAAATTCAGCCATGTCATGCAATTATTACATTTTCTCAAACATGCTTGGCAATTTGAGCATTATTTTGACAACCTTCTTCGAGATAAATCGAAATTGCTATACTAACCAAATACATGCAAGCAGCGGTCGGCAAAAGTTGTATGAAAAAAGAAGTGAAAGTTGTCGTTGTTCTGTCGTGGTTTAGCGGCCAAATAAATTACATATTAAATTCATATCTGTCGTGTAATTTATAAATAGAACTATCTTTTACTCCAAAACATGGCAACCAAGGAGGTAACTTATCAATGTTTTATTTAAATTTGGAACTGGCTTGCAAATAGAAAGCGGTTTATTGAAAAAAAAAACAAATTAACACTTTAACGCGGGCAAAATTATTGTTGTTCGTCATTGATTTTGAAAAGTAGAGTTGAGTTCTAGGTACTAAGTACTTAGTTTTAATTCGCGCGCATTATTTGAGAAAAGTACTATACAAGCCTTAGCCACAACTGCCGCTGCTTGGCCGCTGCAGTAATGTACTATTTACTTCTTTTGCGTCGTATCAATGATTCCAAATTCAAATTAATTTGACCAGAATTCAGCCACATCGACAGCGTTAGCATTTACTCGTCTGCATAGAGCTTTTCTGCAGACTCAACGTAATAAACTGAAGGGGATGCTGGAAGAACCACAGTTCTGTTTTGAGTCAGTCTTTACCGGTATTTTAAATGCTGACTGTGTTTATGTACTTACGCAGCAAGTCCCTTGAAGAACTTGCCCATAGCCATGTAGTCGAGCTGATCAGAACAATTGAACACGACGCATTGTACGGCCACCGCCTTCGCTAGATCCTGTAGGTCATTCAAGGAATCATCGGTCGCCTGAATGTAGCGGCCGCAATAGTATGCAATCGCGTACTATTGCGGCAGCTACATTGTTTAAATCTGCAGGTATATCTTTTTTTTTACAAGGTTTTTATTAACTTGCAATGTATGTATCTGTTCGGGCCAAATCTTGCAACTGAATTTTAAAGCAGTTATCCTCAACCGAAAAATATGAAATTATGCATACACGTTTGGTTTGGATGACAATGCACGGCAAGTTAAAAAGCTTGTTTAAAAAATGTTTTTATTTGGATAAAATATTTGTTAATATTTAATTTTCATTAATATATATATAATATAATCTTGATACTATATTAGATTTCTGCAGCAGAGTTATATACATATTTTTTATCCATTGAAGTTGGATTCACTTGAAAAACATAATATATCTGGGTTTTATTAAAAAACATTAATTTCTTTTGTTTTATTTGACTTTCAGGTGTGCCTTTTCAGTTTGTTACAAATAAATGGCAAGCAATTATCATTTTCCTTCTTTCTTTACCTTTGTGGTCTCAGTCTTGCCGGTGCCAGCGGGCCCGGCGGGCGCGCCACCGAAAAAGAGGTGCATCGCACACATCAGCGTCAGATAGCAGCGATCCGTTAGAGGTGTGATCACCAGGCGGCCGCTGTAATTTATGTAGATATCGTTATCTTCATCAAACCCAATATCACGCCTGTAATCCCCGAGAGGTTAGGCAGAGGAGCACCCATAGATATAAGAAAGAGATAAACCTATTAGTCTATTAAAGTACTCCCACATTTCGCCAGTGACGGAGTTATGCACCCAAAAACCAATCAATCACCATCAAAAAGATTGGAATGTTCTAAACGTCATATTATTTAAATTGTAAAGTCATTAGACCAGATGTCAAACGTCAAACGTAGACGTGAAGATGAAATGGTCGCTTTTATGCAAGAGATACGGGACTTATTGCAATCGGCTACCGCCCAATCGGAAAACCAATTTAAATAATTGCATGAGTCAATGCGCAAAATTATAGCACAAAACTCGGAAATGAAAACATCTCTAGCCTTCTTCACAAAACAATACAATGACATTATAATAATAAGTAAAATTTAAAAATGTGTAGTACCCCCGACACATTTTTATTATACATGTACATGCAACATAATCTCGTACATAGTAGATACGCTTCGATCGGCAAATATTGAACACGTAAATATGACACGATATCTTGCGAAAACACCCCGATTCAAACAGTAAAACGCCCATAACTTTTGAACGGCTGAACCGATTTGTTCAAACATAGCTAAGAACACTCGACAAAATCACCTTTCGAACAAAAAAAAACTAAATCAAAATCGGTTCATCCGTTTAGGAGATTTGATTCCACAGACAGCAATACCTGTCAAACTTATAACGTCAAAATTATCTCGGTATCATCCTTAAGGAGGTGGAAAGGGTGGTGGAAGTTTGTATGGTGAACTAATAATTTTTCAAGTAAGGCACTACACACATACAATATAAAATTAGCGCGATTTAAAAAATAGGCTATTAGAAGTACTAATGCTACGCAGATGAAGTCGTTCCTTCGTTAGTACTCGTAGATATATTTTAGGGAACCTATTCCGCGAGCATTTGGATCTTCCCTCGTATTCAAAAAAATAATAATCTTCAGCTAACCTGTTACCAAGATATTCGTTCTGGTACGTTAAGACGGAGTTTAACGCCTTAACATCGCAGGTGTTGAGACTGAACTGGCGGTAGAACCTGCTTGTGTCCAAATGGGTCTCGTCTTGGAAGATCTCCGGGGTTTCGTCAGGTTCCAGTGGCCATACTGGCTGTACCTTCTGGTAGTACCTGCAAATTAACGTTTTATTTATTGTCTCATTCTCTTACAACACCATTACTTGAAACTAACGAAGATGTCAACGGGTAATTACAAAAACCGTTGGTTTATTATAAATCTCGTAAAGTTATAAACTATTTCGTCATAATAAGACACAGATAGATAATAAAGAATCTAATTTTGATAGAATTTATTATATTTAAATGATTCATAATTCGAAATATTGCAACATTTATTAAAACTATACGGAGTTTGCAATAAGCCTTGACGAAGACAATACGGCTGTTTATCACGGAAAACAATTAAGAGCCTCGAAACATCTGATAGTAAGTGGGGATCTATGAACTGGGACATCTGCAGTACTAGTGAACCCGTGTTGCCTACACGGGTTCACTACTACTCCAGAAATAAGTCTAAGCGTGTAGTCATTCTCTTGTATTTAATTTATATGTTAGAGGGAAAGCTGGCAAGGTTTTTGAGTAAGCATATTCAGAGCGGAAAGTTGATAGCTGCGGCTTGCTGAGACACCACCGAGAATGAGAGGTTTAGTCCAAACCCACAATTTCTTTAACAGATTTGCCTATTTATGTCATTTTGCGTGAAGCCGAGTTCAATATTATGAAAATGAACGTCCCTACACGTTTAGTCCCCTTTTTGGAAATCTGAAAGTAGAGACTGATCACAGGTTCTTATCTGAAACTTCAGATATATTCTTCATGATCTCTCAGCAAGCCGCAGCTAAAAGCTATCAACTTGTCGCCCTGGATATGCCAGTTAGAAAACTCTGTCAGCTCCCTCTTTAATAAGTATTTTCTTGTACGTTACTGACCGCAGCTGACAGATCCATTGGAAGTCGGAGAGGTTGCGGACGTTCTCGTCGACGAGCGAGCCTGTGACGTCACGCGCATGCACCTCCACCACGATGAGCGCGCACAGTACCTCGCGCTGGAAGAACGTCAGGTCGCCCTTCACCAGGGCACGCAGGCTGTCCAGCTGATCAAGAGACAAGCCATAATTACACACGTAACATAATACCACGATTTATTACGTAAAAATACTCATTCTAAAAATGATTCGCCACACTAAGAAGAACTACAAATTCTACCTGAACCGAGACAAGACAAACCCAAAACGCTCGTTATGATATTATGTTTGCCAAATGCAAGCATCTATAGGCTTTCGATTTTGGTATAAAATATGATAGAAAGAATCTCGTTGGGTACTCTAACAATCCAAAGTGCGATTGCAGAGCTACATCCTAAACAATGCTTCACCTCATTACGTGCTCTCTGTGCAACAACACTAGCATCCTGAAAGAAATGCGAGGCTATTGTCGATACTGTCGACACATAATTCTGGTCAAAACATATTTTATTTATAATCAACGATACGATGAAAGAGAAGACGAAAGAAAAATCTTTCTCTTTTCAAATCATTGGTCACCTGCATCAAGTTTTCCTCAAAGAATCCTTCCATGCGGTAATCGTTGATGGCGTCCTCGACACCCGCGGTCCAGGCGGTCTGCGAGCCCGCAATCACCACCTGTCCCGGCCAGCGGAGCACCCACTCGGCGCGAGGAATCTCCCACAACTCTTTAAGGCCGTCGATCAGGGTCAGTCGAACTGAGAAGTTAAATAAAAAAAAACTACAGTAATTATATTTTCGTTGCGTCGGCCTTCGGGTTTACATAACATTGTAGTAATACGTCTCGGTATCGCCTTTCATCAGGTAGCAGCTCATCCATCCGTAAAAAAGCGTTACACTATTACGGACTCCAGTCTCTCGAAAAGGAGCTTCTAGCAAATGTTGTAATATAGTTTTAAGTATATCGCCTGTGCTATCGGTAAAAAGATGCTATCTAAAGCAAACTGCAATATTTGTATAAAGTTAATTGCATTAGGCAATGCGAAACCCAAAAAAATACCATGCATGGGGCGAGGCGACATTTATCAAAATATCATGATAACGTACAGACAAGTTTTGAAAAGACAGTCTGAACCGAATTACAGGGCATTTAAAATGAGCCTAAGCAAAAGCGACTTCGATGCAATTTCGATCTTTTACGTGGAAGGTTCCACTCAAAGTGGCAATTAAATTATCAAATTAATTCAATCTACAATCCCAAGTTAAGCTATAAAACTCAAAAATGTGGAATAAATAGATGACCAAGAATGTATTTCATTCAAGGTCATCTAGCTATTTGCTCTCAACTCAAGCAAGGCATTCCAAATATTGAATTTCGCCGAGCCCATTACTTTTCAGAAGTACCAATTAAATTCGAAAAATATTTTCGAACATCTTTTGTACGAGCCAATAATGCTCATACAGAAAAGAACGCGTATTTAAGTACTGCGCGATATTAAGTAAATCAGTCGTAACTAAAACCCCGACACACGCTAATTTGCGTGTTGACGTAACTCAACATTAAGTGCGGCTCAGGTAGCAGCAACCTAAAACTGTGTCAATAATAAATATTTGGAACATAACAGTGGTTTGGTGTTAAACTAACTTCTACAACTACCGGGTTACTCGTCAACGACGAGAAAACCCTAATCCTATCTTTGATGCAAAAACTTATGAGAAAATTAAATCTGAGGTAAATTGCTACCTTGCTTTCTTGGACTATTCTAACGTGTTTGACTCGATAAGGCATGAACACTTATGTTTGGAACTGCGAGGAACAAGTAGTATAAACCACATAAATATAAATTCATCGAGAGATATACAGGAGTAACAAGGCGGTCGTCTGGTTGGAGAGCAAGAGGCCACTGATTTACAAAGAGTAGTGAAGCAAGGTGACCCTATTTCCCCAAACTCGTTTACCGCTCTGTTGGAACACATTTTCAGAAACTTTAATTGGGAAAAGTTGGAATTAAGGAGAAATACAGGTAGATACAGCTGTACAGATATAAGGAAGATAACAAAAATAGTAGAGCCTGTTGAACTTATGTGTACGAGAATTTATATAATGAACGTGAAGATGGGTCGGACACGTGGCAAGAATTACTGACAATAAATGGACCGAAAGGATCCTGCAATGGTATTTGAAGACATCGGGGACGACCTTACCGCCGGTGAGTCGATGACTTTGCTCAGTTAGCTGGACAAGCTTGGACTCACCAAGCCAAAGATAATTGGAAGAGGTTGGACGAGGCCAAAAACGAGGGTTCCTCACTAATTAAATAACAAATAATTCAATTAAAATTAATATGAAATACAATTTAAAATGATAAAATTACATTTCAAATTAAATTCAAAGCAGATGCCCCAAATTATATGGACAAAACGTTTAAAGCAGATTACGAAGTCGCTATCTTAAATGCCGTATCCTATGTTTTTCTGCACATTTGAAATGTTACTACAACTTAAACGTTGCCATCAGGATCACGATGCATACCAGAAAAAATGATAAATGCAACAAGAGAAGGAAGAAGACCATTCTTTCCAGTCGTCGGGTAGATTTTAAACGGCAGCTTTAAAAACGCCTGGCAGCGTGCGAAAGATTAAGCCGAACAGCTAGATATCGAGATAATAATGCCTTAAATTCCTCGCCGTTGTGGTGGGCGGCAAGTATATTGTATAATATGTAGCCAAACAGCTAGATATCGAGATAATAATGCCTTAAATTCCTCGCCGTTGTGGTGGGCGTCAAGTATATTGTGCAATATACAAAGTCAGCAGCGCCGAAGAATTTTTTAGAATATCTTTTTTTGCTTCTTTGCTATAATATGTTTTGATGGCTTTCAAAGGCCTCATCAGAAAGCTTATAGTCACCCCAAGGGCAATGGAGAGGGCTATGCTCGGAGTATCCTTGCGTGATCGAACCAGAAATGTAAAGATCCGCAAGAAAACCAGGGTTACCGATAAAGCCCGAAGAATTGCCAAACTTAAGTGGCAGTGGCCAAGGCACATTGCTCGCGGAACGGATGGCCGATGGGGCAGAAAAGTTCTGGAGTGGCAACCGCGAACCGGAAGACGTTGCGTTGGAAGGCCTCAGGTAAAAATAATAATTCGGCGGGACCTAAATTACGAGACTAAAGGGAACGGGACTATCCTTACTAATTACGGGACCTAAATACGTTTTATGTAGACATGGGCCGTACTTGCAAAATCGAGTACCAGGGCTTCCAAGTACGTCTATTTTAAGAAACCAGGTCCTAAAACCAGGGCTCGGGATACTTTCAAGTATTTTCTATCTGGATAGGAAATTGACCCGTAATGTTGTATGAATAAGGAGTACAATCGTGTTTTCAAATAAATACCTACTTACAGACGATTGAACTTCCTACTTCCATGCCCAAGTCCTGTTGGAATAATTGCATAGGAAATTGAAACGTGATTTCCTAAAAATGAAGAGCACAATCGCCTTTACAAATAAATACCTACTTACAGACGATTAAAGTTTCTACTTCTATTCCATCCAAGAGCCCTGTTGGAAGAAAACCGTTATTATTATTGCAGTTTACATTTCGGAGTTCACGATTTATGAATCAGCGAGACCCGGACGATCGTCGAGCCCCGACGGAGCGAGCCCGAGTAGCAGTATAGAATACTTTAAAGTCTTGCAAGTATTTCGGGTCGGTACTCTGGTGTACGTACTTGGAAGCAAATACCTGGTGTAAAAACCTGGTCGCGTAAATACGTACCTTCCCACTTTTACCAGATTTTAGGTCTCTAATCATACTACTAGTGTCAGTAATGACGTTGACGTGCGTGCAATGTGATTCGTAATTTCGTTGCCGCTATTGCTCGTCTGAATAGCCTAATGACGGTGGCCTATTACACGTAAGGTATTTTTTTACCGACTTTGTTTTTTTGTGTGTATGTTCACCGATATCTTCGTCAATTGTAGACTGATTTTAAAAATGCTTTTTTTGTTTGAAAGAATATGTGCCCAAGTTGGTCCTATTATAATTTGGTGAAGATCTGATGTAGAACTTCGGAGATATACATATAGATCTCTCCAATAAATGACGGCGAATCTCTCGGGTTTTTTTTTTTATTATCAATAGGCTCGCGCTTGACCACTATCTCACCTGATGGAAAGCGATGATGTGGTCGACGGTGAAGCACGCTTGCCTAGAAAAAACCCATTCACTCTTGACTTAAAGACCCCTAGATTGTAGCTATCGGGAAACACAGACTCCGATTGCTGCAATCGCATGTCTGTTTATTGTACAAAACATTTCATAACATAACATCACGCCAGTACGCTCTAAAAGGGTACGCAGATGTGTACAGTTCACCTTGGTACATTCTCATTTCACCTTTTATGTACAAGTTTCATGATATTCGGGTAATCTATTCTGGCATTATAGGTATCTTACTAGATAACTTGCCTATTAGGTACAACTCTTCCTCTTCTTCCTGCCCTTGTCCCATGTTACTCGAGGTCGGCGCAACACATTTTCTTCTTCCATACCGTCCTGTCCCCCGTCACGATATCACTGACTCCCTTTTCTTTCATATCACTCCTCACACAGTCCATCCATATTTTCTTTGGCCTTCCCCTCGCTGAAGAGGGATCCATCCACATTTATATTCATAACTCTTTTAGTAACATACGCTACATCCCCCCTCATCAGATGACCATACCAGGACAAACGATTCTGATCCATACAGTACGACAGGTCTAATCACGGATTAGTAAATTTTCCCCTTTAACTTGAGGGGCATCCGTGGGTCGCAAGTTGTTCCAGTGACCTGTCGCCATTTCATCCATCTCGAGTAGATCTGGTGCGTTACGTCTCGGTCTTCCTCGCCACCCCCTTGGACAAGCGACCCTAGATACCGTAAGTCGGTGCACATTGTTATGGATGTTCCAGTGAGAGTTAGAGGTTTGGAACTGGAGAGACCGCAAAAATCGCAGAAAAAGTATTCGGTTTTAGTTCTGCTCCATTTCAAGCCAACACTCTCCAGTCTGTGCCAACACTCTCTAGTCTAGGCCACCACATCTTCAATCACACAACTAAAAAGTGAAAATAAAAAATCATTATTTCAAAAAAATACTACCGACTTTCTAAATAAGTGAAAAATAACTTTCTTTTAGGAAGTCGGTGTCCATAACGAAAAAAAATGGTACCTACCCAAGACACCGACTTCCAAAAAGTAAGTTATTTTTCACTTTGTAGTGTTTTTATTTGGAGGTCGGTATTTTTTTTAAAAAAATGTTTTTTATGTATTCGTTTCGGTGTGGTGTTCTAGAGTGCTACTAGATGGCGCGCAGCAAATCTGTCTTTACTTTTTTTTTTTTGTATGTTGTGGATATTCCGTGCAGCGAACGATCGATCTTGCTAGATAGAAAGTTAAGTTAGGTAGGTAGGTCTAGGTAAGTAGGGTATGTACACGTAGGTAAGTAAGTAGGGTAGGATAGGCAGTTAACGGGAGCGAAGCCGCGGGCAAAGGTAGTACTTAAATAAGTTATCAGAAATCCATATCTTGTTTTCTAAGAGGTAGAAATTGCTGCATATGATTTTATATTGTAAGTATTATTGGTAAGCTGTGTCCAGCTAGACTAGACATGACGGCTTTTCTTATTATAATTGGATAAAGGCTACGCAGATGTGGTGAATCTTTTTCTCAAGCTTGATAATTTTGTCCGGGAACTACAATTACTTACTTGAATTCCTCATGGTATCTTCAAGCAGAAGCAGCCACTGTTCCACATTAGAGGTGGGGTAGAACTTGTACCGGAGCTCAACGATCTCGCCCTCACTGGAGTGCATGTGAGTGATCTGCAAATCCGGCTGGAAAGTCACCTGAAACCGCAATGCATCATCAGTCATTCAAATTGATACCATTATAAAGACACAAGACGCGCACTCGTGAAACGCAGATTTAATTTTAAAGTACTTGCGTGTAAGAATCTTAGTAATTCGTAATACGAGCTTTACACAAGCTGAGTTGGGAAGCGACTTTCGGCGCACAACAAAAAATTGCCTTGAATATCGGATCGACTGAGCTGTAACATTTAAACTTCAAAAAGTAGCAAGTATTTACATTATTTTCTCGACTACATTAAAACTCCATAAAATAATGATTTAATGAATATTCTTTGGCAGTGAAAATGCCTTAACCTCACCTTGGCAATATTCTCAAAGCACTTCCTCAAATGAGGCTGTACGGCTCTAGGATTGCGGGACTGCGACAAGATCTCCAGCAGCTCATCATCGCTGAGGAAGAAGAACCTCGGGAACCGCAGCCGCTTTAGTTCCATGTACTCGCTGAGGCCGCGTGAAACAACCGCCAGGAGGTGGAGGGCTTCCTGAATGCTGTCCAGCAAACGACTATCTGGACATATTATCATTATCTGCGAATTCAATAAAGATTTTTTATCACACTCGAAAGCTAGCTCTTACATACTTACACATACATAAATAAACTGACGCCCATTTTTCATGAGAGTAGGCAACACCTACAGAACGCCACTTGCTACGATCCTTACACACTCTTTTAGCTTAATTTATCTTTATACATCTATTCATACACGCACGCGGGTTATGAGTATTGCATACTTCTACCTTCTGAAGAACATTACATACCGAATAAGATCCGTGTATCTACTTTTAGGGTGGCGAAACCATTCGGGTCCGCCTTGTAGACCTTTTTCACCTAAGCACCTCAAGCAAGCAGATTTTGCTGTATAAAGACAGTGAGCAAAATTCTATTTTGCTGCGAGCGTGAGAGAAAGGCACATTTTTTTTAATGCCTAGAACAGGGAGGTGACCACAAGCTCTTAGAGTAAGGTTATTTTGAGATCGAGTAAGGGACAGATGTATATGACGTGTATACATCTATCACTTACTCGATCTCAAAATAACCTTACTCTAAGAGCTTGTGGTCACCTCCCAGTGCTGGGTCTACTCACAACATTCGAAAGATTTGAACTTCATTTTGTTCTCTGTCACTTCGATACAAAAAAAAAGCGAGAGATAGAAATAACTAGATTCAAAGTTCGATTTTCAAATTCCATATATAATAGGCCTAAAAAGGAAACAAACAATAAAACGTTCGGATAAACTTCATCATCGATTATAACTGTAAAAATTCAAATCAACTGTTAAGGTTTAATATAAAGTGTAATTATTATAGATTTTTCTTAATAATCGAATTTATATTTTTTTATAATCAAATAAAGAGATGTTGAAGAAAAATACGAAGTTTATCTTGTATCTACATAATTATTTAAAGTTATAACAATCTTTATTGTGACAGAATAATTTAGTAATAATTTAGCATTTTTAAATAGTAGCGGGCTAAGCGGGCTTTAACTTTTAATTGTTTTCTTCTTCTGTCACGCTAGCTACAAAGTACGATACACGTTGAATATTAATAAAATAATAATTAATAAATATGAGTGAATCCAGTGATGAAGTCTGCTATTTAACACCGAAAGAATTGAAAAGTATCGCGACAAATATAAATTGAGATATTATATTGAGGTTTCGAGGATTCAAAATAAATCTAAAATCTGTAAGCGTATAATAGAGACCATAACCTTGAAACAGGCCTCAGATTCCTGCAGCCGTATTGCGTAAGTGCGCAAAGAGACAAGCGAGATGAATGACGCGATGTGGATTTCCGTTTTGTGTGATTGGCCGATTTGGTCGGTTGGATAGAGTTTAAACTCTTTACGCACTTACGCAATACGGCTGCGGGTCTCACCCGTCTACTTCCAGGGCCACGAATCCCGGCGAAGAGTCACCTACTTTCACTATCCTCCCGTCAAGCAAAGAAGCCGAAAAGTCGCTAACAACAATATGGGTTCCAACCAAACTGTTACTTTTAATTTGCAAAACTGCATTTTACCTTTTACAAATATACATGTGGTTTAATTTTTACCATGTTGTATTTTTTTACCTTTAGGTAATATGTTCTCGCTGCTGAGGTGAAAAGTTGTATGTGTTATACGAGACCAAAGTTATTTGCATCTAGTGTCTTTGAATCCCTCACTGCAATCAGGATTCTGACATAGAATCACTCGCTACGCTCGTGATTCAATTGTAGAATCCTTCGCTTACTCGGGATTCAAAATCAACACTCACAGCAAAAACCAACTTTGCTCTCTTATTGCACAAATAACTATTGTTAGTCGCCTTCCATTCATCTATCCTCTCAAGAGCTGAGCTGGCTCTTATTACAGAGGTTTAAACTCGTGTTTCACTTTTTAACCAATTTCAAAAAAAAAGAGGAGATTTCAATTCGTCGGAATCCTTTTCGTTATTTTTCTTTGTGTGTTCCCCGATTACTAAGAGATGCCTGGACCGATTTGGAAAACTTTTCTTTTGTTTAAAAGGACATACTTCCCAGGTGATCTTCGGTGGTCATCAGGTCAGGATTTGATGATGGGATCCTGGAGAAATCGAGGGAACTCCGAAAATATTATAGGCATACGTATAGCGATTTTGGTATTTTCATCAACAATGCAAATATTTGCACTCGGAAAGTATCTTTTGGTGAATTGGAACTGATGAAGAAGACCACAGAGGGTCACTGGAACTCCTTAGTGATAAGTGTGTCACTGGTCTAAAATATCTCGAATGTTTAACCGACTATGATGACGCAAATACTTATAAATAAATGGTAATTATGAAAATGGTACCATCGAACTGATCTGATGATGAAGCCGAAAGATAGGCACTGAAACTATGAAATAAAACAAAGTATCCTAGTCGTGTTTGGGCTATAAATGATTTGCATGGTAATTGGAGGTACCTACCAAAACTAAAAAGAGATAAATCACATAAAAATCAAACCGACATGTTTGATTTTTTTGTTAATAAGTTTTCCTTATTTAAACTCGTGCATTGTAGTTCAATGAGGTCCAATAAATTTAAAAAGCGGTGTGCATTGTTTTATGTCAGCAAAGTCTTAAAAAATATGCATACAACGTCAACAGACCTTAGGACAGGCGAATGCAGCTGCCATGATTCGTCTCCAAATCCTCTCCATGGTCCCATACTTCTTGGTTTCCATGGGCAGCTGACGTGATATGTCTTCAGAAGTGAAGATCGGCTCCAAGTACATCCATTCTCTGTTAAATGGCACATAATTTATTGCTAGACAGAATGGACCAAGGAACAGTACCGAGAGTTATGTAACTATTTGTGTGTAAAATAAAGTATATTCTATTACATTAAATTATACCACAAAAATATTGCGATACTTCATACTTGTCTACAAGCTGTTTTCAAGAGACATCACGAATCGTCTCGCGCGCAGGTTTGACGATTTCCAGCCTCCCGAACAAGCCGGATTCCGTAATGGCTTCAGCACCGTAAACCACATACATACGCTGCGGCAGCTTGTACAGAAGACCGAAGAGTACAACCTGCCTCTCTGTTTAACGTTTGTGGACTACGAGAAAGCCTTCGATTCGATCGAGACTTGGGCTGTACTGCAGTCTCTCCAACGGTGTCAAATTGACTACCGGTACATTGAGGTGTTGAAGTGTTTATACAAAAACGCCAACATTTAAGTTCGACTTCAGGATCAGACCTCGGAACCCGTACATTACACACCCCGTACATTTACATTTGTGTGAGATAGGGAGACGTCATATCTCCGATGCTGTTTACCACTGCACTGGAGGACGTCTTCAAGGTTCTGGACTGGAGAGGGCTTGGCATCAACGTCAATGGCGAATACATCACTCACCTTCGGTTTGCCGACGATATAGTGGTTATGGCTAAGACCATGGAGGACCTCAGTACAATGCTCGATGACCTCAGTAGAGCTTCCGAAAGAGTGGGTCTTAGGATGAACATGGACAAAACCAAGGTGATGCTGAATGCACATGTTACACCCACTCCTATTAAGGTCAGAGACTGTACACTCGAAGTTGTGGGCGACTATGTCTACCTGGGACAAACGATCCAGTTGGGTAGGGCCATAGAAATCTAAAATACAGTTGTTTATTATATCTATGGGTAGGGCCAACTTCGAGAAAGAGGTCAACCGTCGAATCCACATTGCGTGATCGAATCAGAAATGTAGAGATCCGCAAGAGAACCAGGGTTACCAACATAGCCCGAAGAATTGCCAAACTTAAGTGGCAGTGGGCAGGGCACATTGCTCGCAGAATGGATGGCCGATGGGGCAGAAAGGTTCTGAAGTGGCGACCGCAAACCGGAAGACGTTGCGTTGGAAGGCCTCCCACCAGGTGGACCGATGACCTGGTGAAGATTGCAGGGATACGCTGGTTGCGAGACGCACGGAACCGGTCAAAGTGGCGACGCTTGGGGGAGGCCTATGTCCAGCAGTGGACGTCTTTCGGCTGATATGATGATGATGATGACTTCATACTTGAACACAAGTACAATTTAAAAATTTAAAAACCCCTGAAACATTTTTATTTCATGCTACATAATTTATATAGTACATAGTAGATATGCTTCGATCGGCAATCTATTGAACACGTAATTATAACACGTTATCTTGCGAAAACACTCCGATTCAAACAGTAAAACGCCCATAACTTTTGAACGGCTGAAACGATTTTATTCAAACATAGCTAAGAACATTCTCCACAAAATCAACTATCAAACAAAAAAAGCAAAATCGGTTCACCCGTTTAGGAGCTATGATGCCACAGACAGACATACAGATACACAGGAACAAACGTCAAACTTATAACACCCCTATTTTTCCGTCGGGGGTTAAAAATACACAAAAATAAACATTTGTACAAAAACATTTTCTGTCGTAGATTATAAGTAGTAACAAGGCTTTAAGCTATTTTATTACTAACATCCACAATTATTTGCTGTTTTGCTGTAACTCACGTGTGCGTCTGTCCGTCGTCTGTCACACAGGTTTAACAGCCAAACGGTTGGAGCTACAGTCTTCAAATTAACACAGTATAAGCATCTTGTTGACCCAAAGCCATACAAATTCTATGTATTTTTAAGGTGGAACTGAAATGGTGGGCGCGAAAACCAAATTGTTGCCTCGAGTCTTGAAGAGTTTGTTGCCTCGTGTCTTGAAGAGTATGTTGCACCACTTCTTACCCTCCAAAACATTAGTAAGTGGTAAAGAGCTGATGTTTTTATACATAATTTTGACCTTCAATAAGACCTTATTCATTTAATTTTGTGATTTGCGAGTTCTAGTAAAGTGAAACCCATTGTTATCAATACAAATCATTTTATTGATCCCCACTTACTTCTGGCACTCGATCCATTCATCCACCACCCTTTGCGTAAGACGAAGCTTATCGTCCCACTCCTGGATTCGAAGCTCAAACGCCGCCTTGAAGGGACTGAAGCCTAACTGCTGAGTCCCAAGCAGATGTTCGTCAAGAAGCTGCAAGGTTTCGTCTGCAATCTTCATGATATAGGTACCTGGGAGAATACATGCATTTTACTTAGTTATCGAGTTCTAACTCGTTTTGGCTTTATGACTAGCGTAGTGGCCTTATATTACAATATTTGGTCTTTACGTATAAAATTGCCATTCTACGAAAATAATGGATCCTTTGTTTAATGTTGACCCGTTTCGTCACCGTTTTTTGATAACTACGGTTTCTATTGGAATATTAAGTTCAAATAAACTTTATATTTAAGACATGTTATTCCTTTAAAAAAAATACCAATTCATTTGTCTCTTTAGTTCTTTTTTTAATATTAACGTGGAAATTCACAGTAGACAATTTGTTGGTTTTGGAGGGCACGTAAATCTGTACCATGCAAAAAAGTTTGGTCACAACAGCGCCGCCGAAGATGAAAAAGCAAAAGCCAGCAAGGGCTAACTGCCCTAATAACTATTGATCCGCCACTGCATATTCACATTAAGGAAACTTCGAGCGCAATATTTTGTGGCAGAAGTTTAAGACTAAATTTATTGATGATTTTCAGTACTCTCGTACAAAATATCTTTTCGATTTGCCTTGATATTTGCGATTCGGCTACTTTACAACGGAAACCATTGAGACTCCATCCCATACGCACAATGCGTTTTGCTAATACTTTCATTGTGCGCAGAGCTAAGGAGTGGAACTCCTTTCCGGAGTCTTTGTTCCCTGATAGCAATAACCTAGGGGTCTTTAAGTCAAGAGTTAATAGGTTTCTTCTAGGCAAGCGTGCTTAACCGTAGACCACATCATCGCTTAACACCAGGCGAGATAGTGGTCAAACGCCAGCCTAAAGATTATAAAATAAAAAAAGACTCATCAGAAATTATCAGGAACAATGTATTATATACGGAAAACTATCTCTAAACGAAAATTTAAAACCACATCAAAAACTCGTGTGTGGTTTAGAAGAACTAAGCGGTCACACAGACGGAAACGACTTCCTCTTATACTTGGTATGCAAGATGATGACTCACAAGTCATCTTCCAACTTACAGCTTTGTGTCTGGCTTACCAGTGTTTTTGTACGGGTTCATCTCCAGGACCTTGTTGGCCCATTCTCCCTGCATCTTATCCAGCGACTGCTCAATGACGTACTCCTTACTGGCAAGCTCGCCGATCTCAGCGATCAGCTCCCCGTGCGTAGCCAGCCCTTGCTTTATACACATTTGGAAGGTCTGCTTTTCATTCATAGTTACGGTAATTCCTGATGGTAAAAGGGAAGTGTATATGTATATGCACTATCATTATTAACCTAGCCTTTTCCTAACTGTGTTGGGCTCGGCTTCCAGTCTAACTGGATGCTGCTACATACAAGTTTTTTCTATTAGCATCTGACTTTCTGCTACCAACTTTGTTACTGGGTAATATCAAGGATGCCCTTTTTATCCCAAATAATAAAATGGTCGATAATAGAAAACTGAAATATTAAGTTAATTTTACTCTTTTTTATGGAAAACTTGTACTCGAATTATAATTTTCATTAACCGAATTAAAAAAAAGGTGGAGGTACTGTATGTCTGAGGACTGTATGTATGTTATTTTTTGTTTATGGTTTCTGATGAGTGTCGTCAGAATCTGATGTGCCTCGGTTTCTAGAAATACAGAGAAAAATATAGCAATTTTATTGAAAAAGTATTATTTGGTGAAATGGAACTGATGAAGAAGTCCACAGATAGCCACTGGAACTTCAAGTATAAGTACGTTATGGGTAGGTACCTATAAGATGTCTCTTGGTACCATGGAACTAAATATGATAAGGAACCCGGAAGTATATTCAAAATTGATCCACATTTGACGGAGAAATCGGTGAACATACATAAAAGAAATACAGTTGAACATAGAACCTCCTTCTTTTTGGAAAGTCGGTTAATAAGAGCTAATTACAAAGGCAGTTTCCCTGTGAATAGGAGGATGGTTTTTATAAAAAAATCCAGTAAAATGAGCTTGTATCAATTCCTTTAGAGAATACATGCGTTATATTACCTGCCTTCTCCATAAACTCGTTCCAATGTCGCTCTTTCATGCCAGGATTTCTCACCGCTTGTATTATCGGTATCAGTGGTCTAAACTCATCGATAGAATCCTGCAAAAAAATCATCTCCATGCAATTTGTTCTTGAGTCAAAATATTAAGTTGATGTATCGAGTTTGGTTGATTCTGTGTTCCTGACCTTAAATGCATAAATAACTTAACAATTTGATCATCATAGCAGCCGAAAGACGTCCACTGCTGGACATACGCCTGCCCCAAGCCTCGCCACATTGATTGGTCTCGCGCGTCTCGCATCCAGCGGATCACCGCAACCTTCACCAGGTCATCGGTCCACCTGGTGGGAGGCCTTCCAACGCAACGTCTTCCGGTTCGTGGTCGCCACTCCAGATACTTTCTGCCCCATCGGCCATCCGTTCTTCGAGCAATGTGCCCTGCCCACTGCCACTTAAGTTTGGTAACTCTTCGGGCTATGTCGAAAAAAATCGGTTAAACTGACCAAATTGTATATAAATTATATACAATTTGGTCAGTTTAACCGATTTTTTTGGCTCCAGCAACCGTATGTGCGTAGGCCTTGTACACAGTACAGACTTGCGCCTTGTTGATTTCAACACACTCGCCTCCTATAACATGGGATTTCCTTTACACAGAAATGGCAAAATGACCACCACCACAACGCTTCACCTTCAGAGAATATAGATGTGATGTTGTTCTTACCTTAATAACATTAGCAACGTGCTGCACTTTAGGCATGTCCGCGAAGGTGCGCACGCACTTGACGATCGTCTTGTAGTACTCGTTGACGAGCGGTTCAATAGTGTCTGCGTCAACATACATCAGTGGGTTGTCAAGCCAGATCTCACGTGCCTTTAAGTAATCTGCACCGAAACAATATTTTATGAAGATAAAATAGTATTTACAATATACGCGAAACAACAATTGTCTCCTATAGCAGCACTATCACGTACAACGGACCAAATGCGAGTCTTAAGTGCGGAAAAAGGGTCCATCTATACTATTCTACCCTAGCACTGCTATTATAGGTTGAAAATTTATATATGTGCGTCGTACAGTGCGATACTCTTTAAATAATACTTTTGACCCCTCCCAGAATGATGAAAAAAAGAGTACGTAATTAATAATAATGTTTTGGTTTTTTAAGTTTTCTTTTTTTAAATATTTAAAAATGTATTAAATAAGAATATAAATGAATAACAATAATATTTATTAGCAGAAAATACAAGTTTGACACATATTAAAGTACACATATTAATTAATAACTAACTAGTTAATTAAATTGTTAACTAGGGTACAGAGAAATTAACAACAAACATAGTGTGCGAAAGATAGGAAAGTACAGTCAATACAACAATTTGAGCCCTGACTCCTAAACTAGGAAGATCCTGTAACTTAGGAGGCAGTGTCAGTCAATTAATGTCAACAACGTTACAAAGATCATCTATGTACTTTATACATAATCAATAGAGGTTAGTAGAATAAGAATACTTTTGAAAAATTGAACTTTGACAGTAGAAAGGAAATTTACCAAACAGATTTAAAAGTTGTCTAATTTTCGTTCAATATAAATCGTCGCAAGATTAACTATATTAAGCCCCACTTAAATATTTATGTTATTCTGTTTTTGTTGTTATAGCGGCAACAGAAATACATCATCTGTGAAAATTTCAACTGTCTAGCTATCACGGTTCATGAGATACAGCCTGGTGACAGACGTATTGTGTCCCGTTTTTACCCTTTGCGAACGGAACCCTAAAAAACAAATATACTAACACATTCAACTAAATACTAATATTTTGTGCCTTCAGAAGGTCATTTATACTCAATAAGTCAAGACTCGTCTGTAACTGTACCTTGTGTGCAATAAATAAAAATATCAGCAGATTAGCAAGCTCTCATCGTCTAGTTGTTTGAGCCTGATCCTAACGGCAAATGCTCCTAATTCCACCTAACATCGTTACCGTTGTCCTTTTACGTCTTTACTTTCGACCTGTCATATGTTTTAACGATTGTGTACAAGTATAACTCTATTGCAAATAATATATGTTGTTGCCAACGAAGATCATGTGATTGGGCGTGTCTCCATTTCGATGATTACTCAATGGCAGTTTTGAAAGAATTAATAATATTTAACAGGCGATTTTTAAGCGACGGTGTGTAGAAAAATTCACCAAGTTACAAATCTGACCTATTTAACATCTTCTTGGAATAGGTACTTGTTGATGTTCAGTAAATGTATTGGATCTGAATCCAGCCTGCCCACCCAGGCCAGCATTATTAGCTTTCTTATTACGTCTAACAGTTTGGTGAACAATTAAGTATACTCGTGTGAACTCTTCTGGACTGAGGCCTGAACTCTTCAGTCCTGACTCTTCAGTCCTGACTTTTGTCCGATTGAACATATGTGGGACGAGCTGAAAAGGCGGGTACGAGGAAGATGTTCAGCTCCGGCGTCGATATCAGACCTGAAAACTGCTTTAGTCGAAGAGTGGCAGGAAATGCCACAGGATTATCAGGAAACTCATTCGATTCGTCTATTACTTCCTATTTACTTAGACGTCCACAACTTCGACCTTTTGGAATAATTCCCTAAATTAAGGTAGAAAATTAAATTAATTTAAAATCTTTTTGATATCATTTGAAAACTAAGAAAATTACCTTTACAATGATATAAGTACCACAATCCATAGTAAATTGAATAGAAATTGTAAAAAATGGTTCTGAGCAACGCGCGATGATGTGATTCCAGTTTATTGCTTGCGAGTGTATATTTCATCATCTAACGCCGGCTTGAGCGCATCAAAACTTAACACAGGGCTAATTGCTAACACGAGGTTAAATAACAAGCTCACCAAAGGCATGGTACAGGTTAAATAACAAACTCACCAAAGGCATGGTACCCCTCTAAACCCGGGCAAAGAAGAACATCATTGGGCTAACCACTCATCATGGTAAAAAGAAAGCTGGTTGAGAAGTCCACAAAGAAGAAAACCGGATCGCTTAACCCACGACGACCTTGGCATGGATTAAAGAATTCACAATGTGTAGTACATTGTGAATTCGGTAGTGGCGCTACCAAGCAGGGACTATATGGAAAGGTCATCAGCAAGAAACTCGACAAATGCGTACTGGGATTTCAGGAGATCAACGAGCGTCTCTGTAAACTAAGAGTCAAGGGCTAAATCTACAACACCACTTATATCTGCGCATAGTTCCCAGTCAACGACGCCAGTGAAGAGGCAAAATAACAGTTTTACGAAGATCTCCAAAAAGCATGCGATTCTGTACCCAGATACGAAGAACTAGTCGTTCTAGGGGATTTTAACGCGAAGGTTGGTAAAGAGGATGCATATGTCGGAGTGATTGGTAAGTAATCTCTCCACGATACTACCAGTGAAAATTGCGAAAAGCTATGTTCTTTCGCAGCCTCTAACGACCTTTTTATCACTGGAACAAAATTCCCCCATAAGAAAATACATAAAGCGACCTGGAAAGTCCCTGGTCGAGAACTCTATAAATATAGTGCAAAACGGAAAAGGAGAAAAATGGTTGAAATGGGACACAGAAAAACTTAAAAATGACATGATACGTAACACTTATGCATGTGAAGTTTCCAAAAACATACATAACACCGTCTCAGCTGAGAACATCGAATAGGAGTGGCGGGCCATAAAGCAAGGAATGGTTGATGCAGCTAATAACGTGCTGGGAGAACGAAGGAAAGGTCGCAGAGAGGAATAATATGACGATGAATACGCGCAACTACTGCGAAAAAAGAACGAAGCCAGACTGCAGTGTCTGCAAAATGGTACAGCCACTAACAAACTGCTTTTTAAGAGAGCTCGGGACATTTGTAGAAAAACAGCTCGGAAAAAGAAGCGCTTCCTTGAAAATAAGCGGGCCCGGAAATTGGAAGATACGCGAGACAGAAATCTATCGAGAGATTCCTACAAACGAGTCAACGACCTCCGCAAAAGCTATCAGCCACGTTCGAGTACTATCTGCGATAGCGATGGCAATGTCCTTACCGAAAAACCCGACATTGTAAATAGGTGGAAAGAACACTTTCATCAATTGCTTCACCCTGCCCACCAGGATGGCGAACACAATAACACACCTACCTACTACAATTTCGAGGAGCAATTAGAGGAGCCCACAATTACTGAAGTGCAAAGATGCATAATGTCTCTGAAGAACAACAAAGCACCAGGTCTTGACGCCATCACTGCTGAATAAAGCTGGGGGACATGCTCCCGAGGAAAGACTATCTGCTCATTAAAAATATCTGGATAGCAGAGGAGATGCCTCAAGAATGGAATCTGGGTGTAATAGTACATATTTTCAAAAAGGGGGACAAAACGATTTGCTCTAACTACCGAGGTATCACCATCTTATCGGCTGCATACGAAGTTTTCGCCGGGGTACTATACAGGAGACTGATCAAATATGCTGAGGAGATCCTGGGTGAATATCAGTGCGGCTTTAGACCGAACCGCTCCACCGCGGACCAGATCCACCTTATGCGGCAGACACTAGAGAAGGCCTACGAATATTATATTAACTTGCATCATCTGTTCGTCGACTACAAGCAGGCTTTTGATAGCGTTAACCGCGATCGCATTCTGTGTAGCATGCTGATACTGGGAGTACCAAGTATTTATTTATTTATTATTATTTATTTATTTATTTATTTATTTATTTAAAAATTCGGATAACAGAAATCCATAGTGTTAGTAACATACCTTATACCTAGTGTTAGTAAATAATAACAATAAGGTTGAGAAGCACTTTGCACAGAAGATGAGCAAGTTTTTACTCGGTCATCCTCTCCACAAAATGCCTCATAAAAGGGGAAAACACTCGCTCGGACACTGTTTTTAGGATGCTATTACCACTGGCCCGAGTTCTAGCTGCCAGCGACGCTATCTTCTTCCGCACGATTGCGTGGAAGCCGTCAGTACGATTCAGTGTAAACATCTCTGACGCGCTACAGAACCGGGGCAGCCGCAAGAGCATCCTAAAAATATTATTATATTGGACGCGCAGGACATCTAGCGACCTTTTGGTGTAACTGGTCCATAGACCCCCCGCGTACAGACCCTGACAATATGCCTTGAAAAGTGTTATTTTGACCTGGTCTGCACAGCGGGAGAATCTACGAGCCAACATATTACCGCGGACCGCCAATGCCCTGCGCTCCCTCTCAATATCCACATTATCTTTCAGGTCGTCGGTAAGTATGTGTCCCAGATATTTAAATTGGTTCACTCTTTTTATGCTCAAGCCATTTAGGGTAAGGTTAGGTGAATAATCTGTACACTTACCGGCGACCCCAAAGACCATGTACTCACATTTCTTAACATTATATACGAGCCCGTGCGCAGCCGCGTAGTCCTCGCAAGCTTTCAGCATCTCCCTAATAGATCCCGCAGTCGGGCCCAGCAGCACCATGTCGTCTGCATAGCTGATGCTGTTAACATTAGTACCACCCACCGAACAGCCGACACGCATGCTGCTGAGCTCGACCATGAGGTCATTTACATATAGGTTGAAGAGCCTGGGAGACGTTAAACCTCCCTGCCTCACTCCGCACTCCAAACCATATGCCTCGGAGAAAGAGTTGGACCACTTCACGTGATTAGTTTGGTTCGCATACCAAAATTGCAGAACTTTAAGAACTTCCGCCGGTACATTCCTGTCCCCCAGCTTCCTCCAGAGCACATCATATGACACAAGATCAAAAGCTCTGGAAAGATCCAGGAAACAAGCATACACCGGCGTTTTACGATCCGTATAATATTGGACAGTATTCTTGAGGCTTAGGATTGCACTTTCAGTAGACAGTCCAGGTTGAAACCCAAACTGTGAATCGTGCAAGTACAGATGCTTTTCCAAGCACGAATCAAGCACACTGTCCAATATTTTAGCAACGGTAGTTGCAAGAGAAATTGGCCGGTAATTTTCCCTGTCCGAGATATCCCCTGTCTTGTTTTTGACTATTGGTACCACAACCGTTTTCATTAGTTCTGCCGGTAGGTACGCGTGACTAATGCACATTGAGTAAAACAATGACAGGACCCTCGGCAGGTGAACCCCAGCAAACTTAAAATGCTCGATGCTGAGTCCATCGTGTCCGGGTGATTTACCTCTACTCATGTTTTTAACTACAGCTCTGACCTGCTTAGTCGAAAAATACGTTACCGGTTCCACTCCCCCACCGAAGGACTCAGCATCGGTCATCGCAACTGAGGGGCCGAGAGGTGATCGCACTTTGAAATGTTCCATGAACATATTAGAAATCTGCTTTGGATCATTCACTCCCCCGACGCTCACCGGCAGCCCAGGCCTGGCATCCAGCTTACCCGTAGCCCTCCAGAACTTACAAAAATTTTTAGTCGCTCTTTGCTCGGCTAAAAAATCCATTTTTATTTGTTTCCTATTTTTTTGGCACCATTTATGACGGCCCTTAAATATTTTTCGGGCCTCACACATTTGTTCATATGTCCCTCCAGAAGTCGGTCTATTCTGCAATACCCAAGCTTTGAATTTAAGCCTGGCCTCTCGGTAAGCGTCTCGAACATACTTGTTCCAGCCACACAACACTTTGCCTCTCCTTGGCTTGGCCCGAACCTTCTCACACGTCCTTATAGCCGCGTCACTTAAGATATCTATAATACTTTTATATAGATTATCCAGGACACATTTATGTTCGACGACTTTGCAGGCCCCATAACTACACCTTTCAAATTCATGAGGAAGACCGATGTTCCGTAGCTTTTCATTGCATAAACTACGATATTTTGTAATTTGTGCGTCATCCCTTTCTCCCCATGTTACGCCACAATGCCGAACCTTTTCTGTCATTATCTTTGGCCTCACTAGATTCAGATCACACTCAATGTACAGTGGTAAGTGGTCAGATAAAAATACATCCTCTTCTATGCCTACCCTAATAATAGTTTGCCACGCTGATAATGACACAACACAGTGATCCAACCATCTTCTGCACCCGTGTGCTTCGCTAATAAAAGTGTAGTTATTGGCCGCATAGCCCAGTTTCTCTACATCAGCACAAATCCAGGATTGATCAGCGCAGAAACTTGAAAGTTCTCTAAAAAACCGCTCATGAGGATGCGCGTTAAAATCTCCCAGAATAAAAACACTCTCTACACCTCCACTTTCAACAACCGCACCGATCTCCCCCAGGACTTCCGTGAATATAGGCAGGTTGTCGAATGAGTCAGTTGGCATGTAGACTGTAACAATAATAATTGAGCGACCGCCCACAACAGCTTTGATAGCAGCCAGACGGGAGCTTGTGCAATCTATTATGGACACTGCCTCAAAGATTCCCTTCCTCCAGAGAATAGCCACTCCCCCGTACGGCCTCCCTACGAGTAACTCCGCCGAAGTGTCAACCGCCGATTTACCAGTATACTCAAATTCATCACTGATGGTTCCTAACAAAGGAATGTCATGAGGGAGCAGCCACGTCTCTTGGAGGGCTACTACATCCGACGTCTGACAGATGTTCCTTACACTATCAATTGACCGTTTAACAGACTTACAATTAAAGCTAACTAATTTACAACAATTATTTTTGTTATTGTTCATAATGTAGGTACACTAAACCGACTATAACCTAGTTTCTTCGTCCTTCTTACGATACGTAAAACGCATGAAACGCCTAAAAGTTATGCCATCTGGCCACAGTTCATTGTTTAGAAACAGGTTAAGCTTCGCCTTAGATACATACAACTTATAAGCATTATATTTCTTGGTTGTTTTTATGTTTATCATTTTAAGGGAAACATTCTCATTTGTGTTTTCACGTATATAACTAATTATGTCCTGTTCACTAGTTTCTTTGCTAACGTTTGAAATAAACAAAGGCACTGTGACGTCTGCCGCTTTAAATTTACTATTCGGTGCAATAGCAGCACACCCTTTCTGACCAATTAGTTTGTACCGTTTGGATGCTTTGCTTTGCACTAACGTCCATTCCGTATTACACTCGTTTACCGCTCGTTCACACTTTGCGCTCGACTCACGCATACCCGCTTTAGTTGATTGTGGTTCATTCGTTCTATTTCGAAGTAAAACTGTAGCTGCGTGCAACGACCGTTCTCCACTGGTCGCTGGGTCGACTGAGGTGTGCGTGCGCGGCGCTCGCGCCACGGCAATCGGTGTGCAAACGGCGTGCGAAACCGCGGTACTCGCCGCGGCCTCGCCACGCTCCGCTTGTTGCGCTGTCTCGCTCGAACCATCGCCTCCGCCGCTTCCTTGGCTATGTTCACCTGTCCTCCCGCTCACTCGATTCGAAACCGCAGTGCAGGATTGCGCCTCCACGTGTCTTTGAGTCTCTGTTGCGCCTTTTTGTGTACGCAAGAAAGAGACAAAATCATCTTCTCCATTAGACGTTAACGTTGATGAGTGACTCATGTAAGCCGGGCGGTCACTGACCTCATTCTCAGCTGATAATTGTGACTCCGTTATAGGCACATATTGTAGACCTATTGGACCACTATCATGTTGACTATTATGTAGACAGGCCCCTCTTCTTCTATTTACATTGACATGAGAAGAAACATTATCCAATATTGATGCATACTTCATATTATCTACCTCCAGCTTGAGTAAATCAAACTTTTCCGTACTAACGGTTTTTTCTTGCAAAGCACTGAGTTGGTTTTGCAGCTTTAGTATGTCCTTTAGTAGCCGAGTCACATCTACGTGATCAAAGGTGACCGGTGGGACCTTGTGTAATTCCTTCGCTACGAAGATTGGAAATAAATCTTGATCTGTGTTTTTCATAAGGCAGATTATATCTTCCAGATCACGCAGCACTTTTTTCTTTCCGTCCTTTCGTCGAATCGGCATCTTTTTTGAATTAGGTACCGACTCAAACAGCAATGTTTTAGCCTTCAAAATATCATCAGCCGAGAAAGACGTAGTACACAACTGATGTATACTCTGCTCGTCCATGAAGCCCAGGACATTTCGCAGGAATGCCAGAACTTCATTGATCACAACATTGCAATTCACGCACTTCACAGTATTCGAGGTCATTGTCCTCCGCGATGAGTCACCAGTACACGCCGTGCCACAACCGCGCTGTGTCACGTAAGCACGAAGACACATACATTAACACATACATTTATTTTTACAGGTAAGACCCAAGCTAACAAATGTAGTCATACATTGCCAGTTTGCCAGTCCGAGTAACGGGTCTGGGTAGAGGCACAAGTTACACAGTGGACAACACACTAAGTGTGACCCTCTGGAATTCCGCCAAAGAGCAAAGTAAGATCGTTCGGCTTGTTAGCGCGACGATACGAGACTCTAAGTCCATTGTGGCAATCCTGAACGAACAGTCTGAACCTTTCCCCATTACCTCTGGAGTGACCCAGGGAGATACCCTATCGACAGCCATTTTTAACCTGGTGCTGGAAGCTGTCACACGAAAACTCAATCTTAAAGGGCTCATAGACTACAACACTTCTTAGCTGGCAGCATATGCGGATAACATTGTGATAACTAGCCAATCCAAACAAAGTATGGTCAACCACGGCATTATCTTAGAATCTGAATCGACTCAGTTCGGATTACAGGTTAATGCATCCAAGGCCAAATACCTCGCCAGCAGTCGCCTTGCTGCACCAGGCCAGGATGTCACTGTCGGAGACAACAGGATTGAGGGTGTGAGTGCATTCCGATATTCCGATGGGATCGAACTTAAACTCTCAGAACTTGATGGAGGAGGAGATCAGGGCTCGTATAACCGCCGGAAATAGATGCTTCTACGCTTGCAAGGCCATGCTTAGCAGTAAATACTTAATCTCGAAGTCCAAACTCACTATTTACAAGACCATAATTCGGCCAGTCGTGACATATGCTTGTGAGACCTGGACGCTGACTCAAAAAGACGAACTTAAATTAGCCCTGTTCGAATGGAAAGTTTTGAGGAGAGTTTTCGGACCGGTGCGAGGAGACGACGGCACGTATCGTGTAAGAATGAACTACGAATTAGAAAACCAGATCAATGGGGAAACGATTGTCAGGTTCTTCAAGTCGCAAAGGCTGAGATGGGCGGGTCACCTGGAAAGAATGGGCAATACCAGAGCCGTTAGAGTCATGTCCAAGTGGACCCCAATTAAAAAAGACCCAGAGGAAGACCCAGGAATCGCTGGATAGATTGTGTCGAGGAAGATTTGAAGAGGATAGGAAGGGAAACATCTTGCGAAAGGAGGCCAGTGATAGAGCGAAATGGAAGAAGATCGTTGAGGAGGCCAAGACCCACAAAGGGTTGTAGCGCCAAAGGAATGAATGAATGGTTAAATTACAAATATGTCACACATAATTGCCCGGGTTAGCAACTAACTCGGAGTTAGTAAGATAACCCAGGGTGGCAATAGTCTCCCCCGGTGGGTTCCCGCATTGTCGAGGCGGGGGGGCTCAGTAACCGTGGCTTGGTTGCCCACGGTGAAGCGAATAGGAACCCGAGGAGGGGCCGCTCGTCAGGGCTTTTGTCGATTTAGCCGAAGACGTAGCGGCCAACATGTAGGTTGCGGTGCCGCTTGGTAACAGGCGACATCGCAACTGAGGCGGGCCGCGATGTCTTATGGAGCGTTCCATACGATATCACGGCTGAGGTTTGGAGGCCGCGGCGGGAGAGGAGTGCCGGTATTACGGTGCGCCGCTCTCCCTACCTTCCGCGGCCTAGACGCGGTCGCCACCGTCTGATGGCGGACGCGGTGGGGCTGCAGGGGAGGAGGAGTGTCGGTATAGAGATGGCCGCTCTCCCTATTCCCTGCGGCCGAAAAATGGTAGGTGGCGGGGCCACTGACCTTGACCCATCACAAGGGGACCAAGCCCAGATTACCTCCCAATAGATACCGCATGCCTACTATTTTGTTTGATTCCGAGTTCACCAAATTTTGCGGAAGGCACGGGTTGCGCGGGGAGTGATAAGTGCGCCGTAATTGGCTATTCAAGGCCACAGTACCTGTCGTAGTGACGGGACATGCGCATTAAATGTCAAAAATATCGATATTTTTCAAACTGAATGGTATTTTATGTAACATTTCTTCCACTTTAATAATGATAAAGAAAAACATCGATCGAGAAAAGATTTTGATTTTGGCCAAAAGTGATTTAATTTAATTGTAATCCTATGTAAACAGGGCCACACTGAGCTCTTGTTATGAGTAGAGCACTATTAGTTCAAAGTAAAAATAAACTAATTTGTTAATTTTTAAATAGTCAATTTTAACATAAAAAAATATCTCATATATAGGTACCTAATTATACATCGATCATCGATACTTTTCGATAAGCAAAAACCTATTTTCAAAACATTTTTACTTCTGTGGGAAAAAGATAGCAATATAATAATTCCTTATGAGTGAAAGGGACTTTCACAAAAGACATCAACGAGCGCTACTGTAAAGTGTGCAATTTTGATTTGGTAACCATTATAACTTGACCTTTTTTAGATTGGTCAATATTTATTACTTTGCCTACTGGTGGAATGTTATCCCATCTTTTTTTGAACTTGAAGGGCTGGTTGATTTTCCACACCAGTTTACTGCACAATTCGTCATTTTTTTAAGGCAAACCGTTGATAACTATTTTTAAAACAGAATTAAAACTAGAAATCGCTTGCGTTCCTACAGCTCTAATGTATGGTCGACACTAAAGAGATCATACCGTGCACTGAGTTATATCAGCCTAAATAGGCTGATGTATGGTGCGCGTAAGTTGTCTTCTATGCGGACTCTATTGGGAGGTAATCCGGACCAAGGGTGCCATCACGGGGTCGTCTGGCGCCCATGTGCTGGTTGGTCTCAGGGCTGGTCACGGCGTACTGTGTGTTCTGGTGCGCCGGTGATGGGGGTTACTCCCCAGAGGAGGGTCCGCTGACGGACAGCTGCGGTGGGTTCGCGGTGAGTGCTAACGCGTGCCCGTGTTCCCGCCATAAGTGGCACAGGAGGACACCGTGGAGTTTTAGTGGGAAGGAGTCCCACATAACTGCGCTATCTCCCCGTGGTAGCGCAATATGCATGAGCATTTGTCCAGGATAAAAAAAAGAAAAGAGTGGCAATAGTGGGCTCAAAGGAGTTCATAAGGTGAGGTTTCGTCACTTAAAATAGTATAAGTAGTATCGGAAACACAACAAGTGTGGTCCTAGGGTACTAACAGGTAAACAACCAGTATGGTTCTAGGTTACTGTCAGGTGAACAACCAGCAATTACATATCAAAAGAAAATGACAATAAGTAACCTGATGCCGTGACCCATAGGTTCCTATAGGGCTCGAACTCCTTGACAAGCCTGTTGAGATCCGAGAATGGGACAACGGGCTGTCCGAACAGTTTCTGTCGCTGGTTGAGAATCCGGCCCCAGTCTTGTGCGTCTTTCATCGCTTTCCATGCCTTCTTTATGTCATTCGCTATCTCATGTACCTTAGGAGAAAAACAGAAAGCGATGGATAAGGTCTGATGATCACTCTTGTTTTCAAGGTTGACGCAATTTAACAAGCTAGTGTTCATTCATTGATTCATGTCTGCTTCGCTGTGGTAGTCCAAGTCCTGAGTATTTTAATAGGATATTCCCTATGGCATGGCATTTTTTATTGCCTAAGTAAATAACTTATCAGCTCTTGTTAACAAATTTGAATGAGTTTCTAAAAGATCTTCATCAGCTACCAAGTCATAAAGCCTCAAAGTTGACAAAAGAGAAGTCTTTTCGCGAGAGAGACAAATTAATTATTATTTATTAGATTATCTGGTCAGATAAAAAATATTTTAACGCATTGGATTTTTAGGGCACCAGTCTTTCCTTCTTGTAAACAGGTAAACATGTATGTGTGAAAACAGTACGCCTCTATCAAACCTGTATTAATAAAGTATTTTCACAATGATTACGATGGTCTAGAACTTAAGAACCTTTTACCTTAAAATAGTCGTTTTGCAGCGTAAGAGTCATGCACTGTGCGGTGAACATATCAATCTTATCGTATAAAGTCTGTTCGTCTTGTTGGTGCAGTTTCCAAAACTTCTCCTGTTCTTCTTCTAAGAAGAGTTTGGTCTCCTCCACCTATCACAAAATATAGCTGTCAATAAAAGCAATATAATAGGTAGACTTGACCTTAACTATAAATAAAATTAAATGGCCGTTATATCGAGCAGCTGTTGCCTGCGACTTCGTCCGTTTATGTGCTATTCCAAACTGTAATCTGTTTCAGTGCCAAATTTTATCCAGACCGTTCAGCCGTTCTGTCGTGATTGATTAATAATTAATTACACATATATTAATCCAAATTTTAACATATATACGGGGTGTGTCTAACACCCACATGAAAAAAATACCATGGATTCAGTTCATGATTCTACACCCCCTAGTGTTGTATTTTATTTTCCTAATACAGTTATTTTTTAAACGATTGCGGTTTTGATTTTATCAATTTCAGCACTAAAAATAAAATTCAAAACGCCGCCGCCAAACGCCGCGCCACCCGTAGGCGAGCCAACAAAGGAGAATATTTAAAAATCTAGTTGAGCTAGATAGGAATAGTACAGTACAGTAAAAAAATGCAGTTTTTTTTATTATCTATAGCCGACGAAAAATTGCAACACTAGGGGTCCAGAATCATGTACTGAATCCATGTTATTTTCTTTCGCGTCGGTTTCTGCCACTCGTGTATATACGTAGGATGTTTTGATTCTGGTCCTTTGAAAGGCATACGAAGGGCCAAAGCCAATTCGCAGAGGCTTTGTCAGGCATGTATCAGGAAATGTGACACCAACCGATGATCATCCCTGTATGCACTGCGCAAGTGCACTCAAGGGCAATCCCTGGATGGTGCAAGACTATTCCAATTATGGGGAAAAATGTATTAGACTATGGATTTTGTAGGTTTAGTGGGTCGATTGCCCAAATATATAGGAGGACTACCGGCCCCTGCCCGACCACTGTTGAACTAAACGGCTATAAAATGGCAGGGAATGACTTGCACACTCAATTAATGGCACCCATAAAGGGTCGCTAGTAGGAAGTTTTATCAAAATCCGTTCAGTGTTTTTTAGTTGAAAGAGTAACAAACATCCATCTATGCATCCATTCCCACAAACTTTCGCGTCAACAATATTAGTAGGATAATAGCTATGCCACCATAAATTATTTTGATCCATGCACTAAAACTTCATGCGTGTACTAACCAACTAACGTATTAAGTATTCATACATATACCACTACACCTACCACTTTGAAACATCCTGGCGAGTTGTATTTATTTGTTAGACTTTTGAGGAAAAAAATGTCATACCTGTTTAGATATTTGCAGAGGCCAACCAATAGCCTCCCACAAGGCTCTGAAGTCATCACTTTCTAACGGGTAGAAGAATGCGTCTAGAACTTCGTAGTCCTGTTAATTATGTTTAAATATCTTTATAATTCGTATCTAGATACATACGCCATACACTATTTTGGCTAGTGTAAACCAGGGAAGTTATGGATATGAAATTTCGGATTTGGATATGGTAGAAATAATATTATACCAGTTTCGGTTACGGATATTAGATTTTTAAGATATCCTTTTAACTGGAATCAACCGGATCCGGCTTAATTGTTTTTCTATTGTGTCTGTAAATATACCGGATAAAGCAATATTATAAAAATGAAATACAAAGACGCTTGGCAAATTCGTACTTGACACTCTCATGATATACAGGCGCGGGGGATGTAAGGCAGCGGGGGTGATAAAACGAACACGCGGGACGGATATCACCTGACGGGAGTGTCATCGCATCATCGCGCCGCCACGTCATTGGGTAGTAACGTCCCCCGCCATAACTTGTCTCATTTAGAGTCCGTCTCTATCCCAAATTGCCCGAAACTTTTATATCAGAGTCAGTTATGGTTACGGATAGATTTTTATTTTGGATAGCAGATAGTTTCGGTTATGGTTACTGAGCTCCTTAATATACTTGGTGTAAACCAAAAACATGTAGAGCCAATTAGTTCAGCAAAAAGATGCTGTTTATTTTGCAATACAATAGAAATAAGCTTTTATGGTATACGTTATTTGAAAAGAGGCCTTAATCCCTGTTACGACATGATAATAGGCTAGTATTAGGTATTATACCAGCGCAGCGTTATTATATTTTTGGATATCGCTACACATGTTGAGATAGAGGCACTTTTGGCCTCGCACGGAGTTTTTTGTTTTGTTTTTGCTTATCTCTCGTGTGTCCTGGTGGGTTAATAATAAATATTTTTCTTTCTTTCTTTCTATTATCTGTTCCTCGTTATCGCCTCGGTAAGGTACCTAAATTGATAACAGCCTTCAGTAAAAGGCACGATGACTACTACACGGTCAAAATTACTGTGCACTTTTAGCTTTCAATGATATTCTGACATTCACCTCTCGCTGTTGGCGCACGAGGCGAACGCAGAGCTCCCGCCTGGAGTGCGGTCGATGACAGTCCATGTGCACAGTAATTTTAAACGGGTAGTAAAAACAATTTTAGTCCGTTAGGTAGATTTATAAAAAAATATTCATCAGGTATTTTTATTTTGTCACGTAAAATCACGGTCACGTTATAGTGTTCTTTTAATCACAAGAGTCACAAAATCACAAGACCCACTCCTCAACTTTGATGCGCTTTCTTCTTTGTCAATTTGTATTGATTTAATAAAGCAAAAAAGTTCGTTGCCCATATTTTTTGATAATCTAACGGGTTATTATTTTTTACCCGGGAATCATCCCTATTGTCTACTTTTTATTTATTCTATAAATATAATCTTTGAAGCCGTACCGAGTGGACCTTCTTCATGATATCATCTTGCGTCTTCAGCGCAAACGGTATCGATTCCATCCACTCCCTGATCTCAAATACATGTTCTATAGTATTAGGCTTCTCCCCTAACTTTCGCATGATGCTCTTGTAGGCAGTTATGACGTCATCCACCACGAGACGCACCTCCTCTGCCCACATGAACAGCAGCGCTTTGATTATGTCCGCCCGCTTATTAACAAGCAGTTGCTGAAATAATAAAATATTTTTTTGTATTACTTCCACAGTAGTCCTACCGCAGCTTTAGTCTGGGTTGCCTGTCTGTAAAGTTTAATAATATTATTACTGTTCTTTATTCATTTAAATTAGAAGAAACAAATAATGGGTTTCCTATTAGGAATATATCGGTAGCAACCCGAAGTTTGGAAGTTGGCGGTGTGACACCCCCATACAACGGAAAACATGCTTAGCCATTGGTCTTAAGCCTGATCACTCTCCGTTCGTTACGGATTACCGTCCCATTGGACCATGAAAGTGAAGGTACTGAGAATGCACCTGTATTTACGCACACACTTGAGCACTGCAATGATGGCTAAAGTCACCGACAGATAACAAAACAATAAAAGTCGTTAACACCTGTCTACCAATGTATTCCAATATTACAAAACGATACGAAAAAAAAAACTTTTTAACAAAAAATCAAACCGACTTCCTGAACAAAAAACTACAAACCAAAAAATAACTTTCTTTTCCGAAGTCGGTGTCTTTGTACCCATTTTTTTTCAGTTTTTCGACACCGACTTCGGAAAAGAAAGTTATTTTTTGGTTTGTATTTTTTTGTTCAGGAAGTCGGTTTGATTTTTTGTTAAAAAGTTTTTTATTTTTCTCTTTTTAGTTTTGGTAGGTATATCCAATTAACATGATAATCATTTATGGCCAAAGTACATCTCATGACGATTCCAATAAGCCCAAGCACGACTAGGATACATTGATTTATTTCAGAGTTCCAGTGCCTACCTTCCGGCTTCATCATCAGAACAGTTCAATGGTACCATTTTCATCAGTACCATTCATTTATAAGTATTTGCTTAATTATAGTCGGTTAACTATTCGAGATATTTTATACCCGTGACATACTTAGCATTAAGGAGTTTCAGTGGCCATCTGTGGTCTTCTTCATCAGTTCCACTTCACCAAATTATACTTTCTGAGTGCAAGTGATTGGATTGTTGGTGAAAATACCAAAATCACTATATAAATGCCTATAATATTTGAGGAGTTCCCTCGATTTCTCTAGGATCCCATCATCAGATCCTGACCTGATGACTATGGGACCAACTATATACTTCCTAGTTACCCTTCAAAACAAAAGAAGATTTTTTTAAATCGGTCCAGGCGTCTTTGAGTAATCGGGGAACATACATAAAAAAAAAAAAAAATGATTCCGACGAATTGAGAACCTCCTCCTTTTTTTGAAGTCGGTTAAAAAGGAAAAAAATCAGCCTTACAAGCAAATTATCAAAACAATACTTTAAATCACGTAATACAAAGTCTGTTAGAAATTATACAGACAAAACCAAATAAAAGGGGCGGGGGGGGGTAACTTTTTTATTTTATTTTTTTGTACATATGTAGTTAATTTTTGCATTTAGTATGCAACAGTTTGAAACTCAGATAATCATAGAACACGCTCTAACATTTGCGATAGTTTGTTTTCATTATTAATGACTTAAGTTTAATAGAAAACTTTCCAAATGCGCTTACGCAAAAGTTTATATTGACTTTATAATGACCTACTCAAAAACTTTGAAAAACGCATCTAATGTCTATGGGATCTGTAAAACTGTGTCCACAACAGCTAAAGCCAATCTAGCCAACGAAATTATTGATCGTTTTAACGATACACGTGTATGCATATGCAATGTGAATCAAAGACACTGACAGATGATACATAAAGCTTTCTAGGAGCATCTTGTCGACGATTTTTTCGGTTTTTCAATGAAAGCGGACGATCACAAAGCGCACCTTCAACAGCTTTTTACTCGCATAAAAGTATGTGGTTACCTTGTTAACACCTTAAAGTGCGACTTCGTGGCAACAGAATTGAAATTGCCAGATAAAACAATAAGAACGGCAATCCTATATCAAAACTAGTCGTATAAATTCAAAGTAGTTATAATAATATGTTTATGAAAAGCAATAACACAAATAATGGCAAACCTTCAAGGAGTCAACGTTGATGGAAAAAGGTCCGATGTTGATGTATTGAGGTAGCCTCCATATGAGACTTTGCTTCTCATCATAGTGTACTTGTACCTCATCCTTGGTCTCTGAAGCGGAATGCTTCTCGGTACGGTAATTCCTATCGCAGTTAAAATGATTTAGTAAGGAGGGAACGCATTAGAGACTTGTACCGACTGCGTATAAGTGGCAAACTAAATCATATTTACGTCGTCACATGCAAAGCCAGAGAAAACTACGGTGAGTGCCTTTTGAATGTGTGTCATCATAACAAGGAATAAATTTCACATTGATATAAGATTGTTAATTTTGCTTGAAGTATTTTATTTCTAGTAAATCAAGCTTGGCAAGCTAACTGTAAACTGTATTAGACTGCTGAGTTAGATCAGTGTTGATAATATTACTTACTCAACATACTCCTCTATGTTCAGCACGTATATATCCTTGTAGCACTCGTATTGCTTCATGTAAGCTTTCAAAGGGATGATAGCTTTCCTATACGCTTTCAGCAACCGTTCCCGGTAATCCACCACATTGGGCTCCATCAGACCTGAGAATAACGATGTAAAAGTCAAAGGCAAACCGTTATTTCATTAAGGCCATGAAACGGCACTTTTGAACATCAAAATTTTAAACAATAATAGATAACTGATTCAAGTCAACAAAAATAATATAAATATATTGATGTTGCCCTGAAATCTCTCTGTCATAACAAACCACTATCGAAACACGATTTTATTTTCTAGCAGTTGTGAACGCGCTTAGAGATGACTCACCAATGGATGTGAGGAACAGCTCCTTATCGAAGACCAGGCCGGTCATGATCATGGGGTGCACTTGAGCAATGAAGTGGCAGCGGTACAACATCTCGCGGAACAGGCGCTGAATCACTATCTGAAATCCATTGACTGGGTTTTAAATCAAGCTTGGGACTTCTATTCATCTGTTCGTTAGTCTCGCTATTACTGAAAAACGGCATAACCATTTTTTTCTCTTGATCGCTCTACGTGGTTTAAAAAAATGGAGCAATAAAATAAGGTTAGGTGGTACGTAGTTTATCAGTCAGGTAGTTAAGAATAATTGTGATAAAATACGCACTACATACCACGACCACTTTACTGAGTATCTTTCCCTAGAAAGCAGAACTTAAAAAGCAACGATCCTTTAGCTTCCAAATTCCTTTAGCTTCTTCCTCGTCACTGCTTCTAATTTTAATGTTATTCACAAAAAAAATTGCCTTTACTATACAGGGTCAAATAAAATTAACTAGCGTAACTGCGCAGACGTGGTTGGTATCGACACTACCAGTCACCTAGTTATTTGAACGTGCTTGAGAATTTGGGATTAAAATATTGTTTTATTTTTCGTCATAGCATTTGCAAGCAGCGACGAAATAAAAACATTTGTGATACAATTGTGGTAAATGTAATATTTACGTCCAAAAATAATTAAAAAGGTTACTAAATATTTACAAAAGACTACCTCAAACTGCGCAGGATCCGTGGTATAGTAAGGTCCGTCTTCCGACATCATAAGGCTGAAGTAGAAGAGGGTGACCGTGGGAGAGCGAAAGGGAGTGTTGATCAGGTCTGAGGAGTCCCACACCCAGTCATCATCGCACCAGTAAGTGCACAAACATGGCGTCTCACACAAGTACACGAACATAGCCATCGACTGTTCTAAGCAGTAGCGGAGAGCGTACTGACATGGAAATTATAAACATTAGGGGACATTAGGGGCCTTACCGAACGTCTTAATGCAACCATGATTCCGTTATGAAAAAGGCGCAGCGCTATTCGTCCTTTATAGCTCCGTGTCTCTCTCATACTAGAAACATGGTGTCAGCAAGACATCAATTAAGTAGATAGACTGGGAAGATTTGATCCTACGGAAGACTTGGTTCATAAGAATAATCAAGGTACTAGATATCTACTAAGATACTAGATCAATGGTACATCTCAAATTGTTTTAAAATGGTAATTCCAAGTCTACTAAAGAAATAAAGCCGGGGAAGCAGAACTAATTGTAGAGTTAGGTTTTTTTTTTTAAATCAACGGACGCAGTTTAGGGGCTTTATAATTTTTATGTACCAAGTCTCCCGCAGAATCAAGTCACACCATACAAAGATTTTTTTCACTATTTTACATAATGACCCTATGTCAGTTTGCACTGGATGAATATGGCACTAATTGGGCGTAGGATCAAGTCACCCCAGTCTCCCATACAAAGATAGTATATATGGCAAGATGTGTTTTAGAAAAAGGTCAACATTGCTGAAAGAAAGAAAATACTTATTTATGCTGCAAGTGCGAAAGGTAGGGATTCCCGATGAGTGGCATTCCCGACACGAGTCGGGAATTATCTTACATACGTGTATCATACAACATTTTACTATGCATTGTCCGAGGAAATAAATAAATATATCTGAACCAAGCAAGAAATTAATAAAATGGCGGGCTTATTCAAGCGCGCTCAGCATATAGGTTTACGTTTAAAGATATTTATTTGTCATAAGAACTTATAAATAACAGTTCACTTATAATGAGATACAAAGTTACTCTAAATAATAATATAATATTTGCCTCCGGGGCGTTGGCGACGTTAAAGGGTACATACATGTTTTTTTAGTTTACTCCTAAATAAGTTAATATTATCACACCTCTTTATATCTTCCGGTAAATCATTGAACAGTTGTACTCCCGCCACTGTTTTTATTTCTGTTTTTACTGTTTTTTGCCATAATTAGTTCGTGCACATGCAATTGCTAGTTGGAATTTATTTTTACTTCTTGTGTTGTATGTTATTGTTCTTTTATGCAATTGTATGTTTGATGGTAATTTTTTTTATGAGAATGCAGGTGTAATATGTATAAAGTTGTGTGAGATTTAGTAGGTTATTCTTTTCGTAATTTTTTTTTGTTGGAAGACGAGAGTTTAGACAGTGGTAGTGAAATAATACTTTAATAATTTTGTTTTGTGTTCTTTGTAGTGGGTTTAGATTAGATTTAGCGGCTGATCCCCACACTTCGATTAGGTATTCGAGGTTTGATTTCACTAGAGAGTTATATAGATGTAGGCATACTTTTTTCGGGATATACATATATATCCACAGATTAACTAATATTTCCTCGGGCATATCTACTGCGCATGTGCAAATAGCTGTCACGTCTTAACGCGAAAAGGCACGAGCAAAATATACGTTATTTAAAATTAACTTATTGATCATATCTAAATCTAGAGTAAATAAAATCGCCTTTAATGAAGTATTAGTTATATTTTACCTTTTATATGAATTATAATCTGTACTTAACTAATTCGTAAAACTTTTCTCAAATAATAAAAACTCTATGCGTCTGGCTGACGACGGAGTTAAAAATAAAAATATACAGAAAAGTAAAAAGCACTATTGAAAAAAGTGACACTTGCCGCTCAGCTTGGCTTCTTGGAAAACGCTCTTTTCGAGGACATGCATTGTAAAGTATTAGTTACAGTGTTGTGTTTGTTTCAAATACTCGATAAAGCGTCACACGCCACGGACGTAACTTATCCGATTTTGTTTAAAAACCTCAACCATGATGGCCAAAATTAAAACCATAATACAATCGTCAGTCATACAAACTGTTACAGAAGATATGGTTAGTAAGTATATAGAAGGAAATTACGAAAAAAAATTTGGAAAATACCAAAGTGAAAAATATAAAAAAAATATTTTAACTGAAAATGAATTTTTCTGACTTTTTTCAGATAGATACATTTATCGAAACTGAAAAGATTACTGAGAAAACTTTGATGGTCTTTTATGGTTTATGGTACGATTTTTTTCAGACTCCAGAATAAAACTCACTAGCTCTTTCATATAAAGTTATTTTTAAAATATTAAATCTTTATTATTAAACTGCCCTAACAAAAGATTGGGTCTAGATGAGTTTTGACGGTGTATTCCAAATATATATGTCCGGCTCTCAATAACATGCATAAGTGATTTGTTTGACGACAAACGCGTGTCATCCGTGGCGTGTGACGACTTGATGTACTCGTAGGTACTATAAATCTTTAGTTCCTAATGATTAATAATGATATATAGAAAACAAAAATCAATATTAAGGTGCTCACTCACCTGGAGAATTCGCCTGTAAAGCTGCTCACTTACCTAGAGCATTCGCCTGTTATGTAACATTTATGATTCGATTTTGAGCATAACATTACAGTATTGCCTCCCTGACTTGACGAGCATTCGCCTGTAATGTAACATTTCAGATTCGATTTTCTCAAAATGTAGCTGCATGATACATATAAATGCTCGGTTCTCTACCCTCACCAATGTAATGCTCGACTCTGTAACGTTACATAACAGGCGGATGCTCCAAGTTAGGGAGCGAGCACCTTTAGGTACGTACTTATAATATAAATTCAAATTATTGAAAATCTGTAAAATTACCACCGATAAGCTTTGCGGATTATTCGCGTCTTTTGTCCATCGGAATTCGGAGTATCGCATTGTTAAAACTGCGTTCTAAATTTACACAATTTCACATTATTCAAGTTCATAACGTGTAACAGACTGTGACTCATATATAGAGTAATGTCGATTAATATATCATAAAGCAACTTAAAGCAACGCGCTTATTATACATATCAGTAAATACTATCGTGTCACTCACTTGGCGCTATTTGCTTTTGGCTTAATTTGCTATAATGCAGTATCGCGCGATTCGCGCACAACGCAAAAACGTAGAAAGTATGAAGGAATAGTACATTACTGCAGAATCCATTAAGTAAGCCTTCCTGGCCAAGTATGAGTTAACCGGACCGAACCGCAGGTGAGGTCCGGTTATATACGAGGCCAGGATGGCTTTCTTACTGGTTGAGGCTGGTATAATGCTTTTCTCAAAAATGAAAGAAAGATTAACAACAAATTCGTTTAATTAATATTTTAGGTTACATTCATATTAGGGCAATTACTGATAGTTATTGTGATCGATTTACCGGGGGCATTTATTTATATTTGTTTGATTTTATTTATCTTGATTAACGGACTCGAAAGTATATCTATCTCATAAAATGTCATACCAACAAGAGAGATATATATTTGGAGCCTCCCTCCTATAAACATGTTATAATGGCTAGACTCTAATCTGTGTCTGCTACTGTTATGTAACCGATATAAAGTTACATATCGATATCGAAAACGATCTTTCAGATATCGGTAACAGTAGTACAGTTTGCAAAAGTTAACATGTTATTTAGATGAACATACTAACAACGAACGCGAAATAATACTTAGAAAGAGAGGTAGCACATATGGTTCCTATTATTTGTAAAGTTTGCGTTTTGTTCGTAGTTCTTACGTTTTCAAATTGTTACGGTTTTAAGTTTTGACTTATTCGTTCTCGCACGCTAGTAAGGTTTTTATTACATATAGTTTTTGTAATATCGTTTATTTTGATATAGATTTCGATATGATATATCTAACACATATCTGATATAAGTTACGTTTTGATATATCGGGCCCATACCTACTACTGTCCAGTAAGTAAATTACATACTTACTTACTGGACAGTTAGCGATTCCAAATTTAAAATCTCGCTTCTTACTGGACAGTTGTGAATAAGTCACCGGTAGAATTCACTTTCTGGATACTTTTTAGAGATGTTACATACCATTACATACCATTTTTGAGATAAGTTTATTTTTTCTGCTCCATTTTATCGTAATAAGTTCATAAACGCGATGTAATATTTTTAAGCATGCTGTCTGTCCAACGAGTCCAACGCTAGGGTAGGAGCGGCGAGTTAACAGTCACCACGCTTGTATTATTCGTGCCTGCCTCGCGAACGTGCATTATAAAAAAAGCGCGCTATAATAAAGCGTGTAAAATAACTTTCTTAAAATATAAAGCATTAAGCAAGTTATTGTCATATAGCAACTTTGCACACTACCAATATAGAATGAGAGTGACTGTGTGAATTGTGAATGATATGAGTCTGGGTTATTTGAAAAATAAATATATTATTGTTATATTATAAACGCAAAACATGATAAAGGATATTTATATTCATCGTTATGAACTACTTTTACTATAGGACCGACCATAAAATCACGAAAAAATACAGCTTTTCAGTACATTTTGTAGAGTTACGCAAACATAAATGTATGGGGCAGCTGATTGGCTGTCCCTTCCGGTGCGATTGGTAGGTGGGAACTGCACCTTCAAACTGCACGGGAAAAAGTGCGACACTTTAGCATTAGTGTTAGTAGTCAGTCATGTATTTGGATGAGAAGAAAAAGAGAGGGCGTAAAGATTTACGTGGCACCGAGGAATCCGAGGATATCGTGAAAGGAACTTCGTTCCTAGCGGGTTTCCCACCGGTACCACGCCTCTCTGCTTTATCTATACGGTTTCAGTGTAAACTGTAGCCCTCTATTAGTCATGAAAGTGCAACAGCAGCGATGATTATTCAAAAGATCAGCCTATATTGCTAGCTTACCTGCATTCGAAATCTGACGAGCTGCATGAATCGGGCAAGCTTACTGACTCCATAAAACGCCCAATTCTTCTCGTATATATTGAACCATCTGTTAAAATTACAAATTGATATGAGCGATCCACTCTAGTACATCGTAACAATATGCAGCAATATTAAAAATACAAAATACCCTTTTCCAACGTCTCGAAACGACATCCTTATAGCGTGCGCAGTTTGATTTAGCCAAGAAATATTTAGATATTTTAACATCTGCAAAGAAATCCATAAATGTGGGTACGTAAATCAATATTTGGAGGTTGTACCTAATGCCTTCTACGCAGATTTCGTTTATCAGCCACATGAACCTGAGACAAGCAATAGGAACCAATTCCTGTCAGTCCATTTGCCTCGACATCCGTGAACTACGCCGAATGGAACCGAACGTCTCGAGAGGGGTATAGTGCTTTTTTGCAATTGTTCCCACCAGTAAAGACAGCTGCAGAGAAACTTCATCCCGTAGAAGTGAATCTATACACACCGGGGTAGAGTTTCTCTGCAGCTGTATGTACCACCGAAGAGTGTGAACTGTACCACCGGTGGTACTAGTCGGAACAAAGGCTTTTTCGTAACGTGATTGTTTCAAATAAGCAACATCTAGCGCAAGCCGCGTTAAGGAACTTCGTTTCAAAAATATTCCTTTAGAATTAATTTAAGGAAATAAAACATGCATTTTTAACACGTTGTAGTCTCTTTCCTCCCCAGTCTGTTTTGGTTTAGAGAGTTATAGAATCGGTGATAAACTCAAAGCCTATGACTTTATTTCGTATTTGTTTGTGAGTTTAACGTACCATTGAAGTGCAATGTTGTTGCGCCGCGTCGAATTCTGCTAAACTCGCATTTCTGCCATAGTTAGCCGTGAAGAACAACATCGACTCTACCTGCAATTAACGTGTGCAACTAGTCAGATTTGTTTAAGTACCGTAACTCGTAACCGTAGTGTTTCCCGAACAGGAATAGAGGAGTGGCTTATATATTGTTTTGTTCTCAATACAAACAAATCATTTAAAGAAAAATCAACTGTCGAGACGCTTTAGTAAGGCATCTGTCTATTGTTTTAAAATTATTTCGCTAATTATGACAGATGAAGGGACAGAGATTTTCCACCTAGAATGGAAATGCAAATAACTATCATGTCAAAGTATCTTAGTATCACCTTAAGGCACTCATCTACGACAAGATGTATGCAGGCAACCGATTCTGTGAGCACGTATAGCGAATACCATTGGTTGTAGACAAGGCGCCCACGGAAATCCTCCATCACACACGGATGTCTCCCTGCAATAATATTTATTGATATTGAACTTCTTTCCGTTGCTAATTATTTCGAGTTCAGAATGTCATTTTAGTAATTAATATTCGTACAAGACATGATGGAATGTGCAAAACTACAAATAAGTAAATACATTCTGACTGTGATTATAAAGTTCGTCCCCTTAAATCATCATTTTTTAAAGCATTTATGCTCAAAAATAAAAACAAGTATGGCCAGAATAACTTTTATTATGTTGTTTGAACTTTGACAAGACGAACTTTTTCTTGAATTGATATATAATTGCTCAATGCTTCAAAAAATCTATTTTTTTGGACACGTAACTTTATTTTTCGAGGCCTAAAAGATAATGGTCAACCTATATATGATATGGGTGTAATACCAAATTCAGGCACCGGAGGTACGTAGTCTGGAGTTGGCACATCTATAAAATTATACAAATCTTTGTTTTTTTGTATAGTGAAAATTATTTTCATTTTCCCTTCCATCTTATTGTAGAGTAGGTACACCTGAAACATTATTTGATTCCTCTCAATTGCAACCTCATTCGATTATGCTTACTTCAAACTCTTGATAGTCTATGGTCTCCTGTCTGATACGAGACTCTCATAATAAAGTGCGAGTATTGGCGATGAGTTAACAAATTTACAATAACAAAACGTGATACATTAAAAACATATTTTAGCAAAATTTTGAAACAGGTTGTTTCAAAATTTCAGAAAGTACAAGTTCAATTAAAAAAGAAGGCAAAAGAAAGACGACACATACGCGTTCGGTTAGTTCCGCTATGCTCTAGTCCCGCTATGCTCGACTCGAAAAATACCTACTAAAAAGTCCCGAATTGCACGAAATTTTTCGATGCTATGTAAACAATGGAAGGTCAGTTGGAAAGAAAAGTGTTTGAATTCAGTTAAATTGAGCAGAAAGCTGACAAATATTGAAATTAATCAAAAATATCGAAATGTTAGTTCGAAATATTTTTAGGTTAAGTTCCTCTTTTACGGCAAGAAGTTTAGTTTTTCACAGTTCTATGGAATGGCTGGACAATTTGTTTTTAAAATGAATGACGCGACGTGTTGAGTGGCAACGAGGCGAGTGTGCGTTAATATGTATATAAATCAGACACTAATGTAACTGTCTTTATAGGTAACAGTTTGGATGTAAAAAAAGACGACATCACTGAGTGTGTAACAAAGTTACTAAAATTAAATTGTAATAAAATAATATTGTGTGCTTTTCCATATTTGGAAAAATTGTCTAGTAGACAAAATAATTATATTCACATGCTGAATAAACATATTCATTTCCTTGTCAGCCATTACAGTGACAAATTAGTTTTTTTTTGACATCAACATTTTTGTTGATAAATTAAAGTCGACAGGCAATACAGTGTATCTGCCTATTAGGGTAAGACGTCAAATAGCGAGGCTATTATCTTTTACTTTAAACTCAGACATAAATAGTATGTCGAAGTCATGTACTGTAGTTGATATTAGTAGTAATACTAATTTACAGGTATCCAATAACATTAATAACGTTAGCAATTCTGCTATTAATATTTATAGTTTAAACTAGTATGTAGGACAAGGGAGGGTACCAATAACCAAATAGTTAGGAGTACATCCACCAACAAGAAGGTACCTTCTTGCTCTCACATAGTTAATTTAAAAAAAGGGGCTAAGCAGAATTCTATAAAATTATTCCATCAAAACATTCAAGGTTTTTCTGCAAAGCAATTGGAAATAGAACTGTTTTTAGAAAAGACAATGTTTGAAATTATTTGTTTTACTGAGCATTGGCTGAAAGAACATTCAATGCTTATTAATTTTGAAAATTATACTGTGGGCAGCTGTTTTAACAGAAATGTTATGTTACGTGGAGGTTCACTTATTTTAATCAAAAATGGTATTAAATCAAAATCTCGTAAAGATATTGTAGATCTATCAGTTGAACATAGTGTTGAACTGTCCTGTGTTGAGCTGGATAAGCATATTATAGTGTGCGTTTACAGACCCCCCAATTATAAAAATTACTGTATATTTGAGTCAGTGATGGAAGATGTTTTGGCAAAACTTACAACTGGTAATAAACTAGTCATAATCTGTGGTGACTTTAATATAAATATTTTAGAAAATAATTCAGATAGCAGTAGACTATTGAATCTCTTCAAATCATTTAATTTGTCGCATGTGTTTGAGGAACCAACCCGAACAACTGTGACTACTGCTACATGTATTGATAATGTTTTTTGTTGCTGCGACTACTTAAACAAAGCCATTATGAATTGTCTGCCTTCAGATCATAGTGGGCTACTGGTAACATTTGAGTCCAGCATACCAATACAGCAAGTGCAGATTCAATCCAGACCAATAACATCCGGCAAATTAAATAAATTTAACAGCGCTTTAATTGGTAAGTTAAGTTGTCAGGACCTCACAGTGAACGATGGTAATATTTTATACAAAAAGGTTTTCTCAGTTGTTCAAACAGAATTCAATAACACTTTTAAGAAGAAAACTAAAACTATATGCCGTAAGTTTTTATTCAGTGACTGGGCGACTAAAGGAATCAGGAAAAGTAGGGAAAGACTTTACGAGCTGTATGGCCTTAAGCCTTATATAAACACTGAAACTTTTAATAAGTATGTTGCTACTTACTCAAGAATTTTTAAAAATTCATGTAAACTAGCTAAGGCTTTATACATTAGCAATAAGGTTAAATTCGCAGAAAATAAAATTAGGACGGTTTGGAAAATTATTAACAATGAAACAAACAGGAACAAAAGAAATAATACTGATTACACGCTTGAGACTACACATGGACTTGTTAGAGATAGCAAAGAGGTTGCTCAAGAGTTTGTAAATTTCTTTACCAGCATCCCAATTAAAACTACTGAAACCTTAAATTCTTCGCCGTCGCTCGCTTATGGTTTATTACACGCTAACGTTTCAGCATGCCCGACTGAATTTAACTTTTCACATATAAACCCAATAACAGTGATAAAAGCTTTTAAGCAAATAAAGATAAAACTGACAGAAGATCGATGGGGAATGTCCATCAAAGTTTGTACCTCCATTATTCAGACTATAGCGCCGTACTTAGCTTTAATTTTTAATTTGTGTATAGATCAGGGAGTCTTTCCGGATCTAATGAAATATAGTAAGGTTATACCACTTTTTAAATCCGGGGACAGTAAAGACACAAATAATTATAGACCAGTATCCGTGTTGCCGGTTTTCAGCAAGATATTTGAAAAGATAATGCTAAATCAAATGCTCATTTATTTTAATACGAAAAACATCCTACACGAGAAACAATATGGTTTCACCAAAGGACGTTGTACAACCGACGCTGGTGTCACCTTAATAAAACACATCTTTGATGCGTGGGAGGAGGGACAAGATGCCATAGGTATCTTCTGCGACCTGTCGAAGGCGTTTGATTGCGTTGATCATGAAACATTGCTTTTGAAACTTGAGCATTACGGGCTAGGCCAATCAGCATTAAATTTAGTAAAATCCTATTTGAATGATAGACAGCAATTAGTTCACATAAACGGTGTCAATTCGTCGGGGTTGAACGTGAAAATGGGGGTACCCCAGGGCTCAATTTTAGGTCCTTTCTTATTTTTAGTATACATTAACGATTTACCCCATCTATTGGAAAACAAACTGAACATGGTGTTATTTGCTGATGACACTTCTTTGATTTTTAACATAAATAGACGTACGAGTAACGTTGCCGACGTAAATAATGCATTGCGGCAAGTTCTAAATTGGTTCACTGCTAATAATTTAGTTTTGAATGCTAAAAAAACTAATTGTATAAAATTTGCCTTGCCGAATGTCAAAAGTTATGATTGTGACATTATGTTAAACAACGAGAAGCTAGAATTCGTCGACAAAACCGTTTTCCTGGGTATCACGCTAGACTCAAGGTTACAATGGGGTCCTCATTTAATATCACTTGCGGGGCGGTTAAGTTCGGCGGCTTATGCTGTTAGAAAAATTCGTCAATTTACTGATGTAGATACCGCGAGGCTGGTCTATTTTAGTTACTTTCATAGTATAATGTCTTACGGCATATTACTATGGGGAAGGGCTGCAGACATTCAGTCAATTTTTGTTCTACAAAAACGAGCCATCAGAGCGATATACAATCTTCGCCGGCGCGATTCTCTAAGGGAACTGTTTAAAGACATTAACATCATGACGGTACCTTGTCAGTATATTTACGAAAACATCATGTACGTTAGAAAGAATTTACATCTTTTTAGTAAAAACAGCGATAGACATAGTTATGTTACTAGAAATAGGGACCAATTAATTCAACCAGGTTTCAGGCTGGCTAAAGTAGCGTCATCTTTTAGGGGGTACTGTATAAAATGTTACAATAAAATACCGCCACACATTCTAGAATTGAATGAGACGAAATTTAAAACTTGTATAAAACGCACACTATGCAGGCAGGCATATTATAGGTTGGGGGATTACATCGCTGATAAAAATGCTTGGCCCAACGCTATTCCAGCTCCACAGCCACTAGGGCACAAAAACAAGTGATAAGCAGAAAAGTTCTGAAGTATTGTTGGACCTGCTGAAGACTGTACGAATAATTATAATGTATATTTGTGTTGTATAAACTCAATTTATTTTTTGGATTATATAACTGCACAGCACATATGTGAGTACTATGTACTAACTGTAAATCTACCATTTACTGTACCTATGTGTCGTTCGTTGACTTCAGTGTGCCCCGGCAGTTGAGTGTGTCATGCTCTCTCTAATGTCTCTCTGATGGTGGCACATGTGTTGGATCATTCGGTTCCCTTCATGATGGTTGAGCTGAGTGGTGCCGATCCATGTGTCATGTTCGTGAACGGGCGCCGTCAGTTGGGATTGGTCATATCTTAGCTGCCTCCGCATGTTTTTAATTACCTATTTATTGTATTTTTAATTGTTTGTTTTACTCTAGACGCTTTTAAGTGCGTTTTTTTTTTTTTTTTTTACATCGTTCTCACATATATGTATTTTTCCTACAAGATTATTGTAACCAAATACTTGTAAAACACATTTATGTTTTTTTAAAAGAGTAAGTTTGGAGTTTCTTGTCCGTTCTTCTCCATAACAAGCTACATTTCCGAATGGACGGTAGAATCATTTATTATTACATTTAATTTTTATTTTTGACGTTCGAAAGTGCCGCTTAATGGCCTAATTGAATAAAGAAATTTTGATTTTGATTTGATTTGATTTTTTATGATGAACCGGAACGTTTATTAACTTTTTTCGCGAAAGTAACGGCATTTAAATTCAAAGTTTTCTTCATTTACTTTTTAAATGGTTAAAATAAAAATATAACAGTGTATGTAACACTTTTCTTCATCACTAACCGCGAATGTGATTTCACGCATACCGTAACTTTTTGGTAGGTATTTTTCGAGACGAGCATAGCAGGACTAGAGCATAGCGGAACTAACCGCAAGTGTTGAACAAGTAATTGAAACTAAAGCAGCTTCTTACTAAAGATTCATAAAAATAAATGTTTGTAAAATTTTGTTACTGAAACTACCGATTAGATTAAGAAAATTATTTTGCTGAAAGCTACCCTATCCTTAAGTGTCATTGGGTATTTTAATCCCAGAAAGAAAAATGGGAGCGGGAACGAAGCCGCACTAAAATCTAGTAAATTATAAGGATGAATGAATGACCCGAATTTTATATGTTTACCTCGTTTCTAAGCGATTTCATATGATCCTCGTCGTGCTCCTTCGCTTGTTGGTGAATGAGCACCATTTTTTCAATTTGAGGCATAACATGCAATGGCATGGCCGGTAATCCTTGCAGTAACAAGCAATCCAAGTACAAATAGAATCTAAGTCAGAAATTAAATACATGTTTATCCTCTTTCACGGAAAGTGATTTTGTCTCTTATCGTACTGACTTTAACCTCAGTTGGTCTGATTACTTTTGATTATTAAAAAAAAAGAAATGATCATAAAAATACATTTGCTTATTACTGATAAAATACCTCTATCTATAGTACATATTTTCATGTGAACAATTGTGATTCAAATAAACGTCTGCCCTAGTTACCAATAATTTACAGTACCGAATACAGATTATACATTACGATAAAACATCCATAAGGTGATAATAAATTAACTCTCAAGAATTCCGTGAGGACGCTCGGTATCAATAAACAAAACGATAACAAACAAAAAACCAAATGATTTTAATACTTCACAAAAATAAGTAAAATTCGAGGTCCCGGTCGCTGCATGCGTACGGCAGGCTTATTACGTATATTTTGCAAGAGCACAACGATAGCTATTTTTAACCGACTTCAAAAAAGGAAGAGGTTCTCAATTCGTTTTTTTTTTTTATATGTGTTACCTCAGAACTTGTTACTGAACCGATGTGAACCGATTTTGATGATTCTTTTTTTATTTGAAAGCTGGTGTTTGTCATGTGGTCCCATTTAATTTTCATCAAGATCTGATAAAGAACTTCGGGGATACACATCAGAACTCTTCAATAAATGACGGCAAATCACTCGGGATAGCTGCTATCGCATTTATATTTATTGTTTACACCATTTCATAACATAACATCACACTAGTAAACAGTTCACCTTAGTGTGCTTAATTTCAAGCTCCTGCCATACCTAGAAGCTAACGACTTCCTGAGTGACCGCCAATATGGCTTCCACCAAAATCGGTCAATCCACCAAGATCCCCAGGGATCTAGCCATTCACATCTGCAGTGAGGCCATAGAGAGACACGGGGAACCGCTTGCCGTCTCCCTCGACATCTCGAAGGCTTTTGACAGGGTCTGGCATGAAAGCCTTATTGGTAAGTTTCCTTCATTCGGTTTGCCCAGTGGTCTGTGCGATTGGGTGTACGTTACCCCATCAGGAAAGTGACTCCTAGAGTGATACGAGTGGAACGTATAATTAGAGCGTAATCTGCTGTAAATGTGCGCCAAATAAAGAATAAGTGCGTCTCGTCGTTTTAAAAAAAAACAGAAAAAACGGTTCCTGCTGGGGTAACGTTGTTCCAGCAGGAAAATTCTAAACGAATGATCGTAATGAGAAATAAAGTGCATGGGCAGAGAGCTTATAGATGAGCAAAAATGTGCGCCGAAAATATAATTGGTGCGTCATCAGGTTTTCGAGATATTGCATTTCCTGCTGGGGTAACGTTTTGCAGAATCGTGTATCTCTAAAACCATTGTACGTGCGCCTGTATAATAAACATACACAAGTAGCTCTTGATTTGTGCGTATTTGTGCCGGAATCAGATTTAAGAAAATATTTATAATTTTCAAGTAATTGCGCTTTTTTGAAAACGCGAAAAAAAATCGCAGCGCCTAAATGAGAAAACGTATAAGCTCGCTGAAAACTGTATTCAGTCCATCTTGACGCTTGTAATAACCATAAAAAGTTTCAAAAGCATACATGCTTGCGTTATCGAATAATATTGCTAAAAGTCAAAACGAGAGTTTCATAACTTTGACGGCAAAATACAAGAAACCGACTTAACTCAAGATAATATGGTGTAAACCACAAGTGTGTGCGTTTAGTCAAAAATATATAGTGAAAATATTCAGCTTGGAATGTTTCGCATTAAGTAGATTTAAACAAAAAACTAAACATGTAAACAAAGGCTGGTTATCCGACCAAATTCGAATGACTACAAAAAAGCGACGGATTCATACATAACGATGACCTTCTTAACTTTACTCACGAACCGGTTGTAGCGTGTTGTGCCTGAGTACACTGAGATAGAAAAGTTAGTTAAATTCTACTAGCTTTTTCCGTGACTTTGCACTTGATTAGGGTAAGTACATTAGAAAAAGTAATGCCAAGGTTTAACCTATCTTCTTTATTCCAAATTTCATTAAAATACATTCAGTATTTTGTGGACAAATCCAGACATTTGCCTTTATAATATTAGTAGAAAAAATTAGAGACCAAAAATTTGATGGCGCCTGTTTTAAAAAAAAGAAGGTCAAGATATGTGTTATGAATACCTACTACAAAAAATAACCTACAAATACAGTTTATAAATAAAAATCAAATTAACGCAACAGTAAAAAACAACGTAGATAACTACATACATTGATTTAAACCGTAGGCTAGATAAATTAACATTGAGTTATTAGGGTTCCGTATTACTAAGAATCCGCGGTCCATTCTCTGTGATTATGCAATTTTACTGTTTGTATTTTGATACTTATGTAAATGAAAAACTGATCTGTGATTTTAAATAATAGTGACTACACTCGGTACAAATAATTTGATTGAACTGTGTTCTAATATTAATAGGTTTGTAATTTTATCTGTGATTTGAAGCCATAATTAATTAAGATAATAAACATAATAATTTCTACGTCAACAACCTCTTTCATTTGTTACGGTCACAAGGTGCATTTAATGTATTTTAGTAAGCCCCCAAAATTAGAAATTGTTGAAATTAGTCATACCAACAAAGGTTTGAACGCGACTGTACGGACAAAAGCTTAGGTTTAATACGTCCAATTAAGAAGGTCATCGATATGTATGAATCCGTCGCTTTTTCGTAGTCATTTGAATTTGGTCGGTTAACCAGCCATTGTTTACATGTTTAGTTTTTTGTTTAAATCTACATAATGCGAAAGATTTCAAGCTGAATATTTTCACTATATATTTTTGACTAAACGCACTTGTGGTTTACATCTACTTATCTTGGGTTAAATCGGTTTCTTGTATTTTGCCGCCAAAGTTATGACACTCTCGTTTTGACTTTTAGCAATATTATTCAATAACGCAAGCATGTATGCTTTTGAAACTTTTTATGGTTATTATAAGCGTCAAGATGGACTGAATACAGTTTTGAGCGAGCTTATACGTTTTCTCATTTAGGCGCTGCGATTTTATTTCGCGTTTTCAAAAAAGCGCAATTACTTGAAAATTATAAATATTTTCTTAAATCTAATTCCGGCACAAATACGCACAAATCAAGAGCTACTCGTGTATGTTTATTCTACAGGCGCACGTACAATTGTTTTAGAGATACACGATTCTGCAAAACGTTACCCCAGCAGGAAATGCAATATCTCGAAAACCTGATGACGCACCAATTATATTTTCGGCGCACATTTTTGCTCAACTATAAGCTCTCTGCCCATGCACTTTATTTCTCATTACGATCTTTTGTTTAGAATTTTCCTGCTGGAACAACGTTACCCCAGCAGGAACCATTTTTTCCGTTTTTTTCAAAAACGACGAGACGCACTTATTTTTTATTTGGCGCACATTCACAGCTGATTACGCTCTAATTATACATTCCACTCATATCACTCTAGGAGTCACTTTCCTGTTGGGGTAACGTACACTGCGATTGGATTGCAGACTTCCTGAGGGACCGGTCCATTCGAGTGGTTATTGATGGCCGCTCGTCTGAACTACTGGATATTAATGCCGGGGTCCCTCAGGGGTCGGTACTCTCAGCAGTATTGTTCTTGTTTCACATAAATGATCTGCTAAAACCCGTTATCTTTGGGTATGCAGACGACAGCACTGTTGCTGAGACATACGTGTCCGACGCGCGTGCTACTGGACCTCAGATCCGGTCTCTCCGGGAGGCCATGGTTGGGCGCTTGAATCTGTCCTTGAGAGCAATCTCCGAATTGTTCGATGCCAATCTGTTCAGGTTCAATGCTACTAAGACCCAGGCGTGTCTTTTTCCCGCTAAAATGAGCCAATTCCACCCGGCTCCTCTGAAAGAAGGTGTGACCGTGCCGATAACTGACCATCTTGAGATTCTTGGCATCACATTGACATCGACGCTCAATTTTGGTCTATTCATTGAGGCAAAAGTTCAGCTGGCTGCCAAAAAACTGGGGATCCTCGCGAAGGTGAGACGGTACTTCACACCAGAACAGCTGCTCAACTTATATCAAGCGCAAGTTCGATCATGCTTGGAATACTGCTCTCATCTCTGGGACGGATCTGCCAAGTACCAGCTGGATGCACTTGATTTGATCGAAAGACGGGCTAAGAGGCTCATCTACAATGAAGTACTGGTCGAATCTAGGCTCCAGAACCTCGAACATCGGCGCCGAGTTGCCAGTCTTTCGGTTTTTTATCGGTTACATTTCGGGGAGTGTGCGTTGGAATTGCATGAACTAATTCCTCCTAGCCCGTTCCATCATCGGACTACAAGACGTTGCTTCATCGGTACATGGTGGACATCCCACCCATACGCACCAAACGTTTTGGGAATTCTTTTATTATGCGTACAGCAAGGGAGTGGAATTCCCTGCCGGAGTCTGTATTTCCTGATAGCTACAACCTGGGAGTCTTTGAGTTCATATAAAATGTACACAACGATATTTTTTGAGCCCCTGACGGGGCACGGTCCGTCCACGTCCCGGGCACGGCCCTGATATGTGTGGATATACCTTAAGACGACGACTAATGCCAACGACCTTGTGGGAACAAAACGCGCACTCCTTTCACACCCGCGCGACCCAATTTTTTGTAAGTTTCCTTATTATTCTGACTTTAAACAAAAAAGCCTCTGAACAAAATATAGATAATTAAATTGTCTTTCAGGTGCTGTCGATTTCATTAAAATGCTGTGCGTAACAGCGGTTTTGCGTCGATTGTCGTGTTTTTGTCCGTTTAAGACATAACTTTACAAATTAATTACACTATGTTTTACGAACAAAGCATGGTTCTTGGATAGTTGCAAACCTCTCTTCCAAAAATTTAAAATTCTACCACTGCCCTGTATTTATAGGGTGGGCCAATAATTTTTGCAAATTGCAACACTAAATTTCTCGAATACCGTTGGAGGGAGGGGTGCGCGGGTGGCGGGAAACTATGCGTCGCTACATGCAATTTTAGTCACGATGGAGCGCTTCACGGGACAACAGCGTGCTTTTTGTGTTAAACAATTTTACAAAAACAACGATTCCTACGTTACTGTACGACGCCTGTTTCGAATTGAATATGGATTACGCCGTGTAAGCGAGTGTCCAAGTGTGAATTTAATCAAAGCTTGGGTCGTGAAGTTCGAGCAAACGGGATCGACAACGAATATTAAACAAACAGGCCGGCCACGTTCAAGAAGAAGCGATGAGAACATTCGAGAGGTTGAAATTTCCGTTCGGAACGATCCAGAATTATCTACGCGTAAGCGTTCGGCGGTTCTGGCATTACCGAGAACCAGTCTACGGCGGATTTTGCATCTAGACCTCAAACTGCACCCGTATAAGCTTCAAATTGTGCAGGAGATGAAACCAAATGATTACATTCAACGTAAGTTATTGGCTGACACAATGCTGGAGCAATTCTCTAGCCTGGAGAATGTATTGTTTACGGACGAGGCCCACTTTCACATCAACGGGCACGTGAATAAGCACAATTGTCGATATTGGAGCAGGGAAAACCCTCGCCTTAAACACCAAAAGCCACTTCATTCACCTAAAACGACAGTATGGGCTGCCATATCAGCAAAGGGCATAATTGGTCCGTATTTCTTTGAAAATAATCAAGGAAATAATGTAACTGTGAATTCAGCGGAATACGTCAAGATGTTGCGAGAATTTTTGACGCCGCAGTTGCATGAATTTCAAGGATACAACAGCAGGACCTGGATGCAACAAGATGGAGCAACATGCCACACGTCAAATGTGACTTTACCGGTAGTCAAAGAAATGTTTCCGAATAAATTGATTTCTCGCAGAGGTGATATTCCATGGCCTCCGAGAAGCCCGGATCTTACACCATGCGATTTTTTCTTATGGGGATACCTGAAAAGTCGAGTCTACCTTAATAAACCGACGAATATATCCCAATTAAAACGAAACATCCACGACGAGATAGCCGCGATCCCCCGCAGCATGTGTCAGCGAGTTTTCCAAAGTTTGCGTAGTCGATTGCTAGAGTGCCAACGACGAGACGGTGCACATCTCGACGATGTCATTTTTAAAAAATAAATTTCATTAAATTTTCAAAACGTTAAAAATATAATCAACAAAATAACAGTTGTAGTTTTATTTCTATTCATGTTTTAAAAGTGCAAAAATTATTGGCCCACCCTGTATAAGAGATATCTGCATTTTTACAAAGAAGCACAAGCATCACTTTAAGCAATATACAGAGGTTATCACAAGACAGAAAAGAGCAAAGTTTCGCAACCTACTGTATCATCCACCTTGTTATAAAGATATTTATAAGAAAAATGTGTTTAATATGTGTATATTAATCTATAATAACTTACCAAATGAATTGAAATTGTTACAGGGTAATTTATTTAAAACAAAATTGACAGAGTGGCTACTAAAGTGTTGTTTTTATAGTGTTGGGGAATTTATGGAACATGGAAATAATGGTTTAATGAATAAATAATAATGTCAGTATTTTGTAAAAATATTAAGATTCTAGTTTTGACATTTTAATTTAATTTATAGTTTTTTTTTATAATTTTTGACATTTTAATTTATTTTATGGTTCTTTTTTAACTTTTGACATTTGTTTTGTTATGTTATTTCTTAAATATTATTTAATTTTTTTTTTTTTGTTAACTTTACTTATATAGACAACTGTAATTTACTTTTTGGAATGCATAAATGTTGTTATGGTTTCTTTTTAATTTGATGATTTAATTTTTTTATAAATAATTTGCACGCTTGCTTGCAGGCAGAATACAGTCACTTTTAGGCTTTAACATCTTCCCTTCAAAACTTTGTATTTCTGGCAAATAAACATTTTGATTTTGATTTTGATTTTCGAATAAAACTCAAAATTTTCTCAGATCAAATTATGAAGAAAATGGTCTAATGTAACATATATTATTACAAAAAATTTAGACGTGATTCTCATTTTAAAATCAGCTACTCAAGGGAATCGGCGCCTTAAGGCGTGAAAATTTAACCGACATCGTATTTCTATACCAATATTATAAAGAGGAAAGATTTTTTTGTTTGTTTGTTTGTACCGAATAGTCTGCGAAACTACAGGACCGATTTTTTAAACTCTTTCACCTATGGAAAGCTACATTATTTCCAAGTAACATAGGGGTCAGCTAGTATAATATATTAGTATGGATACGATGACGTACTTTTTCCACGTGGGGAAAGCTGCAAGCGGCAGGTAGTTGATAATATTTTGAAACAAATTCCAGGACAAACCTGAGATTATTTTCTACTTCCTTTCGAAGATCGACTGCGAATTTAACACGTTTCGCAAATGTGTCCGGGTCGTCCGCTTTGAACATCAGACGTATGCGAGGTACACTACAAAATAATAACAGTATAACTATATAAGTATGTACACAGAATTGCAGATCAATTGAAAAATTCGGATAGGCCTTAAATAAAATCGGATTTTGTCGCTAAAATTCGGTAAATTATTACGATTTTCTTTAAAAGTATTTGAATTTAAACAGATTTTTTCATTAAATTTCGTGGATGTATGTCTATTTTACTTGGCACACAAAATAATGTATAATTATGTATATATTTAACATCTTTCTTCGCGCATTTATGTTCCTTGTGCCAGTCTCACTCGCTACCAATCGCCACGCGTCCCACGCCATAAAAATTGCAACATTTTGAAGATGTCGTTCTTATGCAAATATATTGAAAGTGTGAGGAGAATATACGTATATACATACATAAACGTACGCCTTTTTTTAAGAGTTTAAGAATTTCACCTACCTTCTTTAGTCTTTTTCTTTTTCCGTTTAGCCTCTACGTGTACTTACTCAGTAAGACTGTCTCACTGACGATCTCTATCGGGATCGAAACTAAGAAATTCTTGAAAACGTGAAATATAAAACAAAAAATGCATTTTCGTGGGATGGGCAGGCAAAGTCACAGACTGGGCAGACTTAGGCCACTTATTGAAAGTTAGCCTGGGGCGGTCAGAACTCTTAATCAGGCCTGAGCATATATTTTCAGCTTAAAGTTAAATGTACTTACGTGTATGTTCTCTTAGTACCATCAAGAGCCATAACTTCCCATTTATCAGTTTTCTTATCATAACTGAAAGCCGCTACGTTTGTCCACTGCAAATACAACACTTCAGTCAATAAATTAGTATACGCGATACGTTATAACTCTAAAGCGCTTTCGGGGAAATATTCAAACCGATTATGATACGACTTGTGTTTCGAGAAGAAGAAGCATGCAAAGAACTATTCTTATTATAATTATAATCACTGTTATCGACATTGATTATAGTTATTATAAGGATTTGCATAGGCAATGCGAAATGAGTTGCCTACAGATGTTCTTTTCTAGTTAGGAGTTTTACGGTTTCGACGTGGCTTTTTCACTTTAACTACAAAGCCACCAAAAAAACTACTAGCTTGCTACAAAGACTTTTACTACAGCTATATGTTAACGATACCCACATTCTTACTAATAATTTAAAAAAAATAACAAGTTGTTGATTTGTCAGATAGTCTGTGGTACAGCGCCGGCGGCCATTGCCAATGGAAACGTTAGGCCTAACTGTTGTAACCATATTAATTGTAAGAAAAAGTAGTAGGTATTGATTAAAAGCATTTCAGGAAATTGAAGACTTGAGTATAATTTGACCTGACTCCGTTAACATATAGTACACACAAAAGTTTCTCAAAATAACTTGCTTTTTGTAACATTGCTAGTAGGTAATATAGTAATATGCGCTTGATACTTAGCTTAGTATAATAAAAATTTGGTGACAAAAATGTGGGTAGTCATGATTATCTGTTTTACTTTTCTCTTCATTGTTTAGAGTATGCTCTGCATCCTCATTGACGATTGTGTTTATTCTTAATTAACGGTTTAAAATGAATGATTGTGAAATTGTGAAGTCGAAACGTGGCAAAGATGTGTTCATTTATGAAGGATATTCGTATTATTTAAATAAGAGGCGTGATAATAACTACCACTGGAGATGTACAAAAAAGGTAGTACTCGGTGTAATGTATCTGTCGCAGCCTTATCGTATAACACGCCGTATTACAAATACAGGCGGCCAATTGAAAAACGTCACTGTTTTGAAATGCGGCTATTTTCGTTCAGCCGGATTTCTATTCAGCTGAAATAAAGTACGCCGCATTGTATGAGCACTTCGCATTTGTCAAAGCGGCTTAGTAACGTGGCGCCCATACAAACGGGCGCATCTTCGATACGCGGCTTTGAAATCTGACACGCGCTGCATGATCATAGATCATAACAACAAAAATGGTGTCGCAATCGACAACGTTATTACAACAAAGTGAAAATATTATTGAATTTAGAAGTGCAAACATTGATACGAAATTGTACTTGACTTTTTTATTTTGGATAGTATTTAAACGAGTGAAAAAATTCAAATTAAGGGTGTAAAAAATACTGAATAAGGTTTACTGAAATACTAAGTGGGCGATAAACAGTGGGCGAATACAAAGGTTTATAACAGCGACTTGAAAATAAAAGTTTGTCGATGGAGCCCGCTGCGGTGCTACCTTTTCTGTCTGCAGGGTCTAAAGTAACCTAACATGAAGGAGATGACGGGAGCTAAGTTCGCTCGTTTTGCTCGCTCACTTCAGCTCCCGTCATCCCCTTCGAACCTAACATATCCGTGTTGGGATGCCCTAAGTTCCGAGCTCGCTTCGCTCGCTCTTGGACAATTAGTCGTTCTTTATAGATTTATAGTCATCCTACATTGCTTCTTGCTGATAATAAAGCTAAACGTTGAACGCCGCTTTGTAGAACGTATGGCCACCACGATCCGGCTGAACGAAAGGTAGCCGCATTTCAAAACAGCAACGTTTTTCAATCGGGCGCGCCTATTTGTAATACGGCGTGTTATACAATATGACTGCGACATATCTATTACTTCTTCCCTTACCACCAACAATCAACACATTGTGCTGTCCCAAAGTCGTGATCATATGCAAGTGCATATAAAAAAAACGTATTGAAATGAAGTTAAAGGCTAATTTGAAAGATAAAGCTAATCAATCGATGGATTCACCTGCACAAATTGTACAGCGGTGCATCCATTGGTACCGAGTACCAGTGCTCCCCATATATAAAGATGCTATGAGGAAAATTATTCAAAGAGAAAGAAATAAAAATCTTTCACCGATTCCAAAGGATATTCACAGTGTCGTGATTCCCGAAGAATTAATAAGCAATGACTGTGGTGAACGATTTCTGATCGGGCACTGTATTGATGATAATGAGTACGTAATAGTATTTTGCACTAAGACAAATTTGAAATTGCTAAACGAAGCGAAGTTTTGGACGATGGACGGGACCTTCGTTTGTTGCCCGCGTCCATTCCGTCAGATCTATACAATACATATTGCATGTATTGTATAGATCTGTTGGAATGTGGTTGGCGCACCACATTCCACGCATAATATAGTTCCCCTAGTTTACGGTTTGCTTTCTCACAAGTCAGTAAAATCTTATTTTTTTTTTTATAAATTGTTAAATGCGTAAGATTTAATAAATTAATGTTCATTTGGATCCGGACATTTTTCTCACCGATTTTAAAGTTTCGGCTATGAAAGCTATCAAAAAAACATTTCCCAATTGTTTAAATAAATTATTTTTGCACTTAAATCAGAGTATATATCGTCGTCGTCAGTAAGCTGGTCTAGCTACGAAATACAATAATGATGCAGTTTTCGCTCATAAGATGCGGCATATCGCTGCACTAGCATTTCTAGAGCCAAGTGAAATTATTGAAGCCTTTGCTATAATTAAAGGCGAAATTTATGTGATAACCTGATTCGAAAAATATTATCTCAAAGGATCAATGACAATTACAAAAGCAGTTAGCTCTATAATCAATCAATCATTTTTTATTTATTTTACATAGACCTACATGGGCACTTATAAAACGTCGACAAAAGGTGCACGGTTCGGGTTGGTCGTTTCCTATGCAGAAGAACCGGCAAGAAACTTCATGGTTACTCTTTTAAAAAAAGATTATATATTATATAAAAAAAGTTAACTAATGTTAACTAGCATCTAGAAGGCCTACAATGTTCACATATTCACAAAACAATCGGTAAAAGAATCTATACAAAGGTAAAAAAATAAGTATAACAAGACTACATTTAACATGTGGCACAAATTTTGTTATCAGTGCTGTAACTATTCTTAGCAAAGGGATATAAAGATGATTGAAAACCATTGTAAAAAGTCTAATTAAAAGAAGGAAAGAAAAAATGAGATTGAGAATAGTTAGAGACATCCACATATTTGTGCCGTTTACAAGTTACCAGGGAAGCTGCATGCGCAGAAGAAGCTAAGGCCAAATGTTTTTATCTTCAACGTAGTCCTTGATTTTATAATATGCTTTTTTAATAAGGATACGTTTGATGTAGTTTTTGAACATTCCATCGGTCAGTTCTATAACTGACTTTGGCAACTTGTTATAAAAGCGTATACTGTTTATAAGAAAAGACTTGCTAGTTTTCGTTAATACAATTTCGTGCTTACTGTACGTGTATTTAAATTATGGAAGTCGCTTCTAGTTTTGAAAAGCCCTCGATTTTTATGGACATCAAAATACATTCCAAAATATAAAGTGAAGGTAGAGTCAGTATATCGATCTCTTTAATTTTTTCTCTGAGGGACAATGACAATGAAACGACGCAATTTCCACCCACTCTGTGGTCAGTACATGATAGTATATTATTATATGTTCCTTTATCACAGAACGCCCTTGAATCGTAGCATAATAGATGGAACACACAACTAAATCGACAGAAGTGGAACCATATTTAAAACTATCTCAGAGTTTAAAAAGGAGCAAAAGAATACAGAGAACATTATTGAAAGAATAAAATCCGCAGAACTTATGTCTAAGCGAAAGCGTGGATGTATAGATTATTACAGGAAAAGGATTGAGACACATTCATCTGAAAATAATCAAATGCACTTAAAATGATATTTAAATGGATGGGCACATTTATTTGTCACCTGATGAAATAATTTTATATTTTTTAAACCTAGGTATACTTATACAGTAAAACTGTAAATTGAAGATATTTGTTTTAATCACTTTGTAATCGCCACTTTATAATATAAATGAATACGTTTCTCTAATCTTTTGTTTCTATATTTCCCCAATGTTTGCATATAAAAATTGACGAATATGCATAATGGATAGGTATTAGATAAATACTATACATTAAAAGTAAAGGCGGTCTAACTTTAAAACATTTTCTTTCTTCATGTCTTGGTAGCAAGCTAGTAGCTTTTTGGTCGCTTTGTAGTTAAATAGTGAAAAAGCCATGTCAAAACAATCGTAGACAAAACAATCTGACGGCGAATATTCCTGTCCTGGAAAAGTCCTGTTGTCGAAACAAACAAATGCGAACCATTGTGTCCGCGAAACAGCCATAGGGGCAACGTTCTATCGAAGAATCTCTCAAAAACGAAACGTCCTGTCGGTGATCAGTCCAAAGGAGAAATGACTGTCAGAGAACGCTTGCAGAATCCCATAATAATGGTGAGATAATGGTCAAGCGTGAGCCTATCAATAATTAAAAAAAAAAATGCTCCTTCAAATCGCTTCGACTTTCAGAAAAATAAGCACAAGAAGTACCCACCTCATACAAACCGTTTAACGTTTGAATTATATCCCCATTGTGCTTGGTAGGCTTTGAATCGTCCTTGGGGATATAAGCCAACCCGGGACAAGGATACTGCTCACCCTCTATCATACCCAAAGACATCCACTCCTCGGGAACACTGAAAATACAAGATTTAATAGATTTTATTTTGCTGCGCATTTCTAGTTAGCCCATCGACAGGTGCCGCAATCACAATCGTTTATTACCTATTTATTACCCGACTGCCGAAGGAGGGTAATGTGTTTATCAGTCTATGTATGTATGTTTATTCCTATGAATATAAGTCCTATCAGGGTAAAAAAAGGTTTTTAAGAGGTCATTTCAAAAATATATAAAACTTATATGTTTAAATGAACATAATTCGAAAATATAATGTTAAATAAAAAGTTATAAATCATCATCACCATTTCAGCCGAAAGACGTCCAATGCTGGACATAGACCTAAAACTTATAAAAAAAAGTTAATTCGAAAAATCAAAAAACTCGACTGCAAAAGAAGCGAACTAAAAATACTACAACAAGAAGCAAATCATGCTATGCAGTCGGAGGATATATCTGATTTTGGTCAGCCAGCTCGCGAATATGTATCCTCCGACTGCACAGCATGATTTTCTTCTCGTTTACCTCTTTTTTTTGCTTCTTAAGCAGTCGGGTTTCTTTTTTGTCCTTTATTGTATACCTCATCGAGATTATATTATATTAGCGTCCCAATAGCATATTATTATCATCACGTTTGTTTAGAACCTAATTTAATATGTTATTTTAAAAACGATATAACCGAGATTTTGCTTTAAACAAATGTTGAAGCCTGTATAAAAAGGGGTGACCATTTCTTCCTCTTCTTTTCGTGCGAGGTGTGGCCACCTCTGGTTGTCAGAGTTAATTAAGCCGCCTCTGGGAAACCCCACAGGCCTCTGACTTGGCTATTTCAGACTTATATTGACTATATAAGTCCAGGTTTCCTCACGGTGTTTTCCTTCACCGTTGCCTGTGATGTCCAAGATAAACTTAGAATGTACATATGAATTTGAAAAAGTCACATTGGTACTTGCGGGGTTTGAACCCACGACCTCAAACATGACAGGCGAGGTCTTAGCCACTGAACCACCACGACAGCTGGGGTGACTACAAAAAAAAAACACTAAATACTGCCTTCAATACTGAACTTACCGGCAGTCAAAATCAGTGTTGTCAAAAATCTCCAGATCTAGTTTAGGGAAGGGACTGTAGAGAGCATAGTGCTCCATGTCGGTGACCTTGAACTCCTTCACTGGTAACAACCAGTAAGGTTGTATGCCGAGCTCACGAAGCATCTTCTGCAACACGCAGGTAATTCTTGTAATAACGCTATTTGCCCGCTGGTCACTAAATATAACCATGCGTTCTTAGGATTACAAACTTTAGATTTTATGCCAAAAATTGAGATTGTTTATTCTTTTTTAAATCACACAATATCACAAATATTAATACTCGACCAAGTGCGAGTCGGATTCGCACACGAAAGGTTCCGTACCATTATCGAAAAAAAAATCACGTTTGTTGTATGGGGGCCCCACGTAAATATTTATTTTATTCTGTTTTTAGTATTTGTTGTTATAGTCGCAATATAAACACATCATCTGTGAAAGTTTCAACTGCTTACACTATCACGGTTCATGAGATACAGCCTGGTAACAGACGGACAGACAGCTAGACAGACGGACCGCGGTGTCTTAGTAATAGGGTCCTGTTTTTACCCTTTGGGTACGGAACCCTAAAAAGGCATACATACAAACGACTAAAACGTCACTAATATAATTATAAGCATAAGGAATTAAAGGGATATTGTAACCTTCATATTCGCAGCAAGGAATTTCCTTCGCAGCCTCTCAATCTTAACTAACCGAGGCAGTTCCTTAGGCAACACAATGCTGAGGAACTGCAGTTTCGGCACAAAGGTCTCAAATGGAAATTGCTAGAAATTAGAAAAAAGCAGTAACAGCAAAAATGTAAACATAAAATGTGATTCGATCAGAATGTAGGTGAATTGTCAATATTGAACCATCGGACTTCACTAATGCCGCTTTCATAGCAGTCAAAACCGTTCTAATTAATGTAAACTATCCCTAACACCTCGTGTAGATATCACTAAGCTACGCACAGTCGCGGTCAAAATTAGAAAGAGAAGCAATATTTTGTGATTGATGTTCATCTTTTTCATATTTTGCAAAGGATAGCTTATTGGAATCTTACTGCTATTATGTACCATACCTACGATAAAAAAAAACATTTTTGCAGAAAAATACTACCGACTTCCAAATACAAAACTACAAAGTGAAAAATAACTTTATTTTTTGAAGTCTGTGTCCATAACGCAAAAAATTGGTACCTTCGAAAGACACCGACTTCAAAAAATAAGGTATGGCATCGGGTCAGGACAGAGGCCCCGCCACCGACCACTATTCGGCCGCGGAAGGTAGAGAAAGCGGCGCGCCGCAATACCGGCACTCCTCGCCCGCCACGGCCTCCAACCCTCAGCCACAATGCCTGCAATACACGACATCGCAGCCCGCCTCAGTTGCAATGTCGCCCAAGCGGCTTGTCTGCAAAAACCCTGACGAGCGGCCCCTCTTCGGATCCCTCTTCGCTTCATCGTGGGTGTCCAAGACACAGCTACTGAGGCCCCTCGCCTCAACAATGCCAGAACCCACCGGGGGAGAAACTTTTTTATATTGTTTTTTTGCTTTGAGAAATTCTCATGCATACTGCACTACCACGGGGAGGTAGGGCAGTTATGTGGGACTCCAACCCACTAAAACTCCACGTGTCCTCCTGTGCCGCTTATGGCGGGAACTCGGGCTCGTATTAGCACTCACCGCGAACCCACCGCAGCTTTCCGTCACCGGACCCTTCTCTGGGGAGTACCCCCAATTACCGCCGCACAAGAACACATTGTAAGCCGTGACCAACCCAGGGACCAAACCAGCACGTATGCGCCAGATGACCCCGTGTATGGCACCCGTGGTCCCCGCCTGTGACGGGACAAGTCAGTGGCCGCCACCTAACATTTTTCGGCCGCAGGGGATAGGGCGAGTGGCTAACGCTATACCGACTCTCCTCCTCCCCTGCGGCCCCACCGCGTCCGCCATCAGACGGTGGCGACCCCCAGTTCAGGCCGCGGCCTCCTACCCTCAGCAGCGATGCATCCCATACGACATCGGTGCCCGCCTCATTTGCGATGTTGCCTCTGTTGCCAAGCGGCACCGCAACCTACTTGTTGGCCGCTACGTCGTCGGCTTATCGGCAAAAGCCCTGACGAGCGGCTCCTCCTCGATTACCTTGCTACTTATTAGCTACCCTACAAGAAAAAAAAATTGTAGGTAACCTACCTAAAAATTTTTCATTCTTCCGCGGACACCGCCTTTTTTTCGGAATTCGTTTCATTGGGAAAATGACACAACGCCATCTATCGAATATGGAGTTCCACTCTGTCCCAGACACCTCGTAAGGGGTTGCCTGGTATAGTGTGCCGCTTTCCATAACGTAAGGTTGGTGAAGGAGGCCACTATAGGAAAACTCAGTAGACAAATAGGGGTATGTCCGAGCATCTGACGACGTCCCTATCTGTACGACCCGAACAGATGGGGCTCGCAGCTGGAACTACGGGTCCGGCTGTTTGGATCAGGGTACGCGGGGTTAGGTAGGCCCTCCACCATTGCAAGCGCAAAGGTGGAACCTGACATTGAGGTTGGACTCGCGGTGGTCTATGTGGTGGTTGCAGAGGAGTGGCATGTTGTCTGCTCGGCTACGTGTGGGTCGAGCGTCATTCCTCGCGCGCAACAAGTGTCTGAAGTTACCGGCCTAAGGCAAAGGGCCACCTGGTGGTCAGACGCGGGGTTCGTGAGTAACCCTCAAGCAAGTGAGCTCCTGTGAGCGAGCTGCATCTCCGGCACTTTCCTGGATAGAAAGTAGAGGACTACCCGTTGGATTAGTTTTCCGGCAACCCAGCTGTAGGCATTGGGTAGATGCGTTGATTTGTATTCGAGAGGTGAGCGTGCTTACAGCTCCGGGACCATTCTGGAGAAATGGGAGCCAGCTTCTCTGGCGTCCCTAACGGGGATTGAATCCGCTAGCACCAACAAGGTGCGCTGATGCCGGTGCTTGCGCTAGTGCTGGCGTGCTGGGGTGCGTGTTGTGAGCGGCTTTACAGCTCCGGTACCATTCTGGACAAATGGTAGTGAGTAATCACGATGCGACTCACATTTTCTCTTGAGTACCAGGGGCGAGTACTCTTGGAGGCGTGACCTACCGAAGATGGTCCCAGACACCTCGTAAGGGGTTGCCTGGTATAGTGTGCCGCCTTATATAACGTAATGTTGGTGAAGGTGGCCACTATAGAAAATCTCAGTAGTCTAAAGGGGCATGTCCGAGCATCTGAATTACGTGTGTTGTGATATTTTTATTTTACTTCTTAAACACTTTAAATTCGTCTACATTTTGAAAGGGTGAACCGATTGCGATGATATAATTAATACTTCAAGTTACGCACAATTTTATGTATATAAGTTATCTACATTGGTTTCGTACGTGATGCATGCACAGTCAAACAGATAAACACACGGAAATTCCAAAAATGCTGGACATGGGTTCTGTTGGTTATCCTCTAACACACTGGCTATTATTTTGGCAATGTTTCCGATGTACAAAAACGAGTTTTCTACAAATTTATTATATGCGTACGAAAAAGCTCCGCTTTTCAATTAATAGCGATGCGTTACGAATTGTTGCTATAATTTTAATATTTTGGGTAACTATTTTGCTGTGCAATCAGTATTTTTTATTAGGATTGTTATTGTACGGTCTCATCGCCGTACATTTTTCTGCTTACGCTGTAACCTACTTTAGACCAGCGATGCGCGTCACGATTGCGCGTTATAAAAATAACCTTATTAACTAATTTAATCGTAGTAAACATACAAGTGTGTGACTATCAACAACTGAGAGAAATAATCGCCTCCGCTCAAGTACTGTAACTTACTCTCAATAAACTTAACTGCATCTTAGTGGAACGCGTTTCTCTTCACTAACTTAACTTACAAACCTTCACGACAAATTACATGTACGGACTTACAACCCGTACATTTATGGTCCTTCGAGCCTTCGCGTATCTTAGTGTGTTTGTGTCTCTTGTACGGTAGCGAATCGGTTCAGCTGGTCTCCCGGAAGAGGGTCGCCCCAGTTGGATTGAGAAGGCGCATATACTTAGCTCGAGTACAGGCACATTGAGTACCGGAACCAGCTGCAGATACTGGGTGAGTCTTCGACTACTAGAAGAGCCGTCACCTGCAGAACTGACTTCAACTACTGGACGAGTCTTCGATTGCTAGAAGAGTCGTCAACTACTGAAACTAACTTCAACTACTGGAAGAGCCTTCGACTACTGGAAGCGCCTTCAACTATAACTAGAAGAGACTTCAAATACGTAAGGAAAGTTATCTTGTAAACTATAAGGAAGCTATTTGTCTAACAAATCAAGATGAATAAGCTACAACTCCAGTCTACGTGTTTCGAAAACATAAAAACATTATGCAACAACTACAAAAAGGATAGCAAGACAAGAAAAACAACTGATTACTTGAACAAGCGACTGTCTTCATTAGAAGCTCAATGGATGGATTTCAATGCAAGGCACACATTGCTTTTGCAGGAAATTGAAGATAAAAACATAAACTACTTTGTGGAAGATGTCTACGGCAAGACAAAAACTATGTATGAAACAACTAGAGCCGACATTACGAGTATGTTACAACAAGTTGCAGGAGAAAACGTCAAATTCGACCTTACGGAGTCCTCAGGGGAAGAGCTTGATGAGAAGACAAAGACGCTACTGACTAAGCAAGAATGTAACTTCAAGGCGATGGATCGTGCTATGGCTAAAATTGACTATGAAGGCCTAGCTGAAAAATGGGAACTTGATAATCACTTGTCAATCTTGAAGTCGAAATGGGATGCTCTTGACAACACTCACTGGGAACTGGAAGCCCTACTAAAAGGATCGAATCAGACATACTATGACATGTTCTACAGCATGGAATCCAAATACGACGAAACAAGAAAACGCCTGAAAGGCAAAATATGGTCTAACGCTCATCACGAACGTTCAGCACCGAAAATCGAGATACCAGAGTTTTCAGGACACTACAGCAAGTGGACATCGTTTAAAGATCTATTCCTGGAGACCATACACAAAAACCCGTCGCTGAATAACGCACAAAAAATGCAGCATCTGAAGACCAAACTGAAAGGCGAAGCAGAAAGGCTGGTGCAACACCTGGGCATCAGCGCCAACAACTACGCTTCATGCTGGGAAATATTGAATCAACGGTACGATAACCGTCGACTACAGTTCTCAGCCTATATGAACACTATGCTACAGTTGCCTGTCATACAGAAGCCTGACGCTTACAACTTGAAGAAGCTACATGACGTAACAACGGAATGTCTAAACGGCTTGACAAATATGGGTCTTGATACAACCGGTGGAGAATCTATGATTGTCCATGTGATGTCACTAAAACTAGACTGTGGCACATACAACGAATATATAAAAGACTTAAACGACAACAGAGAGGTACCAACACTTCATGAATTTCTAATGTTCTTAGAAAACCAGTTTACAGCGTTTGAAACCATGAAAACTTCGAAGAAAGAGGTACAGAATTCAGGAAAATCAACTGAAAACGAAAAACATACGTTTCGAAAAAACTACGATCAGAAAAAATGGCATCCGAAAACTTACCACACTTCGTATGGGCAATGCCCTCTTTGTAAAAACAATCATGTTCTAATGAAATGTCAGCAATTTGTGGACATGGATACTAAGCAACGTAACAACACAGTTGCAAAATTGCGGATATGCAAAAACTGTTTGTTCAAACACGAAAACCAGACTTGCAACTCTACAAAAACGTGTAAGGAATGCAATATGAAACATCATACGCTCTTACATTACAACAACTACAACAAAAATACATCTTCACCGAGCTATGAAAATCAGCGTTCAGGTCAACGACCAAAGGAAACTGAACCAAGTTCAAACCACCTATCAACCAACGAGATGGAGGTTTTACTTACAACCGTCCAGATCAAGGTCAAATCGTTAGATGGCACTTACATCGCTCTTCGTGCGCTCGTAGACCAGGGCTCACAAGTTAATTTGATAACTGAAAATGCAGCACAACTGCTGAGGCTGCCGAGAAGCAAAATGACTGCAAAGATATCGGGAGTTGGTACTGTATCGGGCGACTGTAAAGGGCGCCTGAAGCTAACATGCAAATCAATCCACTCCGAATATACTTTCGACACTGAGGCGTTGATTATGAAGAAATTAATCAACAAACTACCAAACTACACATTTGAACGACCTGAGTGGTCACACTTGCAAAACTTAAAACTAGCAGACCCTGACTACAACATTTCAAGGGCTGTTGACATACTGCTTGGAGCTGACGTATACGCAGAAATAATCCAAGACGGAATACTAAAGGGCGCACCAAAATCACCAGTTGCTCAACAGACACAGCTGGAATGGATTTTGTGTGGAAAACTAGAAACGTTTAACTGTCACGTCACCCTACTCGACTTGTCCGAAATAACGAAATTTTGGGAGTGTGAAGACGTAACAAAAGCAAACACTGATCAATCTCAAGAAGATCAATGTGAAACTTACTACAAGGAAACTACTCGCCGTGGTTTAGACGGAAGATACATTGTGAAGATGCCTCTATGTTCAGATTACGAACATAAACTTGGATCATCGAAAACGATAGCAGTATCACAATTGCTGCAACTAGAAAAACGGTTTCAAAGAAATAGCCGTCTTGTATTGCTATACAAAGGGTTCCTTAAGGAATACCTGGAGCTAGGTCACATGAAACTAACAAAACCTATACAATCGTCAACGACGGAATGCTACTTACCACATCACGGAGTACTTCGAGAAGAATCTACAACCACGAAACTCAGGGTTGTCTTCAACGCATCTCAGAAAACTAACACAGGATACAGCTTGAACGCCTTACAAGAAAAAGGCCACAACCTACAAAAAGATATCCAAGAACTTATCATAAAATGGAGAACTTACAAATACGCCTTTACAGCTGACATCGAGAAAATGTACCGATGTATCTGGCTGTCTGAGGAACAACAACATTTGCAGAAAATTATCTGGCGAACTACACAGTCAGAGAAGCTGCAGGAGTACCAACTTTGCACTGTCACTTATGGCACTAAGTGCGCACCGTGGCTAGCCATGAGAACCATCAAGCAACTTGCATACGATGACGGCTGCAAATACCCCACGGCTGCTAAAATACTGTTGAACGAAACTTACGTCGATGACGTCATAAGCGGCCACAACTCACTAGAAGCGGCCCAGGAACTCCAGACATCTCTTATCGACATGTTAAAAGGAGCCGGGATGAACTTACGCAAGTGGTCCAGCAATGATCCAGCACTACTAGTAAACTTAAGCGATGAACAGATTTCACGCAGAACTACTTTTGACTTTAAGCAAGAGGAATCAATGAAAACCCTAGGACTAGGTTGGAATCCGCACGCCGACACATTTGTGTTTAACTGGAAATTTGAAGAAAAAGGTCGATCCGAGATAACTAAAAGGCGGCTGCTTTCTGAAATTTCGCAACTTTACGATCCGCTGGGTTGGCTATCACCCATAACTATTGCGGCAAAACTACTATTTCAAGAAGTCTGGATCAACAAACTTGACTGGGATGATCAGTTACCGTCACAAATAGCAGAAAAGTGGCTGAAACTAAGAGCTGACATACCCAATGTAAAACTTATGGTAATCAAGCGCTGGGTCCGTACAACAAACAAGAAGATAGAACTATTTGGATTCTGTGACGCCAGTGAAAAGGCTTACTCTTGCGTGGTATACAGCTGCGTCAGAGAAGAAACAAACAAGTTAACAATAACATTACTCGCTGCTAAAACAAGAGTGGCGCCGCTATCACAAACGATCACATTACCGAAACTTGAACTTTGTGGCGCACTCTTACTATCGCAACTCATCGAAAAAATCAGAGACGCCCTGAATGGCTTCGACATAACTACAAGCGTTTGGTGCGATTCCCAAGTGGTCCTGGCTTGGATACAGGGGGACACATCCAAAAGGGAAAAATACGTCGCTAACCGGGTTGAAAAAATAAGACAAATCATACCAGCCGAGCAATGGCGTTATGTGAAGTCACAAGATAACCCTGCAGACTGCGCATCAAGAGGCATGCTACCCACCAAGCTACAAACTTTCAGTCTGTGGTGGGAAGGTCCTACATTTCTGCCTAGCTTCCAAGAACAAAGTCGTGAAGAAAACGTAACATGCACATTTACTACGAACATAGGCAGCGTTTGCCAAGCAAAATCAAACTCGACGAACAAAGAAAACAATAATTGTATTCATAATTTATTAACTAATTGCAGTTCATTGACCAAAGTGAACAGAATTGCAGCATGGATACAACGATTCATTGCAAATACAAGAAACAAGGCCAAACGTGACACCGGATGCCTTACTTTGTGCGAATTAAGCAGTGCAAAAGAACAAATAATAAAATATGTGCAACAAACGGAACTTGCGCAAGAATACAAACAACTTCAAACTACTAAAACTATTTCTACTAAAAGTTACATTTTCAAACTTAAGCCATATCTGGACAACAAAGGCATCATCCGAGTCGGTGGTCGACTGAACCACTCTGTTCTACCTTTCGAGATGAAGAACCCAATCATCCTACCTAAGAGTGGACGACTTACTGAGTTGGTGATTCATCAAGCTCATCTTACGACTTTACACGGAGGAGCCAGATTAACTTTAGCGCACATCCGACAACGGTACTGGATCGTTGGCGGCAACAGAGCGGTAAAAGCTGAACTACGGCGCTGTGTGCGTTGCCACCGCTACAACCCATCGGAGTTAAACCAACTCATGGGAGAACTACCACCACAACGTGTGACACCATCGCGACCGTTCACCCACACAGGAGTTGACTTCACAGGACACGTGGAAGTCAAACTTAACAAAGGAAAGGGAGTGCGGACCTCAAAGGGTTACATATGCATATTCGTGTGCATGGTAACTAAGGCTGTACACATCGAACTCGCATCGGACTTAAGCACCGAAACATTCATAGCAGCCTTCCAGAGAATGTGCTCCAGGCGCGGTACACCAGGTCACGTCTACTCGGACTGTGGTACGAACTTTATCGGCGCATCAAGATTGCTTCAGAAAGAGTTTGAAGACTACAAGCAAATCTTATCGCCAGACTTCTTCAATAGTATTGCTGACATGGGAGTACAATGGCACTTCAATGCACCCGCTTGGCCAACCGCTGGTGGACTATGGGAAGCAGCGGTCAAGTCGATGAAGTATCACCTTCGTCGGGTGCTAGGAGACCAAAAACTGACGTACGAGGAGTTTACTACCTTGCTTGCGAACATAGAAGCATGCATGAACTCCAGGCCACTTTGCCAGCTTACTGAGGACCCCGAAGAATTCTATAACTATCTGACACCAGGTCACTTTCTAACGGGGGGACCAACAATGTCTCTACCACGAGCAGACTACAATGAAAAACATAACATAGATCTACGCCGACGATGGCAGCTAACTGAACACATGTACCAACAATTTTGGAAGAATTGGTCAAACGACTATCTAACACAACTTCAAAGGCGCAGCAAATGGAACAATCCTAAGAAAAACCTCAACGAGGGGGACATCGTACTAGTCCGGGACAACAATTTGCCGCCAGGAAAATGGGCCATGGGACGGGTGCTGAAATTACACCCTGGAGCCGACGGATACGTTCGAGTGACAACCCTGAAAACACAAACCGGTGTCATCAAACGACCAATTGTGAAACTATCTGCTCTACCCATCGAAACTACTTGCAACAGAGAAAGTGAAGAATGTCAGACGGACTTACAAAACGCTGACAAAACTAAAAGACCTACCACAACAAAACAGTCAACGAAAAAATGTCTTACAAACATTTTGATGTGTATTTTCACAATGTTGATATTCGTGAATGGATCATATGGTACGCAACAAAGGTCAGGAATTCAGATTACAAACCTGGAACCCGAGCGGCCGATTTATTATGACACCATAGGCAAAATTGAACTCATTCACGACGAATGGACTTTGCTTACGTACTACAATCTAACTACTGGCAAGGCGTTCAAAACATTGAAAACTACGTCAACGGGGTAAATAGCTTATGCCAGAAAATCCATCAAAGCTATTGCCAAGCTACGACAGATCAACTTTCACACGAGATGGAACTACTCAACTTCTACAATACGATCCTGCTGGCTCCGCACAAGCATTTATCAACACGCAAGAAACGCGGCTTAATCGACGGAGTAGGCATGGTAGCAAACAGCTTATTCGGCGTCTTAGACCAGAGATTTGCTGACAAATATCACCAAGATATTGATGCCATTCAACGCAACGAAAACTATTTACGCGAACTCGCAAAAAACCAAACGTCAATTATGCAACTACAAAACGATGTTTTGAAGAAAAACGATGAAAACATTAAATTACAATGCAAAATGATAGAACGCTTCATGAATGAAACTAAGTCGAATTTGGGCAACATTGAAACAGAAATACAAATAATGATGGCTACAAGCTACTTCAACTCCGCTTCGCTCACAGCATCATTACTATTACGAAATCTTAAAGAAATTCAAACAATGCTCCTAAACACCCTCACGAATGTCTACAGTGGGCACATGGACGTGCACTTGATATCACCAGTCAGCCTAGTCAAACAAATGGAAGACATAGCCGGCAAACTGCCGAGAACTCTGACACTACCGACGACCAACATCAAACAAGATATCAAGGAACTTTACAAACTGCTCTACGTGAAAGCACGAATAACAAAAAACTACTTTATGTTCGAAGTTCACATTCCGTTGATCTCGGATGAGGACTTCACCTACTACCGGGCTATCGCTATACCTTTTAAAACTGAGAAAAAATTCAAATTGATGCAGTTATCGTCAGAGTACATCGCCGTGAACTTTGAAAAGAAGTCTTACATCTCATTAAAGGATGAAGACTTCAAGCAATGTACCAAAAGACAAAAAGATAACTTTATTTGCAACGCAAACATACCAGTGTTCAACTTACAGAACAAGAATGCACCTTGCGAAGCAAAACTACTGGGTCATCGTGTAACTACGCCACCATGCAACGTCGTCAGTGTGTCATGCGACGAGGCATGGATCAAATTGCAAGAATCAAACAGCTGGCTGGTTGTTTGTTGCGGAAGATGCGAATTACGTACTGTTTGTGATAACGACGTAACTTCGCAAACTATCACATCAGCGGCTATTGTAACTTTGACTCAAGGATGTGTTCTGCAGTCAAAAGAGCTCACCATCACTTCACACAATCAGTACAACAGCAACCTCAACGTAAACTACGACATGCATGTACCGAACTTGAACTCGTCGATTAATAACATTGTCAACATAACACTACACGGCTCTCAAGACGAACTCTTCACTCTCAAGAAAAACGACTTCACAGTAATCGACAAGAAACTACGGTTCCAACAAGAGAACGAGCCACAACTACCATCCACCATCACACAGCATGATATTCACCAATATGCAATTAGTTACTTTTTACTTACAATTGCTGTCATCACGTGTCTGGGGATCGTCACAAGAAAATACTGCGTACGGCTCAGGAAACGACTTCCGAGGACAACAAATACGAAGCCAAAACATGAAGACATCGAACTTCAGCCAATGGGACCTCGACAGCAGACTGCCAGAGACGAAAACCAGCAGGCGCGCGACCACGTCTGCCACACTCAACCTCAAGGGCATCGAGACAACATTGCCTTTACTTTTGATTAATTGTATACTTACTTTAACATTAAGCCTTAACTTTGTACAGGCGGTTCTTTCTCTCTCTTTACTCATCTTAACTTCTTTAGGGGTTGCCAATATGTACGGTCTCATCGCCGTACATTTTTCTGCTTACGCTGTAACCTACTTTAGACCAGCGATGCGCGTCACGATTGCGCGTTATAAAAATAACCTTATTAACTAATTTAATCGTAGTAAACATACAAGTGTGTGACTATCAACAACTGAGAGAAATAATCGCCTCCGCTCAAGTACTGTAACTTACTCTCAATAAACTTAACTGCATCTTAGTGGAACGCGTTTCTCTTCACTAACTTAACTTACAAACCTTCACGACAAATTACATGTACGGACTTACAACCCGTACAGTTATTTTTTTGTACATAAAATAGTTTTTTTTTATTTACGGATAAATACAAGCCAAAAAGAAATAATAATAAAGACTACACTAGAGAAAAGATGGTTTGGCCATGTTGAGAGGATGAATGAAAGGCGACTAACAAGGCAGACATAATGGTGGCCATACACCACCCTTCCTATCGTCCAATCGGCATGACGCTACCGATTGGATCAGTTAGAACTGGCTGTGAGTGGGAGTGGATTGGCATGACAGTTATACTTGATGGCACAATCGATTTTCGATTCTTTTGGCTTGATCATGCCGATTGGACCGTGTATGGCGGTCGGCGATCGTCAGTTCAGTCAGGTTAAGTTTTATGTCGGTGACAGACGAGATAGCGTTATCATAACAGTATCTTGCGTCTCTATTAGAGAAGTAACCCACGTTAGAAGTTTCAAGTAAGTTTTTTCATTCATTCGTAAATAATTACAATAATCTTTTGGTGCAATTCTTAATTCTTTTAATAATTTTGTATGAGTAAACTGTTTTCCTTTCATTAACCACTGTTTTCACCACTCTGCTCGATCTTTTATTTTATTTTTTGTTTAATTTTCACGAGTAAAATGACCAAAACGGCTAAAACATCGTCATCTGTCACGGGTGACGCCATGGCTTCAACTGAACTTCGCTGCCGATTGGACAATTTAAACTAATCGTGTGTGGTGTATAAAGACGAAATGCAGATTGGATCAAGCCTGTAGCGGCATGCTGATTGGTCGATAGGAAGGATGGTGTATGGCCAACATGAGAGGAAACGCCGGCAGGGGACGCACAAATATCATTGATGATGTTCTACAAAAAGACCAGGTGCGCAGTAGTCATAACCGTCGTGGGTGTATGATTATATCATATATGTATGAACGTAAATGAAGCAAAAGGAATATGTAAGGTAAGGTAGGATCGTAGCAGGTGCCGTTCTGTAGTTTTCTGCCTACCCCCATGGGAAGAAGGCGTGAGCTTATGTATGTTTGTATACTAACAATGCTATCATCTTCTCTATAGGTTGTCCATCGGCCAGGTGGTAGAAGAAGCTTTGGTCTCTGGGGTTTCGGTAAAGAAACCAACATTGGAGCCAGTCTTTCAGTTTTAGCCTGAAAATAAAACCTTGTTATAAATAGTGTTTGAAAAATGAAAAGATGCGGATATTTACGTCATAGCCAGATCGTTGAAATATATCAATAATAAAGGTACCAAAACTAATAAGAAAAAGCATTTTTTTTTTCCCTGAAATCGGGCTCATGACACCTTTGAATGTCTTTTGCAATCCTCATAGTTTCGGATTCAGAGGTAGAAGAGACTCATCCTAGCCAACTTAGAAAATCTCAACCCGTATGCAACATGTCCGGGTATGTAGAGCTATTTCAGTACCTGACTTTCTTTGACTTAGTCCTCATTAGTGCGTTGCGTCGTCACAGCGTTAACGCTGCGTCGTCTTGCATAATATTTTTAGTGTCATGCCACAATATGCATTGCGTCGTCGCACGCGACTTTTCAACCGTTTCGACTGACGAGATACGAAGCGGGGAGAGGATTATGCGCTGCGCTGCACTGTTCATCGTCTCACCGGACCACCGACAGTGCACTGTCGTGACGCCGATGCCTCGACAGACTGTGTCATACCGATATATTGTCGATTCTGAAATCCAAACTGAGACGCTACGCTGCGACGAGGTGCGCTGTCGCAACGCAGGTGGGGCAAACAATGCGTTGATCCATTGAGACCACGTAACGCAACGCAGCTAATGAGGCCTCAGCCTTACGATGCCTACATGTCGTAGTTTAATCACCGTAACTTTGGATGTAGGTCTCACAGAGGCGTTCATTTAATGTTATTTTTACGACCATAGCATAGACAATCTAATAAAAAAAACAAGAACCCGACTGCTAAAGAAGCGAACTAAAATATGTAAACAAGAAGAAAATCATGCTGTGCAGTCGGAGGATACATATTCGCGAGCTGGCTGACCATCTGATCCTCCGACTGCACAGTACTGGACTTCTTAGTTATAATTTTTATTTCGAAATACTTGTAAATATATAAGAGATATATATTTTTGTAACCACCTCTTGATGCCCCATTCAATGGGCATGGAAGAAAAAAATTGGGATCCCCACTACATATAATATCCGAAATGTTTATTTTTTTTGAACGTTAAGAGCACTTCAGAGACGTATCTATCGATGTCTTCTTACTTAATATAATAAATGCGAAAGTTTGGATGGATGTATGTTTGTTATTCAATCACGCTAGAACGGCTGAACGGACCGGCTACTTTTCATCCCGGTATAATGTTCCTTTGGGATAAGAAAGCACTTTTCACGCAAGCGAAACCGCTGGCAGAAACTAGTAATTATATAAATCCGTCTAGCAGTTTGAAAGATATGAAGTTATAAAGAATATTTTACATACAAAAATACGCGCGAAAAAAGTGTGTTGGCTCGACCGTGTAAAACCTGTCTTAACTTGTCACATTTTGACTCCGGCTCTATCCGAAACTTTTAAATCGGATTCGGTTAAGGGTACGGATAGATTATTTCGATTATGTGATGGTTCCGGTTACGGAGCTCCTCCAGAGGCGGCTCGTCCTAAAGAGCGCTTGTGCAGTGCACTCCCACAAAAATTGCATAATCTATATTTCCATAAAATCCTTTACATACATTCTTTCTACAATGCCTATACAATACACTCATAATAGCAGTTTACTAGAAACGTAGTAGAAACTAACTATTACCTACGCGCACATTTGGCGTCAAGTTGTATGTGCCTAACGTGTGGAGTGGAGCGCCAGCGATTGCGCTCCTATGAAACAAAATTCAGTACAATTTCTAGCACTGTATTCAATGAGTGCGACACGGTCCGACGCGTGATACAGAAAATTTTGTATGGGAAATTAGCCTAATCTGGAGCGCCGCTCACGCGCGACGTTGCCAAATCGCGCAAGGCGGCGCGGGAGACTTATGCCTGTGCGCCATTGTCAATCTTATGTAAACTAAAATATTAGAGAGTTCAATGAACGCGTTGATGAAAATCGATATATTTTACGGCGTTTAATAGATTGTGTGGTATTTTGTGGTGCATTTCAAGTTACGATGAAGTGATGATGGTGGGGTTAGGATGAATCTACGGAATTCCGGAATCTATAGAGGTTTGGAAGATTTCGTGTCAGAGATCGATTTGGCTATGAAACAGCAGGTCCGTTTTTAAAAGTACGTCTAAAACCATTCAGAATGACATTTTAGATGCTATTTATGAAGTCTCCAGAACAAATACTGAACAGAACAGATCAGAATGAATTTTCTGTACAAAAAAAATAAATGGTAAGCTCTAGTTTTACGTTTTTTTTTTGTGAACTCCCATAAATAAATGTCACGAGCCGCCTCTGTCCTTAACATCCCTGTTTTCGAGTTGATCTACACAATGACAAAAGAATCACAGCTCTCAGCCAATAAGTTATTATTTGTAAGTATGTGAGTACCATGTTCCTATCTATCAAATGAATTAATTTATCTATTGATGTTACAAAGTTGAAGGTGAGTTGAAGTTGTTGTTTTTTTAGTATAGTGTTGATGTTGTCCAATACAAACAAACAATACAAATCATTCGGGGAATACTGAAAATATTATGTTACGTGTATGTTATTGTAGGTGCATCGTCTTTACATATAAAAGTTTGTCTACTTCTTACTCATACCGAGTGAAACACTTCTTTTTAGGGTTCCGTAGCCAAATGGCAAAAAACGGAACCCTTATGGATTCATCATATCTATCTGTCTATCCATCCGTATGTCACAGCCACTTTTTCGAAACTATAAGAACTATGCTGTTGAAACTTGGTAAGTAGATGTTTTCTGTAAACCGCATTAAGATTTTCACACAAAAATAGAAAAAAAACAAAACATTTTGGGGGTTCCCCATACTTAGAACTGAAACTCTAAATTTTTTTTTTATCAAATCTTACGTGTGGGATGTCTATGGAAAGAGTCTTCAAAAATGATATTGAGGTTTCTAAAATATTTTTTTCTAAACTGAAAGTTTGCGCGAGAGACACGTCCAAAGTGGTAAAATGTGTCCCCTCCCCCCCTCCTGTAACTTCTAAAATAAGAGAATGATAAAACTTTAAAAAATATATGATGTACATTACCATATAAACTTCCACCGAAAACTGGTTTGAACGAGATCTAGTAAGTAGTTTTATTAAATACGTCATAAATCGTAAACCGCAATTTAATACCAAGTACGGTACCCTTCGTGCGCGAGTCCGACTCGCACTTGGTCGGTTTTTTTTAAAACGAGTAAGTGTGAAGTTTCTTGGCCGTTCTTCTCCATAACTAATTTTATCTTTGCGAATGCACAGAAGAATCAATGATTATATTTTGCATCGTGAACTTTGTTATTATATTTTTATTTTTTAGTTTTCTTGAAATGACAAGAATATTTACTTTTTAAAGTATTATATTATTTTATTTTAATTATTGTGAATGTGAATACTATATGGATCATTCTTTTTTTGTTTTAATTTTAATTTATCTTAGTTTTTAATCATGGTCTGGCAGTTTGAGTAGTTTATGCGGCCTATCCGAATGTCCTTTCTTTGGTACCTATTGTTCGTCGAATCGTTAAGGGCCTACATACGCTTTAGTGCCGTAAAACGGTAACTTTCTAAAGCATACTCCTTAGTAACGGCTAGGTTAAAAGGTTTGAAAAAAAAAATATTATTGATTCATGTACATAATTTGGAACACAAGGTTTTTTCGTGTAACTAATAGTTTAGATTTAAAAAAAAAATTAACAACACGTTATTTTTTCGCAACTTCTGGAAACTCCTCCAAAACGACTTGGATGTTTAAAAATATTTTTAGATAGACAGATTGGTGTTTAGAGGTTCTTTCGATGTAACTTTGCTTATTTAAATCAATCAATATTTTGCAAAGAAAGTCTTGCAAAGTAAGGTCCAATGTATATTCTGGCTCTCTACGGGGGCGAAGCCCCCATGGCTTCGCCCCTTTAGTAATTTAAAGCTTGGCCGGAGGCTAAGAGATTAGTCTCCACAGGGTAGCCCGGTTAAGCATAGGATTGTCACTTTGACTGTTTGCGAGCGAAAAGAATTAAAAAAAAAAAATGGGTCGAAGCCAGTTGCGCGTTAGCATTGGCACGGGGAGGCTGTGTCGCTCGCTGCTCCGCCGGGCTATCGTTTGACAAAGCGCATTCGCACGTGTTAGTGCAAATATTTTATTAGTGTGCGTTCACAGACTAGCTCGCGCGCCGCAGAGGACCCTACGTAATCGTGCGCGTGAACGCTTTATTTATATTTATTTGTGGACTATTTTGTTATGGGAATTTGTAAATACTTTTTATTTATATTGTGCATTGTGTAAATCATAATGCGAAGACCAACTAATACTAGAAAACTTAGAATTCTAAAGGCTAAGAAAATGCGTCTTTTTTTTTTTATTTTTTTTTTTTCGACATAAGTTACATGAGTGGGTATTATACAAATCTTCTGCCAAACTGCAGGACAGTTTGTCGGCAGTGTTCTCGTGAATACAGCTCTTAATTAAAACAATATTATTACATCATAAAGTTAAGGAAACACATCGTATTATTATGATATATCTGAGGGTCAGTACATCGTCTTGCATTTCTAGTGCGCCGTACGCTCACACAGACGGACGTACGCCACGCCCAAATACACAAATGTCTGGTTATGTAAGACATACCCTACTTATTATTATACCTTATGTATGTATACTCTATTCGCAGGGAGAAAAATAAAAAGTAAACAAACCATAAAACAGTGTCTCCTTTCCTGTCACTAAAATCTAAAGTAAAATAGATATCATGCGGAGCTGTTTATTGTGTTTATTTACTTTTCAAACGTTTAAACTATTATTTTCTTATTTATAACTCTATTTGAAATAACATTAGAAATTTCTACAACCCTTTTAGGGTCCGTTCAACCAATTTTGCGTTCTACCCCGTAAATATAAGGATAGCAAAAAAGCATAAACCTGTTATCAAAACTAACTACTTTACTACAGCTGCCTTAATGTGCGATTTGGTGTGGAGAATCAAAAGACATAAAAATTGAGTGGATAGTAAGAGATGATAATTTTTGGAAACGAGAAATGGAATCAAAACTAGTTTCATTTTATATGGAATTTTTGCTTCCTGAGTTGGTAGATCCCAGGTTGCCAAGAAATATGAGAATAAGAGACCCGATATATATTCAAGAAGCGATTATAGAAAAAGAAAGAAATAAAAAATATTAAAAAAGCACAAAACCCGACTGCTTAAAAAGCGAACTGAAAAGAAGTAAACAAGAAGAAAATCATGCTGTGCAGTCGGAGGATACATATTCGCGAGCTGGCTGACCAAAACCAGATGTATCCTCCGACTGCACAGCATGATTTTCTTCTTGTTTACTTCTTTTTGGATCGCTTTCTAAGCAGTCGAGTTTTTTGATTTTTTAATGAATTTTCTTATTTACAAATGTTTAGTTATTTTTTTTAAATTAGGTTTATTTAAACATATAAAAAATCCCTCCCTACAAAATAGCGCCTAAAATCCAATTCATCCAATTTTTATATAGCCTATGACTCTCGCAGGGTTAAGAAGACTCGATTGACGTAAGAATCGTCAAAATCGGCCAACGCGTTTGGTCTCTAGAACGCCACATAGGAACAAACATACATACATACATACATAGACTGATAAACACATTACCCTCCTTCGGCAGTCGGGTAAAAAAAACAAAATCGGATCAAGAAAATGAAGAGTGAAGTATTGACCCAATAAATAGTCGAGAAAAAGCACAACACAAGATGAAGTAGAATCAAATGAAGGGAAACATAAAAACCGGCCAAGTGCGAGTCGGACTCGCGCACGAAGGGTTCCTTACCATTACGCAAAAAACGGCAAAAAAATCACGTTTGTTGTATGGGAGCCCCACTTAAATATTTATTTTACTATGTTTTTAGTATTTGTTGTTATAGTGGCAATAGAAATACAGCATCTGTGAAAATTTCAACGGTGTAGCTATCACGGTTCATGAGATACAGCCTGGTGACAGACAGACAGACAGACAGACGGATAGACAGACGGACCGTGGAGTCTTAGAAATAGGGTCCCGTTTTTACCCTTTGGGTACGGAACCCTAAAAAGCAGAAAACGGATAAAAAATACAAGTTTTAGCAGAACAAAACTGTACAAGAGTATTAAAATTTACTTACTTTTATAATAACTGTATTTTATTTGTAACCTTTCTCGTATATAGAGAGCATTGAGTAATAAACTGTTATCACTAACTTTGCTAAAACTGGGTAAAGTACGACACAACTTTTTTAATAAAAACTTATGTGTGCTAAAATTCACTTAGAAATTTAATATGGAAACATTATAGGTAATCATTTTAATTATGGTATCCAAAAAAACATCACATGACGAATCCAAGAAAAATGCACATACGCATGTGGGGTATTTATCATTAGAACCATTATTTATCATTGGAACCATTATTTAAAATATGTTTATACAGAACCCACAGTGCGTGAGTCCGGCTCGCACTGTGTCGGTTTTTATGTAAGTTAGTAATTACTGTCTATGCAAATAATTAAAATGAAATCATTTATAAAGTTTTGAGGATGGGGTGAGAATGTTACTCTCAAAAGCTGAATCGATCTTGGTTAAATTTGAAAGAGGCTAGAGCCGTGTTTCTTACCGCTTGGATGAAATTTCAACAGCCAATCACAGCAGACAATTTGTCTCATTAATTCTGCGATAATTTAGAGGTGAAAAACTCGGCCTAAGTAACTGGAGAATTATGACTTTATGCTGTATTATTATTTATAATTATATATCATGCCAGATTGGGTTTTTTTAACGTAATTATTTTAAATTACCTACTTAGTATTTTTAAACGACTTAAAACATCAGAGGCCGACCGGCTCAGAGCAAGTTTGTATTGACTATGCTAACTCAGCCGGCATAATTACAGACACAATAGAAAAACAATAACACGGGCGCCATAAGGCATAGCACGCACAGCGATTTTGATTCGCGCGAATTATTTTCCGCGCGAATTTTTTAGTAAAAAAAATGCACATACGCATGTGGGGTATTTATCATTAGAACCATTATTTATCATTGGAACCATTATTTAAAATATGTTTATACAGAACCCACAGTGCGTGAGTCCGGCTCGCACTGTGTCGGTTTTTATGTAAGTTAGTAATTACTGTCTATGCAAATAATTAAAATGAAATCATTTATAAAGTTTTGAGGATGGGGTGAGAATGTTACTCTCAAAAGCTGAATCGATCTTGGTTAAATTTGAAAGAGGCTAGAGCCGTGTTTCTTACCGCTTGGATGAAATTTCAACAGACAATCACAGCAGACAATTTGTCTCATTAATTCTGCGATAATTTAGAGGTGAAAAACTCGGCCTAAGTAACTGGAGAATTATGACTTTATGCTGTATTATTATTTATAATTATATATCATGCCAGATTGGGTTTTTTTAACGTAATTATTTTAAATTACCTACTTAGTATTTTTAAACGACTTAAAACATCAGAGGCCGACCGGCTCAGAGCAAGTTTGTATTGACTATGCTAACTCAGCCGGCATAATTACAGACACAATAGAAAAACAATAACACGGGCGCCATAAGGCATAGCACGCACAGCGATTTTGATTCGCGCGAATTATTTTCCGCGCGAATTTTTTAGTACTATTTGAGCGTGATTTTTTTTCCGCAGTGCGTGCAGCTTCATACAACTCCATAGGCCACAGAACGCGCGGAAAAAAATTCGCGCGAATAAAAATCGCAGTGCGTGCTAAGCCTTGCCGGTCGAGGGACACTCAAAATAAACTGTAGAACCATGACAGTTTTGACACGTCATGGTACGGGGGCTGTACGTAAGTAGAGTTTTTATGTAACCTATTTTGTTTTGCTTGTCCGACCTATATTATATAAAAATAATGTCTAGTAAAAACTTAATATTTATTTACGGAATCGTAGGCAAGAATGCAACCTGTTAGTCGCATCTCTGCGTCCACGCATATTCTTTTATCGCAGTCCGCGCTCGCTATGTATGCGTGAGCCGTGCCGGTGTGTGAGTTTAGCTTCGCCGGGATGCTCAAGGCCATTGGGGCATACTTGCGCCTTAAGCTCCTTAAATTCTGAGTTGAGCTGCTCGGTTATTGACAAATGCGTGCACTGACTGAACAGGTCCACTCAATCTAGTTTAATATAAGTTTATGCTTCATTGGCGTAATTGCTGAAGGCGTGCCAGTGTGAGGATAAATGAATAAATCGAACATTAACTGTTAACATTCAAAAGTGCCATTAAGGACGCTGTTACATTTTCGACGAACTCAAATTTAGGTATCTAGTAGCACACAACAACATTACGCGCACGCACTCATTGAAACTACTGAGCGCTCGATTTTATACATCACTGAAATAATATTGGTCCTTGTTATTATTTTTTAATTTTATTGAAGTTGATTCAGGAAGGTTAGTTGGCACTTTGAAAATGCATTTGGTAACTGTTACAAACCGTCGTCGTAAAAAGTAGGTTATTATTTTCAACCGACTTCAAAAAAAGGAGATGCTCTATCTATTCGACCCGTATGTATCCGCGATTTTCTTTAAAATTACTTATCCGATACTATCGGGTTTACGTTGATTAATGTATGTGTTTTCAGGGAAGGTTTTATTGTATAATATATTAGGATATGATAAAGATCTTCGGAGATAGACAATGGAACTCTTCAATAACAAATAGCAAATGACCTGCGATTAGTGTGATCGTATAGTTATGTTTTGTTTTCACCATACCATAATATAAAATCACCCTTGTACGTTTTTAGGGGGTTAACAGATTTATTTAGTATACCTATCCAATATGGGGTACCAACAAAAACTAAAAAGAGAATTAGCTTTCACTTTGTTGTAGTAAGTAGGTATTTTTAAAAAAACGCAACGTAAAATAAGTAGATACCTAAAACGAAATAATTTCCGGTCACAAGGATTAAAAAACCGGCCAAGTGCGAGTCGGACTCGCGCACGACGGGTTCCGTACCATTATTGCAAAAAACGGCAAAAAAAACACGTTTTTTGTATGGGAGCCCCAATATTTATTTTATTCTGTTTTAGTTTTTGTTGTTATAGCGGCAACAGAAATACATCATCTGTGAAAATTTCAACTGCCTAGCTATCACGGTTCATGAGATACAGCCTGGTGACAGACAGACAGACAGTCGGACCGCGGAGTCTTAGTAATAGAGGAAACCCTAAAAATGACTTGAACATTTTGCATTACATATTATATACATATTACATAAAATATTACCATCAAAAATTTTTGGAGTATTACATAATGAGCATCAGCTAATGACATACTACCCAAAAACCATGAAAATGTCACCCATGACAAAAAGATGTCAAATTTTCGTCGGCGCCATCTTGTATTTTGGTTTTGACCCCGTATTCGATATGAGCGACCCCAAAATCCATGACAATGACACCCAAGAGGCAAAGATGTCAAATTTTCGTCGGCGCCATCTTGTATTTTGGTTTCGACCCCATATTCGATATAAGCGACCTCAAAAAACATGACAATGACACCTGTGACGAAAAGATGCCAAATTTTCGTCGCCGCCATCTTGTATTTTGGTTTGACCCCGTATTCGTCATACATACATACATACAAACCGGTTCAAATCATAAATATCCGCCCACCCATCCACTTCTAACCTTCACCGCCGCCAGCTTAACCTTACCCATCCAAATCCTAACCTTACTAAGAGTTGCTTAAACCCACCCATCCATTTCTCAACCTTGTCAACATATCCAATACTTATCCAAATCCCGATCATACCCAACATAATTTCTAAATCACATTCTAATAATAAAAGGAAACTCAAACATACTTTTATTTCGGTCCGGTAAAATATCAACTCCTTTCGATCACGACATACGACTCACGCATGCACACTACAATCTTTTCTATTACTTTTATCGTATTTATTTTTTGCAAAAAAGCGATACGCTCGTCCTTCCACGAGCGCTTCTGAGCGCGGAATGATAAGCTTCGAGTGCAAAATGTATGAAGAAGTCGGCAAGTGTTTTTATTTTAGCTAATAATTAAAATATATATTGATTTGGGTAAAAAATAATTATCTGAACCTGTAAAGGACTATATATACCGCAATTTTTATATAATTTTGAAGATAAAAAATGCTGTAAAAATTAACTAAACTGGGACCTATTCGGACCCTACTTTTTTAATATTTTTGCGATTATCGTGATGAGCAAAACGTATTTGTGCAAAAATTTTGTATGATGTCATGCAATTTTTCTGATGCCAATCTGGAGCTGAATATATTATCTTTAAATTAAGACCATGATATCTTCACATCTGTGATTTCATATACATCAAAATTGTACCTGAAAAGCACTGTTATTTGTAGAAAAATGTAATAGCGTCCTTAAATCGTTTAATTGAAATAAATATTTTTTTTTGACTTTACACCAACTTTAAATCACAAGATTTCATTTTCGAACAATTAAAACAGACGCTGCACTTCATTACTCGAAAGACTCGGCAAAAACGGCCATTCAAACAGACAACAAAAAAAAGATTTGTAGTTTCCAAAAAGAGTCTTTCCAAACAACGTTGGAGTCGGCTAACAAAGTCTTTAAATTACGTTACTAAAAACACATACATTTTAACAAGTAATATGATTATTTGATTGGGTAAAATTTTACTTACTCGACCGTTGAATTAAGGGTTGTGGGAGGGAGGGAGAGGGGGTCGAGGGTTACCCTCCCTGTAAATTATCCACTTCAGCGGTCCAGTAAGTAAAGTTTATCCTTTGATTGATTTACCAATCCTTTCAATGGCAAACGCAATAGTTGATAAATAAGTTTATAATTGGCCCAAAATTCAGGTACGCTAAGTCCTATCACTGAATTAGTAAGACTTATGATAGTTCGCAAATATGAGATCTAATCTAATCAAATATTTAATTAATCTGGAATCTAATATTATATTATTATTTAATTGATTACCTGTAATATCAATTTCATTCGTTTCTTTGTGCAAATGTCCCTAGTCGGGTCATCCTTGGACATTTCTGAAACCAGCTCGGAGTAGTATCCTCTTTTAGGGATATTGTCCCTTGTTTTGTTATCATATATCAAATCATGTTGTTCTATCTTTTTTCTTTTGCAATACATTTTGAAAATAAAATTCAAGTTATCACACAAAAATAACGTTGTGGAATGACATGTGTTACGTTTCGTACCTGTCAATCGCTTTTTAATCAATTCAACCAGTGCTTGCACTTTCAATTGTTTAAAATTGTGTAAACCAAGCTTTAAATAAAACTGCGTTATAAATTCACTCCTCAAGGAATAATTCATTGACCCTAGGATGCGTCCGAATAAACGCTATTTCGCTATTTCGGCAGGCAAGTAAACAAACCAAAAAAAAAACTTTTTATCAAAAAATACAACCGACTTCAAAATAAAAACAATACAAAGTGAAAAATAACTTCAATTTCGGAAGTCGGTGTTCTTGTTTTGGTTTCTTCGTTTTTTGACACCGACTTCCGAAATTGAAGTTATTTTTCACTTTGTAGTGTTTTTATTTTGAAGTCGGTTGTATTTTTTGTTAAAAAGTTTTTTATTTTTCACTTTTTAGTTGTGGTACATAATGGAACATTTCTCCAAAGTGAAGCCAGAATAAATTAACCCAGAAACATGCAACTTAAACAAAAACGGTGGAATTAGAGTATAACAGGGTGAACTGTTCACACCTGCGTACCCCTTTATAGCGTGATAAAGTGATGTTATGTTATGAAATGATGTAAACAATAAACAGACATCCGATTGCAGCTATCCCGAGTGATTTGCCGTCATTTATTGAAGAGTTCTGATGTATATGTGCGGGACGGACGTGATCATTCAAGGCCGCAGGCACTCCGGAGGTTGTAAGGCTCCAGCTCGAACGCGTTGACGCCCCTTGCACCTATAGTTCGTTGTCTTCGAGCAAATACCGACCCTGCAGTGGTTGGAAGGGTGCCAAGTATGTTGAGAGGAAGGCGTGATGTCCAGTTTAATGAAAGACTTCAGTTTTCATGACCAAAAGCGACGCTTCTTCATGGTCTTCGTCACGCAAAGTGACGTGGATTCGAAATAATAAGAAATAATGGCTACAAATTGGATGGTGCCTCTGTGCACTATCCTCCCACCGAACTTGCCCGTAACGAGGACCTCAAATTAATGTGCGCGCATAAACTTTAATTAGCAAAATAATTATTACAACTATTCGCTAGAAACCGACAGAAACTCCCCTTCTGCTGAACCGATTTCGATGAGACTTGTGTCTCTGGATAGGTCTCGAGAAGATCTTCCCTCCGGACCTTGGTCCAGGTCCATAGCTGCTACCTTCAGGGAGCTCTTGCGTGGAGAACGCCTAATAAGGGGAAGTTCTGTCAATTTGTAGCTTTACACGCTACTTTCTAATACAATGGTGCACTTTAGTGCCAGGGTACCAGCGAGGGACTTGTAGCCCTACTCCTGGACCATCGATCTGTGACAGTTCCACAGCTTCATCTGTTACTTTCACGGGCCCAGCCACGTGAAAGTGCGAAAACATAGCTTCTGTGCCTGTTTTCGGCATATAAAGCGAGTTTGTACTCGAGCTGGTGGGCGGATCCGCATTCACTAACCATCATCGGATAGCCCTCGAGATGGGCCATCCCATGGTGGAAGTCCGGTGGATACAGCTCCAACCCTCGATCCAGTATTCACTCTGATGTGGTCGACGACGCGAAAAAACCATGGAACCTCTTACTTTATTAAGTCGGTTAGTTCCCTAACCACCAGAGCTAGGCTCCTACCAAAAATGTGGTTGGGAAGCTGGAGAATTGGGCTATCGAATGGTGGTGCCCTGATGGATGTACCACCAGCCCTTCTGGGTCTTTAGATGCCGGGAAGCGGCCGAAATAGAAAATATCGTGTTGTTCCACGGCTTTAACGCCTCTGTGTGTGTATGTGTAGCTATGTATTAGCTTTGTGTTATGACTGAGCCCAGGCGCCTGCCCGAGGGTCCCCGAAGGTAATGCTTCAGATAGCATATCAATAGTCCTTCGGGCACCAAGTGTGTCTGAAGGTAGTGGGCCCTCTGGCAGACGCATAGAAACGTCCATGCTGGCACATACAGACACATTATTTCAAGTAAGTAAGATCTATGTACTAGAATTACATAGACGCCATCTATATATAGGGCCTGGACACAGTTCCAGGTCATCTAGAAGCGCTAAATCACTTATAACGAATTTTCTATTTACTTACCTGAGCAAAAATACCATATAGTATTTACCATCTCAGAGTGAAACTGTTTTAAACCTGGCTATGTACTGTTATTATGTACAGTTTTTCAGTCATAGCACCAAGGTATACTATCTAGAACCCCTCGATGGTGTTTCCTAACAAAACAAATGTGTAAGGAAAATAATACGATTGGTAGGTGGGCAGAGCGCACCTATCGATACTTGCGACCCAGCCATTTTAGGGGGGTCCAAAATAAGTAAACAAATATTTTTTATTTGCTTAAATTACTACTTACACATTATATCTAAAGTATATCAACTATAATAACAAATTTGCCTGCTTACGCGCCAGACTATATATATCAGGAGTCGCCATCTGACTGCTCGGATTCGCCCTGTGGTCGTCGACTGTCGTCATTTTTGTTGAGTGCCACCTGCCTCCGGAGTGACGTCACGTATCCGCCCGAGCCGTTTTAGTAACTACCAGTTGTGTTCTCATAGGTGTCTGTTGTAACAAATAGATACCTGTGGGAGCGCAACGGGAAGTTGCAGCCCCGTGCTGCCCGGTTTGGTAACAAACCGTTGCGGTTGCGGAGGCCACAGTTTTAGCTTCAGTTTTACCTATTTTATTTTATGCCACCCTCGAGTTTTATTAAAATCAGTTTTTATTTTAATTCTGCGAAATCATGCCGCCCAAGAAAGTCGTTGATGCCAGTGATTATGAGTATGGTCGAGGTCCTAAAGACCGAGACGCCTCCTCTTCCAGCTTGCATACGCCTAGTCAGATGGGTGACCGATCGGCATCGCTGCCTAGCGTCAGAGGCGCGTCGCCTGGAGCCTCCTCGCCTGACTACGCCTTCAAGACGCCACCTAATTTCCGGACCGGACCTGCTCATTCCGGATCGCCGTCGACACTGGCGACTGCGCGTGTTTCGCCTGTGCCGCCGTCGAACCGGCAACCTGCGGTACCTATCCGACCTCCTGCATTTCGCGCTGTGCCCATACAGGCACCGGGTTCGACCGGGCCACCGAGCCGTTCACAAGTGGTGCGTGCCGCCACCGCCGCCGTGCGCCAAGCTGCGCCGGGACAGCGCGCGACCGTGACGCAACCTTCGCGCCCTGCGGCGATGTCAGTGCGGACCAAGGATAATCAAACCCAAGCGCGCCCCGCGGTGCCGCCCGCGTTTAAAACACCACCAAATGTGCGCCCCGCTGCGCCTAACCCGCCTACGCGTGATACATATGCGCGGGTCGCGACAACAGTTGCGCCCACACATCATGCGCCCACATTAACCGCATCCGATACGCCGTCCTGTGCCTCCACACCTTCCATGGCTGCGATTCATACCGCACCCAAAAAGGTAAACAAAGGAGGAATTAGTGCCGGCCTGCGCCGCGCCGCGTCACCACTGTCGCGCCGCCGGTTGGCAAGCGCCACTAGCGCCGCGGCGGAAGATCTCAGAGGCATAAGCAAGACCTTGTTTGTGTCTCCACCGCCCAGAGGGTCCGCCTAGGACTCCCCCGCTATGATGTCTGCATGTTCGTCCCGTCAAGGGTCGGACATGTCGGCTTCTTCGGGGGGCTCCCGCGACGATCGCCGTGGCATGTCACCTGATATGTCCGTACGAGTCGACGCACAAGGTGAGTACCCAGCCTTTAATAAAAATATTACAACGGAGGCGTTGGGGTCCGACTACGAGTTTACACTCGATGTCGCTGCCAGACCCCAACGCAGACCCCGAAGCCCGGACGAGGAAGAAGAAGAAGCGAAACGATGCTGCATCGACCCGCCCCTACCGCAGCGCATACCGCGCGGGGGGGGCCGTTCGACCCCGCCCACCCACTACGCCACTGAGGGGCGACGAAACTCAGAACCCACCCCTAAAAATTCTGAGCCAGTGGCGTGCACTAATAAAGTTTCCGCGCCGCTAGCGACCGATGTAAACAATCGGTCGAATGCGGGCGCGACGCAACCAGCCAGTGCTGCGGCTCAGAATAAGAAGACAAAGAGCCCCCGATACCCTCCTCTCATCGTGGAGAAGCTGCCCAACTGGGCAACTCACTTCAGGGCCGTGAGGGAAAAGCTGGGTCACCCTCCTAACGCGCGTCCGTACCAAAGTGGTATTAGGTTTTTACCGGAAAGCGCGGAGGAGTACAGGGTCGTCCAGCGATACCTTACGGACCTGGAGAAGGAAAGCGGCCTTAGTTGGTTCGCCTACTCTCTGCCCGCTGAGAGAAGCGTTAAGCTGGCCATCCGCGGACTGCCAGCGGACACCGAAGTCGAGGAGATAGAAGAGGAGCTGCGACTGCTTGGATATGAGCCGGAATACGTCCGCCATATCAAGGCGCGCGGCGAGCGACCCGGCTGCATATTCCATGCAGTCATAAAGAGGACGCCTGACTTCCGCAAGATCTACGACACCACCACGTTCTTGTACATGCGTGGTGTCAAGATAGAGGCGTGGAGGGGTAAGCAAGGGCCTGCCCAGTGCCACAGGTGTCAGAAGTTTCGACACAGCTCGCACCTGTGCCACCGCCCGCTCGCTTGCGTGAGATGCGGCGAAAACCATGCCGCCAGGGACTGCCCGCGCCCAAGAACCCAGCCAGCAACCTGTGCCAATTGTACAGGTGACCATCCCGCCAGCAATCCACGCTGCCCCGTATTTATGCGGGAAGCCAAGAATAAGCGGGCGGGCACTGTCGCCATCACGAGGCAAAATAAAAATTTAAATAATGCTACCGAAAAACCCATTAATGCCGAGGTTATGGAGACTCCTAGCGAGACTCTGATGGCGGCAGCAAATGGGCCAACTAATAGGCAGGAAGCCCCCTTCGGGAAACGGAGGGAAAATAGGAGGGGGGGGAAGAAAGGGAAACAAACCCAACCCCCCATCTCTAACGACGAGAACCAAAGCGGGGCGACAAATACCGCCACGCATAAGGCGCAGGTGACGGCACAGACCGCCTCTGTCGCTGCTGAATCCAAGACTAAAGAGTCTAGAAGCCAAGTTAAGGCGCGCAAACCAGATATGGGTAGCACAGCACCATCTAAAGTGCCTAACGCACAGCCCAAAAAGGCTTCATTTGCTGCGCCAATTCAGCAGCGCCAGGACCTCAACACAGAGGACACACACTCGCATCCAACAACTAGACCGAGACATGACTTCACCGCCTGCGCCATCAAACTTCTGATGGACCTTATAAAGGCCATCAGAAGTTTGGGCAAGGCCAAGACGTGGAAATGGTGATCCTCGACAGGCTGGCCGAGTTACTAGCAATGTACCATGGCTAGCTCGTTGAGAATCATTCACTGGAATGCCCGCGGCCTGCGTGTTAAGGTCGCCCCCCTCCGCCTCCTTCTCAAGGAGCAGCTCATTGACGTGGCGCTCATCAGTGAGACGCTCCTGGGACCTACAGACAAGATCAGGTTCCCAGGATATCACGTCTACAGGAAGGATGAGAGGTCGGCCTCTGGCACTATTTACCGCGGCCTGGTGGTTTTAGTCAAGCGGAGAGTCGTCCATCAACCCCTTCCCCCGCCCCCAGTCAGCACTTTTTACGCGCTGGGAGTGCAGAGTTCACGTCGCCGGTGAGGACTTAAACATCTATGCGGCATACAGCCCGCCCGCAAATCGCTATGATATAAGCGAGTTAAGGGCGCTTATTGCAAATCCGTCGCACCCAGCAATCCTAGCTGGCGACATGAACTGTAAGCACCCCGCGTGGAACTCGTTGACTCGTAACACAGGAGGAAACAGACTCTTCGCTGACTCAGAGGCGCATGGTTATGTGGTATCCGGCCCAGAGGTGCCCACGCACTATCCGGCGAACCTTTTACAATCGCCGGACGTGCTAGATATCATTATCCATAGCGGCCTTAAATGCCAGATCGTGCAGCAGGTTATTGACGACGAGTTGCTGTCAGACCATCAGCCAGTACTCGTCGTCCTATCCGAGATGCCGACTCGACTCTCGCCTCCAGCGCCACGTCGTACAACGGACTGGACCAAGTTTCAGGAACTGATTGAGACCACGACTACCACTTGGCCCGTTACCACCGCCGTCGACGTGGACAGACTGGCAGCGGAGGTCACCGCTTGCATACAACGCGCCTACAATGAGGCGACGACTGAAAGTACGCAGGCGCGGGGGTCGGTTTTTAAACCCCTGCCTAGCTACTTAAAACAGCTAGTCGCCCAAACTAGGCGCCTACGCAAGCGCTGGCAAGTTACCCGCTGTCCAGTCATGAAAGCTGAGCTAAACCGCCATGCGGAAAAGGTCCGGGCCAAGCTCCAGGCACATAATGCCGAGAGCTGGGAGCGACACATTGATGCTTCTGAGGGTGACTGGCCGGCCGTACACAGATTGTGCCGGCAACTGTCCAGTGCCCCAGCTCCGGTACGCCCACTCCTTCATAGCGACGGGGCACCAAGATATGCCGCGCCAGACCGCACGGAGATCTTTGCTGACCACCTGGAGCGTCAGTTCCAGCCGAACCCGACTGACAACCTCGAACATGTCGCGGCAATCGAGCAGCACCTTGTCGAGTACTTCGAGCCTCCGATAGCTCTCGACGAAAATCCCGTTTTCTTTTCGCCTAACGCAGTTAGACGCGCCATACTCCGTACCAAGCCGAGGAAGGCGCCCGGTGCCGACGGTATCACCAACACAGTGCTGCGCCACCTGCCCTACCGTATGGTAGCAGCGTTGGCGCGCCTGTTTACAGGGATACTGCGTACTGGATCCTTTCCGTCGTGCTGGAAGGAGGGGCGCGTCATAATGCTGCCAAAAGCGCATAAAAATGTGCTAAGGCCCGAGAGCTATCGGCCCATCACGCTTCTCTCCACTATCTCCAAGGTGTTCGAAGCACTCCTGCTGCGACATCTCACACCGCACCTAACACCCAGGCCGGAACAGTTTGGGTTCCGCTCTGAGCATTCTACGACGCTCCAGCTATCCAGGGTACTGCACCTACTTACAGCAACGCTAAATAAAAAAGAGCATGCAGTCGCAGTATTCCTGGATATGGAAAAAGCGTTCGACCGCGTCTGGCACGAAGGCCTAATCTATAAGATGAGCAAGTCCGACGCACCCCGTCGCGTAATTAAAGTGGTCCAATCCTTCCTGAAAAACAGGAATTACAGGGTGGTGGTTGACGGTGTACTATCTAGCGCCCGACCCATAGCGGCAGGCGTACCACAGGGCGGTTGTGTCTCGCCACTGTGTTATTCATGTTACACCGATGACATTCCCACGACACAGGAATCCACACTCGCGCTGTATGCAGACGACGCCGCGTACATATGTACCTCGCTTAACGCGCGGCACGCGGCCGTCAAAATGCAGCGCGTGTTAGAACTTCTTCCCGAATGGCTGTCGAAGTGGCGGTTATCGGTGAACGTGGGTAAGACACAGGCCCTATTAGTCGGGTGTGCCCACCTCCCTCCACCCCTCACACTGCAGGGGGTAAATATCGAGTGGACCCCCCGGGCGAAATACCTGGGGGTTACCATCGATAGAAGGCTCAGCATGGGAGGCCATGTTAAACAGGTCGTCGCTAAGGCGAGAGTTGTGCGCGCAATGCTCAAACCGGTGCTTTCATCCCGACTCCCGTTACGTACAAAACTGGGCGTATATAAAACTTATATACGTCCAGTAATTACATATGCCGCTCCATCTTGGTACGTCCTCACTAGCGAGACTAACAAGAAACGTATCCGTGCGCAGCAAAACCTTACGCTGCGCCGGATAACGGATGCCCCTCGCTACGTGAGGAACGATGTTATCGCTCGAGATCTAGGGATTGAGAGCCTGGATAGCTACTGTGCCCGCCTCACTACAAATATGTTCGCGCGTGCCGACGTTTCTGCTCACTCACATATCAAGCAGATAGCGCCGTGGCACACGCGCCCGCCTGACGCCCGTCGCCTTCCGCGCGACCTGTGTGTTACATAGGCCCGCCCATGCCCCTCAACAACCCCTCCCCCGCTGCCTCAAATACCCGATTGATGCTTGAGCGAGCCGCACATTCACTACACGCGCCTCGTTCATACAAAAACACTCCACTATTTACATACATGCGGTGTATATAGTGTGCTAAGTTAATATAGGCACTATGTACACTGTAAGTCACACAAGCATGACTCCACAACATATTTACTCACGTAACAAGTATAAGCCGCGCGCGGTGTACGCTTCGTTACAAACATGAGCGGTGTTACACAATACAATACCGCTCAAACATACATAAACGGTCCCTTAGCCTGGGACGTAACTGGCTAGCTTCGGAAGCGGGTCAGGCGGGGGCCATACATCCTCAGTTGGGCGCGCCAATATAGCCGGTATCTAGTCGCTGACTATTTCCTGCCCGGCCTCTGGGGGTTCGCCTCCAGTCTCACTGAGCAGGAATGTGTCGCATAGATACCGTGAAAAACCGACGCTGCAAGGCAGCGTCGCGGCGCTCCCGCTGAACACATGCATCCATTCCCATGGCAGGTAGTGTATACACGCCTGCTATCTACCAATATGCCAAGATAGGCAAACACAAAGATTCGTGCCCGTTGTAACGGGCACGCAGTGAAAACCGCGGAAGAAAGGCCATGCCTATAATCCTCATTCATCATTCATCATTACTCGAGCCTGACTGCTCATTTCGAACTAAACGGTCTCGGCGACCGGTCGTTTTACGGAATTTGACTTTGTTTTGAATTTGTTTTCTTTCCGTAACTACCGCATTCAATATGTATGTATCGATTCTAATTTACTTGTTAGACCCCATATTAACTTAATACATACTGATATACACTAAAACATAATGTTTAGTGCCTCAAAAAGGCGAAGAGAATTCTATGTTCAAAAAAACTATAAAAGAAAAATTCTCGTCTAAAATTGTTTAGTACGAGCTAGCGCGCTGGGGTATGTTTATACTATTTATATCTACAAACTATTCTAATATTTGTTTGTGACGCCTCGTCGCGAACAGTATATCTCCGAAGTTCTTCATCGAATCTTGATGAAATTTAAATGGGACCACATGACAAGCACCAGCTTTCAAATGAAAAAAGATTCATCAAAATCGATCCACCCAGTAAAAAGTTCGGAGGTAACACACATAAAAAAAAAATACAGCCGAATTGAAAACCTCCTCCTTTTTGCGAAATCGGTTAAAAAGTGGTGGTGGTGGTTCACAGACATCAAAGTTATTCTATTCTTTAATTTTTTTATTTGTTGTATTGGAAAACAAGACGTATGATATTAGTTAGTAATTAAACTATAAGTAACTGGAGACGCAAACTAATTCTTGTTGCTGGCAAAGAACATCGGTCCAAAATATGAAACGACCACTGTGGCGGTTGGCAATGCGCAGAAGTCTTTCTTAGGTTGGTAGTGAAACAGGGCGCAGGGTACGTTCTGAGCATGCGATTGGTTAGTCAATTGACACAAAGATCGACTGACCAATCACGTCACGTCCGCGTTCCGTTCAGTTCACACAATAGCCGCGAAATTGCCAACTTCCATGCTAGTGTAGCTGTCGCCCCTTGCTGCTAGAGGGCGTCCGCGTTTATGTATGGAGAAATCTGCGTGAAATTGCCAACTTCCATGCTAGTGTAGCTCTAGCTGTCGCCCCTCGCTGTTAGAGGGCGTCCGCGTTTATGAATGACCCAAGACCGTTATGAATGGAGAAATCTGCGTGAAATTGCCAACTTCTATGCTAGTGTAGCTGTCGCCCCTCGCTGCTAGAGGGCGTCCGCGTTTATGAATGACCAAACACCGTTAAAAAAGATAAATCGTAAATATTAATTGCGCTGCTCGCCACCAGAGGGACAGTATGAATTGGCTTTCTTTATTTGTCAATGAATACTCAAGTTGTCGCTCCTCGACACCAGGGGAAGCATTGTAGATCACAAGTAGAATTTTCTACAAGTTTCCAGAATCGGAAATAACTAGTTAAAATGTGAACTGTCTTCCGCCCGCTTTTTCTTTGGTAAGGGCAGTTGGCCAAAAAACCTTTCAACCGTTTCGTATTTTATAACCGCGTATTGTTCAGTTAGTTTATAGTTTGAAGCCCTGTTTGCCTGCCTTGATCAGTATCTTCTAATAATAAACCTGTGGAAAATATGCTAATAAATCTGATTGTAAATAGCCCTCGTGTTTCATTGCAGCCAGAGTTCCGCTGTCCTCAACAACCACAAATAATTAATACGTCAAAAAATAGTAACAAAGTATAAATTAAATTACGGTGTGCAGCTTATTTTTTTGGAGTCGGTAAAATGAAAGTTTGAGTGGAAAATAGAAAGTAGCAAGGAAATTACTTTTTATAGGTTTTGTACGCATTTAAACCTCAGATCAAGTAAAAAAAGGTAGATTCCGCACGGCCTATAGTTTAGGTGAAGCCACACGATACTTGTAAACACACGCGCTCACGCACACACAAGCAATAGAACTACGCTGATTTTTGTTAGTATCTCACGGACCGTCGTGCAATAACTTTCCCTTAAAAATGCCGTCCTGTGTTGTCAAGTGGTGCAAAAACAACACCATAGTGAACAAGAAGTGTTTAGGAGTATCCCAAAAATATAGAACGCGAACTACAATCAGTCGAAGCAGCTATGAGTATGTTTTCTTGTGTGTGTCGTCACCAGATTTCGTCACAGACCAGACAGGGCGTTCCCGTCACAGATATAATGTTTTTTTTTTCGTTTATTTTGAAAAATAAATCCATAGTTTAGTTTAAAATAAAGTGAAATATGTTTTATTACGCTATTATATTTTCAATTTTGTCAAATAGCTTAGTGTTGCAAATAATAGGTTGACAGTAAATAAATATCTAAGTTAAATATAGAATTCACTTTATAACTAGAATGGAACATAAGACACGAGAGCTGTCAAAGTGTAGGTTTGGTGGGCGCAACTGGCGCGCAAGATATAAATAAGTCTGCGCGCGGTCAAAATCGGAACTAATCGTTTACCGCCATCTTGTTGTTTATGTCAAGTGTCAAGAGTTGTCAAGTGTGTTGTATCCTCAGACTAATAAAGGTGGAAACATACTATTGATACCCATCCCGACGCCATGCCACCCGATAGCCTTCTGACGCATTGAAGTACTAATCAGTCCCTTACATTTAGTATGGTCGGAAACACATAGTCAACACGCCATGTGACCACACGCATTCCCACGTGGTAACACGCAGTCGGTTTGGATCAGCGTGTTGACGGGAGAGGGGGAACACACGCCACCCGTGACCCGACGCAACGCACCAGTGTGTTTCTAGTTAACACCCGATCCCACGCGTCAGTCAGTCGAGAGCATGATCAGTGGTGCTAACATAAGGTAATTTACCCTAATTTACAGTAAAGTTTCATCAGCACGGTAATTTTTAGGGTACAAACTCGGTGAGGGTAATTTTTATGTTTATGCTATAATAGAAATTAGTAACTTATTTGAGTCAAATTTGTATTGATATGGACTTAAGTTTAAATATTACTCTTGAACCCGCAATTTCATAAAACTTCTTTTTCGATACGCCTATCATAGTCTCAATGAAGTAGTCAAGTACTTGGTATCGTACAAATCTCAAAATAACCAGTTTTTTTTAATGGTTTCAAATATTGTCAGTAAAACTGGTCTGTAATTATATTATAGATTATATTATCTCGTCTTCTGTATGATCTTGCATGAAATGTATCAAATATATATAGAACGAAGAGGGATAATAAATAAAAAAAAAGAGTAATTTTTCTATATAACTTAAAATCTAGGGTACATTGAGATCAGACTTGGGATAAAACAAAAACGAGACCTGGCAATACTGGCTATGATACTAGCGAAGCGTGTTGTAGCATCACGTGGGGTGTTGTATATGTGCACGGTACGCGTCGGGTGTCGACACGTCGGGTGGGGTTTCAATAGTATGTTTCTACCTTTAGAGTGAACTGAACAGGCTTCTTCTGGGTAAGCTCACTCCATCGTCGACTCTGTCTCTGTCACCTTTGACCTAGACTAGAGTCAAGAGCAAACCCATCACAAAAAATAATAATTAAAAGAACATAAATAAGTATTATTAGTCGGTTGTATCCGTGTTTTTACTCGTTTCCGAAGCAAATAATCGCCATCATTATGCCAAAAGTAATTTCAAGTGCTGGCAGGGATGTTTTCTTGAAGGTCAAACGTGCTTGTAAAGAAGAACGAGACATTAACGGGCATAGTGTTACATACTGTTAACGGGCCTAAGGTACAGTTTTCCAAAGTTAGAGCCCGCGTTGTTATTTGACAGGTAATTAGGGATGCCATTATACAAAAAGATCCCTAAATTTTCGTACTAACGGAGCCTGACTGTATTGGATTTTGGGTGGTACATAAATATACCAGCGGGATAGGAGTGGCATCATGTAAATATAATGCATTATTATTATTTTGTTTTAAGCGTTTCTGAACGCACCGCCATCCAAATAACTCAAGAGTGGCATTCCCTGCCGGAGTCTGTATTTCCTGATAGCTATAACTTGGGAGTCTTTAAGTCAAGGGTGAATAGGTTTCTTCTAGGCAAGCGTGCTTAATCGTCGACCACATCATCGCTTACAAGCAAGCTAAAAAAAAAGCGCGTGCCTCGCATGGTCCGATATTCTTTCCGTCCACACTATAGCGATCGATCGATGGACTAAAAGAATACGAAGATAGATCAATGGGCTTATTCCGAGTTATTACTCATGCTTTCTCGCGTTAACGTAAACGATCTCATACGTCAATATGTATCCAAAAAAGAGGATTCTCTTTATTGCCGCTAAACAGCGCTTATACAGTTTCAATACAAATTGACGTTTATGTTAACGCGATCCAGCGAGAGAAAAACTCGCACTAAATCCACAGTTTCAAAGAATGTCCACACGATGCGACTGTTATCGCCGGCGATTTAAAAAACGGCGTGTGTATGTGGCAATTTGGCTCAATTGAAAATCAATTGAGCCAAATAGCTACATTACAAAAAATTACATAACAAAGTATTCATTTCAAACAAAACAACACTGTAATGCCAAAATGAATTGCCTTATGAACTCGTAGACGTACGCGTCTGAGTTTGAGTCAACGACATCTAAACTCGCGTGTCGGTGCTTGTGTACTTTGGCTTTATTAAAATAAAATCTGTTTTTTTACCGAATAAGTTGATGCACTAGATGTGTTCGCTGCTTATAATCTAAAAAGATCGATAACTCAAAGTCAAATAAGTCAAATATATTTATTTTCAACTAAGCCACCAAGCGGCACTTTTAAACGTTATCAATTAAAATTTACAAGTAATAAAAATTGATTCTACCGTGCATTCGGAAAAGAAGCTTGTTATGGAGAAGAACGCACAAGAAACTCCATACTTACTCTTTTAAAAAAAATAAGTATTATATTTTTTTTTTTTATTATCTATAGGCTCGCGCTTGACCACTATCTCACCTGATGGTAAGCGATGATGTGGTCGACGGTGAAGCACGCTTGCCTAGACAAACCCATTCACTCTTGACTTAAATACCCCTAGATTGTAGCTATCGGGAAACACAGACTCCGGTAGGGAATTCTACTCCTTAGCCGTACGCATAATAAAAGTGTCCCCAAAACGTTTTGTACGTATGGGTGGGATGTCCACCATGTACCGATGACGCATCACTGTGCGTCTGGTTGTCCGATGATGGAACGGGCTGGGCGGAATTAAATCATGCAATTCCATCGCACACTCCCCGAAATGTAACCGATAAAATACCAACAAGCTGGCAACTCGGCGACGATGTTCAAGGCTCTGAAGCTTTGATTTGACCAGTGCTTCATCGCCGATGAGTCTCTTGGCCCGCTTTTCGATCGACTCTAGTGCATCTAGCTGATATTTGGCAGATCCGTCCCAGAGATGAGAACTACCTCCATGCACGATCGAACTTGCGCTTGATACAAGTTGAGCAGCTGTTCCCGCGGCGTGAAGTACTTTCTCACCTTAGCAAGTATCCCCAACTTTTTGGCAGCCAAACATTATTTATTATACATTAATAAATTCATATAATTATGTGAGGACGCTGCACCCAGAATAGCACTACACACACACACAGCTACGCAGCTACGTAGGTATAAAGTATTAAAACAAGTAAGTATTACACATGTATTACACATGTACTGTGCAGATAATAGGTACTAGAAAAACATTAACACCCGAAGCAGTTAAGTTATGACCAATCCCAACTGACGGCGCCCGTTCACGAACATGACTAGAATAAGAATAATTAAGAATAAGAATAATTTATTAAAAGTAAATACGTTCACAAAAATGTACATTAGGTTAGGTTAGGTTAGACTGAACTGAATCTAGGGCCCAGGTTGGTCGCTGCTGTAAAATCTGGATAGATTTATGACTGTGGTCGCGACAGAAGACAAATAAATCAATATTGAATAGACTACAAAAATCTATAGACTTAACTTAAATGCCTTAGTAGCCAAGCCCAAAGCCAATCAAAAAAATTCAATGACATAAATAAAACTGCTGTCACCAGCATTTCCAGAATGTAACTTGTGTTACATTTGAAGTTAGTTTGACCTTCTCATGTAACCTCCATTTAAGACGACTCATAATGTAACTTTTAGGACTTAATAAAATGTATTGCAATATTTTCCAGCAAATAAAAAATAATCGTGAAACAGAACGCTCCTAAGAAAGTTTTCGGTCGTCGTGTTGTCGCACCTGATTTTGTGACACACAAATTGACATATTGCATATAAACGCACTCACTCACGAGCATTCTAAATTTTCCATCCCGCTTACTCAGGCGAGCGAGTGAGCGTATTATAGGCTTAGCACGCTTTAGCTGCGCGAATTTTTGTCCGCGTACTAAATCATAACAAACGTGCGTGTTTGTTATGATTTAGTTTATTTGCGTATAAAATTCCGCGCGATTTTTGTCCCTTTCTACCTGTTCATAGAGCTCAAAATATTCGCCCAAATTTAATCCACGCCTCGGGGCAGTGGATTATGTGGCAATACACGGCTTTCTTGCTGTTTTATTTCCGTGCAATTTTTTACCGCAATGCGTGCATCTTCATATAATGCCATGTGTCGCAGTCTCGCAGATCTCGTAGAATGTACGGAAAAAATCGCCAGAATAAAACCGCAGTGCATGTTAACCCTTAGTGTCATTTTACACATAAAATAAGGTATAGTGCGCGACACGTAAGTTGAACCAAAATGTATTATCGTTTTAATGAATTTAAACGATTTAAACCGAAATGAATCTTTTCTCTATGACCTAACCGTTGACAATTTGTATATTGTAAACGATTACGTCGTAGAAAAGGGATTTATTTCGGTTTAAATTGTTTTGACGTTATGTGTCGCGCACTGTAATGTAACTTTTCTCATGAAAATGTAACTTTTTATGATGTCTATGTAGTATTTGACTATCAGCCACTGGCAATTAGCGATGGGTCGTTGAAGGATTTTCCGTCAACGAAACGTTAACGTTGAATTGCGTTTGTCAACTAGTTGATCAACTAGTTAATTTCGTCAACTAGTTAACGTGTTACGAACGTCAACTTGCATGAACGATAAACGCCTAAACGCTTTTATTAACGTAAGCTGTAGTAATATTAATTTACGAACAATTTGATGCAATTTACCTAATGAAATGGGATAACATTTTATGATGACTTTACCCACTACCGGTGCCGAAACGTTTCATTCCGCGCACGAATATGATCATTTAAAGAAATATTAATGTCATCGTTTACTTTCTTTAAAAAATAATGATATTATCAAATCTATATTTAAAATAGTGGAAGAAAGGGCGTACAAAAAATTACAAAAACGTCGACCGTGTACAAATCAACTGGTTGAATTCGTCAAACGATGAAACGAGTTGAATTCCTAAACATCGTTGTCTCGTAACTCGTTGACGAATTCAACTAGTTGATTCGTACACGGTCAACGTTAATTCCGTTGAAGAGACATCAACGTTGATTCAACTAGTTCGTTGATTCAACGCCCATCGCTACTGGCAATACTGGCTGTCACAAACAATGCATGAATTCGAATGAATGCGATTAAAGTGCTAAAATCAAAGAGTGATTTCTTTCTAATATAATAAATGCGAAAGGCTCAAATTCTGTGTACGTTTCACCGTATCTCGTCTATTGTAATAAGATTAAATATCAGGATCTCGAGATAAAATATTCATGTAAGGAATTATAATTCGTAAAAGTGAAAATTTTGTGGAAACGGGAAGATTATTGTTACTTTATAAGTGTATCACTCCATGCTGGTTTCATAATAGCTGAAAATAGTTTTTATCAACTCGAATTTAAGAATGTGTATCACTTTAGTGGCAAAACAAATATTAGAAGATTTTGCACTTTTGACTGGATTTGTTAGTTGCAAATGTATTAAACAATGTATTGTGGCTGTTTCCGCTATTTGTTGTTTTTTCTGAATTGGTAGTTCACCTTATGTTCACGATGTCGTTAAAAAGTGACATCAGTTAGTGTGTATAGTTCTCGCCAAACTTTGAGCCGTCCTGAAGTTGGCTTTCCCAAGGCAAGAAACAGTGCTGTTTTTGTATAAGATTTACTACTGTGCAGCCATTGTAGCCAACTTTAGGGCAGCCAAGAACTACAGCTGTACAATGTAAACATGATATGCTGTTCAGTGATAATAGGTGTTTGGGTCAATAATTCAGTTAGTATGTAGGCAATTTTCTTTGTTTACTGGCTCGTTTTTATTGTTGGTTTTCATGAATATGATTGGTCATAACAAGATGGTTTCGCATGGATGATTTCATAAATATAGATAACTAAAGTAGAAAAAATTAAAAGGTTCTGTTCCTTCTTAATCATGGACTCGTGAGTCAATTAGGCATTATTGGAATCACCTTATTACTAAATCTTTGGTGTTGTTTTGTTTCTTTAGTTTCGCTTTCAGAAAGAGTTTCAGTAAAAAAAAATATGCTAAGTTCGCACTTGGTCATGGAGTTGTGGATTCCAGCCTGTTCTAACCTAACCTAATGTGTTGCTAAGGATCGGTATGGCTATATGCAAAATTGGTTAGGGCTTGGTAGTTATACAGTTTGGTAGTTGTAAAGTCCCATTTTATTTTTTAGTCTAGTAAATATTCTTTTTAAATGTTGGCTAGTTGTTGTGACGACCCCAATTGCAGAAGTTTCTCAACTATTAAAATTTAACTACAATGCAGACCGCTAGGAGAGTTCAACACCGTCTATCAGGCGGAGTGTGTGGGCATCATACTGGCGGTCCACGCCCTAGAAACCAGGAGGGTTACGGACACTCACATACGTATACTCTCCGACAGCGCCTCAGTCCTCCAAACCTTACGGAAAAAATATATTACATCAAAATTAATACTAGAATGCCACAACGCACTAGAACAAATAACTGTATCTAGTCGTGAGACGGTGACACTGCAGTGGATAAAGGGACACAGCAGATCGTTGGGTAACGACACGGCTGACGAGCTCGCGAGACGCAGATCCAGCACGACGGTCCATGGACCCGAACCTGTTGTACCCATCCCCTTCAACCAAATACGCAGGTGGCTACAGGAATTCACCCAGGCACAAGCGGAAACCTGGTGGACCTCGGCACCAGGCTGTAGGCAGTCCAAAGAGGCTTTGCCATCTTTGGACAGTAGGCTTACCAGACGTTTGCTACGCTTGGACAGGAATGGCCTGTGCCTGATGACGGGGACCATCACGGGACACTGCTCACTTAACAAACACTTCCACACCATAGGCATAACGGATAGTCCTCTATGCAGGGCATGCATGGAGACTGAGGAAACTGTTGCGCACGTTCTCTTTGAATGCACAGAGGTCACCCAGATAAGAACACAAACCCTCGGGTCGCCCAGATCATACACAGACGTTCTAAGTAAACCAGGACCTGTAATTAGCTTCTGGAGGGAGGTGGGCTGGTTGGAGTAATCCACCCAAAGGCCGCCATGGCCCACGCACAATGGTCCACTTGAAGGACTAAGTGCGGAAACCAAACCCCATAAGATAGAACATAGAACTACAATGCAGTAAACATGACAAATCAATTAACAACAATAATCTTTTGATGTAGTACTTCTGGTGTTAGTTATTTCTGGTGTTTTCTATAGGGAAGCAGTGGGTATTCTAGAATTTAAGGAATGAATCCTGTTTATTGCATCTTCAAAATTTTTTCTTTGTATGTATGCTATATTTTTTTTGGGTGCCAGCCCATTCACAAAATTATATATGAATGAGGTGCAAAAGGATCACTTGCACTCTCCTGGCATTCATAAAAATAAAACCAAAAACATATCTTAAAAGCCTCTTCTGAAAGAACCCAGGATATTACATCTTGGCCAGATTGCTAAAATCCTTAGAGCTTGTTAGTGCATACTTCTTTTTAGTTTCCTAGCATTTCTGCATAAGTCTACAAAGTTAGTTCTATCTTTGTATGAATGGCCTAGGAGCGGATAATCCCTTGTAGGCACGATGCTATGCCCACAACACTGTTTGAGGTGGACAGGCCAATGTTAGCAAATGCTCTATTAAAAGAGTCGATATAACAAATCAAAGAAGTCTGTCTGTCTCAGTCTGTCTCTCTCTCTTTGAACGAACGGTTTTATATTGTATGCAAAATATAAGCTTGGTTTTGTGCTGCAATAGTATTAGAAAGATTATACAGACTAGCTCTTCTAAATTATGAATGAATTTAAGTCAGTAGCATATTATATATATTATATATATAAACAACATAAGGCAACTTTACACTAGAGCATTTTAAACACTTTTTTTTGTGGAAAAAAAACTTACAAATCGCCTGTTAGTCATAACTACTTGTTCCCAACAAATTTTAAATGCATTTTAAAGGCTTAATAAACTGGAATTTAAAGATTATGAACTTTCTGAATATGTTAAGAAATAGTGTTGGTTAGTAATAATTTATCATAAACTTTCTTCTGCAATCAGTTCAAGGATTATGAGCACAATTGTTGCAATATTGTGGTGCAGAGTGGTTTCTACAGCGAAATTGCCCTCTTTATGTTCATGACATAATACATTCCAATGTCCTACTTTGCGAGGTCCATTACAGCCAACCTTTTCAGCTGCCTTTTGTGATCCGGCTTTGTAAGAGTCTTTGCCTGATGGGATTTGGATGATTCTCCAAGCGTGTTCTGTAGCGTTCTGCCCAGATTTTCGCCTCCTGGTGCACTGTGTTTACGTTAAGATATTCATGGACCTCGCAGTTTCTTATAAACCATGATGCATTTGTGATGTTTTTAAGGATAACATATTGGAACCTTTGGAGCATATTGATGTTGGAGACACAAGCAGTACCCTAGTTGGATACCGTAAGTCCAAATTGGCTTTAGGATTGTTTTGTATACCAATAAGCCGCCTGAAGTTGGCTACAATGGCTGTACAGTAGGAAATCTCATACAAAACAGCGCTGTTTCGTGCCTCGCGCATCCGGAAAACCAACTTCAGGGCGACCCAGAAGTTTGGCGAATGCTATAAACCCCATTATTTTATAATTGTGTTAGAAGAAAAATTATGCATCCAGAAGTAACATATGATTGACATAATAAATAGGTAAAACAATCTTAAGTTGATTATAAAAATCATCTTTGCTAGGCAATTTTAATCATAGAACAAATTAAATAAGGTTAGTGTAGGATTTTTTTTAACAAGTAACAATGGATTTAGGTTATAGTAGTGTCGGTGCTGTAAGAAAATAATTTGTTGTATTTGAATAAACAAAAAATGTGTTCTCCCAAAATGAAAATTAAATAATAAGTTAATTAATTCGGGCGCCAGGGAGGTTCACACAGTACAAATACTGTGTGAACCTCTTTCTCCTCTTCTCTTTGCTATTTTTATAAATTCTATTTCCAATGAACTTCTCTCGTCCTACCACCTTTACGCTGACGATCTGCAAATATTTTCTCAAGCTCCAGTAGATGAATTGTCGGAGGCTGTTAACATCGTCAATCAAGATTTAGCTCGTATTTCTGAGTGGAGTGTGGCTCATGGTCTGCAGGTTAATCCAACGAAGACTCAAGTCATTGTTGTCGGCAGTCCTAGGTTGCGCTCAAGAATTAACTGGTCACAGCTCCCCCGGATTGTTTTTGATGGCTTAGCTATTCCATACAGCGACTCGGTGAAAGACCTGGGTATTTTAGTTGACAAAGACTTTTCGTGGGGTCCTCAGCTGCAAGAAGTTAGCCGCAAGGTGTTTGCGTCTGCGGGGTCTTTACGCAGACTGCGCAATTTCCTTCCTACTGCCACCAAAACTGCGCTCGCCCAATCCCTTCTTCTCCCAATCCTCGATTATGCCGATGTCAGTTATTTAGATCTAACTGAAGTGCAGCTAGATAAGCTTGAGATACTCCAAAATGTTTGCATTAGATTCATATTTGGTTTACGCAAATATGACCATGTTTCTGATTTTCGTATTAAGCTCAAGTGGCTGCCAATCCGCCTTCGCCGGAATGCCCATATTTTATCATTACTTTACAGTATTCTGTTTATTCCTACAACTCCCTCTTATCTCAAAGAACGCTTTAAGTTCCTTCATGACACACATTCAAGAAACCTGAGATCATCGGAAAATTTGAGACTTTCGATGCCTACTCATTCCACTAAGTTTTACGATAAATCGTTTACGGTCCAGGCTGTGCGATTGTGGAACGAGTTGCCCTTGTCAGTAAGACAAGCCCAGTCACATGCTGCTTTTAAGAACCTGGTTAGAAACCATTTCCTTTCTATATAACGTTTTCCTATTTAGATCTAATTTATTCCATCATTATTCAACCCTTTTTATTTATTTATTTCCATCTATGTATATGTGTAACACATAGTATTATATGTGTATGTTTATATATAAGCTTATGTATAGTATTTAATATAGTAATATATATATATATATATTAATGTAGCATTACACCACAGACTACCCCCTGTTTTATTCTTAGTCATTAACGTCCATCTAAAGGTTGTCTGGTAGATATCGCTGTCAGCGATAAGGCCGCCTTTGTACCCGTAGAAATAAGTATAATTGTAAAAGAGATGTGTAACTTTAGTTTTTGGTGTACAATAAAGTATATTCTATTCTATTCTATTCTATACATTCGGAAGAGTCAGACTTTTAATCTGCCGGGGGGAGCTAAATAAACAAAATAAAACAATTTGTTTGTCTTTTCTGTTTAATGGCTCGTAGCTTCACATGTATTAACCCTTATAGTTTAAAAATACAATAACTCTTATGTTAACTTTACTAAATTAATGGCTATATTATTAATTATGTGATATTACTGCATCTTGCACTAATTGAAGTATTAAAAATAGAAATAATGGAATGGTCCTACCAGATTGCTGGCTTTAAGAATAAGTTCCACATAACCATAGAAGCCATGATTGATGAAGGATCCCGTAGTGCAGTCCAATAAAAATAATAATTTTGGACATTAAAGAGAAATCCAAAATTTAAAGTAAATAAAGACTAGAGAAGAAAACCAAAGAAGAAAACTAAAGAAAACCAAAGAAGAAAACGGCAATATTGGGTTGGAACAAAAATTGTAAATGTTAGGAGTGTAGCCTTAGGGGCGCTATGGAGCAAGGACTTAAAAAAATTTTCGAAGTATTTTTTTTAATGAAATTTTCAGTTTTTTTTGCAGTATCGGGTTGACCTTGTCTGTAGCAACCATTTAGGGCCTGAGAAGCATGGCCCTACGACGCACCGTTTCCGAGTTATGGGCCATTTACTTTTTTTTATTTTAGATAAAACGATTTATATTTCCAAAATGGTAGCTCGGATGAGATTGTTTTCGGGAAAGAAATTGTTGCTCTACTCAAAAGCTACTAGATCATGTAAAAAAAACTAGCAAAATCTTGAAAAAAAAATAACATCAAAAATTTTCTAATTGTCATTTGTCGGTCGTCGTTTCAGCTAGAGTATTCTTAGGGGTAAGGGACTTAGTCAAATTTTTAGAAGTTTTTTTTTTTGTAGAATTCGACGGTTTTATTGCAGCAACTGATTAAGCTTGTCCATAGAAACCATTTAGGGTCTGAGGAGCATGGCCCTACGACGCACCGTTTCCGAGTTATGGGCCATTTACTTTATTTTATTTTTTATAAAACGATTTATATTTCCAAAATGGTAGCTCGGATGAGATTGTTTTCAGGAAATAAATTGTTGTTCTAGTCGAAAACATTCCGATGACGTAAAAAATCCTGTTTTTTTTTTGTGTCTTGGAACATTCGATGTTTTCTAAGTGTAAGACCGCTTCTCGTTACGGTAAAGTTTAAGCCTACGTTAACAATACACAAAATACGCGAAATATTGGGAATTCTCAATACTTTTATGCTTTCCAAATTTTGTCTGTTTAGTTACTTTATCCTAGTTTTTAGTATTTCGTTATAAGTTATTATTTTGTTTGTTTTTTATTTTTTAGTAGATTTTGTTTTTTATCAGTAGTTATTTATTTTTAGTTCGTAAAATTTCATTTGTTTTATTTTTTAGGTAGTAAGTTTATTTTATTAGTTTTAAGTTGTAGTTTGTAGTTTTTATTGATTTTAGATTTTAGTTTCAAAATAGATCCCTTTTCATTGATTTTGGAAAGAATTTTCAATTTATGGAATTATGCTGCGGCTATTTCCAGTGAGGAAAGGGCCATTGAAGCGGCAAAACGGTGGCTTCTAATACCTTCCCAGACGCCGAGCTGCCCATCCTGTAGGCGTCCGATGAATGCCGAAAACAATAGTAATTATAAGTTGGGGTTTAGATGGCGTTGCAGAAGGGCAGGCTGCAACATCATTAAGTCTCCTCTAGAGGGGACCTTTTTTGAACGCAGCAATGTATCAATTTTGAATACGCTCAGGCTTTTGCTCCACTTCTTTCGGAGAGACAAAGTATCACAAGCTGCTAGAGACGTAGGGGTGACACGAAAAACGGCCATACAAATTTATCATTACCTACGCGAGGTTTGCGAGGTGGCCGAAGGTCATGACCGCGATATGATTGGCGGGGACAACGACATAGTGGAGGTCGACGAAACGCACCTTTACAGCAACAAATACCACAGGGGTCGATCATTGCAGAGGCAAACGTGGTCATTTGATTGCATAAGCCGACTCACAAAAAAAAATCACGTGGAGCTGATACTCAATAAAAATAGGGCCACATTAGACCCAATCATTCAACAGAATGTTAGACCTAACTCCTACATTATGTCTGACCAGCACCGGGCATACATGGGCGTGCACTTAAGATTGGGTATGCGTGGGCATTCCAGTGTCAACCACAGCCGACAATTTACGGCAGGGTCTGTTAATATCCCTGTGGATCCCAGCCTTGGGATCCCAGTACCAGGCTCAAATAACGTTCGGTGCAAAGTACATACAAATACAATAGAGCGGCAATGGCTAGAATTAAAGCGCCAATGTCGCACCTGTAGGAGTCAGCGGCGGTTAAAGTGGTACATGGGCGAATACATGTACCGACAAAATATTTTAAAAAGCCTACCCTCGGATGCTGCTAGGTTCCGCTGTTTACTGCGTGACATACACAGAATATACCCAGGACTAGGAAGGAATGGTATCCGACTAAGAAATTGCCGATGTAGGCCCACTTGTCCCCGCCGATAGTGTACGAAGCTTGGCCTGGTACAGCATATGCACAGTATAGCCCTATACGCGTCTAAATATTGAAAATGCACGCCCTTATGGGTGGGTGGCCCTAATCCTAGTCCTTCCAATACTTCCCACATAGTCACAATCGATACTAAGTCACGCGGCGACATAGCAGTTAAAACTAAAAAGTATAATATTAAATAATATCTCGTAAACGGTGCACCCTAGGCAAAAAATAACCAAAATTTTACCCCCCTCCCCCTGAAACATGAATTTAAGGAAAAATACCGGTTGTTTTTCTACCTTGCATTGTAGTAAAAAGTCCTTTTTTTTCCATATAGAATTTTTTTTTTTTTTTTTTTCAAGTTTTTGCTAGTTTTTTTTTACATGATCTCGTGGCTTTTGAGTAGAGCAACAATTTCTTTCCCGAAAACAATCTCATCCGAGCTACCATTTTGGAAATATAAATCGTTTTACCTAAAATAAAAAAAAAGTAAATATTTCAGAAAAAAAAACTTCGAAAATTTTTCTGTCCAAAAAACTTCGAAAATTTTTCAAAGTCCCAAAAATCTTTTTTAACGAAATTTTTTTTTCTTTGTTTTCTTTGCTGCTCATAGTGCCCCTAAGCGTATACTCCAACTCCTACACTCCGCCCCTAAGATGACCCACTGACCGAAAAGTCAATATAATTTAAACACGTGGAAGCGTGCGTTTGGACGGAAAAACTTACCGTTTTTCTTCTTCAAATTAATATAGATTCTGATGCGCTACGCAGCCAATAACATCAACTGTTTGCGAACGAAATTAACAATCCGTCTAATGAAATTCCAACAGGAATTAGACATTACAAAGTATAGAAGAATCCCAACTTACCGAAATTTAAGGTCAATCCTTCTCACAACGTCGTTCTATTATAGTTTGCAAGTAATTACTTCATTATGAAGGCAAAAATATCCAAGATAACTACGGATTATATAAACAATTGACGAAACGTTTAAAATTAACGCCTGGCCATTTTAAAAGAAAATCGTAGTGTTTCTGTCAAAAATGACAGCTCACAGCACAGATCTAGAGTAGCGTCGATCGGAAATCGACTAAATACAGAAACCATGTGACGAGGTTTAAAAAAGAAACCCGTTACAGTGCTTTAAATTATCTGACCCCTCTCAGAATAAATAAGAGAGGAAGAGGGGTTAGATATGGCAGAGCACTGTCTGTACATAAAATCAAAGACTTTCGGGACAAAGGTTTTCGACGGATATCGTCATCATCATAATGACAGCCCTTGTAGTAATCTACAATCACTCACTAATGAGTATGGGCCTCCATTTGATGAGTATACACCCCACGCTGCTCTAGTGGGGGTTGGTGTAGGTTTTAGGCCTGTGATTAACCCTTTTGAAGTCTATAACTCTATATAGTGCTTAAATAATAAAAAAGGTGTAAAATTTATAACATGAAAAAGTTTTAATGGAGCGTAAACCTTAACTACCGAGAATACAGACTTATTCATAGATAAGTCAATCTTATTTTTTTTCAATGTTTGGATTCATAAATCAAGTTCCCCTTAAGACTATTACAAGTCGAGAATCTGCCTTGCTTTACAATTCTCCGCTACGCAATCTATGTTGCTGTACATGCTCATACAAAGTTCTATTGCGCTGAACATGTCCATATACTGTTCTATATCTCTGAATTGGATCACGTCGACTACATTTATAGTTTGGTGAAATACCCATATTACCCATATTTTCTCTGTTACAATATTTGTATGTATATCTAAACTCTTCTCCAAAAAGTAATTTCTTTTACAATCATCATCATCATATCAGCCGAAAAGACGTCCACTGCTGGACATAGGCCACCCCCAGGCGTCGCCACATTGACCGATCCCGTGCGTCTCGCATCCAGCGCCTTCCCGCAACCTTAACCAGGTTATCGGTCCACCTAGTTGGAGGCCTTCCTACGTATCGTCTTCCGGTTCGCGGTTGCCATTCCAGAACTTTTCGGCCCCATCGGCCATCCGTTTTGCGAGCAATGTGCCCTATTGGATTTTAAATAAAACGACGTGTTAGCTGCACAAGGAGAAAAGATGGAGACGATTTTATTTCATAGACAATAATAATTAATAGCAGTACAGATTCTAGAACTATAGACTATTACCATTTTGTCATAGACGAGTATCGTTTAGTCGATACATACGGAGTGTCATTAATTTAATACTATAACAACACCGCCACTTATTAAAATAATCTGTAACCATACTATTACTAAGTTAATAAACTAACAAACTTCCTTAATACCTAATATTTCCATAAAGTGGTAATGCTTCATTTTACACAAGCCCTTAGTAAAAAGACCAGCTGGCATTTCAGCTGTCTGCAAAGGTGGTTTTACAATTTATCATATCAAAGGTGAATGGCAGATAATGTACCGCATACTTTTTTGTTGTTCGGTTATAGAATTTGTACCACTTATTAAGGCAACTAAACCATTTATTTTCATGTAAGTTCACTATTTTTAGAACTTTGGATTAATTAATAATAACAATAAAAAGATTTGAATAAATAAACGTAATAAATCGTTAACTAAACGCAGTTATGTTTATAGAAGTTGCCTGATGTAAAATAACACAAATATTGAAATGATAATTAATTATTTAGAAATAGTAATACCATTAAAAATAATCAAACTCATCATTATCAAACTGTTGCAGTCCGCTGCTGGACATAGGTATCTCCTAATGCACTGAGTAGGTACGATCCTCATCTCAATCTAGCTACTTAATGATAAGTAAAACACTACAAAGATAGCAACAAACAATTTAGAACATTTACTTTACACAACATGTAACATTTACCTATATGTAACAATTTACTACATTTGTACACTAGTACATAACCTTAAAAAATGAACCTGGTTATAACTTTTACGTCCCAAGTTCTAAAAATCTAAGAATTTAAAAAGGGATTATCTATGTTATTAACTACCAATTAAAACAAAAAATATCCCAAAACATGATATTTTATTAGCGGTACGAAATGCCCATACAAGCCCGCCATTCGCCTTTGTACAGTAATTGCTTAATATATTTTTCTTGACTTAAAGTTAAACAACCATTTTTCTTATCAATCTTAACTCATTCCAAGACATTGTTTTACTTCTCCTAAATCTTTTATTTTGAAATTTGATGATAATATACTTTTTAAGTTATCAGTTTCAACATTATCATTACTAAATATGAAAAAATCATCGACAAAAATTGTTACAATAGTTCTTTTACCATTACAATTTTTAGTATATAAGCAAGGTTCAATTTTAGATCTTTTATAGCCAAAATTAACAATAATATCATCGACTTTCATATACCACGCCCTTGACGACTGTTTTAGCCCGTAAATAGCTTTATTTAATTTTAAAACTTTACCTTCACAATCTGGACTTGAGAAACATTCTGGTTTCTGCATATAAACAGTTTCGTCAAGGTCGCCGTTTAGGAAAGCCGCTGTAACATCCAGGTGAGTTACATCAAAGTTTAATTGCACTGACAATGCAAACAATGCTCTTAATGTTGTGTCTTACAACTGGCGAGAAAGTTTCTACATAGTCAACACCGTACTTTTGCATGAAACCTTTGGCTACTAGCCGTGCACGAAACCTCACATTGTTGTCACTGTCATACTTTTTCTTTAGAATCCATTTACACTTTACAATTGTACCATGTTTTGGAGTGTCTACTAAGTCCCAAGCACAACTGTCTTCAAAACACTGAAGTTCCTCATGAATGGCTTTTAACCTTTGTTCTTTCTCAGCTCCTTTCAATGCTTCTTGCACTGATAAACCAGTAGTATCATCAAATGCATCCTCACCAGTAAATGTATACCATCCATATCTATCTGGTTTCTTCACTACTCTAGTTGGATATCTCTCCACATATTCTTCTGTTGAATCTGCATCTTCGTAGTCACTCGGGACATAAGTACTATCAGAAACATCAGCGTCACTTTCTGTTACAGTGTCCTCTTTTACAGACGTTTCCGCCACTGACTCTAAGAGTCTCTTATCACTGTCCATGTTTTCTTGCACTGGTACTGGTATTTCCGATTTCTTTACATCCTCCATAACAATTACATCCCTGCTGGTTATGACTTGCTTTGTTCTGAGATTAAAGAGATCATAACCTTTGACATCTTCTGGGTATGCAACTAAAATATTTTTTTCAGACTTTTTATCCCATTTCAGTCTTTTTTCTTTTGCTATATGAACCATAACAACACTGCCAAATATTCTCAAATGACTGATATCTGGAACAGTGCCGGTCCACATCTCAAATGGTGTTTTATCATTTAAAGATGATTTCACAATTCTATTCTGTAAATATACAACTGTATTAGTTGCTTCAGCCCAAAATTGTTTATTAAGTCCAGCATCAAATAAAAGGCACTTTGCTTTTTCAATAATAGCTCTGTTATAACGCTCAGCTAATACATTTTGTTCCGGTGTGTACGGATTGGATTTCTGGTGTATTATTCCATGTTTACTCAAACTTTTCGGTTTAACTGATTTTCTACTATTGCCTTATGTTGCTGAAAATAAACAAACTCTTTTTCTTTAAGAAGTAAATATAAGTCATCCGACTGTAATCATCGACGAACAACAAAAAATATTATGATCCACCAGTGGAAACATTTTCCATGGGGCCACAAATGTCAGTATGGACTATACTAAGCAATTCACTACTTCTAGAGCCAATGTGACTGAAGGGGAGGCGAGACTGCTTACCTTCACAACATACTGTACACGACGACTTGGTAATGTCCACTCGCTCGTCTAGTTCCATTCCTTGAACTACGTTTTGCATTTTACTCATGTACTTGCTGTTCACATGCCCTAATCTACGATGCCACGTGTCTGCCGACACAGTCGATGCAACCAACTCAGTTTTAGGCATTCTTAGCTTGTACGAGGGCTGCACTAAAAGTATCGGGAATGGAATATTTCCACTGTTTCTGTCATATTAAAATCTTTTTAATTGAAAACTCCTTGGTTTTAAAAATCGATTACCATTTATTTATTTAAAAAAAGATTCTCGGTCTTGTCACAAGGTTTTGTCAAACTTGTTTAGTCGTTGAGAAAATGGAATTGACTCGAGAAAATTCAAGAGCGATGATTTATTATGACTTTCGAAGTGGTTTAACACAAAAACAGTGTATTGACCGGATGATTTTTGCATTTGGTGATGAAACCCCATCCAAAACCACAATTTATCGCTGGTTTGCTGAATTTCAACGTGGACGTGTCAAGCTCAGTGATGATCCCCGTCAAGGTCGTCCAAAAACTGCAGTCACCCAAGAAAACGTTGATGCTGTGCGTAAGCTGATTGAGGAAGATCGACATGTGACATACCGCGAAATTCAGTCAACTTTAGACATTGGCATGAGTCAAATACAAATAATCTTGCATGAACAATTAGGTGTAAAAAAGTTGTTTTCCCGATGGATACCGCATTCGCTCTGTGAAGAGCAAAAAGCGGCTCGCGTTACTTGGTGCGTCAGAACTCTCGAAAGATTCCACGCAGGATCCTCAAATGCTGTATACAACATCGTATCAGGTGACGAATACTGGATATACGCGTACGAACCCGAAACAAAAAACCAGTCACGAGTTTGGGTGTTCGAAAATGAGTTAAAGCTAACAAAAATTGTTCGTTCACGGAGTATTGCAAAAAAAATGGTAGCCACATTTGTCTCCAAAACCGGCCATGTTGCGACTATTCATCTTGAGGGACAAAGAACGGTTAATGCAGAATGGTATGCTAGCATTTGTTTGCCACAGGTTGTTTCTGAACTCCGTAAAGAGAACTGCAACCGCCGCATCATCCTCCATCACGACAATGCGAGTTCTCACACCGCGCACAGAACAAAAGAGTTTTTAGGGCAAGAAAACATAGAATTATTAGACCATCCGCCGTACGTCCCCGACCTAAGTCCTAATGATTTCTATACTTTCCCTAAAATAAAGAATAAATTGCGTGGTCAGAGATTTTCATCACCTGAAGAAGCTGTGGACGCCTACAAAACGGCCATTTTGGAGACCCAACTTCCGAATGGAATGGTTGCTTCAATGATTGGTTCCATCGTATGGAAAAATGTGTCAAATTTCGCGGAGAATACTCGAAAAGCAATAAATACATTTTTAAATAGTAATGTTGTGTCACTTCCTTGATTCCCGATATTTTCAGTGCTGCCCTCGTAGACTCCATTAACCAGCGAAGCTGTGGCAACTAGCTCACCGATTTTGTTGTAAACATTGCAGCCACTCGCGGTAAATTTGACTTTATTACCGTTTCGTATCAATTGACTAACATACAACAGGTTTTTGGTCAATTCTGGAACACATAAGACGGTATAAGACGTAACTGGTATTTCGTACTCACATTCGTCGGTTTCTGTCACGATGTTCACATCACCGGTACACAAAACTTGTACCTTATTGTTATTTGTAACAATAATCTCTTGTTTTCTAAGTAAGATGCGTTTGTTATCCATTTTTCATTAGCAGTGAGGACCAATCATTTCTGTTGAATTCTGCACTTAAGGGCGCGGCGAACAAAGCTCGCAAATGCAATTCGAGGCGAGCGAAAAATTCGTTCGGAGTATTGCTATCTCGGTTTGCACGCACACGCCGGTTCTTCCTCGTAGTCAAACTTTTTAGTCCAACTGGTTTGACCACGAGGAATTAAATTTCCTCGTGGTCAAACTAGTCAAATGATCCTCCCTGTATCAACTCAAAGTTAAAAATGTGTACAGTCGATCAAAATTCAATTTAAAAAAACGCTGATATTTTTGGTATAATGGGTTCGAATTTATAATATAAAAATGAATTCTATCTCATTATATTAAAAAAATAAACAACATCTATTTCATTGTGTATTAACTCGATTTGACATTTTGTAATGAAATCATCTCAAAAAAATCATCATCAGTGACTCATTCTTTAGCCGTGTAGTCTCGAAATAATTAAAATATTTTTGTATTTTTTGGGTATTAGGACTATCAGATTTTATATAATCCCAACCTTCCTACCTACCCTACCCTACCTACCCTACCCTATCTACCCTACCCTACCTACCCTACCCTACCTACCCTACCCTACCTACATACCTACTCTACCTATGTAGGTAAGGTATTTTTTTTTCTTTTTTCTATTTTTTTTTCATAAGAACCTTCTCCTAACAATATCAAACACAACAAAAAAAGAATAAACGAAATTGGTCCCGCCGTTCACACTTGATGCCGTGACCAAGGGAAATAGGGATTCCTTTTTATATAAAGAGTGTCTCAGAATGTTTTTCTTTTTTGATACTTAAAAAAAAGATACTAGAATTAGTTAAAACTCGGTTTATTTACTGTTGAATTAATGAGCAGTTTTTCAATTTTGTTTATTAAAAACATTGTTTAGTAAATGTGCATCCTCCACTTCCTGACACTCAATTTTCCTGTAACTAAAATCTTCAATCACACGCAAAAAAGTGAGGGACCGACAATTCCTTGACGTGATATGGCAGCCCAAATAGCCCAGATTAAACTTTTGCTGATGTTCTCCTATGGGGCTACTTAAAAAGTAAAGTTTACAAACCTATTGCCACCCAACCTGAATGTTTAAAAGCAAGCAAAGACTCACAGATAAAATAAATAATGAAAATTTTAGTTCCAGGCCAAATGAGTGTCAGGCAATGGAGGGTGCGAATTTACTTAATTTCGTTTTGTACAAATAAAATTGAAAAACTGCTAATTAATACAACAGTAAATAAAAAGAGATTTAACTAATTCTAGTATTTTTTTTTTAAGTATCAAAAAAGAAAAACATTCTGAGACACCCGTTATATAGATAGATGACTGTACATACAAGAACTGCATGCATACAGCGTGCTGAAAAGGTGCAATGTCAATGAAGTTTGACCACGAGGAAATACAATTCCCCGTGGTCAAACCAGTTGGACTAAAAAGTTTGACTACGTGGAAGAAGCGGCACACGCGGTGCGCCGTAAGTAGCCATGTGTGTGTGAGCAGATAGATATCGCTACCTAATCTTCCTATCGACTCGAAAGCCGGCCGACGCGAATGGTGCCCGCGTTCTTTTGTCTTATTGATGTAGGTATTCCTTTTACTAAACCTCAAATATGTGTTGTTGTAATAAATAATGAATGCAAGTAATATATTACAAGTGTTACTTAGGCAAAGTATTAGTAAAAGACAAATATTCCAATAATGTATGCCTATTTACGCATATAAGTAGGTACAGATAAATAAAAGCGCTCTGAGCTAAGAATATCTATACCAATATTATAAAGAGGAAAGATTTTTTTGTTTGATTGTTTGTTTGTTTGTACCGAATAGGCTCCAAAACTACTGGACCGATTTCAATAATTCTTTCACCGTTGGGAAGCTACTCTATCCCCGGGTGACATAGGCTACTTTTTATCTACAGGGATAAAAAGTAGCCTATGTCACCCGGGGATAGATCTTCCCACGGGAACGGGAACTACGCGGGTGAAACCGCGAGGCGTCCTCTAGTTAAAAATAAAAACAAGGATCTTGAATAAAAAAATATCATAATTCATCTGTTTAAAAAATATAAATCGAAACTTGATAAAGTCGTTTAGGGTGACCATAATTATATTATCGACTGAACGAAAAACAAAAAATACAATAATAGTAATCAGAAAACATAGTGTCAAAGATCCACACTAAACACGCTTATTTTCTTTCATTCTAGTGTTTCTTTATGAAAAAAAAACTTTTTGCAAAAAAATACTACCGACTTCCAAATACAAAACTACAAAGTGAAAAATAACTTAATTTTTTAAAGTCGGTGTCTTTCGTAGGTACCATTTTTTTGCGTTATGGACACCGACTTTAAAAAATTAAGTTATTTTTCACTTTGTAGTTTTGTATTTGGAAGTCGGTAGTATTTTTTTGCAAAAAGATTTTTTTATTTTTCACTTTTTAGTTGTACGTACCTAATAGGCAAGTTAGTAAGGGAACTATTTCGCCAGAATAGATTTCATGAAACTTGAACATAACCGGTGAAATGAGAGATCTGCTTACCCCTTAAGAGCGAACTGGCGTGATGTTATGTTATGAAATGTTATAAACAACAAACAGACATGCGATTGCAGCAATCCCGAGAGATTTGCCGTTATTTATTGAAGAGTTCTGTTGTATATCTCCGAAGTTCTTCATCAGATATTTACCAAATTAAAATGGGACCAATTTCGGAACAAACTTTTTCAAACAAAAAAAGAATTTTCAAAATCGGTCCACAATTGACGGAGTAATCGGTGAACATACACAAAAAAAAAAAAAAAAAAAAACAAACATGAAGTCGAACATAGAACCTCCTCCTTTTTGGGAAGTCGGTTAAAAACTGATGGCCAAAGTTGTTTTTTCCTTGATCGTCGTGGCTCTGTAAATATTTTTGCAGTTTATTATGAGGTCGATTAGCCAGCCAGTTATCAAAGTCTATTAGAACCTCTCCAGGGTAAGGGTCACCGTAGTCCAGATAAAAATTCCAGAATAATTAAATAAACTAGAACTAATTTGGATTTTTAGTTTTTTGTAACAGGAATTTTACAAAAAAGTCCAGCAAAATCTGGACCGAGGGAATAAAACCGCGCTTGTGCATGCAAGTCCAATCGCATGGTCACCCTACCCTGGGTGAGCCGAACTGGCCGAACTAACGTCACAGTAAGTTTAGAGGAGCAATGTAGGTAAGTCTTAGCGGTGTCCTTGAGATCATTACCTACGCCCGCTTTGTCTCATGACATGAATAAACAAACGAAAAATACCGGCCAAGTGCAATTCGAACTCGCACACGAAGGGTTCCATACCATTATAGCAAAAAACGGCATAAAAATCATGTTTTTTGTACGGGAGCCCCCCTTAAATATTTATTTTATTATATTTTTAGTATTTGTTGTATAGCGGCAACAGAAATACATCATCTGTGAAAATTTCAACTCTCTAGCTATCACGGTTCTTGAGATACAGCCTGGTGACAGACAGACGGACCGCGGAGTCTTAGTAATATGGTCCCGTTTTTACCCTTTGGGTACGGAACCCTAAAAACAAAGCTTCGTAAGTTGATGGATAGGTAGGTAGGTAAATACTAATTTATACAAAACTAGCTGTCCACCGCGGCTTCGCTCCCGTCAATCTACCTACCTACCTACCTACCTTACCCTACCCTAACCTATCTAGATACCTACACTATACTACATACATGATCGTACGCAACGCACGCAACGGAAGCTCTCGAAAAGGAATATTTTGCCAGAACACAGCACTAAACGCGTTTGATTGTTTTCTTACAATATTTCACTTTATTCGGGCACTGACTTAGATAATGACCGTATTGTTTACATTTGTAACACTTGACGTTTGGTTTACTGTCATTTCCGCTATCTCTGCTGCTATTGGTCGACTTACTAGCATTGGACATAGACGGTTTTTTGTTTTTACGTTGGCACTTCTGCGAACTAATAAATGCACCATTCATTTCGCTGCCGCCGGTAACTCCTACTTCCGTTTCTTCCATATCCATAAGCTTGGATTTAATGGCGTCCGTTGTAATTGAAATGCCGGAATGCTCAATAGCCATTATCATAGGTGAAAATTTCTCCGTCAATCCAGCTAGCAATAAGCACCCAATCCACTCGTCATTAATATTAAAGCCGGTCCCACTTAGTTTTTGACCTGTTTCAACCAATTGCGTCACGTAGGCCGTCATGGAACTGCTGTTTTCCAATCGAATCGAAATCAGATTTCGTAGTAAACTTATTCGTCTTGTAAAACCGGAATCATCAAACAATGTTTTCAGTCTATTCCACAATTCTTGTGACGTACTTACATTTTTTATATGTACGTACAGTGACGAATCAATAGTTAATATTAATTTAGCTTTGGTCCTCGCGTCATCTGCGATGTCTATAGGCTTCACAGTAGCTGGCTTGACACAATGCAGCATGTTCGCCAGGATTAAGAAATTCTCCGCCGCGAAGCACCATTAGTTGTAGTTTTCGCGTCCCTTCAACTTGGGCACGTTGACCAAATAGTTTGTCGAGGACATGTTTCTCGATACTTTCTTATATTTGTCAAAATATCAACACTGACCCTACAGCGAACCTAATCTCACAACTTTTCTAGCTAAATCTGGGACTGGGCCCATAACCTATTGGACTTTAAATAAAACGACGTGTTAGCTTCACAAGGAGAAAAGATGGAGACGATTTTATTTCATAGACAATAGCAGTACAGATTCTAGAACTATAGACTATTACTATTTTATCATAGACGAGTATCGTTTAGTCGATACATACAGAGTGTCATTATTTTAATACTATAACAACATGCCCAGCCCACTGCCACTTAAGTTTGGCAATTCTTCGGCCTATGTCGGTAACTTTGGTTCTACTGCGGATATCATCATTTCTGACGTGATCACGCAAGGAAATGCCGAGCATAGCCCTCTCCATTGCCCTTTGGGTGACTTTAAGCTTTCTGATAAGCCCCATTGTGAGCGACCACGTCTCGGTCTCATAGGTGATCACTGGCAACACACACTGGTCATAGACTTTTGTCTTGAGACACTGCGGTAAGTTGGACGAGAAGAGACCCCGCAACTTCCCGAACGCTGCTCAGCCGAGTCGGATTCGACGGTTGACCTCTTTCTCGAAGTTGGACCTACCCAACTGGACCGTTTGTCCCAGGTAGACATAAGCGTACCGTCATACAACTTCGAGTGTAGAGTCTCCGATCTTGATAGGAGTGGGTTTTACATGGGCATTCACCATGAGCTTGGTTTTGTCCATGTTCATTTTAAGACCCACTCTTTCGGAAGCTCTACTGAGATCATCGGGCATTTTACTGAGGCTCTCCATGGTCTCAGCCATGACCATTATGTCGTCAGCAAAGCGAAGGTGAGTGATGTACTCGTCATTAACGTTGATGCCAAGCCCCTTCCAGTCCAGAACCTTGAAGACATCCTTCAGCGCAGCAGTGAACAGTTTCGGCGAAATTACGTCTCCCTGTCTCAACTTTGAAGACATCCTCCAGCGCAGCAGTGAACAGTTTCGGCGAAATGATGTCTCCCTGTCTCACGCCGCGCTTGAGAAGGATTGGTTTCGAGGTCTAATTCGAAGTCGGACTGACATGGTGGTGTTTTTCTACAAACACTTCAACACCTCAATGTATCGGTAGTCGATCTGGCACCGTTGGAGATACTGCAGTACAGCCCAAGTCTCGATCGAATCGATGGCTTTATCGTAGTCCACAAACGCTAAACAGTGAGCCAGGTTATACTCTTCGGTCTTCTGTATAACCTGCCGCAGCAGCGTATGTATGTGGTCTACGGTGCTAAAGCCTTTTCGGAATCCGGCTTGTTCGGGAGGCTGGAGATCATCAAACCTACGCGCGAGACGATTCGTGATGTTTCTTGAAAACAACTTGTAGACATGGCTAAGAAGTGAGATGGGCCTATAGTTCTTCAGCCGGGCATTGTCGCCCTTCTTGAAGAAGAGTACCACCACACCCCTGCACCATGCCTGTGGCGTTTTGCCCTCGAGTATGAAGGAATCAAAGGCTGACCCCACATTTGGCATGCGCGATCCTCGGGCGTGCGAGTAGCGCGAGCGCCGCGTGCGCGTTGCGCGCGCTGCGTGAGGTAACGGCAACACCCGACGCTCACGCAGCGCGCACGCCCGAGGATCGCGCACGCCAAATGTGGGGTCAGCCAAACAACTTCTGAAGGGCCTTAAGGACCGGTTTTTCAACCCGCCTTCAGGAGTTCATCACCCGGCGCCTTGTTGTTTTTATGCTGTTTCAGAGTCATCCTAATCTCGTACAGGCTGACCTTCGGTATAGTGTCGGGTCAATCGAGCTCTTGGTTCTCTCGTTTTTTACAATATTTACTATTATTACTGAATGACTTTTTAATATTATCAATATATCTTCTAATTAAGTTATTTTTACCTTCGCCTTTAATCAAATATGATCTTGGTTCTTTACACTTGGCTACAATTTCACCTTTTCTCCAAATGTTGTCCTTATTAGTATTAAAAACAACTGTATCACCTACCTACCTTATAATCTATTTCTTTCCTCCTCACAAAAAGATCATGCTGAGATTTGTTCATCGACTGTTTTAATAATAATAACTTATGAACAATTGTTTCGACTCTAGACTGTAACATTTTTGAACTTGTCGGCATAAGAGTACCAACTCTTCTACTATTTAAAATAGATAAAGGAGAAACATCCAAGTATGATAAAGGAGTAATGTTATAGGAAAGTAAATAGTTTCTATAATCCACCCTATCCTCATGAGCTTTTTCCAGTATATTTTTGTTTATATGGACTGCTTTTTCTGCCATACTATTGCTCTTTGGATAGTGTCAAAGTTATATCCTTAGCCTTATAATATTCATTACATTCAAAAGAATTAAACGGGTTATTATCTGATAAAAAAAAAATCTGGATGTCCAAATCTAGTAAAGACTTCTTGAAAAGCATCAAATACAGACATTGTAGGGCGTAGTTAACTACAATTTTGTAATCCGATTACTAATTACGATTAAAAGTGGTTCACTACATGTAGTTATGATTACATGTAACTTAACTACAGTAGGGACATTTCACGTGAAGCGGACAGGGAAAAAAAGTGAGGTTCTGAAAATCGACCACATTCGGCCCATTTGTACTTCTAGTAGGTATGAATGTGTACGCAACATATTTTTTTTGTATAGTGTATATTTACCAAGTTATAGGTTTCAAAAGAATTTTCGTTGATTGGTACTACAATTTTTCGAAAGTAATTTTTCGAATATAACAAATCTACTATAAAATATTTTACATAGCGATACATATTAAAAATATACTGTTCTTTTTGACAGTAAAACAAATTAATGGCCAAAACCGGAAGTAAACTTTTCAAACCAGAATTACAGTCACTTTGACCAATTTTTGTTTAATTTTTTTTTCTTTCAAAATATAGCTCAAATGATAATGAAAGTACACTAGAAAATTTAAAATGGGATCTCTATTAGTTCAGGAGATACGTTGAATAATATACACCCGCGTCGCAAGGGGCGTCATATGTAGCACTTGCTTAGATCGGTTGGTGTGCATCAAATAAAATGGCTTGTATAAATTACTGTGATAAAATAGTTCAAACATAATAAAACAACATTGGTACAACACAAGAACTGTTTATTTTGTAATTTTAACAATTTTACAATGGGAATCTATGGCAGAACTGGTCCTCTTTACAAGAAGGCCTGTGGTTGTTGGAATGAAGCTGTGAAACTTTTTGGTTCCTGAAATGGTGACCGTAGACGCAAACCGGGGTTCCAAAAAAATTCTCTGACGCTCTATATCATCTTTAGAACAGAAATAAATGGCGGTTTGTTTTAAAGATGATTTTGCCCATTCATATAATCGCATTGGTGTTATAATTGCTTTACTTGGAGGTAACTGTAAACTTGCACGCGCAGCTAAACGTTTCAGATTCCCCCTAGACCATCGCATGGCCCCTTTCCGTGAGATGTTGCATGAAAATGCAACTCTGCATCTGGATTAAAATCTTCTTTGTAATAAAACAGATTCACAAAGTTAAATCTATTTTTAAAATGTTGGGAAGCCCCGTCAGTTATGTATATAATTTTTGATCCAACTATCGATTTTTCTAAAAGATGCTTGTGTAGTAGCTTTTGGAAAGCATAAAAGGTGGCTGTGTCATGCTTCAGGTCGTCAGAAATCATAACAATGCTTCCGTGTTTTACTTCATTACCGTCTCTGTAGTAAAAAACTGACGTTAGAAGCGTTGCCTGTGCATTATTCCAATGAAAGGATTGAGCAGCATCTTGGACAATAAAACTATAGTTTTCTGCAAAATCACATTGTACGAGAATTTGACCTTCATCGATAGTCTCCTTAAGAGTTTTAAAATAAACCGCCTGTTGCTCTGCAATGTAAGCATGAGGTTTCAAAAGGTCCAAAGCGTCACATAACTCATCTACAAAACTATCGGAAGATAAAAGTCGAGTAGATATCGTGTAGCGGTCTGTGCCATCCCATTTTTAACCGACTTTCCAAAAAGGAGGAGGTTCTATGTTCGACTTCATTGTGGACCGATTTTGAAAATTCTTTTTTTGTTTCAAAAAATATGTTCCGAAATTGGTCCCATTTTAATTTGGTGAAGATCTGATGAAGAACTTCGGAGATATACAACAGAACTCTTCAATAAATAACGGCAAATCTCTCGGGATTGCTGTAATCGCATGTCTGTTTGTTGTTTATAACATTTCATAATATAACATCACGCCAGTTCGCTCTTAAGAGGTAAGCAGATCTCTCATTTCACCGGTTATGTTCAAGTTTCATGAAATCTATTCTGGCGAAATAGTTCCCTTACTAACTTGCCTATTAGGTACGTACAACTAAAAAGTGAAAAATAAAAAAACTTTTTGCAAAAAAATACTACCGACTTCCAAATACAAAACTACAAAGTGAAAAATAACTTAATTTTTTGAAGTCGGTGTCCATAACGCAAAAAAATGGTACCGTCAAAAGTCTTTTCCTGCAGGAGGCACATACGTAAAGATCTTGTGAAAAACTCCACTTTTGAGCTAAACATTTAGAAATTTTCCTCAAATTTTTAAATTTTCGATGAAGTACCAAGTGAAATGGGTTAAAACATCGATCACCGTACGGCGCCATTAATAATAACAACTGTCACAGATTAAAACGTGCACAAGTCGCTGAGCGGTTAAAGCAACACTAAAGTTTAATTTACGAAACCGCTAGGCGTCATATTTCTATCTCTTTCTTGTAGATAGGTTTGACCGTTTGACTCTATCTGAGACAAAAAAGTACTACACGTTACTAACAGATGGCGCTATTAGTCACGTTTCGCAAATAATAAAACTTATCTACTGCTCCAAAAACGTTTTTTCTTTATAATATATTATTAACTTATATTTGTATTATGTAGTTATATTTATATTATATTATATTAATAAAACTTATTTCATATCATTAAATGAGGTTAAATATACGCTAAAAACGATATAAAATATTAATAAAGTTGCAATATCGCGCAAACTGCTTTACCTTGCAAGCGCTACATATGACGCCCCTTGCGACGCGGGTGTATATTATTCAACGTATCTCCTAAACTAATAGAGATCCCATTTTAAATTTTCTAGTGTACTTTCATTATCATTTAAGCTATATTTTGAAAGAAAAAAAAATAAAAAAAAATTGGTCGAAGTGACTGTAATTCTGGTTTGAAAAGGTTACTTCCGGTTTTGGCCATTATTTTTTTTTAATTATTTTTTTACTGTCTAAAAGAACAGTATATTTTTAATATGTATCGCTATGTAAAATATTTTATAGTAGATTTGTTATATGCGAAAAATTACTTTCGAGAAATTGTAGTACCAATCAACGACAATTCTTTTGCAACCTATAACTTGGTAAATGTACACTATACAAAAAAAATATTTTGCGTACACATTCATACCTACTAGAAGTACAAATGGGCCGAATGTGGTAGATTTTCAGAACCTCACTTTTTTTCCCCTGTCCGCTTCACGTGAAATGTCCCAGTAATCAAACAACATTAAGTAGTTGTTAATTTGATTGCTGCAATCTAGTAGTTATAATTACTGATTATTTAAGTTTTATGAACTTATATTTTGCAATTAAATAAACATGTAATGTGTAGTAATATATGTTCTGGAATATGGCTGCATAAAAAAAACAGTTTATTGCACGTATCTATATTTATTTTCATGAATAATCAAATGCAAGGATTAAAGTCGTAGATATTATGTACCTATACTTATCAGATCTTAATTACTTTTTAATGTCATGTAATCAAAAAAAATAATTAAAATTAATTTCTCAGCAAACATTAACTTTATTCAAATTATTTGAAAATCAAATAAATAAATAAAAAAGGTTGATTGGGTTAAGGACGCTGTTACATTTTCGACGAACTCAAATTTAGGTATCTAGTCGCACACAACAACATTACGCGCACGCACTCATTGAAACTACTGAGCGCTCGATTTTATACATCACTGAAATAACATTGGTCCTTGATATTATTTTTTTATTTTATTGAAGTTGATTCAGGAAGGTTAGAAGGCACTTGTTGTTGACGACGGTTTGTAACTTTTACAAACCGTCGTCGTAAAAAAAAAAACTTTATTTCATTATCACATTACATTTACAATCATTATTACGCAGGGGTCTCCTTAAAAGTAGGTTATTATTTAAAACCGAATAAAAAAAGGAGGTGCTCTATCTATTCGACCCGTATGAATCCGCGATTTTCTTGAAAACTACATATCCGATAAAGGCACTTTGAAACTGCATTTGGTAACTTTTACAAACCGTCGTCGTCGTTAAAAGTAGTTTATTATTTTCAACCGACCTCAAAAAAAGGAGGTGCTCTATCTATTCGACCCGTATGTATCCGCGATTTTCTTGAAAACTACATATTCGATACTGATCGGGTTTTCGTCGAAAAATGTATGTATTTTCAGGAAAGGTTTTATTGTATAATATATTAGAATCTGATAAAGATCTTCGGAGATAGACAATGGAACTCTTCAATAACAAATAGAAAATGACCTGCGATTAGTGTGATCGTATGTTTATGTTTTGTTTTACCGTACCATGATATAAAATCAAAAACAGATGTATTTAGTATACCCACTATGGGGTACCAACAAAAACTAAAAAGAGAAAAATAATAACTTTCCTGTGTCGAAAAACCAAAAAACAATAGGTACCGCACCGACTTCCGAAAAAAGAAATAGTTTTGATTTTGAGTAAGTAGGTATTTAAAAAAAAAACGTTAGGTACGTGAAATAAGTAGATACCTAAAACGAAATAATTTCTTTAACTTTAACTTTCTTTTCCGAAGTCGGTGTCTTTTGTACCCATTGTTTTCCGTTATTCGACACCGACTTCGGAAAAGAAAGTTATTTTTCACTTTGAAGTGTTTTGTTTTGGAAGTCGGTTTGATTTTTTGTTAAAATGTTTTTTATTTTTCTCTTTTTAGTTTTGGTAGGTATCTCCAATTAATATGAAAATAATTTATAACCAAAGTACATCTTACGACAATTCCAATAAGCCCAAACACGACTAGGATACATTGTTTTATTTCGGGTTTCCAGTGGCCATCGTGGTCTTCTTCATCAGTTCCACTTCACCAAATGATACTTTCTGAGTGCAAATGATTGCATTATTGATGAAAATACCAAAATCGCTACATGTATGCTTATAATATTTGAGGAGTTCCCTCGATTTCTCTAGGATTCCATCATCAGATCCTGGTTTCCTTATCATGGTACCACCCTTGGGATATCTTCTTTTCAACAAAAAAAATAATCATCAAAATCGGTTCATAAACGACGAAGTTATCCGCGAACACACATAAAAAAAATATATATACGGTCGAATTGAGAAACCTTCTCCTTTTTGGGAAGTCGGTTAAAAATGACTTGAATTTGTAATTTACATTACATGGAACATATAACATATTATTAGCTGAAATTTTTACATAATGAACAGCAGTTAATGACATACTACCCAAAATCTATGAAAATAACACATATGACGAAAACATGTAAAATTTTCGTCGTCGCCATCTTATATTTTGATTTTGACCCCATATTAGATATAAGCGACCCCAAAAACCATGAAAATGACACCCATGTCGAAAAGATGTAAAATTTTCGTCGGCGCCATCTTGGATTTTGGTTTTGACCCCATTTTCGATATAAGCCACCCCAAAAACCATGACAGTGACACCCATGACAAAAAGATGTCAAATTTTCGTCGGCGCCATCTTGTATTTTGGTTTTGACCCCATATTTGATATAAGCGACCCCAAAAACCATGACAATAACATCCATGATGAAAAGATGTAAAATTTTCGTCGGCGCCATCTTGTATTTTGGTTTTGACCCCATATTCGATATAAGCCACCCCAAAAACCATGACAGTGACACCCATGACAAAAAGATGTCAAATTTTCGTCGGCGCCATCTTGTATTTTGGTTTTGACCCCATATTTGATATAAGCGACCCCAAAAACCATGACAATAACATCCATGATGAAAAGATGTAAAATTTTCGTCGGCGCCATCTTGGATTTTGGTTTTGACCCCATTTTCGATATAAGCCACCCCAAAAACCATGACAGTGACACCCATGACAAAAAGATGTCAAATTTTCATCGGCGCCATCTTGTATTTTGGTTTTGACCCCATATTTGATATAAGCGACCCCAAAAACCATGACAATAACATCCATGATGAAAAGATGTAAAATTTTCGTCGGCGCCATCTTGTATTTTGTTTTTGACCCCATATTCGATATAAGCGACCCTAAAAATCATGAAAATTACACCCATTGCGCCATCTTGGGTTTTGGTTTTGGCCCCGTATTCGTCATACATACAAACCGGTTAAACTCATAAATCTCCTCCCACCCATCCACTTCTAACCTTCACCGCCGATAGCTTAACCTTGCCCATCCAAATCCTAACCTTACTAGGAGCTGCTTAAACCCACCCATCCATTTCTCAACCTTGTCAATAACTGCTTAACACCACCTATCCAATTCTAGATCTACCCAACATAATTTCTAAATCACATTCTAATAATAATAGGAAGCTCAAACATACTTTTATTTCGGCCTGATAAAATATCAACTCCTTTCGATCAAGACAAACCACGACGACGGTACCCACACGCATGCACACTACAATCTTTTCTATTAATTTTATCGTATTTATTTTTTGCGAGAAAACGATACGCCCGTCCTTCCACGAGCGCGTCCGAGCGCGGATTGATGAGCCTCGAGTGCAAAATGTATGAAGAAGTCGGCAAGTGTTTTTATTTTAGCTAATAATTAAAAAAATTAATGGTTTAGGTAAAAAATAATTAGCTGAACCTGTAAAGGATTATATATACCACAATTTCTTATAATTTTGAAGATTTACCTAAACTGGGATCTATTCGGACCCTAATTTTTTAATATTTTTGCGATTATTGTGATGGGCAAAACGTATTTGTGCAAAAATTTTGTATGATGTCATACAATTTTTCTGATGCTAATCTGGAGCTGAATATATTATCTTTAAATTAAGACCATGATGTCTTCACATCTGTACCTGAAAAGTTCAAAATTGTACCTGAAAAGCACTGTTATTTGTAGAAAAATGTAATAGCGTCCTTAATCATTTAAATTAGCTTTTAGTACTACACGTTTTTCGAACATTTCATCCGATAGCCTGTGGCATTTGGGATGGCTTATCATAAGAATACACATGAAAAATACATGGTAAATATTCCGAAACAAATATTAATTGTAATGATTGTGACCATGTCAGCTTAAAAACTTATATTGGTTTTCATAGTTACGTATGAAAACTGTCTTTCCATTGGAGCCGAAGAAGGTAATGGTGTATTGTATTTTATGAATACTTTTTTCACTTCTGGATATCTATTAAGACAATTTAGTTCTCGATCCATATCTAATTAATAACAAGAAACAATCAGATCTGCTTTTGACCTCTGGACTCGGCATACATCTTCCTCAGTATTTGAAGAAGAGCTATCAAATTGAAAAAGTCATCTTTGTTTTGTTTATTTATTGCTAAACTGAATTCAGCTTTCGAAACTTCTTTTGCAATAGCTGCTTTGAAAAAGGTTTTCAACCTTTGATGCTCTTCTATGGGAATGCAAGTAAACCATTTGGTTTTAAAGCGTGGTAAAAAATTGCAGCGATCGCTGCGTTTTGTGCTTTGGCGGTAGAAAAATCAATAATGTCATTAAAACGGTTATTTACGCTTTCCAAGTGCTTTTTTGCCAGACGTTGCAGTAGACAAAGTTTTCATTGCACAGTTTATGTAATTTTCTTCTTAGAGATAATATGCTTGGAAGTAGCCAGCCAAAGAACATATCCTTTTCATCTTGCAAAATGTCAAGGGCCTCAGCTATTGGTTTTTAACATTTTAAATATTCTGCGACTACCGCGCGAATTTGCTTTTTTAATGATGCAACATAATTTTAAACCTGTAGTTAGAAAAAATAATCAAGTAATCGTGATTGCAACTACAATTAGTAGTTAGTAGTCAAAACATTTAACTACATTTTTCGATTTTTTATGTAGTTTGTAGTTATGATTACTAATTACTTTATGTAGTCGTAGTTAGTAATCAGTAGTTAGACTACATTTTGCCTAATACTGGGGGCCCACTCCCGATGTTCGTCGACGAAGTTACGAGCCGTTCGAAAGTATTCCGAAACTTCGGAGTGAACCCTACCCCCTAACGATTTTGGATTAATGAGCTTCGAACGGGATCATAGACAATTTTCGTGAACGAACGAAGGATGACGTTAGAGTTGCACTATTTTATCGGTCGATTACCGGTTTTCCTAGTTTGTGGTTTCATGCTTACTAAACAAAAAAATATGTTCGCGCAAGCTCCGCGCAGCGTGGTGGCAAAATAACTCCAATAACACTTGGGCCGAAATCAGTTTATTATACACAATATACACAGAACACAAATAACAACTTAACAATTACTATTTGAATTTAAGTTGTAAGATATTTTTTTCTCCTTACTCACCAGCCAGCTCAGGGGTAGATATTCTGGATGAGACAATTGCAGGGATGATTTCGCATGAGGGTCGACAGAAGTAAAAGTCTTTATATTTGGTCAACTATTTTAATAATACACAGGCATCACTACTGCATCACAATTTTAAAGGTATCTCACTTGTGGATGGTATATAAACTACCCTTTAAACTTAGCATCAGATGTATGATATCACAATCAGCATCGTTCCTTTTGTGCTGATTGCATCCAGTATCTCACCAGCCGAAATATCATGGGTGTTCGGAGCCTGTTGTTGAATGCTGTGTTGCTGTTCTTACTTCATTTCGTTGACCATTTTTAATTGTATTTTATTTATATTTAAAAATTAATCCTAAGGAACCCTGTCGATGGGAAAAATGCAAGATAAGCGTCGTACAAGCACATGTCTCACAAACATGAAAATATAGTTCAATTCCACGAATACTCACAGCGCTTGCTGGCACATAATTATTTTAAATTTAGGGCTGTTTCCCTGTCTCCTCCGAGTCATTCAGGTTACTTTAATTCTGTTCTTCACTAGGATCTTATTTTTTGGACCGCTTCGGTATCCATTCGTAATGAAAAAGAAATGTCACTCTTGTCGGCTATAGACATTGAGCATTTTATTGACTCATAGAGATGTCATGTCTATATTTTCTTTAAGTAATTATGTATACCGGAAATTAATAGCCTAGATATGTAGGAGATTGTGTGCTTGTTGAATTATATTAATACACACAATATCTAACAGGTTTCGTAAAGAATTTATAATAATTCCGTCCCGACCTCAGCGCCATCTAGTACCAAAGTGCCTCAACCACCCAGGTGAAAGAGTACACCTGATAATTACTATGCCTGACACCAGATGTCGCCGCGAGCCGTTACGGAAATATATTTGTTACAGTACATCTTACCCCGGTTAAAAAAATTGATTTACATTTTTTTTTTGAATTTACCATATTTCCATGCATATTGTGAATCTAGCTTGCTCCCTAACAGAAATTGAGGCAGTCCAAGAAAATCTAATTCATATGAGAACTACCTACATTAAGTTTTATAAAAAAAAACTAATAGTTTTATAAAAATAAAGTTCAAAACTTATTTCTCAAGTTTTCAAGTTTCTAATTATGTACAAAATGTACTAAATATTAGAACATTAGTAATAGTCCAATAACTATAGCAGATAAAAACTTTGATTGTTCTCATCTAAGACTAATTCGACATACTCAGTGATTGTCACAAAACAGATAGCAATGAAAAGCATCCATATATCAAAACACAATCGCCAAGTAGTCAGTTAACATGCTAGTTATGCCATTAACTAAGTTTATTTAAGTTTATGTTTGATTCATCAAGCATTTAAGTATGTTAAATGTTTAAGAGTCAGGTTATACTCAAAAGAGATTTAACCTTTTATTATTTTTAAGTTTAGACCAATAACTGATCAAGTTAAGTTTTATAAACAACAGAAACACTGCTTTATTAAATCGGCAAGTGTTATAAGTATTTAGTTGTTCAAATGTATATAAGTAAATGTAGACAAGTACTAAATCAAGTTAAGATTCGCAACAGAAAGTAACATTGCCTTTTAAATCAGCAAATATTACATTAAGTACCCATTCATTGTATAGATATAGGATAACCTAATCAAGTTAAGATTCGCAACGAAAAGTAAACCCGCCTTTTTAAATCAGCAAGGGCTACATTGAGCACCTATTCGTTGTATAGATGTAGGTAAATGTCTACTTTAGTTAAATTTTATAATTCAGAATACTACTAAGTTTTTTCATCATTGTGTTTCCTTTCATCCATCCATATACATACCCAGTTATTAATGCGTTAACTTAGAAAAAAAATCCTTATACCCTATCAGCATTCATTCATCCCTTTCTTAATTAAATATTTGCACCTCCGTTATTGAATTCCGTGCAAATATTCAATTATAAATATTTACACCTCCATTATTGAATTATGTGTAAATATTATAACACAACAATGATTACGACTAGAGAATCTTCATATTTTACATTAATGTAATTAAATCAATTGAGGACCATTGTTAACATGGACACTTATAGGCTTTCTGTGTACAAGAAATACTATTCACGATAGCATTGTTTGTTGTAATCCGTATAGGAAACAACATAACATATCTACCATAGTGATCAGAGTATAATAAATACCACATTGTGTTTCTTTTAATTGACACAGGAAAAAAAAGAGAACCTAATAAGATTAAGCATTGTTCACATGTACAAATTTAGGTAATTTTGTGTACAAGAAACACTAGTAATTCAATCATAGTACTGCTTGTTGCATTCCGTATAGGAAGAAATCAACATAACAATTAGAATATACTATACAATTGTGCTTCTTTTAGTTGACACAGTAAAAACATCCTAATAAGTCACTACAAATTGTTTATTTTAAGATTGGGCGCCAGTGGGATCATAATTAAATAGTTATTATAGATGTCCCACGTTTTCTTTTGGCATTAATATCTTCCAAAATAATTTAGCAATTAAGTTATTTTTATTTTTAGTATAAATAATTAAGTGTGAAAATAATGATTAGAGAAATTCTCATTATGTAATGTTTAAAGCGAGCTATAATACATATAATTGTAAAAGTACCTCCTGAATTTAACTCTTTATTTAAATGAACAGCTCAGCAACAGGTTTCCGAACACAAGTGACATCAGATAACAACATATGTGCGGGATAATCCATCTCCTTGATGCTTCCACTATGATTCAACTACACAGGGAACGATACTGCTTGCAGACCACATCTCCAGTTGCTTTATGATCTGTTGAAATATAATAACATTTAAGTATATGTACCAATTCTTCTTTATGAAGATAGTCAAATAAAATTGCAAAAGCATGTTGAACAAAAACACTTTTTGTTCTAAATATACAAAACTAATTATCAGTTAAACAAAACATTCACTGGTGGAAAGGTATATAGTTTTAATAAAACATGTGACTATAACCCCACTTTTAAATTAATATATAATGTTAAAGTTTTGTTTTTTTAGTTTAGTTTTAAGTAATGAACAAAAACATAAATGTTGAACAAAAACAATTGTTTGTTCCATGTATATATTTAAACCTAATTAACAGTTATAATAACTATGTTAAATTAGAGTGTTTTATATTCAATTTAACAAAACATTTATCAGTGAAATGGTTTATAGTTTTTAAATAAAACATGTGACTATAACCGAACTTTTAAATTTTATATAAAGTTAATGTTTTGTTATTTTAAGTTTTAAATTTAGCAATCATGAAGTTAACCTATAGTTTGGTTAAGTTCTTAAGTATTTAAGTTATAACTACTAGACACAAAATAAGTAATTAAATATTACACTCAAACTACATGCGACACATTGGTCGTACAAATTACAAGTTTGTTAAATACTTCTATCAAGCTTCATGCGACACGTTGGGCGTACAATTGTAAGGTATTTTTTTCTCCTTACTCACCAGCCAGCTCAGGGGTAGATATTCTGGATGAGACAATTGCAGGGATGATTTCGCATGAGGGTCGACAGAAGTAAAAGTCTTTATATTTGGTCAACTATTTTAATAATACACAGGCATCACTACTGCATCACAATTTTAAAGGTATCTCACTTACTTGTGGATGGTATATAAACTACCCTTTAAACTTAGCATCAGATGTATGATATCACAATCAGCATCGTTCCTTTTGTGCTGATTGCATCCAGTATCTCACCAGCCGAAATATCATGGGTGTTCGGAGCCTGTTGTTGAATGCTGTGTTGCTGTTCTTACTTCATTTCGTTGACCATTTTTAATTGTATTTTATTTATATTTAAAAATTAATCCTAAGGAACCCTGTCGATGGGAAAAATGCAAGATAAGCGTCGTACAAGCACATGTCTCACAAACATGAAAATATAGTTCAATTCCACGAATACTCACAGCGCTTGCTGGCACATAATTATTTTAAATTTAGGGCTGTGTCCCTGTCTCCTCCGAGTCATTCAGGTTACTTTAATTCTGTTCTTCACTAGGATCTTATTTTTTGGACCGCTTCGGTATCCATTCGTAATGAAAAAGAAATGTCACTCTTGTCGGCCATAGACATTGAGCATTTTATTGACCCATAGAGATGTCATGTCTATATTTTCTTTAAGTAATTATGTATACCGGAAATTAATAGCCTAGATATGTAGGAGATTGTGTGCTTGTTGAATTATATTAATACACACAATATCTAACAGGTTTCGTATAGAATTTATAATAATTCCGTCCCGACCTCAGTGCCATCTAGTACCAAAGTGCCTCAACCACCTAGTGACACACCCAGGTGAAAGAGTACACATGATAATTACTATGCCTGACACCAGATGTCGCCGCGAGCCGTTACGGAAATATATTTGTTACAAAGTTGGTTTAAGTTTAAAAAATCAAAGATGGCTATTTTGCCAATCAGTACTGCGACGTCAGTAGCCGGTTGGGTTACACTGTGTTGGAGCGGCGCGGAGGCGTCTTCGCACGCTGCGGCAGCGGCGTCCATGGTCTAGGTGCCTGCTGTGTCGTGCGCCTCGTAGGTTCTCCAGCTGCAGTACAGAGAAGGCCATGGTGATATTCAGACCCACACACTTCGCATCCAGTCCCTTCTGCACATTCCCGTGCATAATGTTGCCCCAGGCAAACGAAGCACGCCCCGTTACTACGTGTCCATGCCTTGCGAGCTGAACGATCCAGCCGCTTAAACTCGTAGCATTTCACTATATTGTGGCCGTTCTGAGTACAATAAATGCACCTTACCTCCACTGCTGCAGTGGCTACTTGACCACGAATCCTGTTTGATGGTGGCGAGTGGCGTCCACCTGCTGATGCGGTGCTCCTGCGCGGCGTGGGCGAACTCCGAGGCCGCAGCGTGTCTCCGTCGTCGATGAGATGTTAGGTAACGACACAATCTGCTCCAGGTACGTATCCGCTAACAATCGGGTGTTTTGATACCTGTCCCTCAACAGGCCGAGAGCTACCTCGTAATTCTTGGCATCGACAGGCAGGTGCTTCACCAAAGTCAATGGCTCCCCTAATAAACAGCTACGTAGGTAGTAAAGTTTTTCTGTATTCGGAAGATTTGGTCTGTCGTGAACCAATAACAGAAACAAATCATAAAAACTCACCCAGTCCATTGGATTACCATTGAACCTTCCCAGTTGAATGAAAGGCAGCTTAGCCGCTAAGCTGCCTCCATCTTGCGAGGCACTCGCAGGAATCACGGACTTAACCAGTGGTGTAGATCCAACCTCACTTTCCTCCGCCATAGTTTCCACTGAAACTAGCAAACTGTTAATCGCGGAGAACTCGTGCCCCAAGTCCTCGATATCATCAACTCCACTGGCTACCAGCTCTTCATAGGCCTGTAAAAAATCTATGTAATATTTATCGAATTGCCTTTTAAACACCCTCACAGCAATCGATGAGGTAGTAGCTTCAACTGAGCTGTGGAAATCCCGGAGCATCTTAGCTCGTAACTTGAAATTATGTCTAGCTACTTTGACATCCATTTTGATGTGTACTGATGAAAGTACTCCACTTACAAAATTCTAAATTCAGTAAATAACATAAAATAAACAGAACATTTGCTACCACTGATCTGTTGTCTTATACAAAATAATCATGTAATCAACAAATAGGTTTGTAAGCAAAATACAATGACATCAATGCTGTCCACTGATCTCAACTTGACTCTTTAAGTTATGAATATATAAACAAAACCTGATACTTCTGTAATTTAACCTAATTGACATACATTTAGCTTAACTTACGAGTAATTGCACAATTGTATCAGGTAAACTTACTTTTCTATAATAAGACAGAACAATAAATACTGCTTATGTTTCAACCTTCAATATTACGCACTAAACCTATATGTTATGATAATTATATAAATTGCGACAATCGCGACGACGTGAACAAAACAATTTCAATAAACCAATGAGTTAAACATCTGACTTACGGGTTAGGATGTCCGTGAGCGTGACACATATAAACGTAACATAACTTTCATAACAAAACACGGTTCACTGCCGCGGCCGTACGCACTTTTTGCTTCGATTCGCGCACTTTTCTCGCTGTTATCACTATATCAGCCGACGGTAGAACACGGCGGCCGCTTCCCGCCGGTTTTTTGGTCGTAACAGTCCCGTAACCTGGTGAATTAGGTCTAACAAATGCAGTCAATGCAGACCACTAGGTTTTCTCGCTGCCCCGCGTAGAAGTAGGTACTGTAGGTAGGTAACTGGCGGCTTTGTACAGCGTGGTGGCAAAATAACTCCAATAACACTTGGGCCGAAATCAGTTTATTATAGCAAATCGTCAATGTACAGAAGTAATATAAATTTATGTTTTACAAATATTTTCTATCTTTGTATATAAACAATACTCAAAATTACTTCTTATAAATCCTAAACCAGTAATAACATTGTGAAACTTAACGTTCCAATTCTTGGGTGAATCCTTCAGACCATATAATGATTTATTAAGTTTACAAACTTTTCCATTCTCACAATCACTATACCCAATAGGCAATTTAATATAACAGTCACCCACTATATCTCCATATAAAAAGGCACTACACACATCAAGTTGATGTATAGGAATATTACTGTTATTACAAAAAGTCTAGCCACCGGGCTATATATCTCAGAATAGGTTTTTTGCTGAAACCCCTTTGCTACGAGTCGTGCATTGAAAGATGTAACTCCACCTTTTTCATCTCTTTTCCGTCTAAATACCCACTTTGTATCTATCAAACTACAATCATTTGGTTTGTCCACAAGATCCCAGGTGTTATTCTCTTCCAATGCAAGCATCTCTTTTTCTATGGCATTCTTCCAATGCTCAGCATCAACACTAGACATCGCTTCAGAGTAGGTACTAGGGTCTTCATCAATCCCTGTCGTCAACAAACCTAACTCATAGTCCTCTAAATATTTAAGTTGACGGCAGCGCCTTCTGGATCTTAAACTATGTGGCAACTCTTCTTCATTGATCTCATTCTCCAATGCATCATCTGCATCCTCAAAATGATCCTCTTCAGGGCTAATCACTTGGTCTTCAACTGTCTCTCTATTTTCTCTCATTTCTTGGTCTTCACCAACCTCCCTGTCTTTTCCGGATGAACTACAATTTCCCTCAACAATCTCAATTGTTGCTTCTTCTCGCTGTCCTCCTTGTAAAGCTGGAATAATGTCTGTACTTTTCTTATCACAGCATAATATGCTATCTTCTTTACTAGGAATATCACCTTTTTCCTTTTCAGGCACTACTTGCGGTAAGAAGACAACATCTCGATGTACCTCAATTTTTCTCGAAGACGATATGAATATTCTGTACCCTTTCACATCAGCATCATAACCTTCGAAGATACCCATCTTATTCTTAGGATCCAGTTTCAACCTCTTCTCTTTAGGTACAAGTACAGATACACGAGTCCCAAACACTTTTAAATTTAACAAAGGTGAATCTCTTCTATAAAAGGCTTCAAAAGGAGTTTTACCTCTCTCAGGACTTGGACCGGTTCGATTAAGAACATAGGCAGCTGTGTTTAAGGCCTCTGCCCAGAAAACTTTAGACATACCTATGATCATGGATCGAGCAGCTTCTACTAAGGTACGCATTTCTCTCTCAGCTCTTCCATTTTGCTGAGGTGTGTGTATACACAGTGCTTTTCTGGTGCGTTATCCCATTCTCACTAAAAAAAGTACGTAATTCGGCATTCATACACTATAGTCCATTGTCACTCCTTAGGATCTTCATCCTTACACCAATTTCTCTTTCAAAATTCACTATAAAATTCTTAATAAAGCCTTTAACCTCATCTTTTTATGTTTCATAAAAAACACCTTGCGAAAACCCGAATGGTCGTCCTTCAGAAGCAAAAAATACCTCGCTCTCCAGAGTGACGTTATTCTATTCTATACTTTTTTATGGCAAGCAAAGCCGATGTCGACTATTCTGCCAATGTCTAAAGTTAAAAGGAAGAGCAAGAATGTTTTATTAAAAAATTAAAAACCGGACCTGTATATAGGTACGAAATTCTTCAATTTAATACAGTTGACACTTGTTGTGTTAGTACAGAACTGAAACAAACAAAAAATAAAAATACATAAATAATAATATAATTGTTAACACATTAAAGATACATTGTATGCCACATACAAATAGGAGATAATTTAAAGTTTTGTCTCATAATTTTATATTGTTGTGACGGATGAAAATCATCAGTGCCACAAGGAGTCCTGGGGAGGAATAAGTTAGAAGAGAGGGGAAATTTATTGGGAGAGGGATCTTAAATTTAGGAAGACGGCGATACAAATCAAGCGATGGGACGTTGTTAGAACATTCAAAAAAAATGTTATCTAGTGTACCCTTGCCTAATCCACACTCGCAGAGAAAGGAATCGCGTACATGGATTTTATGGAGGAATACGGGGGTGCAGCAAGAACCTAGTCGGATTCTGCAAAGGACAGAAATAGCAGTTTTGGAAAACTTTCTGAAACCAAAGAACCATGGTTTTCGATTTATGGCCGGTTGGACAGCATGGAAAAATTTGCCTTTCTTTCTGATAGAGATATTCCAATGCTCCTGCCATGAACTCTAAAGATTCAATTTAGGAAGGGACAACAGATCATAACTCAGGTGCGAATTATGTGAGAGATCGGGCGTTACAGATGAACACGCATCTTTAGCCAGTACATCAATACATTCGTTACCCTTGATGCCACAATGACTAGTTATCCAAACTAACTGAACTTCTCTTTGACTGCTAGCACATGCGAATAAAGATTTTTTAATTTATAAGATTAAAGGGCTATGTAATCTACTTTTAAACGGACTTTGTGCTAAGGCCTGCAAACAACTAAGTGAGTCTGTAAAAATGACGGCTTTATCAATATTAGTGTGTGATTCAATAAAAACGCAGGCTTCCAATATAGCCACACACTCACCCGTGAATACAGAAGACTCTTTCGGACATTTAAATTGTAAGATTATTCTGGAGTTTTGGTAGTAAACAGCGGCACCAGTGTTTTCAATATCATTTAATTTTGATGCATCAGTATAAAATAATTGAAACCCATCCCATCGCTCGCCTAACACCGCATTGAAGGCCGAATTCGCCGATGGAGATGTTTTTGATACACCAATATCATAGAAAATTTTGGGGGAATAACAAATAACTTCATAAGCGAAGCTAAAAAGGGGGAGTCTGGGATACTGGAAAATCGGACACGCTAAATTTTGAATAGTTCGGCAGGCTCTAAGGATTAAAGGTATTTCTTTTTTTCTCCGAAAACTTGATCTTCTGCATGTGGCATTAAGCTCATTCAATCTCGCTAAAAGGGGGTGGGACGATCTGGAAATTATCTTAGACAGAAAACGGGAGGCTAGATATTGCCGCCTCAGGGCAAGGGGAGGGTCAGCGCATTCGACCTGCAAGGCGTTAATAGGAGAGGACTTCATACAACCTGAGGTGATCCGAAGGCACTTGGACTGAACCCTATCCAGCCCCGCCAGAGCGCCCTTGTTACAAGGAATCAGGTGAAATGTTCCATAATCTAAAACGCTGCGAACTAAAGCATTGTAGACTAATTTCATGGTGTAAGGGTGAGCACCCCACCAAACATCGGCTAGAACTTTTAAAATTGAAGTTTTCCGTTCACATTTTTGGATAAAGGAATTTACGTGATACTTACCTGTTAATTTTGGGTCCAAAATGACGCCTAAGAATTTAGCTTTGGCTACTACAGGGATATTATGACCAGAAATATTCACGGAGACCTGAGGAAGCTGTCTTTTGCGAGAGAATATTACTGCCGAACTTTTAGGTGCGGGAAGGGAAAGGCCATGGCTTAAAAGCCACTGGTTCAAAGAATCCAAAGAGAGGCATAGAGATGAAGCAGCGTCGACGATCGAAGGATCTGTCACGTACAAAACAATGTCATCGGCGTATTGTAGAATTTGACAATCATTGTTTAAACAGGACCCAATGTCGGCCGTATACAAATTGTATAGAAGCGGACTGAGGACAAAGCCCTGTGGGAACCCCTTTCCACGTCTGCCTCTCCACAAACTCCTCCCCCTGGACCCTCAAAACCAGTGACCGGGACATAAGGAGACTGCATATGCATTGGATCATCTTAGCCGGAAGACTCAGCTGTTGCAGTTTTTGCCTGAGTACGGGAAGGAGAACGTTATCATATGCGGAGGAGATGTCGAGGAATGCCTTGTTGCCAAGGGATTGGTTTTTCGAGAAGGCTAGGCGAATATCCGTAACTAGGACACCGATACTGTCCATTGTACCAAGCCCTTTTCTGAAACCAAATTGGAAATTCGGCAGTAAATCTCTAGACTCGACTATCCACTCGAGACGATTTTTTATTAAGTGTTCCAGTAGTTTGGCCAGGACTGCGGACAAAGCAATAGGCCGAAGACCATTCGTATCATCTGCATGTTTGCCAGGTTTCAATAAGGGAATTATAATTTGGAGCTTCCATTGGTCTGGTACCCAGCCTTGACTATAACAAAAGTTAATTATATTTAGAAAGTAGGTTTTTGCCTTGTCACCAGCATGACAAATGAAATAATATGGCACCCCATCAATACCAGGAGCTGAGTCCCGGACATGATGGAGTACCACATTCAGTTCTTCCAAAGTAAAAGGTGCATCGAAGGGATCCTCTGCTAAATTAGAAACATTTTCTATATTCACACATTCGTATAAGAGGGGCACATATGGTGGAGCTATTTTATCAAAGAAAAGTTCAGCTGTTTCCCTAGTTATTAGTGAAGAAGTAGAGGGAGAACATCTACGTCTAAACCTTTTAATTGTTTGCCAGACTACTGAGACTGGAGTAGAAGGAGACAAGGAGGTGCAGAATTTCACCCAGCCAGCACGTTTCTTCTTGCGAAGAAGACGTTTGGCTCTAGCGTTAGTCTGGAGGTATGCCAGAAGGTTATTGGTACACATATCTGTATTATAGCGTCTCTCAGCCTCATTCCTTGCTTTAACCGCGGAGGTGCATTCTGAATCCCACCATGGGGGTGAAAGGATTTTATTTCTGGCACTGTTTCTTAGCGGAAAAGAAGAATCTGCACTCGAGGTAACAGCTGTCACAAAACTCTCATAACAACTTTTGGCATGGTGGTGATCAGAGGGGTTTGATAAACATGAATTTAAATTAGGAAGAGAATCAATTTTATCCTCCAATAATGAGACAAACCTAGTCCAATCTGGTTTGGATAGGTTGTATTTCAAAAGTGGAGGCGAGGTTTTTCTAAATGTGTTCTATTAATTAAAGAAATGACAATGGGGTAATGATCACTACCATGCGTCAAGGCCGTACATTCCCAGTGAGTAGATGCAGCCAATTCCACCGAACAAAATGTTAGGTCTACACAACTCTTTTGTTGACCAGGAGGAGATCTACGAGTTGGACAGCCATTATTTAAAATGCAGAGATTTAGATCATCCAAAATTTCAATCAGCGCTACACCGAAGGCATCACAGCGTTCAGATCCCCATCTATAGTGGTGGCAATTAAAGTCACCCATGACCATCAATGGGCCTTGCACATTGGTAAAAAGGTTTCTTAAAACAGCTAGAAAATCAGGATGACGGTGTGCAATATAAATTGAAAACACTGTGATGCCCTCGACCCTTCCCGCTACAATACTCAAATTGCCATCGAATGGAGGCAAAGAAAAGGGAGAAAGTGGGACCCGATTATTAACGAAGAGAGCTGACCCTCCGTACCCATCGGATCTATCACACCTAAGAATGTTAAAATGTGGCATACGGAAGCTAAGACTTGGGGTGAGCCAAGTCTCAGCTATGGAACAAGCCAACGGCTTGTATTTGTTCAAGAGGAATATGAGGTCGTGCTTTTTATGCCACACGCTCCTCACATTCCACTGGAGAAATATTTGGTGGGACTCCATTTTTAATGTTTAATAAGAGAGAAATAAGTTGATCGGCAACGTTGGACGGTAATTGAGAGTTATTTGAAGTAGAGGAAATAAGTGATGGTAATATTTTAAGTAAAAGTTCAATGACTGAAATGGTATTATTACTGGGGGTATTATTATTAAGAGCACAGCCATTAGACTGTGAAGATTGAGGAGTGTTTACTATTTGCTGATGAGCAGCTTTATTATAGGAATGAGAAAGTGGGGCATGGGTCCTGGGCTTGAGAGTGACGGTTTTACGGTAAGACTGTGACTTAGTGACATTGGCGTAGTTGCAGGACACTGCTGGAATCGCTTTGCTAGCCTCAATATACGAGATCGATTTCTCAGCCATGACAGTCTTAATAGCTTTCTGTCTACCATGCTCGGGGCAAGACTTGCTATTAGCAAAGTGGTTTCCCGAGCAAAGCACACAGAAGGCCTCGCCCTCAGAAATGTTGCAACCATCACCAGGGTGATCATGGCCACACTTACTGCAGCATGGGTTTGACCTACAGACATTTGCAACATGACCAAATCTACAGCACTTACGGCATTGGATGGTGGGATAAATGTATTGCTCAACAGGAAGGGAAGTGTAACAGCAAAATACCCGCTTCGGTAAGGCCTGTCCATCAAAGGCAAGCACACAGGTCTCTGTAGGCTTCCACTCCACTCTCCCTTCAGCCTGGACCTTCCGGTTTATTCTACGCACTTTTAAAATTTGCCCCCAACCTGAGGGCACAGACAAGTAGGTTAATGCCTCCTCTTCACTAAGGTCCGAGGGAACCCCCGTTACAACACCCATCCTGGTTATGTTGAACGTCGGGATAGCAGCCGTATATCCATGTTTGGACAACAAGGTGTTGACAATAAAAGCATTTTCATCTTGAGGGGATATAAACTCAACTGAAACCCTATTTCTTCCGACCTTGTTGACTCCATCGCGGATAATATTTGCAATTTTATTAATAATTAAAAAATTTCCAAAATTAACGGGATGCAGAGTGGTGCCAGAATTAACCTGCGCCTCCACACGAGAAACGTGAACAATGAATGTTCCTTTATCCAAAGCGGAGTATCTTACACGGCCGATTTGGCTCTTAGGTTGTTTGTTTGGAGATGTTGGTGTAGGTAGTTCTGCATTACTGGGACGTTTGCGCGTACTATGAAGGCCTTCCATGTCAGACACACTGCAGACCACATCTGCAAACTGCGATAGGGGGTTCGGCGAGGGAGGAAAAGAAGTTAAGGAGGTTGGGATATCAGGAGGGTCAGGATCAGGTGGTTTGATTCTATCCATTATGGATGAAACAGGAGCAATGGGTGGACAAACACGGTACAAAACTGTTTCTACAGTCTAGGACGACACACTTAAAAATTAAAACAAGTCACAACAGTAGTAAAATAAAATAAAAACTGAATTTTAACCACAAGAAACTAGATACAACGTGCGCTCCAAGAAACCCGTGGCGAGAATCTACATGTTTACAACTACAAAAATAATTACAATCACAAGTGTCAAAAACCTCAATGTCACTATCGCGTTCCGATACTAAAAAAGTAGCCATAGATTGCATTTTATTTTCATCTCTTATAATGACCATTGATATCTCAGATTGTGTTCCAGTACACGAAAACAGCATATGATACATTTTGTTTACTCGTTTTGACAATGCACATACATAACCTTTACTGTTTGTTGTTTGTAACTTACAATAAATCTTATCAGAAACTAAATGATAACCTTTATCCAAAACAGCTCCTACTGAAAAGAGATTGAATTTCAACTCTGGCACATACAGTACTTCACTTAACCTGTTTTTATGAACTCTGTCCCGTTCCACGCGAACAGTTCCACATTACCACGCCCAATAACATCCAGAAGCTTGCCGTCTCCCACAGCAACCTTTATCGAGCCTCTCAGGTGGTTCAGCTTGCTGAATAACTCCTTAATGCAGCACATATGCACACTAGCATCCGTGTCCATGTACCAAGTGCCTATGCCAACATCTTGACACAAACTACTCCTGCACATGAAAGCATTCTCCTCTGGAGCTGGAACCTTCTTCTTTTCTTTGTCTTTTAAAGATCTGCAATTTGCTCTTAAGTGACCTCTTTTTTTGCAATGATTGCAACTTCTTGTCTCCTTTTTGTTTTTCTCCTTGCAATCTTTTGCAAAGTGGCCCTCCTTCCCACAAGCGTAGCATTTATCCTGTCTGCTCACACTAGCCAAAGCTGTCTCCTGTAGTTGAATGGACTGGACTTCTATCTTCTTCGATGAGCAATCGCGAAGTCAACTCAATCAATGTGCTTATCGATACGGATGGACTCCCAGGCTGAGCGGAAGTGCTTGAACATCTCCGGCAACGACATCAGCACTTTTGTTACTATCATTATCTCAGAAAGCGGCTCACCTGCTTGTTTTAATTTGTTGCTGATTTCCTCCAATCTTGACATCACTGTAGTCACAGAATCATGGTCAAATTCCAAAGAAAAGAACTTCTGTTGCAGTAGGTGTATGCTGACAGCAGATTCCCTTTCGTACACCGAATTTAGTTTGCTCCACATACCAGCGGATAAAGTGCATGATAGCAAATGCGTGAGCGGTCCTGAATCCATTCGCGTCACTATCAATTCCTGAGCTTTTGCGTCGCTTTCAAGCCATGACTTTACCTCACTTTGTTTCTCCGCCGGTGGTTTTTCCACTTGGACACAAACTATTTGAAACAAGCCTCGGCCCCTAAATATAACTTCCATCTGGAATCTCCAAACCGCCCAGTTGTCCCCTCCAGACAATTTCAACGAAGTATGTGTGGATTGCTCCATGACGCTTTGATGCACCACGACGCTCGATGCTCGACGTATCCAACTCAATTTGCTTACTCTCAAAATAAACCACTGCCACGACCTGGAAACAGACTAAGTGCTCTGGGCCCATAACCTGTTAACAGGGGCAGTAATTGAAGCACAATTAGTCAGTGTTAATTCAACATTATATTAGAAGTAGTAACTCTAAGAAGGCGTCTGTACAGAATTACAACAAGAGCACACACTCTCAACAGTAGAATAAACAAAAGACTAGCTTCGGGAGTGTCGCAAGACTAGAAAAACTTTAACATTGTATCTCAACATCTTGTCCTCAGTAAAGTGCACACAATCATAGTCAGTCATCCTGCAAATACTTATAACCCAGACAGTAGGGGTTACAATCACGATTACATATGTGAAAATCATGACTAACCCAGCTTTGGCAAATGCATTTCTGATTATTTACTGACTGGGTTATTATCTGTAGGAGTACTTACGAGTATAGTGTTTTTATATATTATACCTTTCATGCAATTAAAATTAACCAAATATCCAAATTTTAGGTGTGGGCTGTTAAAAACATTTGGCCAAGAAAGCTGCTGGAGCTGCCAGACGGTCAGCATGAGCTACATGTCCCAAATGGAGTTAAAGATCCTATCGATTATTGAAGAGGGTATTGAAGAGTCACAAACCTAGTCAAGAGTCCAACCAGCTTTACCAACGGTAATAATTAACAAAATTTATAATTTTTGGTAGTAGACTTTTTTTTTTGACTAAATATTAATAAATTACAGACACACAATCATATATTTTTTATTGTATCCGTCAATGATATTCAGTTTTTGTTGTACAGGGTTCATCAAAAAGAGAGACAGACGCCATCTCACCCACCCATGCTGCCCTGCCGAAAGTGGAGGTGCAAAGTCTTATAATCAAAACTAGAAGAAATAAGAGTTTTTCAAGATTATTCTTGAAAAACTAAGTCCCTAGCAATAATTTAAGACTGATAAATAAGAGGAAATCTATGTTTTGATTGTTATAGTGTGTTAAAAGTTAATTTTATTGTGATCATTAGATATTTGAGACTCAAGTAGACAAGTAAGAGAAATTAAGGTCCTAGCCATAATTTAAGACTGATAAGTAAAAGGAAAACCACGTTGACCAAAATCATCAAAATCAATATTTTTTATTTCACATAGGCCTACATGGGCACTTATAAAACGTCGACAAAAGGTGCACGGTTCGGGTTGGTCGTTTCCTATGGAGAAGAACCGGCAAGAAACTCCATGGTTACTCTTTTAAAAATGGTTTGGTTTTACAATATTTCCATGTTACAGCATTAGTACTTAGACATGGGGGGACAACGTAGGCCCGACTTATGACAATAAGTCGTAGGAAACTAAAAAAATAAAATAAAAGGATTATATATTTTATAAAAAAGTTAACAAATGTTAACTAGCATCTAGAAGGCCTACAATGTTCACACATTTACAAAACAATCGGTAAAAGAATCTATACAAAGGTAAATAAAAATATTATTACATGACTAAATTTAACATGTGGCACAAATTTTGTTATCAGTGCTGTAACTATTCTTAGCAAAGGGCTATAAAGATGTTTGAAAACCATTGTAAAAGTCTAATTAAAAGAAGGAAAGAAAAATGAGATTGAGAATAGTTAGAGACATCCACATATTTGTGCCGTTTACAAGTTACCAGGGAAGCTGCATGCGCAGAAGGAGCTAAGGCCAAATGTTTTTATCTTCAACGTAGTCCTTGATTTTATAATATGCTTTTTTAATAAGGATACGTTTGATGTAGTTTTTGAACCTTCCATCGGTCAGTTCTATAACTGACTTTGGCAACTTGTTATAAAAGCGTATACTGTTTATAAGAAAAGACTTGCTAGTTTTCGTTAATCTGAATTTGGGTATTACAATTTCGTGCTTACTGCGTGTATTTAAATTATGGAAGTCGCTTCTAGTTTTGAAAAGCCCCCGATTTTTACGGACATACAAAATACATTCCAAAATATAAAGTGAAGGTAGAGTCAGTATATCGATCTCTTTAAATTTTTCTCTGAGGGACTCGCGAGGACCCATTTTATAGATTGCGCGGATTGCCCTCTTTTGTAGGATGAAAATTGAGTCAACGTCTGCTGCTGATCCCCACAGCAGAATGCCATAAGACATAATACTGTGGAAATAAGCATAGTATACTAACCTAGCTGTAGCTACATCGGTTAGCTGCCTTATTTTCCTTACTGCATATGCAGCCGAACTTAACCTACCCGAAAGAGTTCTAATGTGCGCGCCCCACTGCAATTTTGAATCGATAGTAATCCCCAAGAATACAGTTTCCGTTATAACTTCAAGATTTTTGCCGTCAAGATTTAAGTTTAGGTCATGTTGTGGTACATTTGGTAAAGAGAACTTTAGACATTTTGTTTTTTTCGCATTCAGTAAAAGATTGTTAGCTGCGAACCATTTTGAGAGAACAATTAGACTTTCGTTGACATTTAAAACATCCGTATCTTGCCTATCTATTTTAAAAATTAGCGAAGTATCATCAGCAAATAGAATTATATCCGATAATTTGGCCATCATAAAAGGGAGATCATTTATGTAAACCAGAAAAAGGAAAGGGCCGAGAATTGAACCTTGGGGCACGCCCATCTTGACTAGAGACCCGGAGGACGTCGCCCCATTAACATTTACTTTTTGCTGTCTGTTTGATAAATAGGAAAGCACGAGATCAGCAGATTTTCCACGAATTCCGTAGTGGTGTAATTTACAGATCAGTGTGTTGTGGTCGACGCAGTCGAAAGCTTTTGAGAGATCACAGAAAATGCCAATGGCATCCTGGGACCTCTCCCAAGCCTCCAAGATGTGGCTGATGAGTTTTACTCCCGCGTCCGTTGTCGACCTACCTTTCGTGAAACCAAACTGTTGACTATGCAGGATCCCATTTGAATTGAAGTGAGACAACATCTGTTCCAGCATGATTTTTTCATAGATTTTACTCAATGCTGGAAGCACGGATATAGGTCTATAATTAGAAGGATTGAAGTGTCAATATAAATGATTAGAATATCAGCGCTGCATTATTTCCTTTTTGGGTATTGCTGCACATGCTGAGATATTTTTGGGTCTCGCTTGGGTTTGTATTTTTATTATTTTTGATTTTTTTGTTTATTTCTCGTGTCTCCTGTGCGGGTCACAAATAAATATTTTTAATTTCTTTCAACATTTTGGCGATTTTCGTACTTAAATAAGGGTAGTCACATACCCTTAAAGGTTGTTTTCCTATCAACACTTAATTTCGGTAAATAATCAAGTGTGTAAACTACCAAATTCAAAACTACTTCGTTTACGAAATGAAACTTATTTTTTGCCTCTTGTAGTTGTTTTTTTATGTATGTATGTTTATATATAGGTTTTTGTATAGTATTTATTATAGTAATATTTTAATTAATTATTTATTAATTTAATTTAATTTATGTTTTAATCTAATAGCAGTACACCGCAGACTACCCCAGTATGGAGTTAACTATTGCCTCGTTGTTATTTCCAGTCGTCTACCCCGCCGTTGATAAAGGGCTCAGTTTTAATTAAATAAAAGTCTTTGTATACACATTAACTCTCCACCATATTTATTTATTATTACCACAGAGTCTAGAACAACCATAGACTACATAGATTAAATTAATGGATTTCAACACCCAGTAGTCTGTTTAATTCTAAGTTTTTCAGTCCATCCAAAGGTCGTCTGGTAGATATCGCTGTCAGCGATAAGACCGCCTTTGTACCCGTATAAATAAGTTTTTCTTGTAAATGTGTATAATTTTATGTTGTACTATAAAGTATATTCTATTCTATTTTTGTAGTTATTGTACAAGTCATAGTGTGTTGCTAATTGTTAAATTTATTCAGATTTGAATGGTGAAAAAAAAAAAAAATATAATAAAAACAATGCTTTTATTGTGAAAAGTCAATAATACATACATAAACTCACGCCTTTTTGCCATGGGGCAGGCAGAAACTACAGAATGCCACCTGCTACGATCCTTACATACTTTTTTTGCTTCACTCACATTCATACATCTAGCCTTACACATACCAATGCATTTATATTGGCTTTATTTGTAAAGTTTTCTTGTGAGACTGCATAAGTATATAGAAATATATTTCTTTCCAGGAATTGCACTATCTGTCTCTCGCTCATAGCCCTTGCTGAAGAGCTTGATGGGCAGATATTATATTTGTAGACAGTTCTCCCTGTCTACTGCGCCTAAATTGAAGATCTTCTCGGTGAGGGAAGGTGCTTCTAAGTCCGCCTCATTAAACATATTGTGTAAAACACAGCAGGCAATGACAATTATACCTGAAAAAAATAATTAAAATATGCTCTTAAATAGATGAAAATAATATGTTCCCCTGTTAAATGCGTTATTAGAAAAACATACATAGCTATACCTAGTATAAATTGTGACATATACCAACTGACTGGTGCATAATGCAGCTCTCTTGTTGCTATGAGGCATCTTAATCGGCCTTTTAAAATGGTAAACATACGCTGTTTATTGGACCGAGCATGTTATTGTCTATTGGGGGCATCCTGAATCCCCGAAGTGGGTACCCAAAATCCACTGTAACAGTACGCTTGGCAGGCCATATTTTTCATATAATCTACAAAATTTTAAATGATACAATTTATTTAAGTGTACTAAACACTCTTCAAAGCATAGGTAGTCATTGTTCAAATGGCTGGCTAGGTATATTTTATTTAATACCTATAGATATTTGTTTTTGAAAAATGGTAGGTACAAGCTTTTAAAATTACTGTCTTTTTATAAGGTTCCTCCCAGCCAAATTATGTGGAAACCTTATGTACTTTTTTGTTAATGGGGGGCTGTTCAGTGCATTTGTGACATGGCGCAGACAGCGTGACACTGTCTGTTGTGCCATTGGAACATCACTGCTAAGGTCCACTGCACCTTATTAACTCCCCAGGGCATAAAAATTAGGAGCAGCTAGGATCTGAAATTAAACAAAAACAACAAATGTAAATGATTGGGATTGGTAATACAGTTCAATAAGTTACCAGTATCTTTAATATATCCCTACCTTAATTCTAGGAAAAACATCACTTCGTCGTAAGTGTTGAGACAAGTGAAGAGGTATTAGCTCCTCACACAAGTCCTCAAATAATTTCCGAGTGAGCCTATAGTTCCCTATGAACTCAACGTCGGGAATACTTGCCAACTGGAAGTTTTGGCGCAAATGTCATCGACGTTGCCTCCGCTCTTCCAGTAGATCTTCTGCGAGCATTAAAAAAGCAGTCATCGTTGGGAATTATAAGTTTCGTCGACCGCACGATAACTATTTTGATGTCGTAATATCTTGACGAACGATCCGTTATAACAAGTGTCAAATTCAATTTTTCGAACGGATAAAACGCATCGGGAGTAGGTAAAACTGTCAAATTGTGTTGTCATTCATTCTTCGTTCGGGCCCCGAACGAATCATCCGTCCGTAGGTGTTAGGGAGTAGGAAACGCCCGTTACTAAGGTCGAAACTATGGACTTCGAGCTTAGGGAGTAGGCCCCCAGATTACAGATCTAGATGTTTTATCAACCAATGGTCTTATCTCCAACCAATGAGATAAATAGTCAACAATGACCAGAAAATACTTACCAGAGAAATCAAGTATATCTGTACCAACTTTAGCAAATCTAAGATTAGGTATTTTATATGGCAATCAGGTTTCTCTAGGGTTCGCTGGACGAAATTTCTCACAGGTACAACATTTTATAACAAAATAATGAACATCATTGGACATTTTGTGCCAATAAAACAATTGTCTCGCTTTATTGATTGATTTTGAAATTCCGGGGTGAACTTGGTGTACTAAATCAATAACATATGATTTTAAAGATATAGGTACAAATATTATTAAGAGGTAAAGTTTGGTCACACTTCTTACCTAACCCATTTGGTCGGGGTGCCACAAGCGGCGTAGCGAATTTTTATTTTTTTAAATACTTATTTTAAGTGTTATGTTGCACTTCACGGAGCACATGGCACCCCAACCAAATGGCTTAGGTTACGTTTTTTTTGTGAATACAGTGCCTCCATAATAATTCACTGCACTTAAGGCACTGTATTCACAAAAAATAATATACTTGTCCCGTAAAGCGATTGGTAGCACTGTTACTATTAATATTATTAGTTTCAATATTGAAACTAAAGCGTCAAATAGACGAGCAGCACTTTGTAGTCGACTAAGCGAACTTCAAGTATCGACAGAGGCAACTGCAGCTGTCGACAGAAGCAACTGCTACTGTCGACAAAAGCACCTTCGGTACTCTGTCTAAGCTTGATGGTGCCAACATGTCGGCAAGGGACAAGTTATAGTGAACGGTATGAACTACGAGGACAGTATTGTCAAAAAACGCCAACTAAAAAGGTCTAAATGTAAAATTAAGTGTGACTCCGGTTATACGAAAACTGATGTTATTTTGTTATCCATTCTGCTGATGAAGTAAAGAATATGGAAACTTCAAATAAACCACTGATGCTGGTATCTACTACGTTGGATCCAGATGCATCTACTCCAATTAGATTCAAATGCCTCTGCCAAAGATTTATGTTTTGATAATTTATCAAAACAAATGAAAGACAACGGAAACCTACCAAACTCAGTACAAAGTATGGAAGATGACAAGATGGCGAAACCTTTGTGCAAATTAGTCATAATATGTTTATATAAGTTTATAAGCTGACATGGTCACAATCATTAGAATTAATATTTGTTTCGGGATATTTACCATGTATATTTCTCTCAACCAAAAACAAAATATACATGGTAAATATCCCGAAACAAATATTAATTCTAATAATATGTTTATTATTACAGGACTTGTGGCCAAATATTCAAACGCTACTTGATATTGAAATGCCGTTGAAGCCCTATTTACACAAAGTTTATTGTTACAGGCAATAAACTTGCATCGTGTAAATAGGGCTTAAGTCTCGTGGTGATACAGTCACTTTGACTTAGAGTGATAGAGACAGCAAGATACTTAACTTAAAATTGAGCAGCGTTTTAATATTTGGGCATTAGGTGCCAAAACTTGAAAAATCTAAATAAAGTACTTTTTGATTTCTGATCGACTTCATCATGTCAACCAGGAAGCAAATGTTCAATAATGTATCTGTGATCAATACGGTGAAAACCGGTCGCGATCTCCGCATTGTAAGAGGCATATTGAACATTAATATCAAGCTAGAAAGGTCTCGACTGATGAAGTCTACGTCCGTCCAGCACAGATCCAGATCCAAAACCCCGACACCTTTCAGCTCGAACTCCAGAATCGTTTCAAGTGCCTAGGGAGCTCCGTGGACGAATACAGCGATGAGTCCATGTGGTTGGGTCTAAGTTTTTCAAGGCCCGCCGTACAGATACGAACAAAAAGCTCTCTGATCATACTCTTAAAGGCATGAAAGAGAGGCATGAGAGGATCATGCAGTCTTCAGACTATCCGTTGAAATACCGGCAGCTAAATAGACGGATCTCAAAAGCCTTGAAAAACGACCTCCACCGCTTTAATACCGAAGGTATTAATTAATTAAAAAAGTGATTGAGCAGAATAAGGGCTCCAAGGTCTCTGCAAGAAATCTGTCTACTGGGCAATTTGGCAGAGCCAGCTCGCGAAACTGAAGACCGATGATTGCTGTATCCGCCAAACCGGAGCTTCTGAGGGAGATCGAGAGATTCTATGGGCAGTTGTACACGGTAACCAGTAAACCCGACGCGAATCTAGCAAATGACCCTAGAGCTAGATTGACCCGATACTAAACCGAAGACATTCCGGACGTCAGCCTATATGAGGTAAGGATGGCTCTGAAACAGCTTAAGGCACCGGCACCGGGTGATGACGGAATTACGGTCGAACTCCTGAAGGCGAGTGGAAAATCAGTAGTAGGCCTTTCAGAAGCTGTTTGATTCCTTCATACTTGAGGGGAAAACGCCACAGGTATGGTGCAGGGGTGTGATGGTACTCTTCAAGAAGGGTGACAATGCCCTACTGAAGAACTAGAGGCCCATCTCACTTCTTGGTCATGTGTACAAGCTGTTTTCAAGAGCCATCACGAATCGTCTCACGCGCAAGTTTTACAATTACCAGCCTCTCGAAAAAGCCGGATTCCGTAAAGGCTTTAGCACCGTAGACCACATACATACGCTGCGGCAGGTAATACAGAAGACCGAAGAGTACAACCTGCCTTTCTGTTTAGAATCGATCGAGACTTGGGCTGTACTGCAGTCTCTCCAACGGTGCCAAATTGACTACCGGTACATCGAAGTGTTGAAGTGTTTGTACAAAAACGCCACCATGTCAGTTCTACTCACAGAGTACATTTTAATATACTGAAATAGAGACCAATCTCGTTCCGCGGAACGCGTCATTTGCGTTCGTGAAGAAACTAGCGCCATCTGATCTATATAGTTAGAACTAAACCTTTGTTCATAGCTGTGTGTGTGCGTGTATGAAAGTGCGTAGGTGTGTGTAGGTATGTGTTTAATTTTATTCTGTAGAAATGTAGTTTTCGCTTCAGGGATTGTTAAATAAAATACAATGTAGCTAATGATGTTTTTATTAATATGTACATTACTAAATTATTCTATGAGTTAACATAAGTAAATATTAACAATGTATGGTAGAATTTCGCTTATTTTGATAATTTACTATTAAAGTTACTTTTTCCTTTTGAAACATTTGCTGTGATATTTTGCTTTCATTTGTACTTTATCCTCTTCATGATCAACGTGTCTTCTCCCAGATAAAATTGTATTTATTACTTTACAATAATAAAAGTTCATAAATCTAATCACAGTATTCATTAAATAATCTATCATTTTATTTTTATGTGTGTTGCATTGAATGAAATCAAAATTGACTAAAGACATTATAGACATTTTAATAATGTCTTTTAAATAATGAGCTTGTATGTTATCTTTCAGTATATGATTAATTATATCTTGAAAATTTGATATAAGTTTTATAATTTTTTTACTGGGAGTACAAAGCCATCGTCGACCTGCATACTCCCTGTACCTGATATGATATATTCAATTTCATCGTCGCTTGTGAAATCATTTTTGCAGACAGTGCAATTTTTAAATATGTTTGTTTATGTTTTTTTCAAAAAAATCCGCTGACGTACTGTAGAGGTGTAATAATTCTAGGGTCTTTTTCTTTATTTTCTTTGTTTTCAAAATTAATTTCTAAAATACTTTCTCAATCAACTGTACAGGTCGACGTGGCTTCAGTTTTTTCGTTGAGGACGAAGTAGCACTATGAATCGCAAAAATCTTTATCACAATTTTTTCCTTGGGTGTGGACACTGTTTAGGTTATTTATTAGAAGAGTGGCAAAAGCTGACACAAATTGGTCGCATGTCGGGTTAACGTTGCGGCACCCGTGACTTCTAACCGCCCCAAAGAAGTTCTCTAGGGATCTTGATTAAGGTGTCGCAACCAGACTGATGTTACCACATATTCATTACGTAATTTATTTAGTAACACTTGGATTCCCTCCAGTGTCCACACCCAATTTTTTAAGGTAGGAAAACTTTCGACCCTGCCAGCAGAAGTCACAAACTCCATCGAGTTAAAAACCCTTTTTGCTTCTGTCCATGTATTTTTATGGGCAGACGTGGGCGTAGCTGGGCCTAGTAGTGCCTCAGCATTTTTTTTTTTGGCTTAACTTCCATTGACAGAGTCGAACACATTATCCATAAATAAGAGCAGATCTGCAGTTTCCTGGCATTCTGTGGGTAAAATTCCTTTATCTGAAAAAAAAAAAAACAAAAGTAAAATGTTATTTATTCATAATACACATCTAATTGTCATAGTTAAACTTTTTAGGGCAGCAAATCGAGGGCTTCGATAATTCTGTGTTACGTTTGGGGTATTAATTATGATTTCACTATAACAACGTTCCTGGAAAATGGTCTCTACCGTAAAATAAAATGTCAATATCAAGAAAAAAAAATGCTAATTATAAATTACCTGCTAGGTATCCCATATTGGATGCCACAGTGCGACTAAACACCTGAGATGCAAATTATACTTTCGTTTTGTTTAATTTTTCAGGGTTTAAGTGGTATTCTGTTAGCTTTGGTATCAGTCTTATGCCTTTATAGCCTGGGTTTTCTTTATGAAGTTGTAATAAATAAGACCATTTGGCAGTTTTGGTCAAGCCATCTTTTTTATAAGTTATTTTTTTTGGCACCAAATTGTTCCTCATACCCTTGAGAAGGTGTGGGGGGTCATAAAAGGGAATGATTTCTTTATCATTTATTAGTATGACATTTTCTTTTGGAGTTTCCCCTCTTCGTAAGTAGACCCCCCTGATCTCATTTATTAACAAACGTATCGCCGTTTTGTCTTTTTTTTCATTATAAGTTATTTGTGCTTTTAATGACACTTCGTCAAATAACAATATGCACAATCTTTCTGTTATTTTCATTTTTTCGGCCTTCTTTTTGAATTGTACAAATATATTTTTATTAAGCCCAGGTCGAAGATTACATTTTTGTATCACTTTTGCGAGTGTTTGATTTGCGGGCAATATAAATATTTTTCTTAGAAATCTATATGCCTTTGGACTCTTTTTAAAAATCGATAATGCTGCATTTTTTTCTTGTAGCGTGAATCGGCGTCCTTTATCCTTTTTTTCATCTTCTCGCCACTGTACCCGCATTAACAGTTTTGCAGTGCTTGAGCAATTCTGAAGTATTGCAGGATTGGCAACAATTTTTTTTGCTGCCTTTATTTCCGCTGTCTGCTTCTTAACTTTATTTTTAATTTATTTATTTTTCTTCTGGCTGCCATTATTTTCAGCTGTAGATTTTTTTATGCCTTGGAGAGCTTACACGTCCTAGCAGATATTTTTCTGCCTGAAAAGTAGAAAATGAAATGATTTTGTATGAGTAAAACAAAAACTGTTTTCAATATGTTTTGTTTGACAATGGTCATAATATACACACATTGTACACAATTAGACATACAGTTTACAGTTGTTAAACTATTCATGTAACAAAAAGTTACACATCTCTTTTCAAGAATTTAATACTATGGGTACAAAGGTGGTCTAGGCTAACAGCAATATCTACCACACAACCTTTCATAATTTTATGTTTACAATAAAGAGTAAGAATATAAAGAGAAACATAATAAAAGATTTTAAATCATATTCTTCCCAACTTTAACGATTTTTTGTATCCTTACTATTTTCTAAAATGATAAAAAGCTCACCTAAATCCTTCAAAATACTCTTTTTGATTTGAGGAGTAGTTTGCGACATTTGCTGGCATATCATGTCCGAAACTGAAATATTAGTGTGCACGCTTTTAGCAATGGAATCAGAAACAATGTACATACAATATTTTGTAAATGAGCAGTGGATATTCAACAATATAATAAAACTCATTGTTTAAGTGCGATCTGCTGACTCCATAAGTAGTAGCTGCTACTTAGAAATACCAGATGGAAAAACCCATTAACATTTTGCCCGACCTGGGAATCGAACCCAGGACATCAGTCTCAGCAGTAGCGCTTGCGAACACTAGACCAACTAGGCAGTCAGTATGTTTTTCAACTACAATGACAAGTTTGTTCTTGGGGTAAATTCATCCCAACTAAGGAACCAATTTTTTTTTTTGATATTATAATGTGACATGAAACTCATTTTATTTATACATGTTAACAAAACTTACCTAAATTTTGTTCATTATTTTGTGAAGTAGAAGGTGGCACTTGCTCACTTACCACTGTTTCCGGATCTGAAATATGTATTCATAAATCAGTAGGTATTACTTAATGCTGGTCAAGTGTTTTGGTCATGCAATAACATTAGAAAGAACAGTTTATAGTATAAATAAAGTATGTAACTTACTGACTATTGTCTAGGAACAAATACATATCATCAGCCTAATGATGATCCTACAACTAGCACATAGGCCTCCTCATTGTGAGAGGGAGCGGGCCATAATTATTTAGGAGCCAGTTTGGTGTTTCTCTTGCTACTTCTAAATTAATGGATTATGATGCGATTTACGGGGTCGGTTTTTCTCCTGCACACACGTGTGTAACTCTGGAGTAATACACTGGAGTCCAATCTCAGTTTTGCCCAATCACTTAAAACAACTACTTTCTAGTCACAATTATGGATTAGCCGGAGGAACTATTGCTCAACTCAACGACAAACGCACAAATTACGTAGCGCCTAGGAATCCGCCGACGTTGCAGATAATATACATAGACAGACCTTGATGACAATGCAGTTACCGCAAAGTCAACGCACGTAGCTAGACTTTCGCTGACACAGAAACGTACGGAGCATAAACATAGGAAGTTGCTGATTATACAATCACCTTGGAACCGATCCAGCCATGACGTCAAGGAATCGATCGATACCGACTAATATTTAAGAGCATCTCTCGTAAGAAGGAGGCATTCCATATTCCTACCTCGAGTTGGAATCAAGACCCGTAGGCTAGTTAGTTATAATTAGTTTTGTTAAATAATAGTTGTAACCGCTCCATGCTCTCACATCGACCTGGAGTGGACATCCGTAGATTAATCAGTTGTAGTTAACTTTATTAATTAAAAGTTATAAGTGTCATTTCGAGTTTCTTTCCACTCTCCCGGCTGTGGTAAACGTAATTGGCGCAGTCGGTAGGGTATCCGCGGGAGACGTCGGGACACATCACACATCGATAATCACGTCTCGTGTCACCCGGGTGGCTATCAAGCACCGTTCCGGATATCCTGAACATACGGACCTGCTGCAGACCGAGAGAAGAATCTGGAAATCGATTCGCAGAGAGGAACCGGAAATGAAGTACCTGTAAGTACATTAGTGTTATTCTTGTGTTGCTCCCTTCTAAATCCTAACCTTCAAGATTTACCATCCCAGAGCCTCGAGCGCGCGGCAGCCTGAATCGCGCCAGGCCCGCCGACGTACTGTAGATATCAATAGGGATATAGTTTTAGATAATTTAGAGTTAGGTAGCTTGTTTAGTTTAGACATGGCCCAGCACGACCCGGATACCATTTACAAGGCCCTTCGCCTTGTCCCAGAGTTTGATGGGAACCCTAACGTGCTCACGCGGTTTATTAAAATCTGTGATTCAATAGCAACGCAGTACTTAAGCAGTGCGGCCGGAAGCGAATTCTCTAACTTGTGCCTCTTGAACGGGATACTCAACAAGATTTCCGGTACCGCCTTGTGTACCTTAAACTCTAATGGGATACCGGAGAGTTGGTTGGGCATTCGAACTGCTCTGGTTAATAATTTCTCAGACCAACGCGATGAGACCGCATTGTACAATGATCTTTCCATAGCCACTCAGGGTGGCAAGACCCCCCAGGAGTTTTATGATCATTGCCAGACTTTGTTCAGTACGATAATGACATACGTGACGTTGCATGAGACCGTGCCGACCACTGTTGAGGCAAAGCGTGAACTATATAAGAAGGTGACTATGCAGGCGTTTATTCGCGGTTTAAAGGAACCCCTAGGTTCTCGGATACGTTGCATGCGACCGGCTACCGTTGAGAAGGCTCTTGAATATGTCCAGGAAGAGTTAAACATCATATACCTACAGCAACGCAGTGAACCCCAGAGGAGTCAGTTAACACCAAGGGTTGCGTTACCACCGGCAGCGAATATTCCCCCGCGACCGCATAACTTCCAGGTGCCAGTACCCAATTGGCCAGCTCCCGTGGGTCAGCGCCCTGCAGGCCCCGCCCAACCTTTCAGATTCGCTGGACCGAATCAATATCAGCAGCAAGGCCCCGCTTACTCGCAAAAAACGTTGAGTGCACCACCACCCAACTATAACCCCCGTAGTAATGTCTTCCGAGTACCGTACCAAAATCACCCACCGTCAGGTCCTCGACCCATGAGTGGAGTTCAACGCTTCACCACCAGGCCTCTGCCCCCAACCAATAGGCTGGCTGGTCATGATTGGAATAGGTCAGGGAACCCGCCACCAACAAACTATTTTAAAACCCGCGAGATGAATGTTAATGAATGTGCTTCCTATGATAACTCGTGTTACAATTACTACCAGGAACCGGTATACGATTACTGTGCAGATTACAACTACTCCGACAGTGACTATGGCCTTGGCTTCGCCAGCGATCCGACTTACTTTATGACTGCGGATGACCAACCTGACGATCCTCAGCCGTGGACAAAGGACAACCATGCCGAGCCGGATTTTCCGGCGACTTTAGCGTCACCAAAACCAGGATAGAGTTAAACCTACAGGCACAGAGACAGCTGCCATACATACAAATCGCGAGACCCCCTTTAAAACTTCTGATTGACACGGGCGCAAATCAATCGTTCATAAGTCCCGAGGCCGTCCGAAGGTACTTTGCCGGTTACCCTCTCAGCTTCGATCCGTTCGAAGTGACTAACATACACGCGACAAGCAGGAACGATTACTCCATTACGTTGCCGTGTTTCGCGGAATTCAATGACCCTAACAATATGAAGTTATTCATTTATAGGTTCCATGACTATTTCGACGGGCTAATAGGTTTGGATTTATTGAGTAGCTGGGAGGCCCGCATAGATTTGAAAGAGGGTCAGTTATTGACGCGAACCGCGTCGAATCCCATCAGGATGTACAACTCATGCAATGTGAATTTACATGAGGAAATAATTCCAGCTGGGACTTCTAAGGTTATCCGCATACCTGTCGATGTCACCGAGGGTGACGCATTTGTTAGCGAACAGATACTTTGTAATTGCATAGTCCACGAATGCATTACCACCATTGCCAATAACCGCGGCTACTTAGAAGTTGAGAACCCGTCGCCTAATGACGTAATATTCTCACTCGATCGCCCGGCGCATGCGGAGCTATATAACACAGAGGGCACGTTTACTCGACAAGTAACAACTCGTGCAAAGGATGTAGTTTCACGATTACGAACGGACCACCTAAACCCGGAGGAAAAGGCTAACCTCATAGCTCTTTGTTCCAGTTACGCGGACGTATTTTATATTGAGGGTGAAGGGCTGTCGTTTACAAATAAGATAAAACATCGGATTAGGACCACGGACGAAGTGCCAGTGCACGCTAAGAGTTATCGGTACCCATTCGTACATCGCCAGGAAGTTAGGGACCAGATAGGAAAGATGCTGGAGCAGGGTATCATACGACCATCCGAATCTGCCTGGAGCTCTCCTATTTGGGTAGTGCCAAAAAAAATAGACGCCTCCGGAAAGCAAAAGTGGCGTCTCGTGGTTGATTTCCGCAAGTTAAATGAAAAAACACTGGACGACAGGTACCCTATCCCTAATATCAGCGATGTTCTTGATAAATTAGGGAAGTGCCACTACTTCACAACCCTTGATTTGGCGAGCGGGTTCTATCAAGTCGAGATGGATCCTCAGGACATTGAGAAAACCGCATTCAATGTGGAGCATGGACATTTCGAATTTCTCCGTATGCCAATGGGATTGAAGAATTCTCCGTCAACATTTCAACGTGTGATGGATAATGTCCTCAGAGGGCTCCAGAATGAGATATGCCTCGTATATCTCGATGACATCATTGTATTCAGCACATCCCTTCAGGAACACGTGACCAATTTAGGAATAGTCTTCCAGAGACTTCGAGAATCCAATTTCAAGATCCAAATGGACAAATCCGAATTTATGAAGCTCGAAACGGCTTACCTTGGGCATATCATTAGTGGAGACGGTGTAAAGCCGAATCCCGATAAGATTTCCGCCATTAGCAAATACCCCATACCTAAAACACCGAAAGAGATCAAGCAATTTCTAGGCCTACTCGGTTACTATCGGAAATTTATTCCAGATTTTGCCCGCATCACGAAGCCATTCACCCAGTGTTTGAAAAAAGGACGGAAGATTACTTTTGACACAGACTATATTAACTGTTTCGAAAGATGTAAGACACTCTTGACCAATGACCCCATCCTGCAATACCCGGATTTTAATAAGGAATTTAACCTAACAACGGACGCCTCTAACGTAGCCTTGGGAGCTATACTGTCTCAAGGTTCCATAGGTTCAGATAAGCCGGTCTGTTACGCATCTCGAACTCTAAATGAGAGCGAAACAAAATACAGCACCATCGAAAGAGAGCTCCTCGCCATAGTCTGGGCTACAAGATATTTCAGGCCATACCTCTTCGGACGAAAATTCAAAATTCTCACTGACCATAAACCGTTACAGTGGATGATGAATTTAAAGGAGCCGAACTCTCGACTTACAAGATGGCGGCTTAGACTCAGCGAGTATGACTTTTCCGTAATTTATAAGAAGGGAAAAATGAACACCAATGCCGATGCCCTCTCCCGCGTGGAAATAAATACGAAGGAAACCAGGTCTCTAATAGAGGGAACTGACGAGTTCGACTCCCTGATGGGCAACCCATCCGGAACAATTCCAGCTCAAGCTGACTCTTCCACTGAAACAGCCCACACAAGCGATGAAAACCCAATTCTTGAAATCCCTATAACGGATGAACCCCTCAATAAGTTTAATCGACAGATACACATTACCCTTGTTAGTGAAGCGAGGAAACGACCCTCGGTGACAAAACCATTTGACACACACACCCGTACCAGCATCCAAATATCACAGTCCAACCTGGAAGAGGAGTTAATAGGCGCCATTAAGGAGTACGTCAACCCCAAGGTCAAAACAGCTATTTTAATTGAACCACCATTGGCCATGTATTCCATTATCCCGGTCCTTCAAGGCAAATTTAAAAGCTCATCGTTAAACCTCGTTCTCACTAAAGCCGAGCTGGAAAACGTCAAGGAATATCTTCAACAGCAGGAGATAATCCGCCGCTATCATGAAGGTAAAACTAACCATCGCGGTATCAACGAGTGTTATTTGGCCTTGTCCCAAAAATATTATTGGCCAAAAATGAAGGACCAAATTAACAAATTTATAAGTGAATGCACCATCTGTGGGCAAGCCAAATACGATAGAAACCCAGTCAGACCTCAGTTCAATGTTGTGCCCCCAGCCTCCAAGCCATTTGAAATAGTCCACATGGATCTATTCACGGCGCAGGGCGAGAAATACATCACTTTTATCGATGTCTTCACCAAATACGGTCAGGCTTACCACCTACGCGATGGAACAGCCGTTAGCATTTTACAAGCCCTCTTGCATTACTGTACTCACCATGGCGTCCCCATGACCATCATCACAGACAATGGAACCGAGTTTACCAACCAACTTTTCATGGAATTTACACGGCTCCACAGGATCAACCACCATAGGATATTGGCTCATACACCCAATGAAAATGGAAATATTGAACGATTTCATTTAACACTGTTGGAACACCTCAGACTTCTCAAACTACAGTACAAAGATGAACCCACAGTTAACCTTGTCCCCTATGCCATCATAGCCTACAACAGCTCCATACACAGCTTCACAAGATGCAGACCATTCGACTTACTGACGGGACACTTTGACCCCAGAGACTGCAAGGACATTGATATAACACAACAGCTATTACAACAGTATGTTTTAGTTCATAAAGACCGCATGAAACGGGTATATGACATCATCAACGCCTCATCACTTGCAAACCGAACAGCATTAATCGAAAATAGAAATAAAACCCGCGAACCCGAGAAAGGATACGCACCCCAGCAGCAAGTATTCGTAGCAAACCCTCTCGCTAGCCGTCAAAAGACCGCACCACGGTATACACAGGACACAGTTTTAGCTGACCTCCCGATTCACATCTATACCTCAAAGAAACGTAGTCCCATCGCAAAATCAAGACTTAAGCGTACACCTAAAGCAGTGAATTTGTTACAGGATTCCGCTAATAACAATTCTCCCAATGATGCGACCTCAGGAGATAAAAATCGAAAGCCTCGATGAGGGACCAGGACTGCTACCCTACAAACTCGGGCCCATGAGACTCACATCTCACCACCATACATTCCTGCAATACGTACGTCTGAATGACATCGAAAACAACGTCCACTCACTACAGACTCAACTGCTAGGCTATCAGAACCGAATGACCAACGATACCTACCTACTATATGATATCCAAATAAATTATCTTACTGACAAGCTTGGCAATGTCTTAAGGCAATTACAATCTCTGGAACCCAATAGAGTTAAAAGAGGTCTCGTGGACGGGCTAGGTTCTATTATAAAAAGCCTAACCGGAAATCTAGATAACGATGATGCGCTAAGGTATAATACAGCAATTAAAACGTTAGAGACAAATCAGAATAAAATAGCAACTGAAGTTAATAACCACATTAGTATAAGTAAAGAATGGATGTCCAAGCACACCGACGTGCTAGCGCAGATAGTTGATAACCAGAGTAAAATTAACAATACACTAGAGTCAATACTAAAGAGCGATGCACTAAGGGAAAATAGCTTAATAAAGTACGCTAAGTTTGCTCAACTTTTAGAGGTAATGAGTGAGAACGTAGAGGATTTAACCCAGGAATTGCTTAGGATAGAAAATAGCTTAGCTTTTATTCATGCGTCCAGCATGCATCATTCTATGATCGACATAGAGATACTAGCATCAATGGTTAGGAAGCTGAAGACTATGTATTCCGAAGAGCAGATCTTAGATTTAGAACTAAGGGAATACTACGACATCATAAAACCAGGATCGTACTACGTTGACAAGCAAATAGTTTTCGTTTTTAAATTCCCAATTTTTTCTAAGAATAGTTACGACTTGTATAGATTATCCGCAGTACCAAACAAGCATACGCAGGCCCTTATTCCACCCTTCCCATTCCTGGCAACCAACGAGTTGACATTCATGTACATGGAGGCTGAATGCCCGAAGTCGAAAAGCTGGTACCTCTGCGAAAAAGAGTTCACACACCAAATCCGCACCAAATCTGACTGCATCCAGGAGCTGATCATCAACCAGGTACTGCTAGACTCTTGCCAATTCACTACAGTCACCCTGATGAGGGAAGCTATGGAAAAACTCGATGACCAGCACTACGTCCTGTCGTTCCCTCAACAAACGAGAGTACAACTTCTCTGTCACCAGAAGGACTATACTTCGCTCCAGGGAAGTTATCTTGCTACCATTCCCGTTGGATGTCAACTGAAATCCGAAGAGTTCACCATAGCGAATGTTTATGATGAAATCAAAGGCCAACCTCTCAAAATGATGAAGATACCCTACGATTCTAGGAAGGGAGCCACCTCAACTACCCACGTTAAATTGAACTCTGTGGATCTTCAAGGACTACATAGCATTCAAGACAAAGTTATGATCCAGAACCCCGTGCAGATGGACAACACGCAGACAGACACCCTCTATCACACCACAATCCCGTTCTACAGTGTGCTACTGAGTGCAGCCATACTCGCCAGTATCGTAATGGCTAGGCGCTACATATGCAAATGTAGCAACCCCACAAGGATGGAGCAAAGGAACCAGCAGCCGCCGACCACAATTCTGGAAAAGAACTCAGATCCCGACAACATTCCGGCAACTTTTTCGCTCAAAGTGTTAAAATAGTTGCCGTTCCAAGGGTGGAGGAATTACGTAGCGCCTAGGAATCCGCCGACGTTGCAGATAATATACATAGACAGACCTTGATGACAATGCAGTTACCGCAAAGTCAACGCACGTAGCTAGACTTTCGCTGACACAGAAACGTACGGAGCATAAACATAGGAAGTTGCTGATTATACAATCACCTTGGAACCGATCCAGCCATGACGTCAAGGAATCGATCGATACCGACTAATATTTAAGAGCATCTCTCGTAAGAAGGAGGCATTCCATATTCCTACCTCGAGTTGGAATCAAGACCCGTAGGCTAGTTAGTTATAATTAGTTTTGTTAAATAATAGTTGTAACCGCTCCATGCTCTCACATCGACCTGGAGTGGACATCCGTAGATTAATCAGTTGTAGTTAACTTTATTAATTAAAAGTTATAAGTGTCATTTCGAGTTTCTTTCCACTCTCCCGGCTGTGGTAAACGTAATTCACATCATAACACAGAAAGGTCAGAAAAATAAACAAAATATCGCAAAATACCGGGCGCAAACGTCAGATATCAGCAGACATTTGTAAATTGGGGTAACCAGTTTATTGTTAATAAAACCATCAAGGGAATTTTACCACCACCCCAATGATTATTTGCAAAATGATTGTAAAGTTGTACCTATATAAGTTTTTAAGTAATCAAAAAATAATAAAATGTCACACTGTGCGTTAAATGTAATTAAAACCCGTAAAAATAATCCATCTTCGAAAATATTTTTTGAAAACAATATTCCAGAAGTTGGTTAAAAATATACTATTTTAGTTGTAGTACTATGCTACCGTAACTACGCAATGTTGACAAGTTACGATTTTGTTTACCGCCATCTATTCGAAATAATGTAAACATTGCATCAGAGCTGCCATCTCGTGAAAATAGTTGGTGTAAAATCACGATTATAATCCAACAAAATAAAAAAAACACTTTTTGAGTTATATTGTACAGTGACTACATATGCTTCGTGATTTTGTGTCATTGTACCCATTGCTGTCCCCAGTTTTTTTTTTAGTATTTTATTTTTACCCTTTTAATTTAGTACAGTTTTTTGTACTAAGTTCGAACGCCCTGGTTCTACTTCAGGATCAGACCTTGAAACCCGTCTTTCTGCAGCGAGGTGTGAGACAGGGAGACGTCATATCTCCGAAACTATTCCCCGCTGCACTGGAGGATGTCTTCAATTTTATTTCGGTAACCGGTATTAATAAAGGTTGTTTTCAATATTAAAAAATTAAGGCGACCTTTTAAAATACCTGTAACTAACCGAAACATACCGGTATTAATCATACCGGTTTCGGTCCCTGCTGTATACTCCAAAAGGTGTTGCAAAGCAGCACTTCCATGGTGCATCTTCGGTCAGCAGCAGATGATGAAAGCCTTCAGTTAGATCTAACACAGAGATTTTCTTTTTAATTTAAAACTTAAATCCTCCAAAATTGCTAATACTGTTACAAGATAATAGGCCAACGCCATCTAGTGGCGAGAGGAAAAACTAGGTAGCAACTAGTGGCGCCATCTAGTATCGAATAGCGGAACTAATATTCTCGAAAGATTGTGTCGAATACTATTTTCCATTCTGGAAGTTTCTAGTTGCTTCAGGAACAATGAGTTCGAAAGTCTATTGTTCTGAAAGATTCTCGAATTATCTAGAACTGTATGTAACGTTCTAGAAACATCTTCCGTGCAATATAAGGAGCGGTCGGGTTCGTCGTGAGTTAGTTTCGATTTGGAAGCGACACAAAGCGATCGGAAAAGGATAATAGTGCGAAGTAATATAATTGTTTAAGAAGTGTTTTTGTAATAAAGTGTGATTAATTGAAGTGTGTTTTTTAAATAATTTATCCCTGAATCCCAGCTCGTAACAAATTGGTGTCAGAAGTGCGGGATAAATTATGCCGGTTCTACCGAACGAAGAAGCGGAGGGGATGCGCACCAGGAGTCAGCTTCAGCAAGATGTAGACCAGAGGCGCTTTGGAGACGCTCCCTCACCGTCATCAGGTGGACATCGAAACTCCGTGGTTGCAGCGGAACCAGCACAATCGTCGGCGTTGCCTGACCTAGCCGCCCTATATGCCCTATTCATGCAAGAGCAGTCTTGCCATCAGGAGGAACAGGCTCGCCGTCAAGAGGAGCAGGCGCGCCGCTTGGAGGAGCAGCTGCAGCGTGACAAGGATGATCAGGCTCGCCGTCAGGAAGAGCAGCTCTTGGTGATAAAGGAACTCCGCACCGCCATCGGTAAAGAGATGAAGGAGGTAAAGGACCAGGTCCAGCAGCAGGACATCCGCATCGCCGAATTGGAGAGGATTGTTCGTGGCCTCAAATCTGGCGGAGAGTCCGTGGTACCTGCGGTAGTTGCGCCATCGCCGTGGCCTGGCCTGGCCTTGGCCATGGCCTTTTAAAGTGCCATCATTCGACGGCTCTTCGTCGTGATCTGCCTACAAGATACAGTTCGGGGCTGTCATGAAATCGAATAGGTGGAACAAAGAACAGGCCTTGACTGCTCTAACCTTGGGTCTTCGCGACCAGGACTTGATTGTGTTAGAGGCACTTGGACAGGGCGTTACTTTCGAAAAGCTTCTGGAAGCATTGGAAGCTAGATACGGCGATGTGCACCTGGAACATATGTTTCGCGCCCAGCTGAAGGACCGATCGCAACGTGTTGGTGAAACCTTACAGAAGTGGGCTCAGGAGGTGGAAAAATGTTCCGGAAGGCTTACAAGTCTTCACCTGTGCTGATCGACGGGAATCTCGTACAGACTTTCACGGATGGGATCCGCGACTTAGTGGTTAGGGCTGCCGTAAGGCTAGGCTATTTTAAGAACCTTAAGAACGCCCTAGCCTTAGCTTTGGAAGTGGAAGCTGTACGACGGGACGATCGAGCCCACCGCATAAAGGATGTTGTGACTACACCTCGGTGCAATAGCTGTGGAGAGAGAGACCACATCCGTTTGAGCTGTCCAAAGCGAAGGAGTCCCCATTGTGAAAGTCAGTCACCAGCAGCAGGAAAACCAGTAGACGCCAGGACTAAGTGGCGGTTGGTGGCTGGTGATGAAAGAGCCCCAAGGAACTCGATCTCACAAATTGTAAGTCACAATAATGTGAAGGGAACAGAACACCACACGGTAATGCAGATGCTCTCTCGCGTAGGTCGTGTTCCGATCAATGTAAGCCCTGTGCCAGGCGAGAGGCTGAGCAGGCAACATTTGTGAGGATGTTGAGAACGGATCTTAGCGAAGATGGAAAGGGAATATTGCAGAGTGCTTAGCAAAATGACAGAGACAAACCCGATCCTCTAATCGAAGAAATCAGGAGCTCCGAGGCCTCAGTGGAGTGATGTTGCAGCAATGAGTTCAATCACCAAGGGTATTGGGCACAGTGGGAAAGCTTAGTTTTTCAGGATGGAGTTCTGTGCCGGAAATGGGAAAATACTCTTGGTGACCAGTGTCGTTTACAAATGGTCGTAACTAAAGTCGAGGTGCCGCAAGTCCTACAGCTTTATCACAATGGAAGTTCAGTAGGTCATATGGGCGTTAAGAGGACTCTGATTAAGATCCGTAAACGATTTTACTGGATCCATTGTCGAGAGGACGTTAAGGAATGGTGCCGCAAATGCACAAGTTGTGTGGGTGCGGCTGTGATAGGACCGACCACACACTCGTAGTAGAGGTGCATTAAAGATTAATGATCACATTAGAAGGACCGGTCAACAGATGTCTGAGAGGATGAAGACTCGCTATGATCGGCAGGCGAACAATAAGGGCTTCGATGAAGGATCTCTGGTATGGTTACATAACCCGGTACGCAGCAAAGGAAAATCGCCTAAATTGCAAGCAAAATGGGATGGACCATATCGTGTAGTTACCAAGATTAATGACGTCAACTACCGAATGCAAAAGGAACCCCGAGGTGCATCAAAGGTCGTTCATGTGGATCGGTTGGCCCGTTAGCGTGGGTCTAACAATGTTCGGGACGAGCATGTCTGACAGGGAGGCAATGTTACAAGATAGGCCAACGCCATCTAGTGACGAGAGTAAGAACTAGTAAGTAAGTAAGTAAATATTTATTTCTCAGTATATGGTTCATTGAGATCTTACATTTAATATTGTTTCAATACATACTACCATTGCTGGTGTATAAATATCAAACAATAAGCTAGGTACATGCAAATCAATTGGTATCATTATAAGAATATTATATAAATTAATCAAATTTTGTATAATGTCGAAATTATAAATCATAATATTAAAAATTAAAATATAATGTCAACAAAAAAAAAAAAACAAAGTGTCAAAAAAAAAAAAAATAGTCAGAAAATAAATCATGATATCAAAAAAAAAGTAATCAAAATGTCAGAAAATAAATCATCATGTCAAAATATAAAACATAACGTCTAAAACATTAATTTAAAAAAATACAATATGTTATAGAATTCCTAATAATGTCAAAGTAGGTACTAATACTATACTAATGATGATTGATGATGTATGATTACAATATCAAAATTTATGACTAACTAGGTAGTAACTAGTGGCGCCATCTAGTATCGAATAACGGAACTAATATTCTCAAAAGCTTGTGTCGAATAGAAGTTTCTAGTTGCTTCGGGAACAATGACTTCGAAAGTCGATTGGCTGGAAGATTCTCGAATTATCTAGAACTGTATCGAACGTTCTAGAAACATATTCCGTGCAATATAAAGAGGCGTCGGGTTCGTCGTTAGTCAGTTTCGATTTGGAAGCGACACAGAGCGATCGGAAAAGGATAATAGTGCGAAGTCATATAATTCTTTAAGAAGTGTTTTTGTAATAAAGTGTGATTAATTGAAGTCTTCTTTTTAAATAATTTATCCCTGAACCCCAGCTCGTAACAATACTTTCTGTTTTTTTACGATATATTTATGTAAGTCAGATGGATCCAAGCACAATCTTACCCTTCGATTTGGCTTTTCCACAATTAAAATTCTATTGACACAAGCATTCTCATCGTCGTTCCTTATGGTGCCGGACGTAAAGAATTTCACCATCCCATGTCTTCCCGTGGGCATCGTAAGAGGCGACTAAGTGACAAACCAGAGAATGGGCAGCAGCGTTCTCTGTACTTCTATAACAACCATACTGCGATCGCCAACCCGCCTGCCAAGCGTGGCGATTATGGCAAAACCCCCCCAATGAATAGCACAAATAAAAATGGCCCCTAGTACCCGGCAGCTTGCCTACCCTCGACTACGGTAGCGGTCGAGGCTACGGCATGGCAAGGGGTGCTAAGAATCTCCGAACGAGATCCGGCTACCCCAACAATCACCGACTGGACCTGGTAACGTACAACACGCGCACACTTCGGACCGACGAGGTCACCGAACTCGAGGAGGAATTGAGCAGGTTGCGATGGAGTATTATAGGGTTATCTGAAGTCCGAAGAGAGGGGGAGGACTCGATAATCCTCAAATCCGGTAACCTGCTCTATTTCCGAGAGGGTGACCGGCAGTCCCAGGGTGGTGTCGGGTTTATCGTCCACAAGCCCCTTGTGAACAACGTAGTGAAGATCGAGAGTGTGTCGACCAGGGTGGCGTACCTTATACTCAGAATATCCTCAAGATATTCGCTGAAGGTCATACAGGTCTACGCCCCAACCTCGGCACACCCCGACGATGAGGTAGAGACCATGTATGAAGATATCTCCAGAGCCATACATGGTTTCAAAACTCACTTCAACGTGAAACTGGGCAAACGAGACGAGGATGAGCTGCAAGTGGGGCAATTTGGAGTTGGACAACGGAACCACCGGGGTCACTTACTGGCCAGTTTTATGGAGAAGGAGGGCCTCTATATGATGAACTCCTTCTTCAAGCGTGAACACAGGAAGTGGACCTGGCAGAGCCCCGATGGTGCAACAAAAAATGAAATCGACTTCATCATGTCAACCAAGAAGCAAATGTTCAATGATGTCTCTGTGATCCAGAATCGTTTCGAGTGCCTAGGGAGCTCCGTGGATGAATACAGCAACGGGTTCGTGGAAGCTGTCCATACGGTCGGGTCTAAGTTTTTCAAGACCCGTCGTACAGATAGAAACAAAAAGCTCTCTGATCATACCCTCAAGCTTATGAAGGAGAGGCGTGAGATGATACTGCAGTCTTCAGATGAGGCGTGCAAATACCGGCAGCTCAATAGACAGATCTCTAAATCCTTGAAAAGAGACCTCCGCCGCTTCAGTACCGAGCGTATTAAAAACGCGATCGAGCGAAATAAAGGCTCCAAGGTGTTTGCAAGGGATCTGGCTATTGGGCAGAGCCAACTCACGAAACTGAAGACCGACGATGGCAGGATCGTATCCGCCAAACCGGAGCTTCTCAGGGAGATCGAGACATTCTATGGGCAGTTGTACACATCGATCAGCAAGCCCGTTGCGAGTCTAGCAAACGACCCAAGAGCTAGATTGACCCGGCACTATACCGAAGATATCCCGGACGTCAGCCTGTACGAGATTAGAATGGCTCTGAAACAGCTCAAAAACAACAAGGCGCCGGGTGATGACGGAATTACGGCCGAACTCCTGAAGGCGGGTGGCAAACCGGTCCTTAGGGCCCTTCAGAAGCTGTTTGATTCCGTCATACTCGAGGGCAAAACGCCACAGGCATGGTGCATGGGTGTGGTGGTACTCTTCTTCAAGAAGGGCGACAATGCCGGGCTGAAGAACTATAGGCCCATCTCACTTCTTAGCCATGTCTACAAGTTGTTTTCATCACGAATCGTCTCGCGCGCAGGTTTGACGATTTCCAGCCTCCCGAACAAGCCGGATTCCGGAAAGGCTTTAGCACCGTAGACCACATACATACGCTGCGGCAGGTTATACAGAAGACCGAAGAGTATAACCTGCCTCTCTGTTTAGCGTTTGTGGACTACGAGAAGGCCTTCGATTCTATCGAGACTTGGGCTGTACTGCAGTCTCTCCAACGGTGCCAGATCGACTACCGGTACATTGAGGTGTTGAAGTGTTTGTACAAAAACGCCACCATGGCAGTCCGTCTTCAGGATCAGACCTCGAAACCAATCCTTCTCCAGCGCGGCGTGAGACAGGGAGACGACATTGCTCCGAAACTGTTCACTGCTGCGCTGGAGGATGTCTTCAAGGTTCTGGACGGGAGGTGGCTGGGCATCAACGTTAATGGCGAGTACATTACTCACCTTCGGTTTGCCGACGACATTGTGGTCATGGCTGAGACCATGGAGAGTCTCAGTAAAATGCTCGATGACCTCAGTAGAGCTTCCGAAAGAGTGGGTCTTAAAATGAACATGGACAAAACCAAGATCATGGTGAATGCCCATGTAACACCCACTCCTATCAAGGTCGGAGACTCTACACTCGAAGTTGTAGACGATTATGTTTACCTGGGACAAACGGTCCAGTTGGGTAGGTCCAATTTCGAGAAAGAGATCAACCGTCGAATCCGACTCGGCTGGGCGGCGTTCGGGAAGTTGCGTGGTATCTTCTCATCCAATTTACCGCTGTGTCTCAAGACAAAAGTCTATGACCAGTGTGTGTTGCCAGTGATCAGCTATGGAACCGAGACGTGGTCGCTCACAATGGGCCTTATCAGAAAGCTCAAAGTCACCCAAAGGGCAATGGAGAGGGCTATGCTCGGGGTCTCCTTTCGTGATCACGTCAGAAATGATGATATCCGCAGGAGAACCAAAGTTACCGACATAGCCCGAATAATTGCCAAACTTAAGTGGCAGTGGGCAGGGCACATTGCTCGCAGAACGGATGGCCGATGGGTCCGAAAAGTTCTGGAATGGCGACCGCGAACCGGAAGACGATACGTTGGAAGTCCACCCGACTGGTGACCTGGTTAAGGTTGCGGGAAGGCGCTGGATGCGAGACGCACGGGATCGGTCAATGTGGCGATGCCGGGGGGAGGCTTATGTCCAGCAGTGGACGTCTTTCGGCTGAAATGATGATGATGATGATGAAGCATTCTCATTTATATTTTCCAATTTTATTAATCTATTTTTATTTTTGAGGCTTCAGTGCACTCTGGGTGACTATGCTAGCCTCATAGGAGCATTCAAAAGTAGTGTAACCAATACTATGAGCACGCTGCACAGCAATTCCGCCAGCAGCCTGTACACTACCAGTATCTACTGACAACTCTTTCCTCTCATATCTTTAATTCCCTCTATAATTTCTCATTCCTTCCAATTTTTTTCTGTTCTTCTCCTTCCTTTCTTGCATACAACATTTCAAAAAGGTATAAACACTCATGCATTCTTTAGACAATGGTCGGCCTAATGTCGCATTGATGTCCCCGTTAAATAGATCAATATTCGACAATAACTTCAGTCTCAGGTCATAATATCGATCACATTCCAACAAAACATGCATTGTATCCTCCGGCTTATGGCACAGGTCACATAATGGCGACGAACTCACGCCCATAAGATAAAAAACCTGTTCAGCGGAACATGACCAGCCCGTAACCTGAGGGCCACAACCAATGTCTCCCTAGAGAGGCTGGCACACTCGAACCAGGGCACTGAGCCTGGTGCATCTTGCACGTGGTGGTGTAGTACCAAGCACCCTTAGTCTGCGAGGACTCCTTAAAGGCCTTTTCCCACTTTCCTTTACACAGACCTTTGGCATATGGAATTATTTCACTACCATAGGGCCAGTTCAAATCATCCACACCATCGTCTGCTGCGTTTCCAGCCAGCTGATCTACCACCTCATTCTCAGGTACGCCAATATGCGACGGCATCCACTGAAACTCGACACAGACATTTTGATTCTGTAACCTGTGCAATAGCCCCAGCGCGTCATAAGTCTATCGGCATATCTCGGATACCGAGACACCGAACCGAATGCTGTAGGGCACTTTTCGAGTCTGATAAAATGACTATCCTTTGTTCCCCAACAGTACTTCCATAAGATAATGCCTCTGTGATCGCCGTTAACTCGGGTCTCATTAAGGAGACATCCTCATGCAACCTGAGCTGCATCTGTACATCCAATTGTGGGTCCAGGAATGCCGCCCCAACCCTTGACCCCTATTTGAGATCCATGTATCCAAAGCAAACATCTCCAATTGTGAACTCTTATATATAACCTTATTAATTAATGCCTTGTGTATCTCTATTAAAACTGGTTCCATTTTCCCCTCCAATATTCTTCTAAACTAACCAAATCCTCAATTAAATCTATAGTATCATTGGCAAGTGAAACTGTCCGCAACCAGTATCTACAACCAAGCCAAAATCTTCTCACATCAAGGGGTTGCAGACACATTTCGCTCTCCATTACATGGATTGGTGTAGTTTTTATGTAACTACCACATATCCTAAGAGCTCTATTCTGCAACACCCTCAGGTTTCCTAAATGACTTTTGACAGTACTGCCATATATAAATCCACCGTAATCTTTGCGGCGCAAATGCTTTGGATGTACTCCCCACGACTTTCCTGCTAAGGTTTACAAAATATTTCAAATTTTGTATGCTCTTTCACAAGTCTCATTAACATGCGCCCCCCAACGTAGCTTGCTGTCTAACCACAGGACTGGATATTTAATTTTATTGTAAAACTTAATTTGTATTGTATTTACATCTATAGAAATATTGTATTTCTTCCTTGTTTTATTAAACATACACAACTTGGTCTTAAATTCTAATATAATTAGTCCCACCTCTCCAAGCAATCCTATCACGATCTGTAAGGCTTCTCTAAAACAACTTACAACAGCCTCAGAATTCCTAGCCTCTATAGACTTATATAAAACAAAATCATCGGCATATTGGGATATATTGACATTTGTAATGTTTTCACATATATTCATAGTGACAATGTTCAACAACAAAGGTGGCAAAGGATCACCCTGGGCTTATCCCCTATTTGTATTCCTAGATAATACACTATTGTGCTCACCCAACAGAATTTGACAGACCCTATCTGATAAAAAATGCCACAAATGTATATTACTTTTGTGGCTTACACCAATATTTTATTAAATTCTAACTAAAGAAGGTAAACTAAAATTGTTGTAGGCGCTGTCTATATCAATAAACAAAAAAAAATAGGGTAGGTAATACAAAAAATGCACTAAAAAGTAAAAAAAAAGACGTGCGTATTCTTGTGTTTACAACTTACAATCAACTTATTTATTCTACTCAATGTACGTTATATGCATTTATCACGCAAGAAGGTAGGTGCCTACTTAAACTTCACATCTAACTCAACAGATACGTACGACTAACAAACAATTATAATCAAAATATTAATTTAGAGTTCACCTAAGCATGAAATTAAAAATATATGTGTAGTATAGGAGTGAGGCGTATTTATCGAAACAGTTAAAAAAAACAGGTATTCAAAAATAGCAACATGTAACAGATATCCATAAATTGAAAAAACAGTTCCTGCTTCTTTCGCCTGTTCCACAAGTTCCACGACCCACAACAACGGTCACAGTAGCAGTCACAGTCTGTAACAGCCTGTTCCGCGTTGTCACAAGTCACAACAGACCATTGGCGTAACTAGTGTGTGTGTACCTGTGTAACATAACAAGCTCTTCTCTGGTCTAGCTTAGGGATGTTTACGTTTTTAGAAAGAGATACAAACAAAAATGATCTGCGCCTGTACCAGTTTCGGACTGGAACAAGCTATTTTCTCTTCTGACTTATTGTAATAGAAAGAGATAGCGTCTGTTCTCTGCCTGTCACTGTTACCCATTCGGATGCACACACAAATTATGAACTTGCCATTGAACAAAATAATGTGTAAACCATCGATTTTATAATGTAATATTGATTGTATTTTATTTAATATTTTTATGTAATGTAAAAATAAAAAGATGATGGTGAAATATTTATTTTAAACCAACACATCACATAGTCGTGCTAAAAATAAAAATAGAATTATTGTAATATCGTGTGTGTATCCAAACGTGCAATGAAAGTTACATAATCTGTGGTTCTTTCTCTGTGAGTGTTTCCAGATTGGGTATTATTTCCCAATTTTAGGGAAAAAGTGCTAACTCTCGGGGTAAAAGGAAAAATGGGTTAATATTGGGCATTTTTGTTCACAATATTTTCAAATATGTAGGCCAAAGTTATGAGCAGGTTTATAAAATACATATTAAAAGTACCCAAACTACTAAAATAACTCTTTTATCGCATTTTTTGTTTTTATGCTATGGTATGCTTTTCATTTATTTATTATATTTTTATTACAAAATGCCACCACAAAGTCCGCATACTTTAAATGTTATGAAAGTGATATGGAAAAATTATCAAGTATGGGGAGATTTCACAAAATGAATCTGGAGTCACTGCTTTATTTATTGGTACATTGGTACTAGTAGCTGTTGCAATGTAACAGGCTGTTATTTTGGAACTGTTATTTCCCTGGAACTGAAACAGGTGTAACAGATATCTAATTTTACCTGTTACAGACCACCCCTAGTGTAGTAGTGTTTATCTGCTGTCAAAACACTTGACACGCGAACTAACTTTCCGTGATTTTATTCCGTTTTTACCGGTAAAATGTCGAAATTTAACGTTGAGACTGCTTTTAACGATTTGTCGAAGAAAGTTGCAGCGTTGACAGCAAAAATTGTGACTCAAACAGCTGTGATTGAGTCGCAGAACAAGATTATTGAAGATCATCAGCGTAAGATCGATAATTACTTCGTCACTATTAATGAACAAACGAGGGTACTATCAGATTTGTGCACCAAAATTGAGAAACTCGAGGTTCAAATTACAATAGAATCTTCGAAGAGTGAGACGGATAAACCCGTCGTGGTAGCAGATATACAGCGGGCAAGGGAGACAAACATTTCGTTTAAAGCGAAGGAACCGCAAAAGAAGGAGACGGAACGAGCGCGCCGAGCCACCGTGCGCGAGCGCACTAAGGCGGCGTCCATACCGCATAAGACGAGCGAGCGTTTATCCGAAGTCGCGGAGCTCTCCCTGGAAGAAAATGTTACGTCTGAGGAATGGAAAGTTGTTAATAATAACAAAAAGCGAACTAACCGACGTAGTAATGACGTACAAAAAGGAGGGAATTCGCAAATTTCCACGCTTCAAGCAATTCAGAAGAAGAAGTTCTTGCATGTCTGGTCGTTGCATCCAGACACTACTGAAAAAGCAATAAGCGATCACGTTGCGGCAATCTGTGGATCAAGCGACGTTAAAATTGAGAAATTAATCCCGAAAACTCCTAGGGACTATGCGTCGTTCATGGTTGGAGTAACGGAATCAGTTTTTGATAAAATAAACACTGTTGATAGTTGGCCAGTAAATGCGCAGTTTAACCAATGGGTGTGGTTTCGAAACTCCCGTAAGCCATCAAAAGGCAGTCAAGGCCAGAAATGAATACATCCAAGTGTACTATCAGAACGTAAGAGGATTGCGGACGAAAACAAAAACTTTCCTTAATAATGTTTTAGCATCGACTTATGACCTTTTTGCAATTACGGAATCAGGTCTCAATAATGGAATTCATGACGGAGAACTAATTCCAACGGATTACAAAATATTACGATGTGATCGAGCGGACGGCCGAAAACAAGGAGGAGTATTTTTAGCGTCTTCCCCGAGTTTTGGGTTGAATCGCGTTTCTATTGCTAATGTGGACAAGGCCTTATTTGAGATCGTGTGTGTGACAGTTCATCGACGAAACCATTTTTTGTTCTTCTGTTGTGTTGTTTACATTCCGCCAAAATGTGATGCTAATGAGTATATGCAATTATTTCAGATATTGGAAAATGTTTGTGTTAGATATGATAAAGTTTTGTTGTTGGGTGATTTCAATATGCCTTCAGCGACCGTGGAAATTCAAAGTTACCTGGATTACTTTATTGCATACTGTGGATTTCGGCAGGTAAATGATTTGGTTAATATTAATGATCGTACTTTAGATTTGGTACTGTCAACGTTTGACATGAGCGACTTAGGGGTACAACTATCTGAGGAACCGTTAGTTGATATTGATGCTCAACACCCGCCGCTGGTCATTAGCGCCAAGCTTTCTGATCGGGCACTAGAGGGTAGCATGGCACTTTCTAGGAATGTTGGGTGTGGTGTCTCAGTGCTTAATAAAAGCAGGTGGAATTTCAATAAAGCAGATTTCCTAAGATTATATCATTCTTTTATGTTATTAGATTGGGAACTGTTGTTTGAAATACATAGCTCAGAGATGGCTTTAAATTACTTTTATAAAATAATAAATGAGGTCCTGGACGAGTGTGTTCCTAAGAGAAATCTTAAGGTTTGTAAGCTAGGATCTAGGTTTAATTATCCAGAGTGGTACACATCGGATTTGATAAGTGATATAAAAAAAAAGTGGCGTTATCATAAATTGTTTAAGACAACTGGTTCCCAAAGCGATTATGAAGTGTTTTCTCGCTTTCGAGCTCGAGTCAAAATTAAAATCGCTTCAGCTTATGAAGCCTACGAAAACAGACTTCAGAAAAACCTTAAAAAACCTTAAAGCTGATCCAAAGTCGTTCTGGAGCATGATAAGGACTAAAAAAGCTAGTCGTAATAAACCGAAAGTCACGAAGGACGGCTTATTGCTTATGGATGAGGAGTGTGCGGAAAGTTTCGCCTCATATTTCCATTCGGTGTACAGTCCTAAGCGGCCGGCGCTGGACCCGGGGGCTGCAGAGTACGCAAGCGGCGGCGCGGCGGGGGCGGCGCGCGTGCATGTTGTCCGCGTCAGTGCGCGAGACCTGCGCGCCGCGCTTCTGCGCCTCAAGCCCAAGCGCTCAGTAGGCCCGGATGGCATACCGCCTTACATTGTCAGAGACTGTCGTATGGTTTTTGACGAGCCTTTGTTGCACATCTTCAACTTGTGTTTGCGGGAGGGTCACTACCCGAACGAGTGGAAGATCACGCGAGTTATACCAGTTCCTAAAGGAGGTGCGGGCTCTGACGTGAGTGGATACCGACCGGTGGCGGTGCTGTCGGCATTCGCCAAGGTATTTGAGTCGGTATTGCATAGAAGTATTTATACACAAGTGAGCTCTCGATTAACGGACGCACAACACGGTTTTCGGCCGGGTCGCAGTACGGGGGGCAACTTGCTGTCTTTTGTTAGCTACTTGTCACCGGCTATTGACGCGGGGGGGCAGGTGGATGTGGCATATTTTGATTTCCGGAAAGCCTTCGATACTGTGGATAACGATGTACTTTTGTGCAAGCTCGCTGCTGTGGGCTTCACGCCGCACTTGCTTAAATTCTTTGCGAGTTACCTTGGCGTTCGCCGACAGTACGTCGAGTATGCAGGACGTGATTCCAAACCTTACTACACGTACTCAGGGGTGAGTCAAGGGAGTAATATCGGGCCATTGGAATTTATATTGGTAGTCAACGATCTGCCAACAGTAGTCAAAGAGGCGAAGTGTCTGCTGTTTGCTGATGACTTAAAGTTATTTTTAGCTGTTAAAGACGAGGCAGATTGTAAACGGCTCCAGTCAGACATTAACAGTGTAGTCCAATGGAGCAAAACTAACAAACTTAATTTTAATGTTGACAAGTGCTGTGTGATGAGTTACAGCCGTGCGCGTGCTCCATTGCATTATCAGTACGAGATGGACACGGAGGTAATGCCGCGCGTCACACAGGTGCGGGACCTGGGCGTGCAGATGGTGCCGGAGTTGAAGTTCCGCAAGCACATAGTTGAGGTGTGCGGCAGGGCTTTCAGAAATCTCGGTTTCATTTTGAGACAATGTAAGGATTTTAGCGATACGGCGGCTGTAAAAGTTTTGTATAATGCACTGGTACGGAGCCACCTGGAAACAAGTGCTATTATTTGGAATCCTCATGAGGGAAAGTACAGCCTCATGTTGGAAAAAATACAAAACAAGTTTGCGAGGTTTCTGTATTTGAAAGAATATGGGGTTTACCCTTTTTATCCCCTCATGTACCCAAGTCTTTTCGTCCTGGGCATGGTTGGATATACCAGGCTGGCAGTTAGAAGAGATGTTGCGCTGGTCAAGTATGTGGCTAGCGTACTGCTAGGTTTGTTGCACCACCCAGAGGTGCTGGAGGCGCTGCGGCTGTGCGCGCCGGACGAGTGCGTGGGCGCGCGCCGCCGCCCCGCTCTCTTAGACGTACCGTTGGCTAGGACTAACTTACTTAAGTTTACCCCTATGACGCGAGTCATACGTTTGATAAATGCTGTAACGTTATCGGAAGATATATTTTGCCAAAACCTGTCGAGATTCGTCAAAGTAGCGCAAAATTTAATTGAAAAAGGTCTGACCATTTAAATAATGATTAAAGTATTGGAATGTCTTATTGTAATGATTGATATATTGTATTTTAATGTTTTATATGTGTGTTATAACATCGCCTTGGAAGTCTCTGTAAAGGTGTTATAATAATTAATGAGTAAATAAATAAAAAAAAAAAAAAAAAAAAAAGACAATGAAATTATTAGGATAATATTATAATGTACGATTATTATTCTTATTTTTGGAGTCGGTGTCAGCCAAGGAAATACGACAGTACACCTAGCAATAATAATACGAGAATATGTACCATAAGAAATCTATTTTATAAATGAACTTTTATGCGACAATAACTGTGACAATATCTAAACTCGGAATTTTAATTCGATTCCAGAATTGACAATTTCAGTGTTGCAACGTTATGACAAGTACTAAATAGTGACGTTGCAAAATTATTCGATATGGAAATGGAATATTTCCGGATCGATTCTTCTCGTTTATATAAAATTATAAACTCTCGTAAACTATATAGTATATCAGGAAATTAAATATTTCTGAACCGATAATTTAGTTTTGACGATTAATTAACGATCTGAGACTTTTCTTTTATATTATATAATTGTGTGTGAAATAAATAAAAAAATGTGATCATGAAGGAACATGGCAAATAAAACAGATAGATGTATTATGGTAATAATTTATTTTATATATTGTCGCCGTCATCGCTATCGCTGTCACTTTCTGTAACATTTATTATAAATGTGTCTGTGATATTGTCAATTAACATATCTAGCCTACTCATGTTTTCCTCTTCTTTGACAACATCACTGTCACTTCATCGTGAACGTTGTACGTGTAACCGCAGTTTGTTGTAGCTCAATAAAAAAAATAAAAAAAACCGTGCGAAAAGTGTTTGGAAGTGCCGTTAAAGTCTAGTTCGCATGGACATATCTTGAACTATAGACTTGCAACAATAACTTGGTGTTCTAGTGCGTTCTGTAAATAATCTGGACTAAATTAAATAGACAAAAATAGAAAAAGAATCCGTCCTACCGTCAGTCGCAATCGAACGGTGCGCCGTGGTAAAGCGCGTAAGCGCCCCATTTTGCACGGCGCTTACGACGTTCTTCTCGCGAACTCGCTGTGGCAAGCCGTCGACAACAATTGCGGCGGGCCTTTTTTGGTGTGCGCTTTTGCTTCAAGACTCGGACCCTAACTAGGAAGGCCTTTATTGGTGTGCAGAAGTGCAACTATCATACACAACTGCATGGACGAGAATATTTTTGGGAGCTCATTATAATAAGCATTGAACTATAATTATAAAAAACAGCATGGCTTCAACATCACGGTCGTGGGGATGCTGTGCTGTCAGTAAGTATTGCGAAGATAACAAAGACCTTATTAATTGCATAAGATGCAACAAGTCATTCCATTTCGCGTGCTTGTCTATCCCGGGAATTCCTGCTGATTCCGAGGCTTATTGTAAATGGAAATGTTCAGGTTGCAATACGAACACCTCCAAGACTGAGGGCACACCAAATCGGAATATGCCCGCAACCAGAGGCAATAATAGAAATAAAAGACCAGCCTTGAACTCTCCTCCTCAGGCGACACCTGTAACCACTGAGGAAGTACGTGCCATTGTCCAAGAAGTTATGAAAGCGGAATTCGCTTCCATGCTTCAGCAAATAAATATCACCATACTGAACGTCGTCAACAAGGAACTCGAACCTATAAAGCATGATATTAGAGAGCTTACAACTTCTTTAAATTTTCATACTAAGGAGTTTGAAGAGTTTCAATCTAAACATAAGGCATTAAACATTGCTATGAAAAATTTATCGGAAGAAAATAATAATCACAAAAGCTCAATGGCGGACCTATGCCACCGCATAAACTACTTGGAACAACAAACACGTTCAAACAACCTCGAAATCCAATGCTTACCCGAAAATAAACAGGAGAATCTTTATACTGTTGTTAAGCAGTTGGGTTCAGTTGTCGGATGTGCGTTAAGAGACAACGACATTCTTCACTGTACTCGCGTAGCTAAACTCTCCAAGAATTCGCGACAACCTCCTGGCCTCGACTATCGACTACAATAAAGAAAAGAAAAATAATACCGAGAAACTCAATAGTGCAGACCTTGGGATGGCTGGTGACAAAAAGCCGGTATATGTGCTGGAACATTTATCTCCGTCTAATAAGGCGCTCCATGCTGCCACTAGACTTAAGGCAAAGGATAAGGGTTACAAATTTGTCTGGGTAAGAAATGGAAGAATTTTTGTCAGGAAGACCGCTGAAGCCGACCATATTCTGGTAAAGAACCTGGACTCTTTGAATAAGTTGAGTTAGCTTGATACGCCTTACTTATTTGTTGTTTTTTTTCTCTTGTTAACTAAAAATGCACGTTATTGTGAAATACTTTTTTTAAAATTCAACAGTCTGCAAATATTTTATCAGAACTGTAGAGGTATGCGAACAAAAACGCATACGGTTTACCGCAATGTTTGTTGTAATAACTATGACGTTATCATTCTCTCGGAGACGTGGCTTAATAGTTCCGTGCGAAGCAGTGAGCTATTCGACGACAGATACGTGGTTTACAGAAGGGATAGAGAAAGTTCTTGCCTACATAGTGGTAAAGAAGGTGGGGGCGTATTAATAGCCGTTAATAAAAAAATCAATTCTAAACGCGCTGTTCATTTCGAAAGTAATTGTGAGGACCTTTGGGTTACCCTTGATCTTCCTGTAGCTACGTCTTCTCCTCGAGTGGCTCTCTGTGCAGTATACCTGCCACCACCTGTGCGAATATCCTACTTGGAAGACTTCTTGGACAAATGTAATGAGGCTTTTGAACAACTTAACGATTCATGTGTATGCATCATTGGCGATTTCGATTTGGGTAATATCGACTGGAGAACAATCAATAATGCAAATAACAGCCTCAAGTTATCGAATACATGCGAAGCTTTGTTGGATTTTACACACGTTAACAGGCTCAATCAGTATAACAACATAAATAATACATCAGGTCGGATACTTGATCTTGTATTGTGTAATCATCCATCGTGTAACGTAAGCCAGAGTATTGGTACATTATGTAATATTGATCAACACCATCCACCCCTAGATATTACCATCTCTTTAAATAAAGAAGCCAAACTTCCATATAATTTTGTCAAAGGAATGCCTAACTTTCGTAAATCAAATTACATACCGATTCGTAAATACCTAAAAGAACTCAATTGGGAGGAATTATTTGAGGGACTGCATGACGTTAACCGGATGGTGCAGGTATTTTACGAAATTATTAATACGGCTATAAAAAAAATTATTTCTACTAAAGTATCTAATAATAGAAAATACCCACCATGGTTTAACCGAAATCTTATTAAAATGTTAAATTCAAAAAATAAGCTAAGAAAACGTTACAATGTTTACAAGAACCCTTTAGATAAAATTTAATTAAAAATAACTAGTAAACGCTGTAATGACCTTGCAACTGTTTGCTATAATAACTACTTAAAGAGGTTGGAAGACGAACTCACATTAAACCCCAAGTTGTTTTGGACCTATATAAAAGCTAAACGGGGGGGGTCTAGCGTATACCCTATGTCGATGACAGATGGTATCACTACGTCATCTGACGGAACAGAAATATGCGAGTTTTTTGCATCATACTTCTCTTCTGTTTATAGCTCTGCTCAGGATGATGGCAATTACCATAATAATGCGTACTTGGGAAACCTTCAGAATCATAGTTTATGTTTTTCAAATCTAGTTGTTGATTGTGAGGATTTATACAAGACGTTAAAAAACCTTGACTGCAATAAGGGCGCGGGGCCAGATGGAGTACCACCAATTTTTATACGATAGTGTGCGGCTGAGTTGGTTAAGCCATTGTCACTCATTTTCAATAAGTCTTTGGCTTCTGGAGTATTTCCTTCAGAATGGAAGGTAGCGAAGGTTGTTCCCATACACAAGTCAAATAATGATGACATGGTTTCTAACTATAGACCCATATCAATTTTATCCACCTTTGCTAAAATATTTGAGTCTCTAATCTGCCCCCACATTCAGAATCACTTGAAGCTGTACATAAGCGAGGAGCAACATGGCTTCGTGAAGTCTAGATCCACAACAACTAACCTAATATTGTTCACTGAATTATTAACGAAAGCAATAGACTCAGGTTTCCAGGCTAATGTAATATACACAGACTTCAGTAAAGCTTTCGATAAGGTTTCGCATGGAATATTGATTAGCGAATTACGAGCATACGGCATCACCGGACCGTTGCTCTCATGGTTGAGTTCGTATCTCGTGGATAGATCTTTCTATGTGGTCATCAACGGTTTTCAGTCTACTCTGCGATACATCTCGTCTGGCGTGCTACAGGGATCTCATCTGGGGCCCGTTTTATTTAATTTCTTCATTAACGATATTCCCAATTGTTTTCATAACTCTGTTATATTTATGTACGCAGACGACTTAATTTTTTTTTAAATTGTTAAATCCCAGGACGATGCCTCTGCACTTCAGAGCGATCTAGGAAGGCTGGTGCAATGGTGTCAAAGTAACAAGATGCATCTAAATCCAAGTAAATGTTACCATGTCAAATTCACACGAAAGCATTATCTGATAGACCAAGAATATTATATCGAAGGAGTAAAACTTGCGGAACTGGAAACAATAAGGGATCTCGGTGTAACATTCGATCGGAAGTTAACTTTTATTCCACATATAGACAATATTGTAAAAAAGTCCTCTAAAATGCTAGGCTTTGTTATAAGAAACTCCAAACAGTTTAGGTGTTGTAAAACTAAAATTACGCTTTACAATTGCTTAGTTCGAAGTGTATTGGAATATTGTAGCGTAATCTGGCGACCTCACTATGCCACACACTCACTGCGTCTAGAACGGGTTCAAAAGCGTTTTCTATGGCACCTGGCGTTTTCTAGCGGCATTACTAAAAAAGTGCGTTCGTACAGTAACAGACTCAAACACTTTAAAATGGTTTCGCTGGACAATCGCCGACGCTTTATTGACGCATTGTTTGTGTGCAAAGTAATGCACCATAAAATTGACTGCCCACAAATATTGTACACCTTTAATTTCCGTGCACCCTCGAGAATCCCTCGCAGTGCAATAACACCACTCTGCCCGCCGCAGAGAAGAACGGTTCTGGGCGACAATTCCCCCTATGCAAGGTTATGCAAGGTTGTAAATAGCTGCAGTGATCAAATTGATTTACACTTTGAAAGTTTGGGAAAACTAAAAGCCAAATTTCATAAGTACCTATCTGCCTAAATAGATCAGAATATGTGTTTTTATAGATAATGAGTGCCTAAAATTATTATTATATTATAATATTTTATGTTATATTGCTATAAGTTTTAATTATTTAGACTTTAGATATGTAATTGATTATTTTAGAACTAGATTATTTTAATTTTATTAATATTTGTACAACTCCTTTATGCATGCGGAGTTTACCTTTACGTGATTGTTGCACTGTTGCATATACTTTTGCATGCCACCATTAGCATAAACTAGTGTAAATAATTGTTGGTGAACCAATAAATAAATAAACATGGGATACGCATTTAGACCATTCGGTAGCCGTAATTTTTTCACACACTAATTGTTTTTCGATTTTTGTGTTCATCACTACACTATTTAAGCAAAAATGTTCCAACCCACAACCTCGAAAATTTCGAGTTTTTGTGACCTATGTACTCCAAATAAGGTACATTTTAACATATCAAAGACTCATAACTCTATGTTAATAATTGACGAAAATCCATATAGTCCAACCCACAGCTGAAATATCGAAGACCATTTTTAAAATGAATAAGTGTTTCAAGCTATTAGAAACATTTTTGCATTTTCTTGACCTGTTAATTTTATTTTGCTATAATGATTCAAACTACTTGGAACAATCATGCTTTTTATACAATATGGAAAATATTACAAAACTCATTCTGCTTAAATGTTCCAATAACCTTGAATCATTTTAACTCAATTCCAAATAACATTTGACTACAGAACTATACTGATTCAGGCCACATGCATATATATTTAAATAAAGAAATACGAAAAATTTAATTCAAAACTATTCACAACCTTTTATATTTAACCATATAAAATTATCATTAGTATCTCGGCGATAAAGTACTTAAATAGAATATTATTTTATACCGGCAACTTTAATTAAGTAGTTATTTATTTACTTAAACCTATTTTTTTTGCAATTTTTTGTATCTAGAATAAAATAATATGTTTTGCATGAATTTTTTTTAGGATATTGTGGTCAAAACTTATTGAAGATCATTTATGCATATTTCTAAATCAACCTTTTTAACTGATCTTAAGTTTTGCAAAACCGATTAAAGTGACGTGGATCGTTTTTGTAAAACTTCAAGCGCAGTGAAAAAATATTGTTAAAGTTTTACAAAAACGATCCACGTCAATTGAATCTTTTTTACAATAATGCTTTGCTGCATAATTTCTTAATTTTAATTGTAACATAAATGAACCTCAAAGCTTGAAACGTTTTTGCAGTTTTGAAATGAAAACCATAGGTATAATACTTTAAATGAATAAACAAAGCGAATCCACTTCGTCAAGTTTTCGCAATAGCAAAATACTTATCTACCTAATATTGTGTAAGTACTATTGTGTTATTGAATATAATCCTAACACTCTAAAAATATTTATCAAAACGAAAAACTGCATTGCAAACATTATTAGGTTGTGGGTAGGTACCTACTTTGCCGCCGCAACTACGACGTATCTGTGCGTGCAGCGGGCGGAGTGGGGAGTGGGTCAGTCGGCTTCGTCATTTCGGATTGATCGTCTATTGAAATGTTGTGTGATTAAATTATTGTTGATAAGTAGTAAAAAATAAGGGAAGTGCAAGTGTAACTAATTTTTCATTGTAAGTAATTGAATTTGTTTAAATTTTGTGTTTTTAAGTAGGTAGGTGATTCGAGTTTTTTAACAAAAGTTTAGTCAAATACCTGGAAATGAATAGAAAAGATTCAATAATGAAAAGTGTTCGTAAAAGAACAGATGCAGGGCGAAAAGAAGGTGATGGTAAGTAAATTTATTATTGTAGATAGGTAGCTAAAATAGTAATAATAATTAATATTTCGCGTTACGTCGCGTTGTGTTTCTGTACCTACTCATATTCATTTCAGGTAATTTTGTTACTTCTGTGAATTTATGTATTGTATTAATATTTTATTATAATAACAAGTGCATGCGGGTGACGTTATCTACATAATATTATTATCTCCGGATGAACTTTTAGGTACATTTGGCCGCTAAATAACCTAACTCTTTGGCTCTTTATGCCCGGCTTGCTACCTATACATTTTTCTCAGAATAAGTTGGTAGGTACCTAGCCCTTTAACCGCCACGTCATAATTCGCGTAGAGTGCATCTAGCGCCAGCAAACTTTAGGTACAATTTTGCATAATGTTGTAATTATCGATAAACAAACTAATGAAATAAATAAAACTTACTCATTTTTAATCAAAGGTTTATTTCTTTATTAAGTAGTAAGTATCACATAAATCAGTCTTCAAACATAGGTTAGGTAATTAGTCTTTGATTTAATAATCATAATTTCTTCATAATTCTTCATAAAAAAATAATATTCAGGAGATGGACACGGGCTAAAAGCCCCTTGATGTTCTGTTATGTCTTCTGCACGAGCATTACGTATTAAACTTATGATGTTCATATACACTTGAGAACGAATTTCGGGTTGAACAGACTCCATTTCAAATGCTATCAGTGCACCAAAATACTCGTTTCGAGGATCTTGCGGTCTTTGATTAAAAAATCTTAATTCAGGTAAATTAAATAGGGCCGTACAATCAATTTCTTTCGATTTCACATAACACGTGTAATATGACTCTGTCTGCGTCGATCCATCGGTGTATTTTTTTCTCTTTTCATATATGTTTGGTTTGAGAATAGATGGTGATAGCGGAGGAGAATTTTCAGATGCTGACATGATGTACGTCCGTCCACTTCACAAGCCAAATACGAATGACGTAAAAAAATCAAGCCAAATTATTACCGACTGTCATTTTAAGTCGGGACATATTTTTTTAAAATTTATCGATAAAATTTATGATTAAATTAAAACTCTTTTTGTTTATGGTATATTTTAAAGCATGGAACGATGCATAGTGTTACTTGGCAAATTTCGCACATAAAGCGAGACTCTCTCCGACGTCTTTCATGTAATTTTGTATGTAGGCATACAAAACAAGGTCTTGATTTTTCGTAATATTAAGGTGATGGCGGTTAAAGGGCTAGAAAGAATGAAGCTAACCTACTTACTATCTAACTACAGTCGACCGTACCTACTTACTTACTTTTCACCTATTTGCTTTTTTCTTGTTTTGCCAGAAAAAGAAGATTACGGTTCCACAAAGAAATGTAAAAGGAGTGATAACATTTTAAGGATGGTTCAGAAAGACTATTGCAATAACAACACTCGTCAAATGACTCAAACTAAGCTAGGTAAGGACACATATAAATACTAGGTACATACTTATTTCCACATTTCATTTTGCAGTGCTCTTTAGCAAAAAAATAACAATATACTTATTTAAAATAGGTAGAACGTAAAGAGTGAACTACTTATCAGAGAAATGAAATGAAATGGTTTATGAAATGACATGATAGGGATACTAAGGTACGGCTCTTTATCGTTTCAGATGACGAAAATCATCAATCTTGTACGTCATCGCCAATAAGAGAAATGTCTCCAGAAACGGAAAAGTTGTTTAACATTTTGGCAAATGAGATGGGTGAAGAAATTTGTGATGAAAGTTTTGTTGAACGTTGCCCTGAAAATCCACTTCAGGAGATTGGTAGTATTAAAGATAGTTCACCAAAATATAATAAACAATACTCTTCTCGAACTAGAGATTTGAATATTAAACCCATACATTTTAATGAAAGCCAAACATATGTAGAGGCAAGCGACAGTAATGATGAGGAAACGGTATGCACTTTTAAGCCAAAAGATGTTATAAACTCTGTTTTGGGGTCAGAATGCACAGAAGTTCAGCGCATTGACAACACTCAAGGTCAACAAGAAACATATATCGAGGAAAGTGATGACGAAGAGTTAGACTCTTGTTTACAGCCTGATTGTACTAACGAAGTACGTAACATGAAAGATCGGGAAACATCTTTTATTTTAGAGAGTGATAATGATGAAAACAAATCGCTTATCAATGTTAGCCAAATGGCTTCTGGTGAAGTTTTCCAAAAAACAATATCAAACGGTAACAATCTTATCATATTATAATACTAGGAAACTAACATTTTTATTAGCAAGTTCAAAGTACCTACAAATTATTATCTTTTAATTTTATTGTAAATCTTTCAGATAGTGATGACGTTACTAGTCCCGTTACTAGTCCAACGATACTTTCCAATTTGTCAATTCCTCCACCTTCATATTCACCGTTGACTCCATGGTTATTAAAGCATATGCACACTGGATTAAATAACATAGTTGAAGAACCATCACCACAGAGTTTAGAAGATAATGATACACTATATAACAGTGATGACAGCGTAATAGATCCAGATTTTATAGCACAAGATACCACAGATTCAGAAAGTGACACTGATTGTGATGAAAGAAGGATCATAACGGCAGAGGCATTAATCCATTCACCGAATAAAGCAACTGAAAAAAGAAAATCACCAGAGAAACATAATGTTGAAGACGGAATCAAAGATATGGAAGAAATAGAAATTGTAACAGAAAACACCGAAGGAAGTAAAGAAGCGGAAAAACAAATTAATTACGGACAAGAAATTGCTAACGATATTGTATGCAGTTCAGAGTATGTACCAGAAAACGAAAATCAAGGTCGTAAAAAAAGAGGAAGGAAACTCAAACAAGAATATAGTCGTCAGGAAAATAAAGAAAGAAAATATAAAAATTTACCTTACCAAACTAAAAAGAAGGAAGTGCCATCTAAAAAGTTCATAGATTTTAAATGTTCATGCAAAAGCGACTGTGCTAATTTAATTTCAAAAGAAGATAGGGAACGAGAATTTCATAAATTCATACATCTTGGATCGTACGTAGCTCAACTTATATACATAGCCTCTAACATTACAGAAGCCAAAAAGAAACGAAGTTACGTTACATTATGTTCCCCGTCGAAGAGGAAACCTCGAGAATTTACTCGCACATATAAACTTAACAATATAACTGTTTGTCGAGACATGTTTTGTGGAACGCTGCAAATAACACCTCAAAAAGTTACTGTCAGTCTTCGGAAAAATCGCAATGACAAAGAAATAAAAGATAGAAGAGGAGAAAGAGCAGGTGGATTGAATAAAACTCCACAAACACATATTGAGCTTATTATTGATGTTATCAACAGGTTGCCAAAATATGAATCCCATTATCGTAGGGAAAGCAACAGCAATGTTTTATATCTGCAGCCAGGAATGACAGTACCAAAAATTTACGATTTGTTCAAAATTGAATTTGATAAAAAATTTGGAAAAGATGAAAAATGTCCATCCTACAATATTATTAGAAAAGTTTTTGTAAAAAAATTCAATTTGAGATGCAAGAGCCTGAAAAAAGATACATGTAACAAGTGTGATCTTTATCAAATGAAATTGCAAAATTCTACTACCACAACCGAAAGAGAAAATGCCCAAAGAGAAAAAGAAGAACACCAAAAAATTGCCGAAGATTTAAGGAAGAAGATGAAGGAAGATTTTGAACAGGCTAAAACTTGTGAAAAAACTGAATGTCTGACTTACGATTTGGAGAAAACATTACCATTACCTAGAATACCGACCAACATAGTTTTCTATAAAAGGCAGTTATGGGTGTATAACTGCGGTATACACTCAGCTTCCAACGATGTTGGAAATTGTTATGTTTGGGCTGAAGGTGAGGCTGGTAGAGGGGCCCAAGAAGTGGGTTCATGTTTGAGAAAATATATTAAGTGCGTGCTACCCCCTACAGTAAATAAATTGATCTTGTGGAGTGACTGTTGTGGAGGTCAAAACAGGAATATAAAAATCGTTTTGATTATGAAGGCTTTATTAAATAGACACCCCACTCTAGAGACAATCAGCTTCCGTTACCTAGAATCAGGACACACTTTCCTACCCAATGACAACGATTTTGCTAAAATTGAGACTCGACTCAAGCAATATGACAGGATATACTCCGTGGAAGATTACGTTGCCATTATGAAACAATGTAAAAACAAAAACCCTTTACAGGTGTATAAAATGGAAAGTTGTGATTTTGTTGGATCTCAAATTCTAGAAAAAAAAATAATTAATAGAAAAATATTTAATGATAAGACCAAAGTAAACTGGCTCAAAACTAAAGAAATATTAATCACAAAAGAGTCTCCACATTCTTTGTTCATGAGAACTTCCTTCAATGAGGAATACAAAGAACTGAATATTAGTAAAAAGAAAAAAGGTGTTGATTTTTTGGTTGTCGTAGAAGAAGATTTGAAAGAATTATGGCCATCAGGAAAACAGATTAATAAAAAGAACTTAAATGATTTGAAATCGTTATTTCATCTTATACCAAAGGATTGCATTGATTATTATAAAAAACTGAAGGGAGACGATGCAATAATAGATGATATTGATGGTTATTGTGATGAACCTGATTTCGATTTGGATGAGGAGTAAGGTCACTTTGCTATTTTTTTAAATAAAACAAGAATATTAAATATTTTTGAGTTTCAATTTTTGTCATTTTTGAAACATTTTTGCATTTTTCTTTCCGCAGCCTATACAGCAAAACCCATACAAAATTCATTTTGTTAAAATGATCCAGACGCAAGTTTCTTGAATATCTACTAAACTATTACAATTTATTCACTAAATACATGCATGTAAATTAGTTTAGTACACTTAGAATTCCACAAAATTAAAAACACTACGTTAAGTATTACAAAACCAGAGAAATACAACCAATAACTTTAAAGTCAATTATCTTGTAATGAGGTTTGTGTGGTATGGAACATTTTTGCTTAAATCGGTCCATATGTGGTATCATTATTTCACAAAATGACAGTAGCTAATGTCAAATCTGGAATCGAATTAAAATTCCGAGTAAAGCAACCTTGATATGACAAAATACAAATACCTTATCAATCCTGTTTACAAATGAACTTTAATACGAAAATAAGCTGTGACAATATCTAGCAACCTTGATACGAAAATGTAGCTAGTAATAAAACAAAAATTTTAACAAAAAAAAAACCGACTTTAAAAAAAACACCAATACAAAAAATGCACTAAAAAGTAAAAAAAAATATTGCGTATTCTTGTCTACAACTTACTATCAACTTATTTATTCTACTCAATGTACGTTATATGCGTTTATCACACAAGAAGGTAGGTGCCTACTTAAACTTAACATCTAACTCAACAGATACGTACGACTAACAAACAATTATTATCAAAATATTAATTTAGAGTTCACCTAAGCAAGAAATTAAAAATATATGTGTAGTAGTGTTTAAAAGACAATGAAATTAATAGGATAATATTATAATGTACGATTATTATTCTTATTTTTGGAGTCGGTGTCAGCCAAGGAAATACGACAGTATACCTAGCAATAATAATACGAGAATATGTACCATAAGAAATCTATTTTATAAATGAACTTTTATACGACAATTACTGTGACAATACCTAGCAACCTTGATACGAAAATGTAGCTAGTAATAAACACAAGAAATTACCGTAAGAAGGACAGTGTAGATATAGAATATAAAAAGGATCGGAATCGGTTTATAATCAAGTAACTCGTACTGCTTCCTTCTCTTGACTGAGTGACCGGACAGGCGCGCGGCGTCGCGGCATACGTCCGCGTTCGGCTCGCTCACTCGACTGTACCTCGCCCTCCCACCCTGCATGACTACCGGGCGCCGCGCCGCCGCCGTGCCTGGCTGTGTGTGTAATTGTGTATGCCTATTGTTATGTTATGATTATAATTACATATAGCCAGACATTCACGTTTAAGGCGCCGATTCCCATGAGTAGCTTGTTTTTAAAATAAGAATCACGTCTAAACGGCTAGTTATATTTTTTGGAAAAAATATATGTTACATTAAACCATTTTCTTAATAATTTGATCTACGAAAATTTTGAGTTTTAATCGTATAACATAGAGTAATTAATGTGTAAAGTTATGTCTAAAACGGACAAAAACACGATCGCACCAAAACCGCGTATTTTGAATGAAATCGACACCATCTCAAAGACAATTTAATTATCTACATTTTGATCTGAGGCTTTTTTTTAAGTCATAGAATAATAAGGCAAGTACTAAAAACTACTAAATTTAGGGCCGTGCGGGTATGAAACGAGTGCGCGTTTTGTTCCCTCAAGGTCGTTGGCATTAGTCGTCGTCTTAAGTATTTATAAACCTACCTTGGCTGACACCGACTCCAAAAATAAGAATAATAATCGTACATTATAACTAGCTGACCCGGCAAACATTTTTTTGCCATAAAAACACCAAACATTTATCTACCCTACCTTCCCTACCCTACATACCCTACCCTACATACCCTACCCTACATTTTTGTTTATTTCTCGATTTTTTGTGAATCTGAAGTTCGATACCTGTTTTTGTTTTCTGAATATGGGTAGACCTACAAAACGCGCTACTCATATGAGACAGCGCCGTTTAAATGAGACAAATGAAGAAAGGGAGAAACGTCTATCTCAAAATAGGATATCTACATCCAGGGCCATTTCAAAAGAGACTTGTGAAAAGCGCAAAAATAGACTTTCAAAAATGCGGGCTTACATGAAAAAAGTTTTGAACAGGGAAAATATCGAAAAACGTACTTACCGTCTCGGCTTGATCAGCGATCGTCTATCCAATGAGACGGAAGTGCAACATACCCACCGATGATTTTTCGTAATATTAAGGTGATGGCGGTTAAAGGGCTAGAAAGAATGAAGCTAACCTACTTACTATCTAACTACAGTCGACCGTACCTACTTACTTACTTTTCACCTATTTGCTTTTTTCTTGTTTTGCCAGAAAAAGAAGATTACGGTTCCACAAAGAAATGTAAAAGGAGTGATAACATTTTAAGGATGGTTCAGAAAGACTATTGCAATAACAACACTCGTCAAATGACTCAAACTAAGCTAGGTAAGGACACATATAAATACTAGGTACATACTTATTTCCACATTTCATTTTGCAGTGCTCTTTAGCAAAAAAATAACAATATACTTATTTAAAATAGGTAGAACGTAAAGAGTGAACTACTTATCAGAGAAATGAAATGAAATGGTTTATGAAATGACATGATAGGGATACTAAGGTACGGCTCTTTATCGTTTCAGATGACGAAAATCATCAATCTTGTACGTCATCGCCAATAAGAGAAATGTCTCCAGAAACGGAAAAGTTGTTTAACATTTTGGCAAATGAGATGGGTGAAGAAATTTGTGATGAAAGTTTTGTTGAACGTTGCCCTGAAAATCCACTTCAGGAGATTGGTAGTATTAAAGATAGTTCACCAAAATATAATAAACAATACTCTTCTCGAACTAGAGATTTGAATATTAAACCCATACATTTTAATGAAAGCCAAACATATGTAGAGGCAAGCGACAGTAATGATGAGGAAACGGTATGCACTTTTAAGCCAAAAGATGTTATAAACTCTGTTTTGGGGTCAGAATGCACAGAAGTTCAGCGCATTGACAACACTCAAGGTCAACAAGAAACATATATCGAGGAAAGTGATGACGAAGAGTTAGACTCTTGTTTACAGCCGGATTGTACTAACGAAGTACGTAACATGAAAGATCGGGAAACATCTTTTATTTTAGAGAGTGATAATGATGAAAACAAATCGCTTATCAATGTTAGCCAAATGGCTTCTGGTGAAGTTTTCCAAAAAACAATATCAAACGGTAACAATCTTATCATATTATAATACTAGGAAACTAACATTTTTATTAGCAAGTTCAAAGTACCTACAAATTATTATCTTTTAATTTTATTGTAAATCTTTCAGATAGTGATGACGTTACTAGTCCCGTTACTAGTCCAACGATACTTTCCAATTTGTCAATTCCTCCACCTTCATATTCACCGTTGACTCCATGGTTATTAAAGCATATGCACACTGGATTAAATAACATAGTTGAAGAACCATCACCACAGAGTTTAGAAGATAATGATACACTATATAACAGTGATGACAGCGTAATAGATCCAGATTTTATAGCACAAGATACCACAGATTCAGAAAGTGACACTGATTGTGATGAAAGAAGGATCATAACGGCAGAGGCATTAATCCATTCACCGAATAAAGCAACTGAAAAAAGAAAATCACCAGAGAAACATAATGTTGAAGACGGAATCAAAGATATGGAAGAAATAGAAATTGTAACAGAAAACACCGAAGGAAGTAAAGAAGCGGAAAAACAAATTAATTACGGACAAGAAATTGCTAACGATATTGTATGCAGTTCAGAGTATGTACCAGAAAACGAAAATCAAGGTCGTAAAAAAAGAGGAAGGAAACTCAAACAAGAATATAGTCGTCAGGAAAATAAAGAAAGAAAATATAAAAATTTACCTTACCAAACTAAAAAGAAGGAAGTGCCATCTAAAAAGTTCATAGATTTTAAATGTTCATGCAAAAGCGACTGTGCTAATTTAATTTCAAAAGAAGATAGGGAACGAGAATTTCATAAATTCATACATCTTGGATCGTACGTAGCTCAACTTATATACATAGCCTCTAACATTACAGAAGCCAAAAAGAAACGAAGTTACGTTACATTATGTTCCCCGTCGAAGAGGAAACCTCGAGAATTTACTCGCACATATAAACTTAACAATATAACTGTTTGTCGAGACATGTTTTGTGGAACGCTGCAAATAACACCTCAAAAAGTTACTGTCAGTCTTCGGAAAAATCGCAATGACAAAGAAATAAAAGATAGAAGAGGAGAAAGAGCAGGTGGATTGAATAAAACTCCACAAACACATATTGAGCTTATTATTGATGTTATCAACAGGTTGCCAAAATATGAATCCCATTATCGTAGGGAAAGCAACAGCAATGTTTTATATCTGCAGCCAGGAATGACAGTACCAAAAATTTACGATTTGTTCAAAATTGAATTTGATAAAAAATTTGGAAAAGATGAAAAATGTCCATCCTACAATATTATTAGAAAAGTTTTTGTAAAAAAATTCAATTTGAGATGCAAGAGCCTGAAAAAAGATACATGTAACAAGTGTGATCTTTATCAAATGAAATTGCAAAATTCTACTACCACAACCGAAAGAGAAAATGCCCAAAGAGAAAAAGAAGAACACCAAAAAATTGCCGAAGATTTAAGGAAGAAGATGAAGGAAGATTTTGAACAGGCTAAAACTTGTGAAAAAACTGAATGTCTGACTTACGATTTGGAGAAAACATTACCATTACCTAGAATACCGACCAACATAGTTTTCTATAAAAGGCAGTTATGGGTGTATAACTGCGGTATACACTCAGCTTCCAACGATGTTGGAAATTGTTATGTTTGGGCTGAAGGTGAGGCTGGTAGAGGGGCCCAAGAAGTGGGTTCATGTTTGAGAAAATATATTAAGTGCGTGCTACCCCCTACAGTAAATAAATTGATCTTGTGGAGTGACTGTTGTGGAGGTCAAAACAGGAATATAAAAATCGTTTTGATTATGAAGGCTTTATTAAATAGACACCCCACTCTAGAGACAATCAGCTTCCGTTACCTAGAATCAGGACACACTTTCCTACCCAATGACAACGATTTTGCTAAAATTGAGACTCGACTCAAGCAATATGACAGGATATACTCCGTGGAAGATTACGTTGCCATTATGAAACAATGTAAAAACAAAAACCCTTTACAGGTGTATAAAATGGAAAGTTGTGATTTTGTTGGATCTCAAATTCTAGAAAAAAAAATAATTAATAGAAAAATATTTAATGATAAGACCAAAGTAAACTGGCTCAAAACTAAAGAAATATTAATCACAAAAGAGTCTCCACATTCTTTGTTCATGAGAACTTCCTTCAATGAGGAATACAAAGAACTGAATATTAGTAAAAAGAAAAAAGGTGTTGATTTTTTGGTTGTCGTAGAAGAAGATTTGAAAGAATTATGGCCATCAGGAAAACAGATTAATAAAAAGAACTTAAATGATTTGAAATCGTTATTTCATCTTATACCAAAGGATTGCATTGATTATTATAAAAAACTGAAGGGAGACGATGCAATAATAGATGATATTGATGGTTATTGTGATGAACCTGATTTCGATTTGGATGAGGAGTAAGGTCACTTTGCTATTTTTTTAAATAAAACAAGAATATTAAATATTTTTGAGTTTCAATTTTTGTCATTTTTGAAACATTTTTGCATTTTTCTTTCCGCAGCCTATACAGCAAAACCCATACAAAATTCATTTTGTTAAAATGATCCAGACGCAAGTTTCTTGAATATCTACTAAACTATTACAATTTATTCACTAAATACATGCATGTAAATTAGTTTAGTACACTTAGAATTCCACAAAATTAAAAACACTACGTTAAGTATTACAAAACCAGAGAAATACAACCAATAACTTTAAAGTCAATTATCTTGTAATGAGGTTTGTGTGGTATGGAACATTTTTGCTTAAATCGGTCCATATGTGGTATCATTATTTCACAAAATGACAGTAGCTAATGTCAAATCTGGAATCGAATTAAAATTCCGAGTAAAGCAACCTTGATATGACAAAATACAAATACCTTATCAATCCTGTTTACAAATGAACTTTAATACGAAAATAAGCTGTGACAATATCTAGCAACCTTGATACGAAAATGTAGCTAGTAATAAAACAAAAATTTTAACAAAAAAAAAACCGACTTTAAAAAAAACACCAATACAAAAAATGCACTAAAAAGTAAAAAAAAATATTGCGTATTCTTGTCTACAACTTACTATCAACTTATTTATTCTACTCAATGTACGTTATATGCGTTTATCACACAAGAAGGTAGGTGCCTACTTAAACTTAACATCTAACTCAACAGATACGTACGACTAACAAACAATTATTATCAAAATATTAATTTAGAGTTCACCTAAGCAAGAAATTAAAAATATATGTGTAGTAGTGTTTAAAAGACAATGAAATTAATAGGATAATATTATAATGTACGATTATTATTCTTATTTTTGGAGTCGGTGTCAGCCAAGGAAATACGACAGTATACCTAGCAATAATAATACGAGAATATGTACCATAAGAAATCTATTTTATAAATGAACTTTTATACGACAATTACTGTGACAATACCTAGCAACCTTGATACGAAAATGTAGCTAGTAATAAACACAAGAAATTACCGTAAGAAGGACAGTGTAGATATAGAATATAAAAAGGATCGGAATCGGTTTATAATCAAGTAACTCGTACTGCTTCCTTCTCTTGACTGAGTGACCGGACAGGCGCGCGGCGTCGTCGCGGCATACGTCCGCGTTCGGCTCGCTCACTCGACTGTACCTCGCCCTCCCACCCTGCATGACTACCGGGCGCCGCGCCGCCGCCGTGCCTGGCTGTGTGTGTAATTGTGTATGCCTATTGTTATGTTATGATTATAATTACATATAGCCAGACATTCACGTTTAAGGCGCCGATTCCCATGAGTAGCTTGTTTTTAAAATAAGAATCACGTCTAAACGGCTAGTTATATTTTTTGGAAAAAATATATGTTACATTAAACCATTTTCTTAATAATTTGATCTACGAAAATTTTGAGTTTTAATCGTATAACATAGAGTAATTAATGTGTAAAGTTATGTCTAAAACGGACAAAAACACGATCGCACCAAAACCGCGTATTTTGAATGAAATCGACACCATCTCAAAGACAATTTAATTATCTACATTTTGATCTGAGGCTTTTTTTTAAGTCATAGAATAATAAGGCAAGTACTAAAAACTACTAAATTTAGGGCCGTGCGGGTATGAAACGGGTGCGCGTTTTGTTCCCTCAAGGTCGTTGGCATTAGTCGTCGTCTTAAGTATTTATAAACCTACCTTGGCTGACACCGACTCCAAAAATAAGAATAATAATCGTACATTATAACTAGCTGACCCGGCAAACATTTTTTTGCCATAAAAACACCAAACATTTATCTACCCTACCTTCCCTACCCTACATACCCTACCCTACATACCCTACCCTACATTTTTGTTTATTTCTCGATTTTTTGTGAATCTGAAGTTCGATACCTGTTTTTGTTTTCTGAATATGGGTAGACCTACAAAACGCGCTACTCATATGAGACAGCGCCGTTTAAATGAGACAAATGAAGAAAGGGAGAAACGTCTATCTCAAAATAGGATATCTACATCCAGGGCCATTTCAAAAGAGACTTGTGAAAAGCGCAAAAATAGACTTTCAAAAATGCGGGCTTACATGAAAAAAGTTTTGAACAGGGAAAATATCGAAAAACGTACTTACCGTCTCGGCTTGATCAGCGATCGTCTATCCAATGAGACGGAAGTGCAACATACCCACCGATTCCAATTGATTCACGATCGCTTATCAAACAAAACACCTGAAGCTCATTCAGTTCGACTCTCTAGAATGCGACAAGCCAGTCATGTTAGTAGGGACATCACAAATGAACAATATTTTGAAGCGGCCATTAATATATTTGCTGATGTACCATGCGCTGTTTGTCCACAGCAGCAAAATAAGTCTTTATCCACAACAGCGTTCCAATTTACGAGCAGATATGTACAGTACACTATTGCCTGAAGAACTGACTGCTTTAGGTACAATAACTACGTGCTCTCGCTGTAACAATAATATTAGGAAAAGAAAAATTCCAACAACTGCATTTTGGAATAAAATGATGCCCACAGAAGTACCGCCTGAATTAGCCAATTTGACGAGCGTTGAAGAACGGTTTTTAAGTCGCATCGTACCGTTTTTAAAGATTGTTAAACTTAATAACCGTTTCAGTCAAAATTGGTGTAAAGGGCAGGTCATTTTATTTGCAAAGGATGTTGTGGAAATAGCTGAACAGTTACCACTGACACTACACCAAGCTGGTTTAGTTTTGGTAGTGGAAAGTCTCGAGAACCTTTCAAGTTCTAAAGAATTCGTCGTGGATATGCAAAAATTGAATCGAGCTTTAACTTGTTTAATTTCAAATAACCATCTTTACAGAGATGTTCAGGTGCATTTTGGAACTACCTCAAACATTCCTCTTTTAGTCCATGTAGCTGAAAATTCTATTCCTGAAGAGAATAGTGTTGCTTACGAAACTTCCTCAAGACATTATGTCACTTTAAATGACAACAAGGCAATATTATGCGGATCATTTAATCAAGGTTATTTACGATTTAATTTATCTCGCGGTAAGCAGTGCAATGGGATAGCGGCTGTTGTTTGTGCAGCATTCAGTGTATTAGATCCAAACAAGTGGGCCAAAAGTGATATCGATTACATTGTAATCATTGGCGATAAATACTACAATGACTGCATCGCTGCTAGAGATAACCCTGCGACCGGCGAAGTAAACCCTGAGTACCTTGCTGTAACAGATCTTAGTCCGACACTTATATATAATAGACAACATTTAGTGATCTCAGTACTCGAGGAAACCAATTATAATGGTCACATAGACAATGACAACACTTCAGATGGCTTTCCTAACTTAAAAAATGCATTAATAAGTTTTTTCCGAGAACACTCAAATGGGATACTCACAGCAAACGCCATCTCGATAACAGTACATTGCAGAAGTTTAGGTGACAATCAAACTTACTTTTTGTTTGATTCACATGCGCGTGGTTGTGGAGTAGCCGTTCGTATTTTTTCCACGTTAAGGCAAGTCGACGATTACAACAACAAAATGAGCAAGGAAAAGGCAAAGTTACACCGAACTTATCAAATCAACGCAGTGGATGAGTCTCGTGAAGTAGCGACATATGGATGAAAACCACCAGAGAACGTAATTCCCAAAGACGTCAATAACTGTGGTGGTCTTCTGCCATCGATAAAAATTGGCATCGAATCCCGAGTGATGTTGAGACGCAACATCGCCGTCTCTGAAGGTCTAGTGAACGGAGCTCTGGGTATAATCAAAAAGATCAAATGGCCGGCCTTGAGGAGAGATCAACTGGAGGATGGAGAGATACCAGAAGCAGTGTACGTAAAATTTGATGATGAAACTATTGGTCTTAGGCTTTAGCCTTACAACCATTACTATCTTTTAAGATAGTAATGGTTGTATACCCATACCTCCATCAAGTACTACGTTTCAGGCAGTAAGGGGTTACGGAGATGTGGAGCGCCGTATGCTGCCTCTAATATTAAGCTGGGCGGTTACAGTCCACAAACAACAGGGTACCACGCTCGAAAGAGCCGTGATCGACCTTGGTAAAAAAAACTTTGCAAAAGGGCAAATATATGTTGCACTAAGTCGTGTCAAAAGTTTGGAAGGCATAGTTTTATCAGATTTGGATGCCAATAAATTATTAAATAGACCACACGACGACAGATCGTTGACGGAAACAACGAGGCTACGTAATCTGTCTGCTGACAATGAAGGCCACACTTAATACTCCTCAAGTAGCGCCATTGGAACGCAACCTATAACCAAAAAATAAAAAAATAAAAACAAATGTCAAAAATTATTTCAATGATATATCATTTTAATAATTTTTGACCATAGAGCATCTCATGATAATGCCAAATACTGCTAGGAAGCTATGTTTTGTTCCTGATTTCCGATGCTTAATTTGCGGCTGCGTCGTCAGATCAAGAGTTGTATTATATAAATCATTTTATTTTTACCCGACTGCCGAAGGAGGGTAATGTGTTTATTAGTTTTTTTAGTTGTGGTACTTCATGATCAAGTTCTATAGTATAGTTCTCGCCAAACTTCTTGGCCGCCCTGAAGTTGGCTACAATGGCTGCGCAGTAGTAAATCTTATACAAAAACAGGACCATTTCTTGCCTCGCGCATCCGGTAAACCAACTTCAGGGTGGCCAAGAAGTTTGGCGAGGGCTATAAGGTGCTTTTAATGCCCAAAGTTATGCTAGAATAATTTACCCGAATAACATAAATATTGAACATAAACGGTGAAATGAGAGTGTACCAGAGTGAACTGTACACATCTGCGTATTATGTTATGAAGGGCGTAAACAATAAACAGACATGCGATTGCAGCAATCCTGAGAGATTTCCGTTGTTTGTTGAAGAGTTCTGTTGTATATATCCGAAGTTCTTCAGCAGATCTTTACCAAATTTATATGGCACATGAGAAGCAACAGCTTTCAAACAAAAAAAGAATCATCTAAATCAGTTCACCTAGTAAAAAGTTCTGAGGTAACACACATAAAAAAAAAAACAGTCGAATTGAGAACCTCCACCTTTTTTTGAAGTCGGTTAACAAGCAAGTGTACTCGTACACCCGTACCTCTAGCAAACCCTGTTTGTATATATGTAACAAGCCGTGTTAGGTTATCCAAAGTAGAATGATCTCTCCTAAAGCCAATCGCAGATACAGAAAGAAGAGCCTTTTCTCAACATACCATTCCAATCGCTTATACAAAATAGAGTGGAAGGTTTTACACAAGCATGACGTTAGGGAGATTGGGCGAATAGATGACAATAGTGGTGGGTCGTTGTCGTATTTTTGAAGGACGAAACGCAACCGTTTTCCTGACGACGAAAACGGTTGCAGAAAACGGTCTTCGTCGCAACTGGTTTGAAGACGTCTTGAAGAACGAAACTTGGAGGACGGTACGAAAGAACTACTTTAAGAACAAACGAATACGTGAAACGATACGCGACATTCGAGACGAGTCGACGACGTTTGTGTGTAGTTGAATCAATTCACTTTCGACCGTATTTTCTTAGCCGTAAAATACAATATCGCACCAATTTATTCGAAGACTGGTTTGTGAAACGAAGACGGACTTGAAAACTGTTTCACCGTCGCAAGAACTATTTTGTGAACGAACGTGGAACGATAAAGGACGACGCGACGTCTGCGACGACCGACGTGTCGTAGAGAATCAGTTCGCTTTCGAATCTCGACTGTATTTTCTGAGGCGTAAAATAAAAATCTCACGAAGTTATTCGAAGACAGGTTTGTGCAACGAAGACTGCTTTATCCCAGGACGTAAAACGGTTGCACCGTCGCAGAACAAAAAACGGTCTTTAGAAACGGTTCGTCGTCGCAACGCCCACCACTAGATGACAACGTGTTAGGATCTCTCCCAGGTTTTGGTATTGGGACAATTCTAATATAGCGCCACTGCTCTGGGACTACTCCTGTTTCTAATACTGAATTATAAATACGTACCAGAAAAGCTTTTCCAGGCTTTGAAAGGTTAAAATCATTGAGTAAGCGACATTGCCCGCCCCCGGAGCAGTGTTTATACGTTTTAGAGAATTCTCCATTTCATAAATAGGTATTTCTTTACTTAGGGTGCAATCACCCTTTTCCCTAAATTGTGGTGGTTATTCCCGGACAGTATCAGGAGTCAAGGAGTACAATAACTGTTTAGCTCTTAAAGGTTCTACTGTTTGTCTTGTTCTGATCCCTGTCATCCATTTCATCTTTTTCCACATTACTGTAGAAGATGCCTCTGTATCAATGCTTGTACAGAATTATGACCAACTCTTACGCCGGGAATTCTGAATTACCTTTTTGGCACGAATTAGTTCATCCTTGTATTTGTTATAATTATCTGGGGTTGGATTACGCCGTAAATGTGAAAGGTTTGGGAGTAAATTTTGCACATGGATCCTGACACATTTCTATCCATGGAATAGTGTGACCAGCCACTTAATTTAACTTGTTTTCAAACATATTATAGTTAGATTGAACATCACCCAAAGGCACTACAAATGAGAATTCTTCTTCGGTTTTCTGTCGAAACGCCATCTAGTTAGCCTCCCTGTAATTTCTTTTCTTTTCCTGTAAATTTGATTTATCATAGCCAAACATATATTTGATAACAACATGATCACTTCCCAAGACTTCATTCAAAGGATTCCAAGTTATCTGGACAGCTGTATCACATGTACCAAATGTTATATCCGGAGCAGATTGCTGTAATTGTCTATAAACCATTCTAATTCTTGTAGGTCTTCCATCATTTATACACATATAGTCATTTTCAAACATGGCTTTATAGACCTTTTCACCTCTTGTGTCCGTTTTATACGACCACAGAATATGGTGTGCATTAAAATCCCCAGCCAATATGGTTCTTGAATTGCATAAATTAAAAAGGCCAGTCAGATTGTCTTATACTAACCGTAGGTGGGCAATACAGGTAAAAGATGTGGGATAAACCTGGAACATTAAGGACTGTACCTTTCATTTCTATAACATTATTTGCAATTGTGTATTGCCTTAGCGCTATTTTAATTGTCTTATGAAAAAAAAATACGTACACCTAATAAATCGCTATCCTCACTATATCGTCTTCTGATAGCCAAGTTTCACTCAGTAGTGCTATATGTATTTTCTCCTGCTGAAGTAATATTTATAATTCCCTAATTTTATTCTTTAAACTTTTAGCATTCCATTGATAGTACTAGTAAGCAATATTGATAGTACTTTTCTTTTGCTCCATTATAGTTGCAGACCACCTAGTAGCTTCCATACGAATTCCATAGTAAATTGCTCTTTAAATCAACCCACAATCTCTCCAACTATGTACTTAAATGCTGCAGTAAACTTCTTTTCTAACTCCATATTTGAAAGTGCAATTTCCTTTAAGGTGGATATAAATACTCGTATTTCAAACCTTTTTTCCTTTTTGTTACTGTCCTCTTTTTGGGTATTATTACTCTCACATTCAAAACATGAAATCCATTCATACGGCTTTCCTTCACGGTTGGTACGGTGTGTCTTGTCATAAACATGTTTACTCATATCTTTTGTTTTTTGATTATTAAGCTCGCCTGGATTGAGAACTTCTACAATATCATTACCCTTGTGCCCTGCTTTTGCATTTGCTTTAACCACTTCTGCATAACTAATACACCCAGTTTCTTGCATTTCTCCAACATTGATCTCATTTATTTCTGTCTCCAATGGTTCTTGTGTCTCCTGTGATTCTGAGGTATAACTCTAGGCATTTCGGCATTATTGTCATCAGTTCTAGGCTCTATCGTATTATTACTATTTGAAGATTCAGGCTGGTTAGTGTACCCGTCTGTATTATCTTCAGGCACGATTGCTTCGTTGTTAACTTGTCCGCTTGATTTTTTAGATTTACGGACTCGTTTTGTTGATTTTCGCAAGTCTTGCATAGACTTACGTTAGGCAGCATTCCGTGGAACAAGATTAAAAAAAGTTTACATTTATCGTCAGTAAAACTCGGATCCAACATGAAGTTCATGAAATTTTTCATTGGTGTTGTTGAATGTTCTATTTCACTTCCCCCTGTCCTTAAGCAATGACATAATAAATACATGGTGAACAAAACATCTATAAGCATATAGGCACATGTTTGGCATTGCCCCGGTTTAGATGAGTGCAATGTAGATATCAACATTTAATAAATTTTTCGGTGTGTCTTGTCGGCTAAAGTATGCTCAAACATTCCAAACTCTGCATTAGTTTCTATAAGTTTTAGGCTAAAACTTTGTCGTTCTGCCGAGGATGCGTCTTTTAGTAGTGTCATTAGGTTGGTCCTGTTGTATTTATCTGATCGTTTCGTTTGTTACGTCAAAATGTACCGATAAGAAGCCAATTTTTGTCCAATTATTTTCTGATTATTTATTAACCGACTTCAAAAAAAGGAGGAGGTTCTCAATTCGTCGGAATCTATTTAGGGTTCCGTATTCAAAGGGTAATATAACGGGACCCTATTGTCTGTCTGTCATCAGGCTGTATCTCATAAACTGTGATAGCTAGACAGTTGAAATTTTCACAGATGATGTATTTCTATTGCCGCTATAACAATATATACTAAAATCAGAATAAAATAAATATTTAAGTGGGGCTCCCATACAACAAACGTATGGTACGGAACCCTTCGTGCGCGAGTCCGACCCGCACTTGGCTGGTTTTTTTTAAATGTATTTTGCCTCGATTATTATTAAGATGCCTGGACTGATTTTGAAAAATCTTCTTTTGGCTGAAAGGGTATACTTCACAGGTGGTCCCATGGTCATCTGGTCAGGATCTGATGATGGGATCGTAGAGAAATCGAAGGAAATCCTCAAATATTATAGGCATTCATATAGCGATTTTTGTATTTCATCAACAATGCAATCGCTTGCACTCAGTAAGTATCATTTGGTGAAGTGGAACTGATGAAGAAGACCACTGATGATCACTGGAACTCGTTAATGCTAAGTATGTCAAGGGTATAAGATATCACGAATATTTAACCGACTATGATGAAGAACAAATACTTATAAATAAATGGTACTGATGCAAATGGTACCATCGAACTGATCTGATGATGAAGCCGGAAGGGAGGCACTGGAACTCCGAAATAAAACAATGTATCCTAGTCGTGTTTGGGCTTATTAGAATCATCATAACTATACTTTGCCTATAAATGTTTTTCATGTAAATTGGAGGTACCTACCAAAACTAAAAAGAGAAATGTAACAAGTTTTTTAACAAACCGACTTCCAAAACAAAACACTACAAAATGAAAAATAACTTTCTTTTCCGAGTCGGTGTCAAAAACGGAAAACAATGGGTACAAAAGATTAGACACAACGAGGCGCGTACTTTTTAAGATATATATGTCGCCGCGTAGGCGTGAATTTGCTAATTCATTATCCTAATTAATCATTTTAATTGTCAATCAAGACAAACTCGTTAATCCTGTCATCTATGAGATACCAGTTGTACTATTTCAAGGTCTATTTAAGTTGGGTTTTGGGTTCAGTGCCATCTATTGGCTTATTGTGGAATTAGTTATTGAACTGTTTGTATGAAGATCATCTGATAAGCTAATTTCAATGTTTAATTAACACGAGATGTTTAAATAAAACGGGATTACTTATTGTAGGACTTTTAGATTTGTTCTCATTTCAGCTGTTGCCCATTTGACGAAGTAAATGTGTTTGATTATGACTTAATGCTATTCTTATTATGCAAAGTTGTCAACATTGCCGGATGTTATAATTTGAATGACCAATAACTAGATTTAATAATTTAATATGAGAACTTAACAAATTTGAGTAAATGATTAAATACCAAAAAGTCTTAAGACTATTTTACACAGCTATGTAATAATGGGAAACCTTCTGATTAGTAAGATTGTCAGATCACCGGAAACTTGGATAGTTTAATGATGAGATTCCTATTTCAATAATAATCTACAAACTACTTTGTATTTGTAAGTATTGGGGTTGTTTAATGTTAAAATAATTAACTGAGCAGCATTTTAGTATTGTTTGCTAGCTTTATTCAACTATCCAAGTAATTAGTGTCTAAACAAAAACAATGTAGAAGTTCCGCCCACTAAGTACAGAACGCGCATCGCGCGTAGGTACTTACTTTACTGATTGTGTAAACTATAAAAAGATTTAAAAGAGTATCCTAGAGTTTCTTGCTGGGTCTTCTCTAGAGATCGACAAGGGATTTGCGACCCAGCGAGCCACACCATGTGGTTTTAGCTTCAAGTTCGAATGAAAACTCAAAGTGCCTGTAACTAAGTCAAATAAATACTTTCGAGTTTCAATCCAGTGATGTGAGTTATTGAAGTTCACCCGTTCCTATGAAGAATGAAGGAATTGCTTCTAAGGATTGGATTTGATGATGGTGGTCCTATAATTCATAGGTACCTCGACGTGACATCAGAAGTCGGCTCAGCTCCCACTTCTGCCTTCTGCCCATGCTATGAAAGCCATCCAAAGAATTTCGTAAAATACCGCCACCGCCGAGGGCATGGCAAAAGAATTTCCCTATGATAATTCTCAAGAGTAAGCGACTTACTGCCCTGACATGGTGAAGATAACTGAAATATTTTTACGTGAATGATCTGATTACAAAAATCATGGCGGCCACAAGTGCCACTGGAAGCGAAGATTACTGCAATAAAATATTTTTATTTTGTGAAGACGCACAGAACTCTATTGAAACATCAGAAGAAGCAAAGAATTGGAATTGGCGTCCAAGCTGCTGATGAGTGGCAGGATGCTTTCCTACACCAGTATGATCATAACTAGCCCGAGAGCATATTATTGAAGTTTACCAAAATTTTATCCACACAGAATGACCGAAGCAGCTAAACAAACAAAGACTTGATGACTCCGTCGTCGTTGAGAGGAGTATTCTGTTTTATTTAATTATGTTATCTAAATTCTCAATTATTTTAATTCATACAAGGCAAGGTTAGTGACCTTTTGTGTGACAATTTCAATCAATCTGCCCAGACTTTTCCCAACTAAGTTTGGGTCGGCTCCCAGTCTAACTGGATTCAGCTGAGTACCAGTGTTTTACATGGAGCGACCAAAACCCAGTAACTGGGTAACACAATACCCCTTAGCAAGACTGGTGCCTGCTGGTGTTTGTGTGACGATTTGTGGAAGTAAAATTAATGAAAACAGCCTAAATTACTCCTTAAAATAAGACAGCTGACTAGGAACTCAATATTATTATTTAATAATGGTTCTTTATTTTCACAGTTATTTGAAAAACTTAATTTTATTTTGGGAGTATGTAAGGATCATAGTAAGTGGCGATCTGTGTTTGCTGCCTATCCCCATGGGGCCAAGGTATGAGTGTATGAATGTTAAACAATTCAAAGTACCTATGTTGAGTTTAGTAACGGACAAAAAGTAACTTAACTTATTTTTATAGCATTCATTACATTAAGGTAGCTGAAACAAAACAAAAGTAGTAGGTAGATAAGTAAGTTACAGAATGTATGTACAACAGAATTAGTAAACATCTGGCAAAAAGTGCCATGATATGTTCATGTTGACGCTGTAACTAGTTGATGTTTTTGCAATGAGTTATTGTTTTTACCCGACTGCCAAACGGGGGTTATTATTGAATAATGTGGTCCCATTGCATGTCATAAACTTTTAAAGTAAGATAGTTAAATGTATTAACACATTCCTAAAAATACAAAAAGCACAACTAATAAAATTAGAATTAAAACATGCTCAAGAAAATACCTACAATGATTTGCATTTAAGTAGCCCTAGACCTCGCACCAGGATACCCTGTGTCATGATCTAGTATTCTTGTCTTTAATGTCATAGTTTATGTGCGTTTTATGGTGAGACAAATCGTTTGATTACAAGACTAAACAACATTTAAAATATTATTATGAGGTTTTTGTAGAGCGTAGTGTGCATCTAGTTTAAATGTGTTTGTACGAATGGGTAATAGGGATGCAATACAACTGGGTGAGTCATTAAAATTAGGGTAAGTATCAGGAGAGCTTCAGTCCATGCATACGTCATAAGCTGATAACTTTTAATTTACAAGTACGCTTTGAGTAACCAACTATGTATGGACCTTGTGAATTTTTGGTAAATTAATAGTCCTATGTATGTAAGACATCTTTGAGTAAATTTAACGTGATTACTGTGTTCTATCTTATCTGTCTACATGAACTGGATGATTTGTTTTGGGTATGGGGTCCTTGTCAGTGACAGCGGTATAAGTTAGATCTAATTAAAAATTGTCTGACCCTACGTTCTTGGTACAGACTGTCAGTTGATTTAAACTTGTTCAAATTAAGTTTGTTAAGATAAAGTTTCTTTAATCATTCTTTTTATGTTTTGCAACTTCTTATCTAGCTTGTATTTAGTGGTTTCTAAATAAGTCTGTAAAGCATGGTCAAAGCTTGACCAACATGTTTCAAACTTATTCACACAGAATTCTTTTTGTTATGAAATAGGTTTGTTAACCATTTTGTATGTGTGGCATGCAAACATGCGTCATAAAAACCTAGTTTTCAATATTTTTTAACATTAATGTTTAGCTAGTGCAAACACTGTCATAAGTAATGCAGCAATCTTCATAGTCATAATCCTTTCAGTGTCATCTGATTCTAGTAACTTTGAATTACTTACTTCTTACTTTATCAGTACTAACTCGTACTTATCTAAATATTAATAGGAACATTTTTCTTTCATTATTATTTAGCTGTATACCTTCTCACATTCCAGATTCCTGATAATTGTCATATCAAAAATCAAGGATGTGGAACCAAAACTAAAAATACCTGGTCGGCAAATGACCGTGTCGCCGGGTCACGACCTTAGAAGCTACCAACATGCCACCAAATAGAGGTCAGCTAGTAAAGGGTAGCTGGAAAATGACAGTTCCAGCCCAACACAACTAAAGTAAAAGGTGAGAAGTTTTCAAACTATCTTCTACTCACCTCGCTAACTGATACAGTGTTGTTGTATCAGAAGGCTCAACACAATAGCCATGTCAAATAAGTCTAGATGATGCTTGTGCATGGTACTACCATGCAACAGTGTACTATTAAATTATTATTCCTGGGTTCAATTCCTAGTTCGGGCAAAATGTGTTAAAAGGGGTTTTTCCATTAGGGATTCCTCTTTAACAGCCCAGAGTTTTGAAATTCGGTAAGCATGTTAAGCCATTGGCCTTGTGCACCATAGTGTATCCCTATGCAGATGGCTCGTCCCCTTTCAGATTGGCTGTCATGGCCGCATTCAATCAGGAGGACTACTGTTATTATTATATTTTTGTAACTCTTAACAGTTTATGCTATTCAATTGTCAAATTTAGAAAAATTAATAATAAAACAAGCTCTAACTATTGAGATGTCCAATAACCTATAGCTCTGGAGGCAGTTAATAACACAATAGTTTATATCAACACCAAACTATCAGCATCCATGGAGGTGGATTTAAGGTTATAATGAGAACACAATAAACTATTTGTTGGTGAGCTGCAGAGCAACTTATAGTGAGAACAAAATAAACTATCTTATTTTGCTGTGGAAGCAACTAATAATGATAACACAATTAACTATCCTATTGGTATGCTGTGGAAGCAACTAATAATGATAACACAATTAACTATCCTGTTGGTATGCTGTGGAAGCAACTAATAATGATAACACAATAAGCTGTCTGTTAGTAATCCGTGGAGGAAACTAATAGTGATAATACAACAAACTATTGGTTTGCTGTGGAAGCAACTAATAATGATTTAATATCCATTGGTTAGGCGTGGAGGCCGCTAATGAACAATCTCTCATGTTATCCTGCTGGGTCCGGTGGACAAGACCACCCAGAGCCTGGTTCCTTATATCCTGTCAAATCAAAGCCTTCGTGCCTGTCACGGAGTAATGGTCCTGAACTCCTTAACCTTTAATCCTCTCAAATCAAAGACTTTGTGTCTATCACAGAGCGGTGTTCCTGATCCTATCCTTTAATCCTGTCAAATCAAAGACTTTGTGTCTATCACAGAGCATTACCGTCCCGTGAGAATGAAACTAAACAAAAAACAGCTGATCCACCTTGATCCTTATATCCTGTCAAATCAAAGACTTCGTGCCTGTCACGGAGCAATGGTCCTAAACTCCTTAACCTTTAATCCTGTCAAATCAAAGACTTTGTGTCTAGCACAGAGCGGTGTTCCTGATCCTATCCTTAAATCCTGTCAAATCAAAGACTTTGTGTCTATCACAGAGCATTACCTTCCCATGATAATGAAACTAAACAAAAAACAGCTGATCACAATACTCTTACACTATCTACACTATACTTACCAAATACAAGGCTGCTGTGAAAGCCTTATAAGTAGGCGTGTGCTCATCATTCATCATCATCATCATTTCAGCCGAAAGACGTCCACTGCTGGACATAGGCCTCCCCCAGGCGTCGCCACATTGACCGATCCCGTGCGACTCGCATCCAGCGCCTTCCCGCAACCTTAACCAGGTCATCAATCCACCTAGTGGGAGGCCTTCCAACGTATCGTCTTCCGGTTCGCGGTCGCCATTCCAGAACTTTTCGGCCCCATCGGCCATCCGTTCTGCGAGCAATGTGCCCTGCCCACTGCCACTTAAGTTTGGCAATTCTTCGGGCTATGTCGGTAACTTTGGTTCTCCTGCGGATATCATCATTTCTGACGTGATCACGCAAGGAAATTCCGAGCATAGCCCTCTCCATTGCCCTTTGGGTGACTTTGAGCTTTCTGATAAGGCCCATTGTGAGCGACCACGTCTCGGTCCCATAGGTGATCACTGGCAACACACACTGGTCATAGACTTTTGTCTTGAGACACTGCGGTAAATTGGACGAGAAGATACCACGCAACTTCCCGAACGCCGCCCAGCCGAGTCGGATTCGACGGTTGACCTCTTTCTCGAAATTGGACCTACCCAACTGGACCGTTTGTCCCAGGTAGACATAATCGTCTACAACTTCGAGAGTAGAGTCTCCGACCTTGATAGGAGTGTGCTCATTAATACATTAAATATTTTCATTTAAGATTAACTTGTTCACCTAATCTAATAAGTATCTAGTGATAAACTTATAATCTAATTGACTATTACCTATTACAAATCAATGAATATTGTAAGATAATACAAACAACAACATTATGCAAACAATATTCAAAATGGACTATTAAGCTAGCAACTGATTATTCAATATCAAAAATCTGAAATACAAATGTTATGCCATCATTGGTATGACATGTAGCAATTAGTTGTTTTCTAACAACATTGATCTTTACCATATTGCATGTAGAGTACCTAGTGTGTTGCTGCACTTTGTCAAGAACCGTGGTTTGCATTCAATATTTTAAAAATAAAGCATACTAAGCTTAGATTAATTACAAGCTGTCAATGATAAATAAAACCAGTTGTTATCAAAACCTAAATTTAATTAATATTGTAGGATGATAAACAACAATAATCTGCCGACAAAATTTTATCTGCTATTACAGATAATAACCAAGAAATACAGAGACTGAGGACACCGGCAGTTGCAGAGCACGCAACTCCGATCATAATGGCCGTGTCGCCGCGTAGGCGTGAATTTGCTAATTCATTATCCTAATTAATCATTTTAATTGTCAATCAAGACAAACTCTTTAATCCTGTCATCTATGAGATACCAGTTGAACTATTTCAAGGTCTATTTAAGTTGGGTTTTGGGTTCAGTGCCATCTATTGGCTTATTGTGGAATTAGTTATTGAACTGTTTGAATGAAGATCATCTGATAAGCTAATTTCAATGTTTAATTAATACGAGATGTTTAAATAAAACGGGATTACTTATTGTAGGACTTTTAGATTTGTTCTCATTTCAACTGTTGCCCATTTGACGAAGTAAATGTGTTTGATTATGACTTAATGCTATTCTTATTATGCAAAGTTGTCGGATGTTATAATTTGAATGACCAATAACTAGATTTAATAATTTAATATGAGAACTTAACAAATTTGAGTAAATGATTAAATACCAAAAAGTCTTAAGACTATTTTACACAGCTATGTAATAATGGGAAACCTTCTGATTAGTAAGATTGTCAGATCACCGGAAACTTGGATAGTTTAATGATGAGATTCCTATTTCAATAATAATCTACAAACTAATTTGTATTTGTAAGTATTGGGGTTGTTTAATGTTAAAATAATTAACTGAGCAGCATTTTAGTATTGTTTGCTAGCTTTATTCAACTATCCAAGTAATTAGTGTCTAAACAAAAACAATGTAGAAGTCCCGCCCACTAAGTACAGAACGCGCATCGCGCGTAGGTACTTACTTTACTGATTGTGTAAACTATAAAAAGATTTAAAAGAGTATCCTAGAGTTTCTTGCTGGGTCTTCTCTAGAGATCGACAAGGGATTTGCGACCCAGCGAGCCACACCATGTGGTTTTAGCTTCAAGTTCGAATCAAAACTCAAAGTGCCTGTAACTAAGTCAAATAAATACTTTCGAGTTTCAATCCAGTGATGTGTGTTATTGAAGTTCACCCGTTCCTATGAAGAATGAAGGAATTGCCTTTAAGGATTGGATTTGATGATGGTGGTCCTATAATTCATAGGTACCTCAACGTGACATATACAATATACATCGATAAAAGCGAAAGATCACTCATTCACTCATCACGAAATATTGAAAATCACTTGACATATAATGATGAAATTTGGCAGGGAGGTTCCTGAAATGACGTTAGTGCGCCCTAAGAAAGGAGTTCTGGAAATTCCACCCCTAAGGAGGTAAAAATTGGGTTGAAGGTTTGTATGGAATTTTTACAGTTTGTTAATTGGACAAATGAAATGTTAGATTTTCGCTCTTGGTTGATAAAAAGAATGCATGTATTTATTGTGTTTTGGAAATTCTACCCCTTAGCCTTAGGGGTAGAATTTTAAAAGTTTTTGAAAGAAAAGAGAAACTTTAAGTGAAAATTTATCGGTTTGGAAGGTAAAACATCTGAAATTGTTAGTTTACGCTCTTAGTTAATAAAAATACAATTAGTATATTTTTTTTCGGCAATTCTACCACTATCTTATCTTTTGGAGGGGCTGAGATATAATTTATACTTCGACCCATTGGGATCTATTGTGGTCTTCTAGATAACCTACTCCTCCCCAATCTTGTTGAAAACTGTTTTCATGAGTTTTACAACGAGACTAGGAGATATGCGCCTATAGTCTTCTCGTTTTCGATATCCAACCCCTAGTATCTTTTGGAGGGGCCGAGATATAATTTATACTTCGACCCATTGGGATCTATTGTGGTCTCCTAGATAACCTACTCCTCCCCAATCTTGTTGAAAACTATTTTCATGAGTTTTACAACGAGACTAGGAGATATGCGCCTATAGTCTTCTCATTTTCGATATCCAACCCCTAGGAGACTCATTCGATTAACAGCCAGTGTATCGCATGTGCACAGAAGGTGCTCCATGCGTTCCGTATGTTCCCCACACAACCTGCACATGGGTGTCGCGGTTAGATGTTTTCTTCATGAGCATGTCGTTGGTTCCAAAGTGCCCTGTAAAGGCCCCAAGCAGGTAGCGGATTTGCCCCCTGCTCATATTCCAAATGCATTCCCGTGCTTTGAACGTAGAGCCCAGGAATTTCTTGGAGTGTTAAAGACCGGTATTATTATAATAATAATATATATATCCCCACCGCAGTATCTCTACGTTGACGTTGTGGTGGGGTTTGCTCGCTTCAATTATCCCTAGGTTTGTGCCGGTAGATCCTGCTTTGCCGCAGCAAGCCTAGGGTGAGGGGCCAGACTAAGAGAAATACAATCCGCAGGGCAGTTTTCTGGCGAGCTGGAGGGCATCGGCGACCCCACGGACCTGATCTCCAGGGAGAAGTCTTTTTCCTCATCTCTGGCTTGCCTCACGGACCTGATCTCCAGGGAGAAGTCTTTTTCCTCATCTCTGGCTTGCCTTTATTGGCCGGTTGGAGTGAAAATTGACGGGGACCAGAGCTCTCACCTCTCTCTTGCCTTAATTGGCTGGCTTGAGTGGAGATGCCCAAGAGCAAACGTGCTCGGAGAAAGGAAGTTAACCCAGTAAAGTGCTGGTAGGGATCTTGACCGTACTTCCGGGATTGTCCTAATAGCCGTGGTATACCTCTCCACTCAAGCAACTCCGGATATGTCGCCCCCTTGGCGCTACTTCACTGAAGTGCTAGCGACCCTTTATGAACTGAGTGTGCAAGTCACCCCCTGCCATTTTATAGCCGTTTCCGTGTCCGGTCGGACAGGGGCCGGTAGTCCTCCTATAGTTTTGAGCAATCGATCCACTAAACCTACAAAATCTATAGCCCAATTTTTTTTTTCCATTTTTTGCAATAGTCCACCAACCGGGGATTGGCCTTGGGTGCAGTTGCGTAGTGCATACAGGGATAATCGTCGGTTGGTGTCACATTTCCTGATCCCCGGGTGAAATAGGCTACTTTTTATCCCTGTATTCCCACGGGAACGGGAACTACGCGGGTGAAACCGCGAGGCGTCCGCTAGTTGTTAATAAAACATGGTATCGAAATATGTCATTATTTTATTTATCGGGATATCAAAATGATCAATGAACTGATGTCCTCCTTACCCGTGATCTTTTCATAGAAATTTGCTGCCATGACACATACGTGTGCCCCTGTGTCCAGTGTGCAGTATAGTTCCTTCCATTGATTGACATCTGTTTTAAAGAACAGAGGCGCTTCTTTGTGGCCACATGAGTTTGTTCGAATTTCTGATATTATTGCGTCACTGTCTGAGTCGTTTTCCCTATTAATTGTTTTAACTGACTTCTGTTTCTTAAGATGATTCCTTCCACCACATTCCTCACATCTCTTGCCCCAAGCTGAACAGAGCTTTTTATCAAATATGTGTGCCTGCGCACAAAACTTGCATAATTTCTTGACAGGTTCCTTAAACTTTGCATTTTTAACAGTGATCTTATTAACCTCATCTTCCTTTTGCACACTTGAAACACATTGATGCTCTTTCAGCAGATCTACATAGATTTATGGCTGAATCTAGTGTCAAACTTTCTTGACGAAGTAGTTCCTTCATAATGTTTTTATCTTGAATGCCTCGTAACGATTATTCACATATAGATTATGGGTAATTGCATGGTATGATTAATTGCCGGAGATTTAACAAGTAATCGTCGAAAGACTCGTCAACCAACTGGATTCTTATGTTGAAAATATACCGCGAGCAAATTACATTAGTCTTCTTGATTATCTCTGATTCCATTTTCATAAATATAGTATTCCCATTTTCCTTATCGCTATCCGATAGGTTGAAGTTTAGGTATTATAACATTGTGGCGTTGCCGATTGCGTTGAGAAGAATCCCAGCCTTCATTTCTTCTTTGTCTGGAACCCACTTGTTTATACCTGTAGCGAGACAGTAATTTTCCCAGCTAGTGCGGCAACACTAAGTTTTCGAAGGGATCTCCAGATTCCACTTGGAGGGGTTGAGGCCACAGGACGCTGACACTGCTCTTAATTTCGGATGACACATTCGAGGGCATGGCGGCGTGTTGAACTTGCAGTTGTTGCTGCATCAAACACATTTGTTTTTGCATCGCATCTAAGAGGTGGGCCTGCTGCTCGAAGAGCTTCTTAAATGACTCTTCTGCCATCTTCTGACACCATGTATAGAAACTACTTATTATAATGTAGTGAAGGGTTTATACATTATAATTATTATAAAATCTTGGTCTTACTTGCATGATACAAAACTCGTTCAGCAGCCGAATGCCACAGATAACTAAGAACTCTAAAAACGTACGGATACTACACACACCGGCAAAATTAGCGAAACAAAATAAAAACGACGATTTTTTTTTAAATGCGGTTATATTTTTTAAACTCATATTTGGACAGGATTCCTTACTTAAAAATACAACTTTTGAACTAAAAATGAGATCGCGTTTAATACATTTTCTGTGAGTAACATGTTTTTTTTTGAAAACTGCACATTGTTGATATTTTAAGGTTATTAAGGAAAGTGAAAAAAAAAATACATTTTCACACTAAAATTAATATAATTTAATATCGAGTGTTTTCTCCACGTTCCGTACGCAAAATACGCGCTTAGACGTGGAGTTGCGGACACCAGCCCATCTTAACCTAACCTAACCTTTATCCACGTTCTTTTATTAAAGTTTTCAACTGCCTAGACATGTTGAGAATAATGGTATCCATTGTCTCGTGTGGTAGTCTCAATCATTCCTGTTCAACGGCACTTCGCAGTGCATCCACATTGACAAGTGTAGGTATTATGAAATTTGCCCTTCGTTTTATCAGGTCCCAAACGTGTTCTATAGGATGCGTAACTGGAGTTATCGTCGGCTGTTCCAAAAATGCGATATTGAAATTTTTACATAGACCGAAGTTGAAAAAGAGGTATGTGGCCGAGCATTATTCTGGATCAAAACGAAGTGACGCCTGATGAAAGGGCAAATGATATCACATTTTATTCTTAAATAACACTTCTACAGCGGTATTTAATAAGATCTTCTCTATCGATTACCACCAAGTCCGTACGAGCTCCAAAACATATCCTACGTGAATCCAAAATTGTTCCTCTACCACAGTAGTTTAAAAAAATTACATTTTATGTTATTCATGTTCATGATAAAACATGTAATGCAGTCCATCAATTCCATTTAAATGACTTCCACACTCATCATGCTAAACAATATTTTACTCCATTAGTCTGTTGGCCAAAGTAGTAGTTTTCTAGCAAAACTTATACTGTTTCTAAGGAGTGTGCCTCATGTTATGGACCTTTGGTGGGCACGAATAAACTAAAACCAACTTCCTTCTCCCAACTTCCAACTTTTTTTGAAAGAAGAGAGAAGAAGAACTTCCTTCAACCTCCTCCGTACCGTAAGCTCACTTACTGTTGCACCTCGAACTTCCTCCAGCTAATTTCTGGCTTGGAACGGCCTTTAAACGCAGGTTTTTGCAAACGCAAAGCTGAATGAAACGATTATTCCTGTTAGAAGTACGGGTTTTCTGCCTTGTCTTGATTTTCGCACAAAGACATTAGTCTCTCTGAATAATTGAAAACTGTAATAAATGGTTAAAACAGGTAAACGACGAATTATGCACATCATCTGTTATTTCAATCTTTTCTCCTCATCTCAAGTGCACTGGCCCTCTCAGTTTAGATTAAGTTGGCCACAATGTCGTCCTTAACTTCGAAAAAGATCTAAACGTTAAAAATAAAACAAATAATTCAGTACGTTAATGAATTTTTTTCGAAATTTTAAAACATATCCATAAAGTGGCAATAAGCGAAATTCTCTCAAAATGGTGCAAGTTCGATTAAAGTTAAAACAATCGAATGAAAGGTGATGTTTAATTGTTTTATCAATTAGGTATAATTGGTTTTATTATAAAACAAAAGAAAAACCAAACCGTAATTTTTTTTTCTTGTTCCGCTAATTTTGCCAGTGTGTGTAGTTACAAATTCGGAAACACAGCTAAAATATTTATTGTATATCTTGACTATTGCGATCTCGATATTTACATCGGCTTGTAGTCAAATAGCTCGAATCTGTTCCAAAACCGACACCCCGACTTCACGTGGTCTTTTGGCTGTGTATAAAAACCGGAGGCGCGAAGGGAGAGCAGTCCCTGCTCTGTGTACGACCAGTAAGCCGAAGCTGCGGAGGTGAGCATGGGTGCCTAACTGCATATCCTTTGTTACGTAAGGGCCAAGGGGATGCACTTCCAGCAGCGCCGGAGACGATTCAGAAGCAACTTTAGTGTTTTTTGTGCAACTTTACCTTATAAAATGAGTTAATATGAAAATTAGGTCAACTGATCTTTATATAAAAATAGTATTATACTAATAGAAAATTATATGAAATGAATATTGTACTAAATGTTATTAAAGCAAATGAATGTCATATGAAATATAACATTAGTTCACATATTAGGTTATTTGTTTTTGTAGCTTATGAAAACTATATCATGCGAACGTTATTTCAAGTGATATTATACTATCAGTTATTATACCATACATTACACACCCTTTAATTTCCCACTTTGTCGGAATTATTATTAAGTATATCCATGCCAAATTATAGTTTTCTAGTATCTACTAAGAGTCTCTGTGCTAAGGTGCGGGCGGACCGATGGACATAGCGAAACTATAAGGGTTCTTTGTTGACTTAGGAACCCTAAAAAACATGTTTGTAACATTTATCGATATTACAATAACTCACATCACTACTGTGTACCATATATTCGTTATACATTTATAGCTTGGCGCTGGGGGACACATCGTGTTCGATACCGCTTGGCGCTCACAAGGCCAAGCGTACCTTTTTGTTAGATTTTATTTTATTTATTAGGGAAAACAAACAATTACACACTATATATGGTTAACAAATAATTGTACGAGACTACATTAGTGTGCAACTAACAACGTTATCCACATATTATACCAGTAGTTTAAAAAAATTACATTTTATGTTATTCATGTTCATGATAAAACATGTAATGCAGTCCATCAATTCCATTTAAATGACTTCCACACTCATCATGCTAAACAATATTTTACTCCATTAGTCTGTTGGCCAAAGTAGTTGTTTTCTAGCAAAACTTATACTGTTTCTAAGGAGTGTGCCTCATGTTATGGACCTTTGGTGGGCACGAATAAACTAAAACCAACTTCCTTCTCCCAACTTCCAACTTTTTTTGAAAGAAGAGAGAAGAAGAACTTCCTTCAACCTCCTCCGTACCGTAAGCTCACTTACTGTTGCACCTCGATTAAAATTGCACGAGTACGTCAATACATGCACGAGTGAAATACTAATAAGCCTTAGCTTAATTAAATACTATATTACACAAAACAAAAAAAAACACAAAATCTACATATATATCTACATATATATACACAAATAAGGAAGTTAATTAAGTTAAATTAATGCTCACAGAACCATCAAACACTGTTGTTGGCAACACAACATTTCGTTTTATATAATCTGTACTGTAACTACTGTCAATCACTTGTCAAATACTTTCATTCACTAGCGAGCAGTCGCACGGATAAGTCAAAGTAGTCAAGTAATTATTATTTAACCATCTACCCCCAGCGTTAAATATAAACAAGAGAAAATGACTAAATGCGATAATTGTGATAAAACCATAACAAAAAAATCACCTGGGCTTGAATGCAACAAATGTGGCAAAATAGTTCACGCAAATCAACTATGCACAGGCTTATCTTCTAAACAGCTGTCGGCCCTACGGAATGCAGAAAACCTGGAGTGGACATGCGAAGAATGTCACAAGGATTCTCCTCATCGCAAGTCGTCCTTCATCGTGCCGGAAGATGGTGAAAATGAGGTTGATAATCTTAATGACCGCGATGAGAACAGTGTTGCGGTGAATAAATTGCTACGTGATATTTCACTCGAGGTTAAGAAAGCAGTGAAGAAAGAACTGGCATCTGTGAATGAGTCGCTTAGCACTTGTTGCATAAGAATGAATGCTATAAATTCAACAATGGAAATTCTTACGGATAAGGTTAAGGACTTGGAGAAGAAAACACATACCTCACTAACCAAAACACACACTTAGAATTAAAAATTGATGCATTGGAACAACACATCAGAAGCGCTGAGCAAGAAAAACTGGCCAACGTACTGGAGATCTCTGGCATTCCTGATAATGTGAACGAGAACCTGGACATACTCTCTACTAAAATAGCTTCGAAGCTCAACCTTGAGAAACGTCAAGTTACAATGGTTAAAAGACTTAAAGGCAGGAACGGTAAAGAAGGAGTTATTCAGGTGGTGTTACAACATGAGGAGCAGGTGGATCAGTGGATACGCACAGCGCGGAAGGAAGCAATTATTGTTCAAGATGTGATCCCCGAGGTCAGTCCTGAATTAGCCAAGTCTAAAGTTTTGTTTCGATACGCTTTTACTAAAGCGAATAAAGCCCTACTATGGCAGCTAAACAAACATTGAAGGAAACGTACAAATACATATGGTTCCAGAATGGCAGAATGCTGGTCCGTAAAATAGAAAACGACAAACCGATTGTCGTTAGGAACATTAGTGATATAGATAGAATGGCGTTTCAAGGGAATAACTGTCGATAATAGTTAGACTCAGTAATCACGTCAGCTTCTTCACCGGAAATATCCGAATTTTTTGAGTGTTCAACCATCAACGAGTTCAGTAATCATCTTCCAAGTAGTAAACAAAAACTAAATATTGTCCATGTTAATATTCGCTCGATTATTAAAAATTTTTCTTTAGTTCTACAATTCATTGATTCTTCAAAAATTTATGTTGACGTTATTATTTTAACAGAAGTGGGTATTTCTAAAAACAGTAATCTCATTCAATTCTTTAATATAAACGGCTATGAAATGTATCATACACTGCGGGAGCAACGTAAGGGTGGTGGCATTGTGATATACAGGGTGTCCCAGAAATCGACGTCAAGCCGTAAATGGGTGATAGACCAAGTTATAACAGTTCTCAGAAAAATACGAAAAAAAATCTATCTCATGTTTTTAAAAAATTATGTTCACTTTAAAAATTTACTAAAAAAATCAATCCCTGTAATGGTTCTTTAACTCCAATTGCTACAAATCCCATAATTTATCTAATTTTTTTTATTATTATGTAATCTTGAATAATGCTTGTGTAGATTTTTGCCTAAAATTCAAAGCCAACTCCTCCTACTTAGAAGAAAATTAAACTTTTTCAAAACCAAATTATTCAAATTTACTATTTCGCCCAACTTTAACTGACTGTACTGAAAAAAAAATGTACTACGCTAGTTTGGCAAGTAACATGAAAAATTGGCGCATTTAATAAGGATTCAAAAATGGTGTAACACTTGCTAGATTACGTTTTCAATAATTGGTCAAATTTTTTTTTGTAAATAGTATCGGTTTTTACCCAAAATGTCCATACTTCCTTAAAATGACTTTAGCTTACCTAAAGCTTTGCTAAACTCCGTTTCTAATTCGATAGAGACGGAGAGAGTCATTTTACGAAGTGTGAGCGAGATAAGAAATCGAAATTTTACGTAATTTAAGAGCAAAGTTATGATAGTGATTCAACCTTTTCAAGACGTAAATGGGTGATAGACCAAGTTATAACAGTTCTCAGAAAAATACGAAAAAAAATCTATCTCATGTTTTAAAAAAATTATGGTCACTTTAAAAATTTACTAAAAAAATCAATCCCTGTAATGGTTCTTTAACTCCAATTGCTACAAATCCCATAATGAGACTCTCTCCGTCTCTATCGAATTAGAAACGGAGTTTAGCAAAGCTTTAGGTAAGCTAAAGTCATTTTAAGGAAGTATGGACATTTTGGGTAAAAACCGATACTATTTACAAAAAAAAATTTACCAATTATTGAAAACGTAATCTAGCAAGTGTTACACCATTTTTGAATCCTTATTAAATGCGCCAATTTTTCATGTTACTTGCCAAACTAGCGTAGTACATTTTTTTTTCAGTACAGTCAGTTAAAGTTGGGCGAAACAGTAAATTTGAATAATTTGGTTTTGAAAAAGTTTAATTTTCTTCTAAGTAGGAGGAGTTGGCTTTAAATTTTAGGCAAAAATCTACACAAGCATTATTCAAGATTACATAATAATAAAAAAATTAGATAAATTATGGGATTTGTAGCAATTGGAGTTAAAGAACCATTACAGGGATTGATTTTTTTAGTAAATTTTTAAAGTGAACATAATTTTTTAAAAACATGAGATAGATTTTTTTTCGTATTTTTCTGAGAACTGTTATAACTTGGTCTATCACCCATTTACGGCTTGACGTCGATTTCTGGGACACCCTGTATGTTAAACGTACCAACCACTTTCAAATCATAAATAATTTATCACTAAAACACTGCGAATACATAATTGGTCACTTGACCACATCATATCACTACACGACATCAATTTGCACAGTGTATAGACCTCCTAAAGATAGTAAACACTTGTTTATCAAAGACTTGAAAGAGCTATTGTGTAAGGACACCTTCAAACGTTCAGATTTATACATATTAGGGGATATCAACATTGATCTGAAACAAATGGCAACATACGGGATTATTACATAAATTGTTTGGCTGAGTGTGGCATGACGAGCGCGATCTCAGATTACTCTAGAATTGAAAAACGAAATAATATTATCACTCGAAGTTGTATTGATCATATTTTTGTAAGATCGCACTCGTCAGACCTTTATACAGCGGCGCTCGGTACGGTTATGGCAGACCATCGCATGATCGTGTTGTCTTGTATTGGAGGCGGAGCTAAAGACGCTGTACAGGATGTTGCAAAAGTAAAAGAATTAATTGATTATAATAAATTAAAATCAAAGTTGGAAGCCATAGATTGGAATGTAGTTGATAATATGAAAAGCCCTCAGGAGATTTATAACTATATGAAAAATAGCTTTCGAGTGTTGTTATGAACAGTCCAAGTATTCTAAAACAATAAGTACCAACAGCAAAAGGAATAAAGAGTTGTGGATAACCAGAAAAATTAATAATATGTGCCATAAAAGAGATTTACTTTTCAATCGGTGGAAACATGATATAAATAATAAAATACTTAGATTGCAATTCAATAAACAAAGAAATGATACTAAAAAAATAATAGACAAATCTAGAAACCAACATTACTTTAACCTAATTAATGAAAATAAAATGAATAAAAAGAAAATGTGGGACATTTTAAACACACTATTTGGTCGAATCTGTAAGTCAGTAGATGAAGCAATAATCAAAGCATTCAAGAAAAAATATTTAGTTATAAGTACAATAGCCAACAATTTCAGTAAGGGATTTAGCGAAAACGTAAACAAAATATTACCTAAATGCAACATAAAACTAATACCTGAATCAGAATATATTTTTCCAGTTAACAAGTCCATGTTTTTTAAAAAACCTACCGTTCGTAATATATCAACTATTATAAAAAAACTCAACATAAATAAATCTGCGGGTATAGATGGCATCCGATATATATATGTAAAAGTTTTAAGTGATAAGTTAGCTAAGGTCATAGTTAAGTTAATAAGCACTAGTATACAAGTAGGTGAATATCCCCAAGAATTAAAATCAGGGATCGTGCGACCAATCTATAAAAATGGATCTCATAATGACTATGACAGCTACAGGCCCATTACAATATTGCCAGTCATAGATAAGGTAATGGAAAAATACGTGTGTCAACAAATTCAGAATTTTTACATTAAAAACGATGTCTTATCGGCTTCTCAGTTTGGTTTTCAACCTAACAAATCATCCTCAATTCTCCTTTCTAAATTCACAGATGAAATAAACCAACACCTCAATGATAAAAAACACGTCATCTTGTTGTTTATTGATTTCAGCAAAGCCTTTGACACCCTCAGACATGATACACTTATCAACAAGCTTGACAATACAGGGGTTCGCGGCCCAATATTAAACTGGTGCAAAGATTGTCTAAAAAACAGAATATGCCGTGTAAAAATCAGTAATGAACTTAGTGATGAAATTGTAGTAGCTACGGTAACAGCATAAGGCTCAGTTGTAGGACTCTTGCATTATTTAGCCTACGTCACTGACATGGAGAATGTTGTAAACAATTGCTCAGTCTATCAATATGCGGACGATACCTGTCTCGTAGCAGCTGATAAAGACTTATCTAAGGCTGAGCAATTGATACAACATGATTTTGATAATTTGTGTAAGTGGTCTCATGATGTTGGACTGGTGCTTAACGCTGGTAAAACTAAAACTATCCATGTTCGTTCCAATCACTTACTCAACTCAGACAAGCCAGTTAAAATAATTGCGCACACACACCAATGTTTGCATGAAGTGCAACTATCTAAGCTTGGTTGCAAATGTGAACCATTGGAGCAGGTTACCAAGTACAAATACCTGGGTTTAGTCGTTGATGACAGATTTAACTGGAGTAGTCACATTAACACCATATGCGATAAACTTCGTGCAATGCTAGCCAAATTTGCAATAATTAAATACAAAGTCCCTTTTAAAATATTACTTAACCTTTATAATGCACTTGCAGAATCTATTATTTCATATGGAATAACTAGCTATGGCAGAACATCTAAAACCTACCTAGACAAAATATATAACCTACAACTTCGTTTATTAAAAATAATAAAACCAAATAAAATTAAAAATACACTCTATGATGGTGATGACGTAACAGGCTTCTTTAAATATTGTAAAATCTTGCCAATCTTAATATATATAAATCTCGTGTCACAATGTTTGTCCTCAGTGGACTCCTAAACCACTTAACCGATTATAATAAAATTCGCACACCATGTGCAGTTCGATCCAACTTGAGAGATAGGATAGGGTAGGGTAGGTAGGGTAGGGTAGGTAGGGTAGGGTAGGTAGGGTAGGGTAGGTAGGATATTTAGTAGATGAATGTTTGGTGTTTTTATGGCAAAACAAAGTTTGCCGGGTCAGCTAGTACACATTCAAATTCGAAAGTGGTTATTAATAGAACAGTTAACCAACAAAGACCTGCAAACTAAAGTCAATCATAGCAAAGCTACAAGAATGGCAGCTCAATCAAAACTTATAGTACCGAGATACAAGAACTATTACGGTAAACGAACATGCGCTTATTTAATACCTACTCTAATTAATGATGTTCCCACAAAAATTCAATCAGAAATAACAAATAATAATTATATAATTAAATACAAGAAATTATTTGATTCTCTTTGAAAATGCATCATCCTGTTTTAATTTCATTCAATATTTGTGTTGTCGGGCTGCCTGACCCACGCCGGCGTAGTTTTTGTTAGTATCTTTGGTATTATTTACTAACTACCTTACAATTTTTTATTTTTGTATTTTATCAACTATGTTTTTAAAACTATAATCAATGATATTTTGTTAGTGTTAAGATTGCTTATAAGTGTTTCAACATCCGGACAAACCTTTTGAGGTTTTTGTGATGTTTTCTGTTTATATTTTGTCATGTTATATATTTAATAAACAATAAAAAAAAAATAAGAAAAATATGTCAGCACCTAATAGAATGTGTATGTTACTTGGCTCATTGAACTTCTTGTCAGCTAACATAACTTTGGGAGGTATAACTAAGTTATGTAAATCAAACTTTCTTTGTGGTAACTTTGAAGTTATTTTGTCCAATAAGTAACATGTGACTGATATTTTATAATTTTGAGTGAGGGAATGTACTTCTAAATGTATCTAATGTTCTATGTTCGCAGAGGCACACACCGATGGTTTTCACGCGGTTATGCGCAAGCGCGCTGCTTCTATGGTGTGCAGGGTACGGGCCAGTTCCAACACCGTCCTGGCGATGAACGCGGATAGGTTGGATTGCCCTTTCCTCCGGCATTGTTCTGACAGACATGCCACTGTGCCGATGCCGGTGAGAAGGTACTAATACTTTTAAAATTATTTCATTCTAATTTTATTTTTGTAACGAATGTAATTTATTCTGTTTTGATTTGACATTATTTTACTTTATTTTGCTTTGACTTTACTTGTGACTTGATTTGACATTACTTTTTGTTTTGAACGTTATTTAACTGATATTAGTTTTTTTTGTATTATTCTGATGTTTATATTTAATGTACAAGTAAAATTTCAAAATTTAAAAAACCCCCCGACACATTTATTTTGCGAAAACATCCCGATTCAAACTGTAAAACGCCCATAACTTTTGAACGGCTCAACCGATCTTATTCAAACATAGCTAAGAACACTCTCGACACAATCACCTTTCAAACAAAAAAACTAAATCAAAATCGGTTCATCCGTTGAGGCGCTATGATGCCACAGACAGACACACACATATACAGATACACAGACACACAGATACACAGCAACACGTCAAACTTACAACACCCCTATTTTTCCGTCGGGGATTAAAAATGGGTTTTGATAAGTTACCTGAATAAAGAAATTTTATTATTATTATTAAATTGACCTTCTCCTTTAATTTATTTAAATTATTGCCAATACCGATAACCGGAGTGTTGCCTGTATCAATTTGTGATTTTAATAAATTTGCAAGTTCTTTAGTCACAAAAGATGCCTGCGAACCAGTATCTAGAAGAGCCTTGACATGAACCTCAGTACCATTGCTCGCTAACAGTTTTACCTGTGCTGTAGGCAAAAGTACCTGCTCGGAGGCAGCCTCGGACATCAATGTTACTGGAAACGGTAGTTTATCTTCGTGGAGCAATGTGTTATCCGCTTCCTTGCAGACATTACATTTAAAGTGATATCTGCATTTTTTATTATGATTATTTAAACAAATCTCACATATTTTGTTAGATGTAGCGAATCAAGTTTGCTTGATTCGTTCACTTGCAGACATAAGTTTAAATTGTGGACAAGTAATAAGCTTGTGTTTGGATTTACAGAGCAAGCAGCTTCTTGTTCCTACCGTCTCCGCAGCAGCACCTGCATCTGTAGAGGTGGGCCGAATTACTCTTTTTTGGGATTGGAACATTTGCATCTCGATCACTGAAATGATCCGACTCACTGATATGATTCATTTGGCATATAAATTACAGAATGTTACCTACATACACATTACGTTGCGTTGCGGGCTTTTAGTACTGAGTCAGAGAAATGTTATGTATCTATAACTAGTAAACTAAACCTATTTATGTTATTCTATGTCTATTTACACATAATTCTCACGTAGTCTTTTAGCTCTAACTTTATGAATACAGAGGCAGAAAGTAACCAAGTCCCAATAATCACTACGCAAACAAATCCGCGTTATACCGTATGCACCATCAAGGGTGCAGAGGAGACTAATTAGTTTCGTTTGCATTATTAATATTAATACAATACTTCACCATACTTTTGCCGTATGCACCTTTGACCTGCACCATCATCGTAAACAAAACTTTAAGTGTTTTCGTAAAGTGGCGTGAAAGAACATAAACCCGTAAATAATCTGCCGTGTCAACGTAATACGATAACTTGTTACTGCAAATATTATATGCAAAAAACGACCGTATAGTATTTGATACGTAAGTACCTTAGTGGTCATTTTTACGTGCATGAATAAGAAAATCTGTGAGAGTATGACTGATACACAAATCTCATTTGGTATCTCTTTCTGACTTGTATATATTGTGATTATGTCGCCCGCTCACTCGCAACAGTCGCGACCCCCGAGTCCATAGTTAAGTAACTCAGCTCATGGTCTCTCAATCTGCATCTCTCTTTCACTCGCTCACTGCTCAATCGCCTCGCGAGTGACGCATCGCGCGGAATGAGCACTGAGCAAAGTAATGTTTCAGATCCAAATGATGCATTTGAAACATTGTTACTGAACCAATCTTTTGAATCACTTCAATGATCCGGATCAGTGAGTCGGTTCCGTTAAGAGTTACACACGTTACAGTCTTCTCAGCCGCAACATTAGATACCTTTGAAGCTGGCTAGGATCGCTCCGGTGGCCGCTCCGCATTCTCGAGTGCCAGTGGAAGCTTATCTAGAAAATCAAAAAGGTGTGCAAGCGTGGGATCTTGTACTCTAGCTAATTGGAATTTCCTACTGCATAATAAGTCTAACTTTCTGGTCAGAATGCAAAGTACTATATTGATAGATCCCATTGATCAACTGAATGACCTACGTTTTTTTACGGCAGCTAGTTCTTTATAATTTCTTAAATTACTTGCTGTAGAGTTACTTATAGGTACAATATCTAACAAAATGTGTATATATGTTCATTTATAATTTTATATTTGTTGTTGTATCTATCAAATATAATTTTCCTAAAAAGAAGACAAGGTGAGATTTTTAACCAGATTGTGAGGTTCCTCTCATAGAAAATAACGTAAATAGAAAAACTTTTACACGTGATCCAAATTGTGATTGTTATGTATGAGTGAATCGAAGAGTTGTATTGAAGTGCATAAATGTACTTAGCATTAAGACACCTTTATGTTAAGTTTAGTCAGTAATAAACGCTTGTCTTGAACGAACGTGTTTCAATCAACCTCCATACTTCATGGCGACCCTGCCACACACGTTCCGGGAACTACGATTGCGAGCTATCGGATAGCGGGCGCAAAGTGCAAACGCGGCGGATTCCTGTGTGCCTCGGTGCTCCAAGTTACAATGTTTATAAAACTAAATATTATACTCACGACTGAGATTGACTTTAACTGTGTAATACGGAACTTGAATATTAAACAAAATGGGCAAAAGTTACTCAAAAACAGAGGATAAGGAAGTCATCATCTCCCAAAACGCTTCGGGAGGCAGTAATAGTTCCAGCAATACGGAACAAGAAAATCATATAAAATTTAATAATATCTTAATGACGACATTCCTGGTGCTGATGGTAATTGTAATTATTGCCTTAATTTACAAGAAATGTTTAAAAGGACATAAGAAGTGGATAGACCAGCAGGTGGATTCTGCATTTATAAGGAGGATGCGGCAGCGTTTATCCGGAAGGAGAGACCAAACTCAAGCTGAAGATGTTTGAGTGCAGCCAATTCAATTTTGGAGAAGATTCGTGAGTACTCATGTGAAAGAAGAAAAAGTGTGTGAAGTGAAGTGTTTTACGCGTAAGAGTATTGACAATCTTAGATTTAAAGTATGTAAGTAGTAATATTAAGTTCTAAAAATAGTTTGTACCGTAATACGTCGCTGTACCGTAGTACGTAGAATTTCAACTCAGCATTTTTTTATCGGTGCATTGAATGAATGTGCCTCGAGTTAGATTAAGTTAAATTGTAATGAATGAAATATGATATTATGGTGCAACAACTTTATTATTTTGAAATTATAATGTTTTGCGTATTATATTATGGCTGACGATTTAATCGAATTGTATGAAGAATTATTGCAAATACGGAAATATCTTATAAAAAAAGGCCAGAGTAGATATAAAGGTTCGGTATCGTCAGATAAGTTGCAAGAGGCTGAGATATTGTTAAACAAAAGTAAGACATTATTTTCTTCTTTAGGTGACATAATAAAGAAATCGGAAATTGAATTAATTAATGTGACGTACAATAAGATTTGTGCTTTATTTCATGAAATATCTAAATTGTGTACTTTGTCTAGCTTAGAACTAACATCAGAAACGATGGAATTTGATATAAAAACTGCGTGTATGTTAATACCTATATTAGATGATAAGGAAAATACAACAAAGCGATTGATTGATGCGGTGGAGATGTATGCAGACATGCTTAGTGATGTAGGACAACAGTTATTAATTAAGTTTATACTAAAGGGTAGGTTATCTGAAAATGCCAAGTTGCGAGTAGCAGACACTTACTCCACAATAAGTGACATGATTAAGGATTTTAGAAAAAAACTATTAATAAAAAAATCCTTCACTGCGGTTCAAAATCAAATTCAATCACTGAACCAAGGCTATAGGACTATCGAGGAATACGGGTCTGAACTTGAAAGATTATTAACAGATTTAAATATTTCTCAGGCTGAAGGAGACACTGCCAAATGCGCTATTCTGAAGCCAATTAATGAAAAAATGGCCGTGAAAAAGTTTACAGATGGACTTAAGAGTGAAAGGTTGGGCACGATCATCGCCGCACGCAACTACACAGATCTGAAGGACGCAATTCAGGCAGCCAAGGACGAGTCCCAGCCATCATCGTCTTCTTCCAGGCCTGCTGAGGTAATGGAGATGACGTCAACCTTTCGAGGTAGGCACAATTATCGTTTTTCTAAGCCCTCGAGACAAAATAGGGGACGTGGTCGTCAAATTTATCAAAATAACAACAGAGGTCATTATCAAAATAATTTTAATAATTTTGGTTACCACTCAAATAGATACCAAGGTCACTCCAGACCTTTTCGGTACGGCCCCCGCGGCAGAGGACAGTATAACAGACAGGGTTATTACTATAATAGACGTGGTGGCCAAGGTTTTTACAAAGTGACGATCCCGCCACAGAGTGATAATACTCAAGCACGAATTACAAATAATTTGGAACAAAAGTCTGATAAGAATCAGTTTTTTCGTGATTAATAATTTTGTTTATAATACCAGTACAGGTAATTTTAAATTTGTTAACTTCTATATTAACGGTAAAAAGCTTATACTATTATTAGATACAGGCGCATCCATTTCTATTATTAAGGAAGAAGAACTTCCAAAGAGAACCCAAGTGTTTAGCAATAATTTAGCGGTCAATGGAATTGGAGGTAAGGTTTACTCTACAGGATATGTTGTGCTCGATTTATATGCTTCTGAAACTGACTCATTTCAAATTAAGTTTCATATTTTTAAAACTTTACCGATAACCGTTGATGGAATATTAGGATTAGACTTTATGAAAAGGTATAAAGCTAATATTGATTTAAATGAAAATATGTTAACGCTACAGATAGGAGAAAAATATTATATTCAACCAATATTTGACAAACCGGATTACAGTAATTCATTACTGATCCCACCTCGAAGTGAAACCATCCATTATGTTTATTTAAATACGGAAGTGGAAGGTGATTGCTTTGTTAGCGCTAGAGAGTTAGAAAAGGATGTTTTCCTAGCAGGTACTATAGTTAGGCCTAAAAATAAAAGATTGCCTATAAAAATTTTAAATACTCGAGATGAAGAAGTTAGTTTAAACAATTTTGTATTAAACGTAGAGGCCTTAGAGGACTACCACACTTTTGAATTTAGCAAACATGAAAGTAGTTTAAAAAGAGCCATTACTTTATTACCTATTTTAGAATTACAACATTTAAACAGAGAAGAAAAAGAATCCATTGAGAAAATATGTACTAAATATTCTGATATTTTCTTTTTACCCGGAGATAAGTTAGAAACAACAAATATTTGCGAACAATCAATAACGTTGAAGAGTAACATTAATCCTATTTATAATAAACCGTACAGGTTACCACAAGCCTTAAAGCCGGAAGTAAATAAGCAAATTGATAATATGCTTAAGGATGATATTATAGAAGTATCAACTAGCGAATGGTCTAGCCCAATACTACTAGTTCCAAAAAAGACAGAGGGATCTCAAAAGTGGCGTTTAGTAATTGATTTTCGGAAATTAAATGAAAATATTGTAGATGACAAATTCCCTTTGCCAAACATTACAGATATTTTAGACTCTTTATCTGGCTCAATCTATTTTACTCATTTAGACCTTCAACAAGGATATTATCAAGTGAAACTGGCACCTGAAAGCCGTAAATATACTGCATTTTCAACCAGTACAGGACATTACCAATTAAAACGATTACCAATGGGTCTTAAGACATCTTGTAGTGCATTTAGTAGAGTTATGTCAATTGCGATGTCAGGATTAGCTTTTGAGAAGTGTTTTGTTTATTTAGATGACGTAATCGTTTTTGGAAGATCTTTAACTATACATAATCAAAATCTTATTGATGTTTTTGAAAGACTGAGGAAGGTTAACTTAAAATTGAATCCTACTAAATGTCAATTCTTGAAGAAAGAAATTTTATATCTGGGTCATGTAGTTTCTGCTGACGGTGTTTCGCCTGACCCTGACAAAACTAAAGTTTTAGAAAATTTTCCAATACCAAAAGACGTGGATGAAGTGAGACGGTTTGTTGCCTTCTGCAACTACTATAGGAAATTCGTGCCGTCCTTTGCAACAATTACTATGCCTTTGAATCGATTGCTAAAGAAAGATGAACCTTTTATTTGGAGTTTGGAATGTCAAAATGCATTTAATTTTCTAAAAACGTCATTAACGACGCCTCCTATATTACAATATCCAGATTACTCGCCAAACAATGAATTTATATTACAAACAGACGCATCTGATCTGGCAGTAGGAGCTGTATTGTGTAACAAGAATATGAAACCTGTTGCTTATGCCAGCAGACCGATAAATAAGGCAGAGAAAAAATATCCAGTAATACAGAAAGAATTAACAGCCATAGTATGGGCAGTAAAATATTTCAGACCGTATCTATTTGCCAGAACGTTTACTATTATGACAGACCACAAACCATTAGTTTATTTATTCGGTATGAAGGACCCTTCTAGCAGATTAATCAAATTCAGGTTAATACTTGAAGAATATGATTTTAAGATAGTCTATGTGAAAGGTAAGGACAATGTGATTGCGGATGCTTTATCAAGGATATGCATAACATCGAATGAATTAAAGAATATGAAAGAGCAAATTTTAGCTGTAACAACTAGAGGACAAAAGAGGAGGTTGGAAGAGAGTTGTAAGAAAAAACAAACTGTGCTTAGTAAACCCACTGACAATTGGCCTGATCAACCAAGGGTCGTGGAATTACTAAGACAGCCATGTGATTCTATTGAAATGAAGTTAGTAGAGGAAAAAATTATAAGGAAGTATAAAAGAGAAAATATGATAGGGGAACAAAAGGATTGTTTTGTTTATATACCAAGCAAAATGCTATTGTGTATTAACCTTGACTTTAGATTGCATTTCTCGCGAGCCGAATTTGCGACTAAGTTAAAGGAGTTTTGTAAAAGAATAGAAGTAAAAGAACTATGCATAGTGAAAGATGATAATAATAATGAATTTATAAGAGGTTTATGTAGTGAAATTAAATCCTTAAAGAAATGGAGCGGGCCCCGAATATGTATTTTGAGAGGAATTGAAAGAATATATGACGAAAAGGAAAAAGAATTTATTTTGAATAACTATCATTTATTGCCCACGAGTGGACATGCGGGTATGAATAGAATGGCGAATAATATTAAAAGAAAATATTATTGGCCAGGTCTTGATATGGATATTCGTAAGTTTATAAGTAAATGTGAGATGTGTCAGAAAATGAAACAAAGTAAATATACGAGACAACCCATGACTATAACTACTACAGCATTAGCTGCCTTTGAAAAAGTTTTCCTTGACTTAGGACCTTGGACCTTTGGACAGGGACGAGTCAGGAAATTGTTATATTTTAACCTTACAATGCGAGTTGACAAAATACATAGAGGCATATCCATTACCAAATAAGGAAACGGTTACTGTAGCAAAAGCTTTCGTAAATAACTTTATTTTACGATTCGGTATCCCGAAATCCATAGCTACGGATAGGGGGACAGAGTTTATTTCTCAAGTTATGGAACAGGTATGTAGGCTATTAGAGGTAGAAAAGTTACAATCCACTGCATACCACCATCAGTCAATCGGTTCACTAGAGATAGCTCATAAACATTTAGGAGCATTTTTAAGAACTTATTGTAATAATGTGTATCATTCATGGTCAGACTGGTTACCTTTCTGGTGTTTTAGTTTTAATACTAGTGTAAATACCCAAACTAAATACACACCTTATGAGCTTGTGTTTGGAAAACAATGTCGCTTGCCAAACAGTTTAGAATATGGTGTAGAGCCACTTTATAATACTGATGATTATTGTTTAGATTTAAAATATAAGTTGCAAGTAGCTTTAAGAGATGCAAGGAATAATTTGGTAGCTTGTAAGGAAAAAAGAAAAGACAAATATGATAAATCATGTAATCCTGTATTTTATAAGAAAAATGATCTTATTTTAGTAAAGAATGAATGTGCTCGTAAATTAGACTGTATTTTTGATGGACCTTTTGAAGTGTTGGAAGATTTAGGCGTTAATGTAAAGATAATTAAAAATGGTAAGGTAGATATAATACATAAAGATAGGACAAAAAAATTTAGTAAGTAAGATTTTTTATGAAAAGGTACCTTTTGCTTTTGTTTTTACTTTAGATTTGATTGTGTTATTTTTTTTTCTTTCACCCCCGGAGGTGAAGTGCATAAATGTACTTAGCATTAAGACACCTTTATGTTAAGTTTAGTCAGTAATAAACGCTTGTCTTGAACGAACGTGTTTCAATCAACCTCCATACTTCAGTATAAACGGCTTGAACTCTGAATACTTATCCGAGTAGGTTGATACATTAATTGTTGGTAACTTAGTATTAAACTACGTGATACACTCTTTTTTACAATCGATTTCACAATCATCCAGCAATTCCTTAATGACAGTGAGTGTTTTGAAGTATTTCTCTTCTACATCATCGTCGGCATCGAGAATAGAATAAACTTTATTTTACTTAATTAATTTTACAGTTATATGGCCGCCAAGTACGTGCAATGCTATTTTACACATATGTCTTACTAAAATATCTAATTGTAAAGTAAATAAGGCTCAGCTCAGGCATGAACTGGCTCACGCTACACAGCTATATCTTTGATAATTTAAATTACAGGAATACGAGGAGGGACCATTCGCTTCTTTGTTGTTTACATAAATAATCAATATCACCAGCTCGCAGACTAGGTAACATAGGATTATGATGGTTTGGTTTGTCATATTTATCATTAGGTTGTGTAAGACCGGGAATTTGCAGATCTCTTAACTTAAGTAGCATATCTTCATGAAGGTCCCTAGCACGTAGGTACCACGGGTATCCCAAGCATCTCCCAGATCACTGTTGAACTCGTATTCCGAGGAAAATTAGCAGCAGTTTTCAATGCCATACGCTAGTGTCTATTGTGTTTTTGTAAAAAAAAAATGCTTTTATCACTTTAACGTTTGTTCCTAGTGACACCTTGCTATACCACCCTATAATTGGCGCCAACATACCGCGTACTTGTTCAACTTTTTAACTGTATTTTAACGTGTTCTTTCATTACTAGTCTTTGGTCAAGGTGTACTCCAAGGTATTTAATGCTATTGTTATTGGTAAACTCTCGCATTCAAGTCTGACTGTCCGTCTATATTTACGTTTGTTTGTGAACATAGCGCAGTCCGTCTTGTTGACGATGCATTGTAGACCCCACTCTTTATAATAATTGATGATCGTTTTGGCAGCCCATGCTGCCTGTCATGACGCAGTATCTGGACGACACGTGCTTCGTTAAGAATACAAAGGTCATCAGCATATTTTGACAACGTGATACCGGCTATGTGATTTCTCGGTATATCGCACACATATAGATTGAAAAGGTTTGGCCCCAATATAGACCCTTGCGGTACTCCATGTGTAACTGGCATCTTTTTCCATACATCGTGCGATATTTGCCACGAGCCTCGCGGCCTGAAACATAATTCTCAATGAGTTTAATTACGTTATTTGCCACTCCAGCGATGAACAGTACCTTACTTAGCCCCATAGAGTATAGTAATAGATTGGGAATAGAGAACCCACTCCGGTTTTTTTCTGCAACCTTCAAACGATATTTGAAGCGCCATCTGGTATCGTCCGCCTAAACCTATCGTCTGCATGTGTGCATACCTATCTATACTTATACACCATTATACTATATACATCTGTATAGTTTGGTATAGCTATATATATTCTATTTAAACCTAGGGGTACTCGTTCATGCCTACAAAGTACTTAAAAAAAGGTACACTTGTTATTCATCTGTGGCAAATAATTATTTATTGAAATATGGAAATACAACACGGATTTCTACAACAGAACAGAACAATATCATGTACATTTTGAAAGTACTTAGTAGGCAACCTGGATTGAAACAAAAATCATATTTATTTATGTTTATTGAAATATATTTGTGCTGAAAGTTTAATTTCATCATCCTCACCACGGTATTTGATTTTACCAGATAAAATTCGATTGATTGACTGGCACCAACTATATACCACGACATTTATTGTTGTATTTTCAAAAACATTTTTCAACTCTTTCTTGTGGATCCCACATCTGAAAGGATATTCCTCAAATATGTCCAAAAACCATTTTAATTTTTTCATTTAGCTTAGTTTTGGGCACATTCTTTTTCAAAATTTGTATCGTAATATTTTGGATTTCTTTAAAAGCCTTTTCCGCCTCTTGATTGGGATACAACAGACAATGTCTACCTTTTTTATATTATTTTGCCCTTATTTATATACTCATCTGATTGTAATTGACTGTCGCCTTATGTTATAAATAAACGATATTATTATTTATTTCATTTCTGCAGTGCCTGCATGATTTGGAGACGTTTTTCAAACATTTAGCCAGCACCCACCCACATACATGACAGCCTGGCCAGCATCAGTAGTCTCAGTGTTTAAATTGATAAAAGCCACCACAATTCCATCATTTTCTTCATGCTGTAATGGTAGTGCCTCATTAATGGGAACATTAGAAGTATCTTCCAAAAATAAACTCAAAGTCTGAAGACAGTCATTGTCATCACTTTCACAGTTAGCTTTTAGGGAATCGGGTGAGTTATAGTTATTTAAAAGAAGTGATTTAAAGGCACCTTCAAAGCTAATAGTGTTAGGTGCTGTATTCCTCACCCCAAAACTTCTGTTTGCTACAGCAACACTGTGGCAAAAATTTGGGCTGTATCTTTTACTTTCATTTTTTTAATCTTTTCAACATAAATATGTTCGTCAGTCAAATTGTGACATATTTTTAACTCTCCATACAATTTGTCCGCTTCAAAAAATTTCTGATAATATTCCAGTATAACTGTCTTTTCGACCTTTTCTTCAAAGTCGAATATTTCATTTCTTTGTTAAGCAGATTGTTTTTTACCCCTTTCAATAAATGAGGGACATCAAATAGTGGTATAATTTTAGATTTCCCTACTGCCATAGTTTCGTGTCTCTATTTCCTTTTTTCTTTTATTATTTTTTTTCGACTATCTTCTACGATTTCATTTATTACACTCACATTTACAGTGCTTTGATCACATACTGTGCACAAAATATTAAGCCCTGAACATATTTAATGACCTTTATAGTCTTGCAGCTTTTTACGTTGGAGATTGGCCTGCAGTACTCCATAGGGGGTATTTACTCCTGAGGTGCCCTTAACAATATGCCACAGTCGACCTGGCCACGCCATCCCATCTCATGCGCACCGGGCAGTCGTGGCTAAACACATTGTGCGTGCTATGCTCGAGCTTGGATTTGGCACAGTTACGACAAGCGGGTGGTGAGCCTGAGAGCCAATCTGGGCACTCCGATCTCATATGCGGGCCTCCACAATGGCTGCAGAGATCCGCAGGCTCCTTGCAGAACCGTTTACCGTGTCCGAAGCCCAGACAGCGGGTGCACTGCACCAGCGGGGATTTATCTTTAACCTTGTGGCGCAGAAGTTCTATATGCAGCGCCCGTCGCCAGATGGTAGGCGAGACACAGAAGATTACGTGGTTGACGCGTGGTTCGCGTTCTCCTCCTGAACTTAACCACGATTCTGTTTTCCTCATAGTCGAGGCCGTCAAAAACACCCTTGTTCTGGTTTCTCAGGGCCTTAATAATGTCTTCATCGGTATTTACTACCAAGACGTTCCTGAGAATCAGAAGCGGGTCCTTGTTTTTGACTTCCTCGACGGTGAGGTCCACTCCCACCTTTTGGAGTCGGGTCTTCATCTTGTTTCTCTCCTCCTTAGTCTCGAAACCCATTATTATCTTTCGATCCTTGGCCTTCCTTACCTTTTCCACCTTTACCCATCCCTCTTTGGCATTCGCCGCTTTTCTTATTCTCTCGAGAACTTCCTCGCCCGTCTCAGATTCATCTTTTGAGGCAACCACCACCGAGTGCAAAGTACTGCGCCCTGGCAGTGACTTTACAGCTCCAGTTGCGGCTGCACTCGCGTAACTGGCCTTCTCCAGTATCTCTTTTTGGAGGTCCATCTTCTCCTTAAGCTCCTTGATGTGTCTGCTACTCGCCTCGAGGACCTTCGTGTGTTGCTCTAATTTTTTGAGCAACACACTGTTCGCGTCCTTCTCTTTCGGAGAAGATGGGCTTGTGGTTTGGGTTCAGCCGTTACGTCAAGGGCTTCTTTGGTCAATTTTTGTTTGACGACCTTTAGTTCCGCTTTAGCCTCCCTAACCAATTGAAACAGTCTCTCGGTAGCTTCGGAGATGGCTGTTTTTAACTCCGTCTTTATATTCCTAGAGCTGCTCAGGTTAAGTTTGGTTTTGGTTAGGCAGGCCTTAGGCTCCGAGGTCCGGTCAACGTATCTGACCTTTGGTGGAGAGCCTCTTTCGACAGACTTTCTAAGTGAAGTCGCCGTCGTCGCTTTGCTCTCCTGGGTCAAGGCAGTCTTGGTCTTAGTGCTAGCAGGGCCGGCCTGCGACGTCTTGTCAACACTGAAGGTCTCATTTTTAGTGGGGCTGGTCTTGGTGGCTTCCCACTCCTCAATGCTACGTCTAACGTTTGTAGGGGCAGCTGCCCCAGTTTTTGATGGTGGCTTATCACCGTTGGTCGTTTGGGATGGGGTTCTAAAGCCAAACATGTTATGCAAAAAAAAAAGAAAGAAAAAACGTTTTTTTGCGCCAGGCACGACGCATACCATAAAAAAAACAAAGGAAAGCTTAAATACAAATACAAAGTCAAAATGCGTCAAAATGTATAAAACTAACTTGCGTCAATAGGGACGATAAATAAAATATAATCCGACGTTCAAAAGAAAGAAAACCGAGTCTTAAACAATGGTATATACAACTTAAAATTAAATAAATATGTACAAAGTAGCAGTGTCTACCAAGACTCAACCTAGGTTTGAGTCTACAAGGCTGCTATGGGCCTTAATGTCAGATTTGGGTCGTAAAACCTGTTTTCTGGTTAGACTATAGAGTGGCTCTATGTAGTCTTAAAAATACTTTGGAGGAGAAGGGTGCAGGAGCAGAGGCGATTATTTTTTTCGAAATTTTTTGTTCTCTATTTAGAGTCGATTTGGACTCACCAATGGATAGCCTTCCCCGAGCCCTACAAAATGAACCCAAACTCGGCGCGGTTCCGCCAAAGGTTTTCGGAGCTATAACGCCCCAAAAAACTTTGTTTTTTACCTAAACGGCAACCGAGAAATGGTTTTTTGGGATTTCTCCGGAACCGCTGGTTCAAAAGCACTCGTGCTTGGGCTCCCCGAGGTTGGCATGGTGAGGCCTACCCACCGGAACTATTTTCAGGCTGAATATTTCTCGACTCTTGAAACCTCCTGAAATCCCTCCAGACGGGTTGCGAGGAGCCTGCCGATGTCCCCAGAGAAAACCCGAACCTTCTACGACCCACGGATCGAGAGTTATCCGAATCTGAAAAATGGTATAACAGTTTTAGAACTGTCAAAGTCAATCTTCAACCCGGTATAACTTCCCCCCCAACAGTGGCAGAACGCTCGAGTTTGGACTTATTCGGCTTGGTTCGTCCCGCTCCGCCGCGCAAATCGGTTTTCAGGATCCTGAAACTTTTCAGCGCTAAAACGCCTTAAACCGAGTGGGTCGGACAGGGGTTGTCTCCCCAAACACCACTGTGAAAATGGCAAGTCTCTGCGACCACCGGATCCGGAGCTTTTTTGGATGTCATTCAAAAACTCATCTTTCTTCCCCTGGCTGCTACAATTAGAGATCAAATCTCTAACTTTAAGTGGAACGAATTTCGCATCTTCTCTTGCTTTCAGGGTGTCGATAAGTGTTTGCAAAATCTTTGCGATGTCCATGATAGAATTTTTTTCCTTTTCAATTTCTAAAATTTTTGGCTGAAAGATGGCCATTAAGCTATGCACGAAAAACAAATAAGATTCGCACAATTCATTTTCAAAAAAATTTACGAGGACAGTTGGCACTTGTGGAGTAGTTAGAAAATACGTTTTCAGAGGCTCATACATTTTGAGAATTCTCTCAACTGCCGGAAAAAGGCTCAGCCATTTAGTCTTGCTGTGTGACAGTAACTTCTCATAGTTAACTTCAATGTAGTCGCAAATGGTTTTCAGTGCTTCTGTTCTAACAGTATAAACAGAAAAGAAATTGAAGAGTTTCATCACCAATACTTCAACATCAATTTTCAGTACTTCTGTTCCATGCTGCACGCTATTGTGTAGTACATGAGCCGGGCAACCAACTCCAATAATATCTTTATTTAATTGATGTCTCAGGTTTGTGAGCACGTTTCTTCCCGATAACGGGCGATTTATGCCACCAAAATTTACATTCGCGTTGTCCGCAGTGAATGAGATGCATTTTTCCGATAAATCATATTTTTGTAATGTTGTCATAATAATTTCAGCAATAGTTTCGGAAGCTTCATTCCGGGTACTATGAATATCCAATAACTTTGTTTGAATTCCTCCATTTTCGTAATCAAAATACTTAATCATTATTGGGAAAATCTTTTCTGAGCCATGATTGCTTGCGTCTGTAGAAACTCCGAGATAGTCAATATGTTTCAAAGAAATAGTCAGTTTTTTAACAACCCATGGACTTATCACACCATTGATGATTGCTTCAATTTTGGTTCTTGAGCAAGTCATCTTGCTCGCAATATTAGAGTCAGGAAATACTACTTCCATCAGTCACACGTTAAAGTAAGTACATTCCATTGAATTATAGGATTGGTGGTGCTTAACAGTATGAAAAGCGAGCGTACCTTCAGCAGCAGACTGTTTTTGTTTACTCCCTGATGAAGACGACGATGCAAAACTGTCATTGACTTTTCTATTAGTATTAACGGTCGTAAGTTTAGTCTTGTGCTTATTACTATTGACATGAGTTTCAATATCAGTTATTCCTTTATGTTTTATAGATAAACTACAGTCACAAATCATGCAATAAGCTTCAGTCGGTTCTTTTCCTTCTTTCAAAAAAGATTATTTGGTTTTCATCACTTCAGTAAACGTACATTGTCGTTTTCTACCACTACCTGATGCCTTTGTCGTAATCTTCGACACATATACACTATGAATCCGCAATACGTACGATTACGTACGAACTTCAAAATCACTTCTAATCGCTGCAAAGACAAACGCTAGACTAAATCAAAACAAACAAACTCAAAGCAAAAGCACACGGTGCGCGGGCGAACGCAGGCGACAGAGAGGCGCTTCCCCCTCACCCCTTACCATTTCACCGCGCGCGTGTCAAAATTCGAACGATTTGGTTAGTTTATTTACTTGCACGATGCGTAACGATTTTAATAAAAATTAACAAGAATGTCCGGCAATTTCATGGAATGTCAAGAATTTTCTCCGGGTTTTTGATATTTTGATCTGGGAACCCTACATACATATAGCGATTTTGGTATTTTCATCAATAATGCAATCATTTGGTGAAGTGGAACTGATGAAGAGGACCAAAATGGCCACTGGAAACCCGAAATAAAACTATGTATCCTAGTCGTGTTTGGGCTTATTGGAATTGTCATAAGATGTACTTTGGCTATAAATGATTTTCATATTAATTGGAGGTACCTACCAAAACTAAAAAGAGAAAAATAAAAAACGTTTTAACAAAAAATCAAACCGACTTCCAAAACAAAACACTTCAAAGTGAAAAATAACTTTCTTTTCCGAAGTCGGTGTCGAATAACGGAAAACAATGGGTACAAAAGACACCGACTTACTTAAAATAAAAGATTTATGTAATAGATATATATAGAATAATGCAAATTAAAGTATATAGTTATATACGATACTTGTAACGAAAAAAATAATCGATTATAAAATATTTTATTGTCTGTCCATCTGATTGTTCCGGCTAATCTCTGAAACGGCTGCTGAACACAACGGAGTTATACATAATTTGAAAATGTAGGTAGCCAAGCATTTACGCACCAGTGACTGTCTGCTATGATGTAGTAGGCAGACTCCATATATGTTCAGGCATAACAAGTTCAGTTGGTATTATAGGAGGCATATGAGCAGCTCTTTTTGGAAAGTCTGGAAAAGAAAAAGAAAATATTATAAGTTTATTACGGACAGTAGGTATAAATCCATAGATTTAATTACATCATAACGAGACTTACACATTGACAGATAGCTGATGTTATAAGCAGTAAATTACTTTAGAAAAAGAGAAAACTAGCTGTTGCCCGCGTGGAGCCACATGGGCAAAACCCCGGGCAGCAGCTAGTTAAACATAATTTGAAAATATAGGTAGCTAAGCATTTACGCACCAGTGACTATTTGCTTTGATGTAGAAGGCAGATTCCGTACGTGTTCAGGCATAAGAAGATCAGTTGGTATTATAAGAGGCATATGAGCTTGTGTTGGAAAGCCTGGCAACAGTAAAAACGAATTATTTAATTTTATTTCAAGTTTATTTCGGACATCGTAACTATTATTATAATTGCAAAAATGACTTTGTTTGTTATGCTAAAATGGCTGAAAAATTGGTCTGAATGTGTGCCCGGTTCCCTATGACATGGATGGGATTTAAACATAACTGGCAAAATGGTATACTATTAGGTGAATCCCTGCCTAACCCTTCGGAGACAGGCACGATGATGTAATGTGCCATTATTAAAAGGTCTATGAAATTTAATTAACCATTATCCAACAGATGAACTATGGTAAAATCTTCTTCTAAACCTCAATTTGGACTCAGTAGGTGAAACTGTGATCTAGTTCAAGGATAACGGACAACGTCTGTTTGGTCAGCTAGTAGTATAATAAAAAACACATCTTACCATGAAGATGTAGAGTAGGAACAGCTAATGTATTTAAACGGTTGTTGCAATTCTTAAACTGGTTGGCAAAATGTATGTCACAGATGACTCTCTTTCTGTAAAATTTGATGTCATCAGCAGTCTTCAGTTTCCCACCAACAATGTTAACCCAGGCTTTGAATACTTCATCATTCTTTTCTGGGTGTGGAAATTGATGGTGTGTAACACCTGAAAAATAAAATACAAAAACATGAAGTTTGCATGTTGACCAAGACAAGGACACACAAAACTAGCACAAACCTAAACAAAAATACTTATATTTTTGTGTGCCCTACGTCGGCCGTCGTTTTTTTAATAGCTTGTCTAATATTATTACATTTTATGACATAGCTATGATCTCAATGGAGGGTGACACAAAATCAATACTGAAAGAACTAGTCAAACATTTGAAACTTGCTGCCTAGCCTGGCTTTCCAATAACAGCATTTTAACCTGAGCGATGAAGTTATACTTGAAGCAATAATATTGTAGGTACTATGAAATTGATAAAGAAAGCACTTACCCCCGGGTAAGTTGTGTGAACATCCCAATTCGCACCGCCTTGGCATGATTTTAAGCACACAAAAAAGCGTCTATAATCGCTAATAATACAATAACAGCGAAAATGTCGCAAATATCACAAAAATAAAGCGTCTATATCGCAAGTTAGGTGAACACATGAAACGGAGGAGCAAAGCTCAAGCTACTTACAAATTCACAGAAAACACTTCACAGCAGATGAGTAAAAACTGAAATCAACGCAAGTCAACAGCAGAAAACACATAAAATGGATAAAAACTACAAAAACAGCGTATGCGAAAATTGTAGGTAGTTGTATGTACTCGCCATTGTGAAAATTCAAATTTCTTAATTTGATTTGTCAGTGTTGCAAGACAAAAAAATAATTGTAGAACAAATAAAAACCTCTGATCACACAACACACACAATAAATAATAGTAGATTATGCACCGAGGGGCTAAAGTTGTGTCTTATGTCACGGGCGTCATATTGAATCTCGAGCGCAATGAAGGATTCGGGATTTAACTCACGAGCAAAGCGAGGGAGTTAATACAAGAATCCTGAATGCAGCGAGGGATTCAAGCTAGCCCAAGGCAAAGACACCTTTAGCCCAGAAGAGGATACTCTACTTTTTACACCTACTGTGAGAAAATAATAGCCATAGTACGAAAAACAAAGTATTTATTAAATAAACAAACAGTAAGAATACCATATTTAGAACTAGTTAGTTATATGCACTTACATATTAATTGAAGTTAATGGTAACATTTGAGACATTAGTCCAGTTGTGCAAAGATAAAGTTAAGTTTTTATTTGGTACGTTTATAGATGTTGATGTGGAATTTATTTGAGTATTGCTCGTTAATGCTTCAGAATCATGTATTTGCAGAGGAGCATTTTGGGTGGTGAAAGTTGGTGAAGGTGGTGCATGAGGCTCAGGGAAAGATGGAATGTGATGGTGTGATGTTGAAGGTTGTGGTGAAAAAGAATCAGATGATGTTTTTAAAGTGATGCTGTTACCAATTTGACAGCTTATTTTACTTTTGTTTTGTACAGAATTTTCAATGTAGCCCTCCGCTACTGTATCCGATTTCCAGCCACCATGGCGTTTTATTTGGGTTATATCTGCTCCCGCATCCGCCAACAGTGTAGCCGACGTCCGACGAAAACAATGACCCGTATAGAGCTCGATATTTGGTAATCCTAAGTATTTGGCAATTTCCTTCGGCATGGCACTTATTTTGTTCTTCCCAATCACTTGACAGGTGCATTTTCCACTACTGAACGCTACAAAAAATCGGTTAGTGTTTATGTTAGGAGGCCGCAGAGCTTGATACTTTTCCACAACCTTTACATATGCTCCGCGGATGACAAATGACCTTTCCCTTTTGGTTTTAGTGTCTGGCAACTTAATCAATAACAGAGCTCGATATTTGGTAATCCTAAGTATTTGGCAATTTCCTTCGGCATGGCACTTATTTTGTTCTTCCCAATCACTTGACAGGTGCATTTTCCACTACTGAACGCTACAAAAAATCGGTTAGTGTTTATGTTAGGAGGCCGCAGAGCTTGATACTTTTCCACAACCTTTACATATGCTCCGCGGATGACAAATGACCTTTCCCTTTTGGTTTTAGTGTCTGGCAACTTAATCAATAACAACTCTTCTGAGTGTTTTTCTATATCTTGGACCTTCATGTTTACCATTTCTTGACAACGACAAGCCCCATTCACTCCAATAATTAAAGCCACCTGTAACAAAAATAAAAATAAATTTTACTAACAACATACGTAAATTCAGTAAGTATACATAAGCGTTCTTGTTGCTATTTGCTACCATGCTGTATTTTATTTAGTTAAAAATAAAATGATGTACTTACTTTAACGGCAAGATAACTATGATCAGGAGCTTCATTTAAAAAAGTTTCAACATTCAAAGGTGTGAAAACTTTCGATTTCTTTGATTGGTGACTTTCCGATTTCCTCTTTAGAAATGCTAATAGCTTAGCGTATGTCTTGATGTCTATATTGTGTTTCATGCTTATTGTTGACCTAAGCATTGAATAAGTACACCATAGGCTACTTAACTTCTGAGTACAAGATAAATGCTGAAAATACACTAATAGAACTGGTTCCGAAATGGACTTGACGCCTTTCGTACTTTTCCATTTTTGGAAATTGTCGTAGGCTTTTATATAAGTTTCCTTTGACTTTTCCGGCAGTAAATCATTGGAAATATTATTAGCTTCGTTTGTAATGAATTCAGGAGTACATTCACTTTCATCACTCGACATTTTATAATACTTTGTTGATAAATTTAAAGTTTAAATGCCAAAAGTTCGCGCCTTTATTGCGTCTACCAATAAGTAGCCAAGACACGATCAATACGATTTTCAAAAAAAAAAGACTACTACGGTTTTGTCGTGTGTGTCTATTGATATCACTCTCATGGAAGTGGCGTTTGTGTAAACTAAGCTTTATACAGGGCTGGTAGAATGGTTTTGGATGATTGGCTGTATGCATTTTTAATTTAGAACGTCATTGGAGACGTTCGTGAAAATAGAGTATTTTTGATAAAATGTGATAAATCGACTGTAGTACAGAAAGGTTTTATTATTTATTTATTTAATCACAAAATCCACAGCAATCTTTGCGCAGTTTACTTAAAATAAATTAACAAATTTACAGCCAATTACTATTACGGTATTACGGCGCGGTACGGTATTTGTTATTATTAATGCAAGTTTTAATGTTATTCCATTCCTTTTAAAAAATGGTTCGTAGTTATCTAATTATTCTTACAATATTATGTCTTCGAAAACATGGCAACGATATGAAGAAGCAGTCGTTATGATTTTGTAGGAAATCGAGAATATCATCCACGTGTGTAAGGGTATCGAGAATAGCTTTCCTCTTTCTGCCACCAAAGGGTGTTTGTTAGTATTATACTGCCAATTTAGCCTGAGCATGAGATTTTGAGATTCCAAATTCAAATCACATTATTGACCAGCGGGTCATAATGAAATCCAGTACAACATTATTGACCGGCTGTGCCCCCGGCCACTAATGACTCACTTTAGGTTAAGGTTGCTTGACATATAATTTGACATTTTCGAGCAGGTGGTGTGAAAACATATTTTTAAATTTCCATTATTATCGTGATATTTGTTCGAAATTCTTTTTTTGATTAAAGCTATGGATTAATTCTATTGTCAATTAAACGTACTAAATATTTTGCGCAGACGATAACAGATGGCGCTTTTCTAAAAGTTTTTACTGAAATCTGGTCAAGTGTGGCAATGACCAGCCCCTGCTTAGCCCCATGTGATTTATGGAGTCAAATGCTTTGCTAAGGTCAGTAGAGATCATTGCTACGCTGTTTCCTTGAGCCAAAGCATCAGTAATAACTTTGCCAGTTCGTAATATTTTTTTGCCAGTTCCTTTATTCTTGTGAAACCATGTTGATACTCTGGAATGAGGTTTAGTCTATTAATTTCTGAGAGGATCCGACTGTGCATAATCCGTTCGAAGTGTTTCCCCATGATGCAAAGTAAGGTAATCGGACGATACGACGTAGCTTCTGTGTGGGACTTGCCCGGTTTGCGTAGGAAAACACCGTCCCACAGTTTCCATCTTTTAGTATAGTATCTAGTGCGCAAAGTGTAATTGATAATACGTGCTAATGCGTTATGGTACGCTGGCCTAGCAAGTTTCAAAACATCTGATCTTAGTTGGTCAGGAACTAGTGCTTTCTTGTTTTTAAAAAGGCGAAGTGCTCGTACTACCTACCTCATCCAAGTCAGTTTCAGGAAGTGGCTGGTATGGTGTGAACATTTAATTTTTTTTTTGATCATGATCCACGTTCGCATCCCTTACAATTGCTGTGTCAACTAAGGCGTTGATTGTGTCCTCCTCAGTCACCACTCCAGGCAAGTCAGGCAGACGCTGTGGCTTAGCTTTCAGTGAACTTTGTATTTTCCACATCTTAGTAAAATTGTTCTCGGGACTTTCAATGACGGTGTTCCACAGAGTCTCGCGGTATTCTTGTAGGGCTCGTTTCAGAATGTTTTTTGCAGCATTGTATATACGACGTGAAATATGCCCAGTCGGTGCATTTTTGGCTCACAATTTGCTTCGGTTACGATGTTGTATCATATATTTTTAGATTAGATTTAGATTAGTACCAATGGTTTTGCACACGACATGGCACAACAATCTAGGTCACGTAGATGTTTATTCCTAGCTGTAACTCTGGCGGACATACTTTGGCGCGCCATGCATGGAGTGAAACCTGTAGTCGCGCGGTGTTCAAATGCGCGTCGATAAGCCATCGGTGACGCGGTAGCTACAAATGCGCGTCGATAAGCCATCGAATCCACTGGCGCACCGGGGGCGCCGGTGGTTATAATAATAATATTTATTAGCAGAAAATACAAGTTTGACACATTAAAGTACACATAATTGTTAACTAGAGTACAGAGAAATTAACAACAAAAATAGTGTGCGAAAGTTAGAAAAGTACAGTCAATACAACAATTCGAGCCCTGACTCCTAAACTAGGAAGATCCTGTATCTTAGGAGGCAGTGTATTCGCATAAATAGTGGACAAGCAAATTATGAGCGTACTAGCAGACTCGGATAGTCACAGACAAGATATAGACTAAATGGTAAATATATATTAAAAACAATTTAAAATTATTTTTAATTAAATACTAATGTTTGTATTACGTGTATGTGTGTAATGTATTTGTGTGGGGTGTCTCTCATAAGAAAGTGTTGTGTGTGTGTGTAAGTAATGGAGAGGGGTGTGTGCTGTAGTGTGGTGTGGTGTGGTGTGGATTGACGTGCGGTGGTGTGATTGAGGTATGGTGTGTTGTGGTCTGTGTAGAGTGAGTGTGCGTCTATGATAGTGGATGGAATTTAGAGAGGGCTGCTGACGTCGTTGTGATGTGGTTCATATAAATGGTTCAGCAGATCCAGGCAAGTAGACTTTCGGTTGCCTCGTAATTTTGGTCTTTTATCCACTCCTCTATAACTTTAACCCTATGGGTATCCAATTCAATAATGTTTTTTTTTTTTTTTTATTATTGTGTATAGGTGTGAGCTTAAAATATAATGCTCACGTCTAGCGAAAGCGGTCTTATGCGTTACTGTGAGTATAAGAGGTTTTGTCTTACGGCGTGTTGGGTCTGGCGGGGGAACCTTTCTGTGTTTCCTCAGTACGGATCGTAGCACAAACAGTTGCCTGACGGTAAGTACATTTGCATCTTTGTATAATTGTGTGGTTGGATACATAAAGTTCTTCTTTGACATCACCTTCAGAACAGCTCTTTGTGCTCGTTCCAACTTCAGAAACTTTGTCCGAGCAGCGCCTCCCCATACTGTGATGCAATAAGTGATAACGGACTGACAGATAGCAATATACACCATTCTAATCGTGTTGAAAGCAGCTGAAGATCTTAGCAGCTTGAATACATAAATCATTCTTCTAACCCTTGTGCTAATAGTATCCAAGTGCGAGTACCAGTTGAGTCCGCTATCAATAACTACACCCAAATACTTAAGATGGTTTACCTCACGAAAAGAAAAGCATGTGCAGGGTATGTGGCCATTACATGTGTGGGCGTTAATGACAAAGTCTGTGGGAGGTTTAGTACAGGGATGTAGGCCGAACGGGATGAAGTAGGTCTTGTCCAGGTTCAGGATAAGGAGATTTAGCTGCAACCAATTGATAACAGATTTAAGTGACGTTTCGGCAGTAGTTCTCAGATGTTCCCAATCAGTTCCATGAACAATGATTGCAGTGTCATCAGCATAGGTGAAAATTTTGGCATTTGTGAGAGGTATGCAGCAAAGCCCATTGATGTAAACCTGGAAAAGGGTCGGGCCAATTACATTTCCCTGCGGTACTCCGAAGGTGGTGGTTTCCTCTTTACTAACATGGTCACCGACTCTAACACACAGTCTACGGTTAGTCAGACAGCTTGCAAAAAATCATGAGCTAAGCCACGTATACGTCCTCCAACTTCGATAGGAGGGTGGGAACAGAAACTGTGTCAAATGCCTTTTTTAAGTCTAGGAATAAACCTAGGCAATTCTGTTTTTCATCTAGCTTTCTTGCAACAAATTCAGTTAAGTCGAGAACTGCATCTTCTGCCGATACTCCTTTTTTTAAAACCATACTGATTTTGTGCAATTAAGCTATTTTTATCGAGGAACTGAGTAAGCCTTTGATTTACTAATATTTCAAAAATTTTGGAGATGGATGAGGCCTATAATTATTAATACAGTCGCTGTTCCCACCCTTATAGATTGGATGCGCAACAGCCTTTTTAAACGCCTCTGGAAAAATTCCAGTGGCAATTGAACAGTTGAAGATATGCGTAATTGGAGATACGTGGATATGACGACATTGTTTTAGCAGTTTTGATGAGATGCCATCATAACCGGTTGCAGAATCTTGACGGAGCTGAATAATAGCGTTATTTATATCCCATTCATCAAATTCAAAGAGAACCAGTGAGTTAAGGGGAGCATTTTTACGAGGCTGTGTGAACGGGTTGGGGGACGCTAAGTGATATTAGACGCTAGATCTTTGCCAACATCCGCGAAGTACCTACACACACGATCAACAGCTGCTTGAGGAATAGGTTCAAGTTTTAATAGATTTGTAGAGGATGTGGGTGTTTTTTTATAGTTTGTTATATCCCTAATTTTATTCCAAAGTGTCTTAGTATTTGCTTTAGCTGTCTCTAACTCATGCCTTTCAAACTGAGCTTTTAGTTTACGTAATATAATGTTACAGTGGTTTCGGTAGTGATTGTAGGTGAGTCTCAGGATGTCATTATCAGGTGACTTTTTAGTGTGCATATGAAGTAAATCACGATTACGAATGCATCGAATGAGACCAGGCGTTATCCATGGCTTAATATTTCTATCTTTTTTGGGAATTTTAACCTCATATGTATGTTTTTTTACTAAGCCCTGAATAACACCGATCAGCTCGTATGCGGCTACATTCGCATCGCCAATACTCATGATATGTGAGAGGTCCGTGCCTTCAATTTCCTGAACCAGCTTAGCATAGTCCACTCGGGCAATAGTTTTTTGAGGTTTTTTGGGCGATTTTGTATCTTCAATATGCAACAAGATAGGCATATGATCCGTAATAAATGATTCCAAAATAAGCGTTGTTGCCGGTGTTTTACATCTGAAAATAATATGATCGAGACAATTTGTTCCTCTCGTGAGTATTTGATGAGCCGGTAAAAGGCCATGCGACGCGCTTAATGTTAAGTAGTCATTTGTACGGTCATCATTATTAGAGGGTTTAATGTCTACGTTAACATCACCCACGATAGCAACAGTTTCAAATGTTTTAAGTAGATTAAGGACAGTATCCAAACTATTTAAAAAACACTGAAATTGCTCTTTTTTGTTAAATGATGGAGAGCGGTATATCGCGACTATTGCTATTTTATTATTTATTTTGCATAAGAGACAGTTCGCATTTGTGACATCTGGTTCCTGAACAGAAACGGCCAGGTTTTGTTTTGTAAAAATAACAATCCCGTCATTTTGATTTTGTGTATTCGATGTATAGTGTGAATTATATCCGTCCAATAATGGAACATTCCTCACCTTACTCAACCAACATTCTGTCAGGACTATGATGTCACAGTTAAATTTAATAATAGATAACAACACTAAAAGTTCACTAAAATTCTTATTAATGCTGCGAATATTTAAATGAAATTTTTTTAAGCCAGAAACGGTTAAGTTAATGAAGTCTGTACACTTATCCGGTGGACACTTATATATTTTTGCGATTTCAAGGTTATCCAAGTCACCGATAACATTCCTAACAATGTTAGACATTGATTACAAGTATGAATAGGGAAACAATTGGCAAAATAGCCGAGTTCAAGATAATATCCACAATTAACAAGCGCTGTAGGTAAGTACACTCGCAACCGAAAACAAATAGATAACCCGGTAAGATCAGCAAAACAAACATAGTACAACGCATTGAAACCAAACAAAATATTGAAACACAACTAACTATGTGGGCAGAGTTATTTAACGAGCAACTGTTGAGATAACGTGTAAGTACGAGTATGTATGTAAATGTAAATTGAGATGTGTTATATGTATAGTTTTGTGTATAGTGTATTGTTGAACTTGAGGTGAAAGGACACAACAAAGTCAGTCTGTAGTGGGTGGAGTGTATAATGTATGATTTAAGATATAGAATTAACTTACAAAGGGGTTTATTACTGGGTACAATTCGCATAACTACGTATATATAGCGCAATGGTTTAGGTATTAATAAGTACAGAAAAAATAACAAATACCGTATCACTGACACAATCACTATAAGTCACTTGACTGGTTCATCAGCAAGTTTGTCAGACAACGCTCCGACCTAATGATGATATGCAGGGCTCCTGTTTCTTTACGAATAAAAATGTTGCCATCTTTTGTCCAGCAAAACATATACTTTTGATTCTTTGCAAATTCTCTGGCCTTGAAAAACAGTTTTCTCGCGCTTGAAGGTAGATGTTCCGCAACATAGACGGGCTGCCGGTCTCCAGTAGAACCGATGCTATGTATATGCCGCTAGCCGACCACAGATGGCGGTATTCTCAGTCGTAGCAATTATAAACATAATTGCGTTTGCCGTAAGGTTGACATTCGTGTCATAGGTCGATATTTACTACTACTAAACCATGGTCACATAAGTGCAATATAACACATTGCAATTCCAATTACATTATCGATGTCGATAGATACCCAATAACTTAATTTAAAAAATAAGATCTGGTTTGGATTGGTTTTTTTATTTGGAGGCTTGTATATATTTTATAAATAAAATCAATTTGCAATTATACACTAAATTAATTATGGTCATTGAGACGGGCGGGCCTCTTCATAATATTATCTTATAGAAATATTAAATTACTTATTTTCTTTTGTGGATATCCATCAAGTCAATATTCCACCCGACTGCATCACTAGTTGAGTAGCGTAGAAATAAATAGTGAATACCTTAGATTAGAGGTGAGATACGAAATTTTCAAATTCCTAAAGAGATATAAACAAGGAGCGTGCGCGCGGGGTTCTAGGAACGAACCATAACATTCCCCGTGGCTCTAACCCGCGCTCGTATCGGCTGCTTTCGCAATTCACGTCCTTCGTATAGATTATTTATTGCAGCTTATCATTGAATAATTTGATTTTACTTTTTGGTAGTTGTTGTAGGTTGTTTGAAAATACTCATACTAAAAAAATATGTAATATATCTCCGTAACGGAAACACTGCAGTATCCAAATTATTAAGTGACGCTGGTTATAAATCATCATTACAAACGCTTGCCTCTACCCGCGGTGGTACTCAAATAGATAATATTTTTTCCAACTTCACTTGTGTGCTTCGCTTCCAATGTGGGCCCGTTTTCAGACGTTGTGAGTCGCTGAAACCGTTTTAATGTTTATGTAACAACAAAATACCCTCTTCTTAGTCCGTATTATTATGCAACTTCGGAACCATATTACTGCGCGTGGACCGACACGCACTTGGCCGGTTTTATAGTTTTGGTACCTCAAATTTCCATGACAATCAAAGCCAAGGTGAATCTCATAAATATTCTAATAAGCCCTATTAAGACCCTACTTGAAATCGAATGACGTTGTGATCCTACATAAATAAAATACATACAGTCGAACATAGAACCTCCTCCTTTTTGGGAAGTCAGTTAAAAATTGTTCTGTAAATCTATTACATGGTCGGTCGAGAAATTATGTTTCAAGATAATGGGCCTTCGTGCGCGATGATTTGAGCTTCTAGTTATTCGAGATTTTGATGGATCGAGGTAGTGAACTGTCGCGCTCATAACTTATCGATTTCAAGTACTATCGAGTAAACGTTTTGGAGCAAGTATTATTCGATCTAAAGTCATTCGATTTCAAGTAGGGAACCCCTACTTTCGCGTTCAAGTGTGGCAGCGACAAAACAGATATGGCCAAACCTTCTAAATCTTGATATGTATTGATACCTTTTCTTTTTTCGTTTTCAGGGGAAACCTTCAAAAGGCGCCTGGGCTTTTGGGGGAAAAGGCCAGGGAATGTGGGATTTTTACCTCACTAAAACCACCCCGGTGATCACCATCAGCACATGGAAGAGGCCCCGTTACCTCTTATGTGTATCTGCAGTATTTTTGTATTTGCTCACTTAAGCCCAAAATTTTACTGAATCAAATAGTAAGTAGCACTTGCAAGTATATCCCATTTGACAAAATTTTATATTGTTCCATTGCTGTAATATTTTATCTATTTTGTCCTCAGTAAAGCCATGTTCAACAGCAAGTTCAGCTATTCAATTATCCTTTATTTGTCTTAAAGCATGTCTTACTGATAATTGTGACATTTTTTGAAGAGCCATATAATTGCTGGGCAAACGGTATTGTATTTCCTTTGCTAATTTAACAGTGAAATCTATACAGCTTTTTCTAACAGGGTCAACTATTTGAGTTGTTAATTTGGTTTTATCAATAGGTATCCTACGTGAGGTACAGGACTCAGGTGGTTTTCAAAGTTTAACGTTAAATAGTCTTACTCTGTTATGGCAGTAGATATTTGGTATCAAATTTTTATTACATATAGATAGTAATAAGGTCATCAACGTGTTAATTAATTGAACTGGATCTATGTTCTCCCCTTCTTGCTGGCCGCTGCAGTAATGTACTATATGAGAATAATAATATTTTTTACGAGTACAAGAACACTTACCTTTCGTAGTTAACATCTACGTTATTTATGCATTGATGTGACATGATTTCAGAACGAAATCGAAATGACAACTATTAGAGACGCCATGTTGAATAGATTATGGCAATAATTGAAAACTATTACTTTTTGTATGCAAGAAATCAGGCTTAAATTCATGAAAGACTATTTTTCCTCAATTCGTGGGATTATTTCCACTTTTTTATTTTGATTTTTTACATCTCATGGCCGAAAATGATACATCTCCTTTGTTCTAGTTTCCACAAGGTCCGTATATTAAACAGCTCCTGATACAGCCTGTACATTATTCGACATAGTATTGCATTAATTATGCCAAATAATACACTCCCATAAGATCAGCACTGACATAAAGGCGAGGCAACAAGCTTGAAAATAATTAACTTTTAAAGTTACCATGCCCTGTGAGAAATTGGGCAACGCAGTGATCCACCTCCTGCCACGTCCTGGCCAGCCGCACGCGAACGGATGGAAAGAATTGGTGGAGGTGTCGGCCCTTGATGGAATTATCCCACCTACCATTTGTGCATCGCCATTCGGATAAAAGTTCCTCCCAGACGTCAATATGTGGTTTAAATAATCTAGAGATTTTCTCACGGTCACTCCGCGTCATAAAGTCAGCATACATGGTCTCCTTTGCGGATTAGTACATTGTAGCACGTCGCTGCACTTCAAGGTCGACCGGAAGTACGACAGCAAGTACCGGTAAGGCCTCAGTACTAACCGTCCTGTATGCTTTGCATAAGAATATCAGAGCCAAACGCTAACTCTGAAGTAATTTACGTCGTACCGCCCCTGTTTTAGCCCTATCAGCCCAAACAGGCGGCACATAGCAGATACAACCCAAGTAAGTAGCCCCATAAATAGTCTTTAAAGTCAAAAAAAAATCTTCAGCTGAAAGCCCATCACGAGTGAAGTCTTTGGCGTGAAACGCAACAAGCGAGCTTATGAATTCCCAATTCGCACCCTTACATTTATACCTAAAGTTAACAATTACATGTGACGCATAGACTATACACTTAATACAGAGATAGATGCGCATATCTAGGTATGAAAAAAGTTGTGTTGTTTGATGACCCTAACCATCAGGGGGCGTTATTAGTTCGAAAAAATTCCTGATGGCCGGGCTAGTGTTATTTTTCTATTATGTACTTTATGAAAATAGTAAAATTAGGAATTTGATAAATAAAAGAGATATTTATATGAAAAAATAAAGTGCATCGAATACATACAATTCCTTCTAAAGTTTTATGCACACAATTAGATAAAAATAAAGAAGAGAAGAAATAAATCGCACCCTCGGAATTAAGGGACCGAACTCAAAAATATTTAATCTTCAAAAATGTATTAAGTCTTGAAAAAAGCATACACTATGTATACTTTTTCAAGATTCATAATTTTGGCTCTATTTCGCCACAAGTTATTGGAGTAGGCTTTTTAAGGTCAGGTTATAGCAAAATCAGAAATAACAGGAATCCTCATTCTAAGGAATTTTGGTAATTTACACTTTGTATACTTTTTTCAAGACTCATAATTTGGGCTCTATTTCGCCACAAGGTATTGGAGTAGGCTTTTCAGGGTCAGTTTATAGCAAAATCAGAAATAACAGGAATCATCATTCTAAGGCATTTTGGTAATTAATTCATTTTTTTCTTCTTTTTAAATAAAATTCTAAAGCCTGTTGTTTGACCTGGTCATTCTTATCAAATTTGGATAGCTTCCCGTTTAATATTCTATTGGCTGTGAATAATGAAATTAACAGCGAGATTATTAATTAAATCAATCAAATCATCTTTATGTTTTTTACATGTAATAATTTGATAATCACATGCACAATTTAGTATCAGATTTATATTGTTCTTAATAAATTTTGATTCAGGGCAATCACGTAAACATGCAACAGTTACATAAAAAATATCTGTCATTAAATTGATGAATCTTGCACTTGGGTGCAATAGAGATCTTTTAGTATAATCAATTTCGTAATTAAATGATTGCAAATCAACTTCAGATCTACATTAATAACGCATGCAAAATTTACAATTCCTAAAACTCTTTGTTTTGCATTTCTGAATCACATACCCAATAACATACTTTTTTACCTGGACATACACCAATTTACAATATTTTTAATTTTCCCATCACTTTTAATAAACAATCAATATCACATGCAAAATCACCAGTATTTGAATCAGTAGATTTTTTACCATTTAATAGATTCGCCATTGATTTGAATGCATTATTATCATCATTTTCACAATTGGCTTGCGGAGAATGTGATGAGTTACAATTGTTAATAAACAGTGTTTTAAATGCATTACAAAATTGATTACAAGTAGGATTAACATTTCTAATGATGTTTCATTCGTTGATGATGACGAATCAAATAATGCCACAATTCCTTAAACATTTTCATATTTTGGACCCAATTTTAACAGAAGGAAATGATTCATACTTAATTGATTCACGCCCATTTTTTTAACTACTGATTTGAATTTAATTGATTCTAAAATCGCAATCAAATCATCCCACAGTTTGAAGTGAGGAGAGTTATTTTTTAAGCGTTGCTTGTATGGCTTTTCTGATAATTTGTAAGAATGACCAATGAATCAAACAATTTATAAAAAAATTGTAGAAAACCTGCAGCCCCCTGGCATTCTTCTGGAAGCACATTATGTCCTGAAAAAAAAAAAAATATTTAATGATTGTGGTGACAATAAAATCGTTATTGCTTTTATCATAGTTATTTTAACATCATTATTTTCAACTCCTTTGTACGAATTATGAACACACTACATGCAGGCTACATCTGTAGTGATGATGATGACATGTTGCAGTTAATTACATTGTAAATTAATGAAAGACAATGTTACATCCACACTGTGCCCTCCCCACTGCCACTTAAGTTTGGCAATTCTTCGGGCTATGTCGGTAAACCTGCAGCCGTATTGTGTAAGTGTGCAAATAATTTAAACTCTATCCAAGCGACCAAATCGGCCAATCACACAAAACGGAAATCCTCATCGCGTCATTCATCTCGCATGTGATTGGTCGATTTGGTCGGTTGGATAGAGTTTAAACTCTTTGCGCTCTTACGCAATACGGCTGCTGGTTCTCTTGCGGATGTCTTCGTTTCTGACTCGATCACTCAAGGAATCTTCGAAGCATAACTCTCTTTTCATCAGTATAATCAGATGAAAATACTTACTTGATAGAAATCTCATCGCACTTTACACCCTTTGACTGGAAACTTGGGCAGCATATTTAACTTTCATTTTTGGTATTTTGTCTTTAATTACATGCATTTCTGTTAGCTTATTCAGTAGCCTTATTTCTTCATCTCCGTCATATAGATCAAGCAAAAGCTTTAAATTTTCCCATTTAGCACATTTGGTTTCTCCATTTTGCACAAATTCAGCATCTTTAGTTAACAAGCTATTCCGAACTCCCTTCAACAAATGTGGTGTATCAAATAGAGAAAAAACTTTGACATTTTCAATTTCAAACGCATTTGACTCAAAAATTATCCCCTGTTGTTAAATACAGGTCTGCGGATCCCAAGCCAGGAGCTCACGCTGGGGCCCATTAGCAGCGTTGGGACTCCTGGACCCGTTCTGAACCTGTACCCCACGAAACTGCCGTAACGCAGCAGTGGAAAGCTAGGGGGTTCGTTCCTTATTGGGAGATATACTGGTTCCTACTACGGGTGTAAGGTGATCTTCTGCTCCTCGTTCAATCCCGTGCCGTGCGTTGTTTAGGTTGTATAGGGAGAGGAAAGCATATATATAATAAGGGACAATGACGGGAGGGAACCACAAATGTGTTCTGAGCTGGGCTCCGGCTTCCAGGCAGACACACACGTTCCCGTCAAAAGCACTTCACTAAGCGAAATATACACAAATCCGACTGCACTGGCGCCCCACAATACCGATCGCGAAAGGCGGGCGCAATTACAAATCACGGTAAACGAATTATAGCTCGATTAGCATATAATTCCACAAGAACCCAAATTTTATTTTTCGGCTCTTGTCAAGTGTCAGCTGTCAATCAAAAACTGTCAAAATCAAATGACAGCTAACTGACATGGTGTTGCAACAATGCATCAAATAGTGAACGAAACGTTTGGTTCCAAACACCTGTTGCCTATATTTATTTTTTGTTTCTTGGAGCATTTTTATAACTTTTACGTCAGTTGCTGCTTGGTCACAAATGGTGGTCTCAACCCTAAACCCAATATTAGGAGTTGCTTTATAGCTTCTGTTAACATTTCTTTTAAATCGGATGCTTTTGTACAGCTTTTGCAAAATGTGAAACTAATGGCCTATTTGCTTTTACTTTTTATGCCTTTTATCATCAAGACTAGTGCATGATAAGCCAGAGTTTTGTTTCTTCTGTCATTCCCCTTGTCTTCAAATCCTATAATTTGTCCAGTTGTATTGAACTTTAAATAAAACGACGTGTTAGCTTCACAAGGAAAAAGATGGAGAAGATTTTATTTCATAGACAATAGCAGTACAGATTCTAGAACTATAGACTATTACTATTTTGTCATAGACGAGTATTATTTAGTCGATACATATGGAGTGTCATTATTTTAATACTATAACAACAAGTTGTAATATTATACTCTGTTGCTGGTGCCAAAGAGATTTCGTCAAATAAAAGCGTGACAAGCTTTTTTACAGGAGGCAAACTTTGAACAACGCTTTTAAGCTCTGTTAATATGGCTTCTTTCAAACCAGGTTGCACAGTAAAGTTACTTAGCATATTTTGAAGACAACGTTTTGATGAAAGCACAAACAATTTCGTCATTAGTTTGTAAGCTTTTGGACTTTGCTTCAAAATTGTCAGACACAGAAATTTCTCTTCTACGGTAAATCTTCTACCCTTTAGTTTTTTAAGCTTTTGAGCCGCAGTTTAGTGAATGACTTTGTAAGTGACACATTTTTAGAAGCACATATTTTCTTTTTTTGGGAGTTAATTTTTTTTAATATCTTTTCCATTTTTTTTGTGAGCTTAAAATAATAAGCTTGTTTTCCGGATTCGTTTTTGGCCTCCAACGTTTCCGGGTACCTGAAATTAATATTTTCTGTTTTTATTATTCATTAAAATAATTATCTTACTTTCCTATAGACATAGACATCTAAAACAACAATTTAATTGAACCACAATCACATTCTGGTGCTGTAGTATATTTCTGAGTAATTATGTTATTATTAGGGTGCTCCGTCTGCACCCAATCTATGTTATCCTGTAAGACCTTCCATCCTTGTTACCTGCTTTATTACACAATGTGCAAAGTCAACCAGTGGGTCATCATGTAGTAAAAACATAACCACATTGTTATGGTAATACTTAGCTAAACTACAATGTGACCCAATCCAATAAAAAAATATGTAAATCAGTCCAGCTGTTCTCGAGTTATAAATAGTGTAACTACCCGACTTTGTTTTATATGTACAGATGCTATACACTGAGATTTTTGTGTATTTCATGACACATTTCGTAAAGGGTTCATACAGAGCAGAAAGATTAAAATCCTGAAATCTGTTGCTCCTATAACACTATCGCCAGCCACTGATGGCTGTCGTTGGACAAGCCCAAATACGTTGGCAGGCCTCATTGCCTGCGTCCATGTAGTTGAGGAGCATCAATATATGTATTGTAACTTAAGTATTAAAAAACTAACCAGAAGCAAATCCTGATGTGACGATCGCAGCAGATGGTGATGGTTGTACACAATCCGGATTGGTTGTTGGTTGTAACATAAGTTCATCTCTGGAATGCTGGCTGGTTGGTTGGTTGACTGGTTGTGGTTCTGTAAAATAACGATAGAATTACCTGTGTTATTGTAACTGAAACATGAGATTCGTAGACCATCATAATCATCACTGTGCTTTCTATTATAGCTATGTGGCTTTAGTAATCATATTATACCAATGTGATTTATATCATTTAGTGTATTTATACAGAACTTTCAATGTATTAATGGCACATATCTACATTCCAAAACTCATTAAATATCCATTTTATAACATAGTTGCTTTACAGTATGATTGTAATAAAATAGTAGTTATTCTTCTTCTTCTTTTGATTCAGTAGCACATTTAATAAAATTGTTTGGGTCCAGTAGGAATAATATCAATAATATAATGTCCAATATTTTGTACGCAAAATACGCGCTTAGACGTGGAGTTGCGGACACCAAGCCCGTCTTAATCTAATCTAATCTTGGGTCCAGTAGGTGGCCAAGCTTATTGCAGCGTCAGAAGCACTACATAGGTCATCCAGGGTGCAAGTGAATGGACAGCCAGGACACTTCAGCAATTGGGGCATAGTCTGTAAAGATGCACCACACTCGCACCGGGTGTTGGACAGATCAATAATTTCCAATTTTGCAAATTATTTTTGAAGCGGTCTACTTGGGTACGTAGCTGATTCAATGCCTTCCGTATAGGCTATACTGCAATTTATGACCAATGAAAATAGTATTTAAAGTATTGTTAAACTAACCAGTACCAAATCCTGATGTGGTAACACCAGCAGCAGATGTCGATGGTTCGGATTGGTTGTTAGTTGCAACATAAGTTCATCACTGGACTGGTCGTTGGTTGGCTGGTTGTAGTTCTTTATCTTTATCTTTATTGGAACAAATACACATTTTACAAATTGTTTCGTACGTAAATAGCTACATTAGTTATAAAACTGCGTCGCAGCTATTAACACCCTCCTCCAAGAGGGAGACGACAGCGTTCCAGAATACAGTGGGGGTTAAAAATTAAAAGGTACAATAACAAATATTACAAAATTAAAATATTAAAAAATAAGATAGTAAAAAATGAAATATAAAAAAAATTAAATAGTATAAAATTTAAATGATAACAATTAAATATATGAGTGCTTGATGTTGTGCATGTGGAAGTATTGTATGAAATGTAATGCGTGTCTGTCGGGTGTAAGTGTAGAGTGTGCTTGTGGAAACTCCCCACGAGCACACTTTACGCTACGTGTATTTGGTATGAATGTCAACGGAAGGAAGATCTTTAGTTTTTGACTAAATTCTCCAATTCTTCGTATGTGAGAGTATGAAGTCATTTGTCAATAATACTTTTGCAATTTCGCAGAGTACATTGATAAATAGTAAGCACTTTATTTACTTTATTATAAAGCACGGGACTGCAGAAAATGAACTGTCGGCGGGCAATTTCCAATTTAACAACTGATGTCGGGCAGACTCTATCAGTTCTACGTCTTTGTCTTCTAAGTTCAGGTTCAAAAGTCAATTTAGAATGTTGCCGCAACAGTGTACTTAGCACAAAAGAGTGCCTTACTGTAGGTAGATTCCATAGCGTGTACAGTTCGGTGGTAGGGAAGCGATAGGGTTTAAAGGACATTACCTTAAGAACTGCCCTCTGCGCCCTCTCCAAGCGCAACAGAAGACATTTACCAGCACCACCCCAGGCCGAAATGCAGTACGTTAACACGGAATGGGCGAGAGCAAAGTACACAGTTCTCAGGGTAGAGAGATTGGCGGAGGTCCTTAGATTTTTAAAAACATAAATTAATTTTCTTACCCTAGAGACCATTGAGTTAATTTGCTCACTCCATGTCAACGTGCCATCGACCCAGACTCCAAGATATTTTATTGAGTCCGTGCGCATAACTTCAGGACAGCCACAGGTGGCAGTTTGCAGCATTGTATTGCATCCATGAGCTATCAGACGGAAGTGTGGGGCTGGTTGTGACGCTTTCCTTGAACTAAAAGTGATGAATCTGGTTTTATCAAGGTTGAGGGTGAGCAAATTCTGTGTGAGCCATCCCATAGTAACCCGCAAGGCTGCTTCTGCCTGAAGCCTAGCCTCGTTCCAGTCACTGCCACGAACCAGGACAACCGTGTCATCCGCGTAAGCAATTACTTTGGAGTTTCCAAGATCAAGTTTACAGAGCTCGTTTATGTAGACCAGGAAAAGGGTAGGTTCTAAGACACTACCTTGCGGAACTCCGTAGGTGAGGAAGCATTCCTCACCTACGCATCGATTATAGGTGATTTTAAGAGTATTATTATCAGCATCCCTCCGCATTTTGCGATACATGTTGTCCCGGTTTCGAATACACCTAAGGAGCCCAGGTGTGATCCATGGCTTAATAATGCGTTTTCGGTTCGGTACAACAGAATCATGAGTATTTTTGTCAACAACTGATGAAACAAGTTTGACCATGATGGAAGCAGCAGTTTCAGCGTCTTGACAGCTCATAACGGGAGTAAAGTCAACATTCTCAAGAGCTACTACGCAAGCACTGACGTCTACACGATGCTGACGGAAATGTGATTTAGGGATATCTGACTTCAGATCACAAAACACCACAACAGGAGCATGATCAGTAATAAGAGAGTCAAGAACCAGGGTAATAGCTGGTTTATTTGATTTTAGCATAACGTGGTCAATGCAACTATCGTTGCGTGTCGGGAAAACATGAGCAGGCAACATGGCATGTGACGCAACAGCATTAAGGTACATGTCTGAGTTCGAATCAACCCAATTTGGGGCTATGTTTATATTGATATCTCCAACCAAAATAACGGTTCTGAAAGTATTTAGTGAATTGAGGATTATATCTAGACTGGTAACAAAGTGCTGAATATTTCTGTTTGAAGGTGACCTATATATTTCGATAAGCGCCACCTCATTTTAAAATTTGAACACAAGACAATTTGCATCAGCGATTATAGGCTTTTCCACCGTTCACCACAACTCCATCGTTTTGATTTGAGTGATCAGAGTAATTAGATACAAAACCCGGTATGGATGGAAGGTGAGGGCATTTACGTAACCAGCATTCCGATAAGACCACGACGTCAAATTGTGTCTTTATTCGATGCAGTAATATCAAGAGGTTGTTAAAATTTGCAGTGCTGCCGATGCTTCTAATGTTAACGTGAAAAATTTTAAGCCGTGATTAGTGTTATGTAGGTATGAGTCAACTTGCTCCGGTGAGCATTGATGTGACGCTGAAGCTGAAATGTGTTCTATATCATCTATTATGTTAAAATTTTCATTCATAATCAAGGCTAAGAACAAACAAGGGATTTGATTTTTTGTACTTAACATAGCATAGTCCAAAATGACTGGAGATTGTACTTGAGATATCAAAGTATACCATTTGCAGTAGAATTTGAACAGAATAAATCTTCCGTTGTGAGTATAGCGAATGTAAGTAGGTATGTGTGTATATAGTAGTGTTACAATGACAATTAGACATTAGTGAAGGATTAACTAATTTTAGAGCATGCATAATAACAATTAATAGCATTTTTATATTTTTAAATCTTTGGCAAATTAATTCTACGTAGTAAGTTACGGCAACAATATGAGAGACGACCTTAATACGACATACTATAATTAATTGATAGATACATAGTCATTATATAGATTAGAGATTTATAGTCATTTTTTCGGTAGGTCAGACTCATCCCTGATCATGATATGTTGGGCTCCATCCTTTTCTCGGACAAAAATTTTGCCATTCTTAATCCAGCAGTACTGGTACTTATTAGTGCTGGCGAAGTCACAGGCCAGGAAAAACAAGCGTTTCATCTTTGGCGAAAGATTTTCGGACACAAATATAGGTTTTACAGGTCCGCTGATTTTCAGGTGTTCTGTAGACAATTTATTATTTCCTTTGTTGTACTTTTTATACATTTGAATAAACTTTTCCTTCCGTAAGTTGCTCGCAAAATCCACGACGACGGTCCTGGTAACGGAGTCCTTGGATCCTACACGGAAAATGTCCTTTATCTCAAGAGGCTGAATGGGGACATCAAGGATTGATCCTATTTTAACCACGGTATTTAGTAAGCCTTCTTTGGATTCTGATTTACTAATAGGTATATTCCTAACTTCCACGCAGGTCGACCTCGCACCACGCTCCAGGGTCTCGAGTTTATCTTCTAGGGTTTTCAAATACGCTAAGTTGTTTTTCCGTTCAGTTTCCAGTTGAGACTCCATTTTTTGTAATTTAATCTTAAGGTCGTCGTAGTTTTGCGACAGAAAGTTAACCGTCGATTGTATGCTAGAATTTTGAATTTAAATTTCCTCAACCGACGCACATAATTGCTCGAATTTTTTGTTCTGTTGTTCCTTGAACTCGAGAAACATGGTTTTCATTTACGATATGAATGAAGACAGGTCAATATCCTGGCAAACACCTGATTCAATGCACTTACGTTTGCTACTACGGTGAGTAACATTCAGGAATTCACCATCAATGCCGACCAACTGGTCAGTCTTTGTGATATCAGGTTCGGAGGAGCTATGATGCAACGGAGTCTTTAGCGGCACCAGAGTTGACGACGTAGGTGTTGGAGTTGGTGTTGGCGATCTGTATATCGACATATTTTCTTATTTAACAAGTACCAGAGCGCAAGAAACTCGAGGAGTGGTACTGCTTTGTGGTATTTACAACTGCGAAAACCAAAACGTAGGTAATATAAAGTTATTCCTTTACTCCGTAAATACCGATAGGTTACTTGAAGTCTTAGTAAGTTGATGTAACGTTGTTGTTAATGTAACGTCACTCCACTCCAACGCTTTAATTCAATGTTTACAATATGAGTAAATTAATTCCAAACTCCCAAGTACCAGGCGCACATAGCAGGCGACAGTACGGTAGCGGCAACATCGACGTCACCACTGTCGGTCAAAGATGGAGGTGCGTGTACCTTTTGTCCTTCGTTGGTGGGCGGAGAGTTGCGTGAGCGAGGCAGCACTATGTCCAGCCGAGAAGGTCGTGCGCAGGAGGGTGGAGCCAGTGGGTCTTCAAGATAGCTGAATAGTGCTCGGAGACTGGTGATGCTCCTATGATTTATGCACTCCTATTTTTCGCACGGATTTTTATGTGTTTAATTTTGATTTATAAATAATTAAAATAAAACTGCGTGGATTTATGAGACGTGTGCTCGTCACCGAGGTCCGGGAGGAAGGGGAAGTTCTGTAATATAATGATATAATTACCTGTTATGGTAACTGAAATATGAGATTCAAAGACCATCACAATCATAACTGTGCTTTCCATGGTCGCTATGTGGCTTTAGTAATCTTATTACCTGTATGATTTATAACACTTGGTGTATTTATACGGAACTTTCAATGTATGAATTTCACATCGCTACATCCCATAACAACTTTAAATACTATTCCACAATATTATAGTTGTTTTTACAGTATGAGTGTATTAAAAATCATTAAAACTGCATATAAAACTGAAAATAACTTAAAACACATAGTGACTTTTGTAAAAAACGTGGTGAATGTAAAATATTGTAATAATATTTACCTAAGTTTAAAGTTGGAACAGCATTTTTGTCAATCTATGACTTGGTTAACAGTAACCTTCCAGAAAATGGTTGTTACATAATCTAACAGTGTTAAAAATATAATTTTTCTTTCTTCTGTATTGATGCAGGAAGTACACTTTTCCAAACATGGAATTTTTTCAAGACCTCCCATGAGCCAGTGTTGGGATTTGGAAATAATTGCACCGGTCCACCGGACATAGGCCCACTGCAGGCCTAGGTCCAGCAGTGGACGTCTTTCGACTGATATGATGATAATGACTAAAATAGTATGAGGTTTTACTGCCATCTAGGTAGATTCACATAAAACAAGCTTTAAAATTAGGAGGACCTGAACCGTCAGTTGGCGCTAGCTTTAGTCGTTTAATTTTGAATCATAGATTTGTTCGGCAGTTTCATGCCCCTAATGTGACGTACCCTGAGTAAAAACCGGAACAAATTCGTACACGATCAAGCGATGATCACTACAAGACCCGGGCACGCCACCTATCCAACCGTACGTCTGAACTAGAAAGTACAGAGTGATGATGACGCATTAACATCAGCGCCAACGATAACTTTGCAGCCCGCGAGCGACTGCAAGACGTGACGGTGGTTATGTATATGAGGAGTAACAGGGTCTGAATATTGAAAGTAGCAGCACACAACGTAAACTTTAAAAGAAGACGATAAGACCTCCGCAACGGCACAATGGGGTGTCATAAGGTTACGCAAAGAAGTTACTGTGAAGTAAGAAGAATGCGCCACGTACATTCCGGCTCGCGCTTTGCCATCCAACTGTACTACTTTGTGACGTAAACGCGCGTTTTGATATTGTTCTTGAACAAGCACAATATTTAAATTATAATCGATAATTAGTTTGTCCAGTTCAGAAGTCGCTTACCTATCGTTGTGGAGATTTAATTGTCCTATGGTTAATCTATCCATTATTTTATAGTTGGTGTTGAAGATAAGTTGTTCGAGTTTAAGTTTATAAGTGGCACACCCATCTGACCCGCAGCGATGGTCAGACGGTTTCTTAGAGCGTTTACACGCCACGCAAGACGGTGTATAATTTAAATTGTCCTTATGCGGGCAGTCTTTGTTTTCATGTGCCTCAGAGCAATTAGCGCAGGTAGGTGATTTAATAGTTCAGTGTTCTTAACATGACCGAACTGTTGACAATGTGCATAACGTACTACAATGAAACGGCAAGTCGCCCAATCAATAAACAATTTATCCTTAGTCGAGACTAAATGTTTCCGGACCGCGGACTCGAGTTCAATGCCTATCCATTTCCGACCGTTGTCTAGCGAACGCCTACAAATATTTTTTGTTGATTTAATAAAGTCGTCTTCTTTTAATGGCAACTCGTCTTTAATGTTTTGAAAGAACAACGTATGCAATAAACATATAAGTGTTATATATTTTTGAAATCACCTCTTAAAACCCATTATTTTGATACCCCACACGATGGGTTTGGAAGAAAAGGTTTCAGCACTTATTACAATGATACACAATTGACAGCAACTCACAAGCCGGAAATAAATTTGACTTAATATAAACTTTTAATTTTAATTTTTTTGACAAATTGAAAATAAAAATAGGGAGCGAACAGATCACCGCTAACCAATGCGAGCGCGCGGAGGGAATTGCTGAAGAGATGAGAACAGTTTTACATGCACGATCGAACTTGCGCTTGATACAAGTTGAGCAGCTGTTCCGGCGTGAAGTATCCTCTCACCTTCGCAAGGATCCCCAACTTTTTGGCAGCCAGCTGAGCCTTTGCCTCAATGTAATGTCCAAAATTGAGAGTCGATGTCAACGTAACGCCAAGAAGCTCAAGATAGTCCGTTATTGGCACGGTTACATCACGGAAAGTTGGAGCCGGGTGAAATTGGCTCTTTTTAGCGGAAAAAAGACACGCCTGGGTTTTAGCAGCATTAAACTTGACCAGATTGGCATCGCCCCATTCGGAGACTTCTTGCAAGGACAAGTTCAAACGCTCCACCATAGCCTCACGGAGTGCCCGGATCAGCGGCCCGGTAGCACGTACGTTGGACAAGTATCTCTCAGCAACTGTGCTGTCGTCTGCATACCAAAAGGTGCCGGGTTTTGGCAGATCGTTAATTTGCAACAAGAACAATGTTGCTGAGAGTACCGACCCCTGAGGGACCTCGGCATTAATATCCAATTGGTCCAACGAGCAGCCATCGATAACCACTCGAATGGACCGATGTCTCAGGAAGTCTGCAATACAATCACACAGACCACCGGGCAGACCAGATGAACGAAGCTTACCGATAAGGCTTTCGTGCCAGACCCTATCGAAAGCCTTCGAGATGTCGAGAGAGACGGCAATCGCTTCCCCGTGCCTCTCGATGGCCTCACTCCATATGTGAATGGCATACGCTAGAAGATCCCCAGTAGACCGATTTTGGCGGAAGACGTATTGGCGGTCGCTAGGGATATTGTTAGTTTCTAGGTATGCCAGCAGCTTAGTGTTAAGTACACGCTTCATACTCTTACAGAGTATGGACGTTACAGAGATGGGTCTGTATTTGGCCGGGTCAGCTCGACTGCCCTTCTTGGGCACGGGCTGTACGTTGGCTTGCTTCCAAGCATTCGGCACTTTTCCAGTCTCATATGAAAGGCGGAATAGACGTGTCAAGGACTGGCGTCTCAGTTTTTAATTTTTTTTGAAATCTACATTACAGTACATATTAAATTAGTATATATACATACATATATAGTACATTAGTACATTTATTTCATGTTGCTACTTATAAATAACAGCTCAGCCATTTTTTTTGCTGATAATCTTGAACATGTTTCAGTCATAATGAGACCCGCCTTCGAAAATGTTCGTCCACAAGGTACTGATGTTCCTACCACATGAAGTCTTTTTAAAAATTGGATAAACTTGTTTCAGCTCATGCCACCAGGTTAAGGGGTCTTCATTGCGACTTAATATTGGCTCCTGTAAATACTTATCCATTTCTACAATTCCAGAGGCAATTGGGTTAAAAGGAACAAGTGCTGCAAAATCTCTGTCAAAATCCTGCCATATCGATGACGATGACGGCGTCGTTGTGGAAGTTGATGGTTGTGGTGATTTGGGTTACCCTCGTTATCAGGGCCGACCTTTCCCTTAAGAGCTGACCGTGCTTTATCACATTTGCTAATGCTCACAAATCCTTTCTTTTTGAATCTAGGTTCTAATATGGTTGCTTCGATGTATAACATATTAGATTCAACATCGTTTTAATCGTAAAACCTTTTGTATTTTTGGTCTTTAAGATCTTTAATAAATTTTCGTGTTTCCGACAGCGTTGATAGCTATTGAAATCATATTTGTTGATATGTTGCCTCAGGAGCCGACAATACAAAATTACCTTCGAAAGGCTGACATGCTTCTCGGTGGAAATTTCTGTGGTTACCACATAAAATATTTTTGAAATAGGTACCACCTCTTCCACGATCTGCCATTCTTCCGGTTTTAAATTCATGGTATCATGGTTCGTAAGCACCAAAGTTGCTATCACAGCCTCTTTACAGCATATTATGCGATTCAACATATCGTATGTGGAATTCCACCGGGTCACAACATCTTGTTTTAATTTAAGCGTGGACAATATTTTTTTTTGCATTCCTTTTAATTTTACCAGAGCTTGAGAGCTGCGTTTAAAATATTCTACTATTTGTTTCACTTTTATTACAGTTGCTTGGATATCAGAAATCCCGGATTGGATATCAAAATCACCAGATTAAGGGTATGCGCAAAACAATGGATATGGCGCCAACCTCCGATTCGAATGGCTGCTGTAGGTAAATGTGTATCCCACTTGTCCATTTCGGCTTTTAAAAAACAGCGAGATTACCGCTAGTATCTCGATCTTCATACTTGATGCAGCATAATAAATTGGAGCACAGTTTAGCGTTTTCATTATTATAATGTGCCGTTACAGCATTCTTGCTTTCATTATTTATGGTCCAGGCGTCCGTCGTCAAGCATATAGGATGTATGTTTTAATTTGTTGCTGAACTTCATTATATATTTTCGAATATAGTAGAGGAATATGTACCTGACTTAAAGTTTTCCTAGTAGGAGGTGCATATCTAGGGTTGAGCATGTTGATATTTTCTTTAAATTCTTCATGTTCAACTAAGCGCAAAGAATGCTATCATTTTAACTAGTTGATGATCTATTTGCACTGCTATAGAAAGCGGAAGTGGCTTAGTAATTTGTATAAAATCTGATATTTTCCTACAGTTGCGTTTCCTACCAGTGTTAGCAGTTGCAGACGTTGATGGTGCTGTTGATTTTTCTGCTGAACCAGGCTCCAGTAACATTCGTGGCTCATCTGCTGCAGCAATATTTTCTGAGGTAGCCACTTCACTTGGCATAACATCTCGTACTAGGGGGCTCATTGAAACAGTGGGATGTTTCCTTTTTAAATGTCTGGTTAAGTTTTCGGCAGAAAAAGTTTTCTCCACATAATAATAGTTACAAGTAGCTAATTTATTATTCTCATTATTTTGCGAAAAATGATTCCATATCAAACTAGATTTTCTTCTTATCGCCATCGTCGAACAATATTTTTTTAACTTTTATGTATTTTATTTAATAATTAGTCTAGTACACTTTAAATACTTAATTAATTAATAACGAAACAACCAAAACAAATAACGAAACGAGTCTTCGTACTGTGGTATTCTGCTAAACAGAACCACATATTTTTTAAGTCTATTTACAATTCATAACACTATACAAACCATACCTTCATATCTGTTGATATTTTATCAACTTTTGTAATTCATTTTTATGTTTTCTTTCTATTGTTATCATCTGAAAAGCATACTTTTTAGTTATACCTGATTGTTTTAATATCTGATACTTAAATTATATTGATAATTTGTAATTCTTGCAATATTTTTCTACTGTGACATTTTCATCTGACATGACATCTGTCTGTCTATTTTATTTTTCTTAAACCATATACCGTAACATAGGTACCATGGACTAGACCTCCTTTAAGCTAGGTGTACATTATTGTAAGGGTAGCGTAGACTGACCTACCTACTCTACTACCTACCTGCCCGATTGCCTGCTTGTCGTCATGGCGCCCACTCACCCGCCTACCTCGGGTATAACACGGCTTGCAGCCCGTCCTGCTGCCTGGTTAGCTGCCTAACTCCAGCAACCCAGGTCGTGCGAAGCCGGCCCTTCTGTTTTATACTCAATATCCATTTTCTTAATTTTAATTTATATTTACTTTCATTGTTATTAACGTAGCTAACGTTAGCTCTCCGGAGCTTACGTAACGCTATAATACGACAACACAAATACGTAAATAATTATTGAGCAAAATGCAATACATACTGTCATAACAAATGCAACCAAAACATTAAATAATAACAGAGAAAAGGGTTTATTTTCTAACAGCTCGTTCTTACTTAAATTCATAAAGTAAGCCGTGTTTGTATCGTAAGCGCGTTTAAGGCATGTTTGACATTTTTTAAACAGCCTGCTTTTGGCTTGGCGTGCTAACCACCCACTGCAATATCCTATTGCTGCGCATTTTTCTATATTACTTTTTATTTATCATTGACGTCGTGTCTATGAGCTCTATGTACATGTGCTCATATTCCTCGATATTGATGCCCCTCGTTGCTAATTTGCTCGTCCTCTTCACATATTTTTTTTTTTTGTGAATCTAAACAAAAGTCATTGTCAGCCTCGCAATTCGCACCTACAGAGTGTTTAGATGTTAAATTGTTTAACAATAATGTTTTATACGAGGCTTCAAAAGACGAGCAATTTGGCATGATATTCGCATATCCACGGGCTCTTATGGTTTCAAAGAAATTTTCGAGGGCATCTTGATTTAATCTGCGCAACAATATGGCTTTCATACGTTTTTCATTAAGGAATTTGACTAATTTTTGAATATTTTCAGTGGTTTTTACCCAGCCCATCAATGATGACACATTTCTTGGAGTGTCGAATTTCATTGATTTCAAGACAGGCAAACTGGCACTCCAGAGTTCATGATGAGCCGAGTTAGTTTTGACAGCGCTTTTCAATGGTTTTCCTGGCACAACTTCATAACTCCCACAATTCACACTATCAAATAATCTGTCGAAGAATATTGCGAGATCTGCGGTGTGAGTGCACTCTTCTGGCATTGCTCCCAGCTTTGAAAATTAATAAACAATTCCATTTATAGTCATTATCATTACTAAGGTTGAAATGCTTTGATTATGTAATTAATATACCTGCATATTTTTAAAAGGCATGTTAGTATTGTTTACATTCAACTTTTTGAATATTGGTTTAAATTGGTTGTTCACAATAGTTAGTTATTAGATCACATCAAAAATTACAAAGAAAGTGGATGGGCGTCCATTTTTATACAAGACTATCTCATGAGAAATTTTAAACTAGACTACCTCATGAGAAATTTACAAAGACTACTTTCAAAATCATGGTAAGGATATTGATACATACCTGTCATAAATCCTAATGCTGCCCCAACAGAATGACTGAACACTTGTGCACAGTGCTTAACCTTCATATTAGGTATATGATTCGGTATAACATGCTGAGATGTTAAATTTTGCAGTATTTTAGAGCCTTTATAGTTAGGCGGCCTCTCAAATAAATTCCTGATATGGCTCCATTTTGCTGTTTGAGCTTTGCCATCCATAACATAATTCAGATGTTTATTAATCAAATTATTCCTAATGCACTTTAACAGATGTGGAGTATCATGCAAGAAATAATTATTTTCTTCATTTACTTCGAAGAATCCTCCTCTAAAATCTGAACCTCTTCTCAAATATGTGGCTTTGGTGTCTGTAACTAGACTGTTAATCCCAGCAACGTTTATTGTACCTTGGTCACAAATAGTGGCTACAAATTTAAGACCAGCTTCTTGTAGTTTTGTGATAACATCTATAATTTGTTTTTTTAAAGCTAATGTTTTAGTTGTACCGGCTGAATAGCTGTAATAAACAGGTTGCTTGTATGCCTTGACAATATCTCTTATCATGAACACCAAAACATGATCACAAAACTTATCTTCTTTTTGTTCACCATCATCCACAAAGCCTTCAATAGAGTCTCTCGTTTTGTTATAAGAACATGATGGAGCAATGGCCATTTCATCAAACACCAATGAACAGTATGTTTGTATCTGTGGCATTTTTTCGACAATCTCCTTCAAATGTTTAAAAATCCTTTCATTATACCCAGGTCCCAGTTTTACTTTGTACAAAATATTCTGCAAAGTTTTTTCTGCTGGGTAAAATACAAAACTTACTCAAAATCCTATAGGCTCCTATAGGCTTTAGGTGAAAGCTTATATAGAGATAAAGACAAAATTTTCTCGTCCATGGTAAATGTTCTACCCCTTACATGTCGTTTCCCAGCTTGCTTAACTTGCATAAGAAAAAATGTTTTTGAGTTCACATCTTTCAAGGTTCTAGCAACAATCTGGAAAGCTTTTGTTTTTTAAATTCTTTTTGGAGTCATCCTTGTCATGTTGCATGTCTGAATTTGTTCTGTATTTTTAACCGACTTCAAAAAAAGGAGGAGGTTCTCAATTCGAATGTATTTTTTTTTTTTTTTATGTGTGTTACCTCAGAACTTGTTACTGGGTGAACCGATTTTGATGATTCTTTTTTTATTTGAAAGCTGGTGTTTGTCAAGTGGTCCCATTTAATTTTCATCAAGATCTGATAAAGAACATCGGAGATACACATCAGAACTCTTCAATAAATGACGGCAAATCACTCGGGATAGCTGCAATCGCAATTATGTTTATTGTTTACACCATTTCATAACATAACATCACACTAGTACGCTTTAAAGGGGTACGCAGGTATAAACAGTTCACCTTGGTATACCCTTATTCGACTGAATTTGTTTAAGTTTCATGTTATTGGGTAAATCTATTCTGGTTTCACTATGGGCATTATTGGTACCTAGCCTATATAAATTGTGTAGCACAACTAAAAAGTGAAAAATAAAAAAACTTTTTACAAAAAATACAACCGACTTCCAAATAAAAAAACAAAAAAGTGAAAAATAACTTCAATTTCGGAAGTCGGTGTCAAAAAACGAAGAAAATAAAACAAGAACACCGACTTCCGAAATTGAAGTTATTTTTCACTTTTTTGTTTTTTTATTTGGAAGTCGGTTGTATTTTTTGTAAAAAGTTTTTTTTTGTATTGTTGCTTCTTGCGTTGTGAATTTCTAGACTGTCTCACTCTGGTAATCTCTGAAATTATTAAAAAAACTATTTAATTTATGTACTTATAAAATAATCAAAACTAAACTAACTGTTAAACAAAATATAAGGGCATTTTTTTAATACTTTTAGCACAAAAATGTACAGAGGCGGACTTAATGCCTTAGGCATTTTCTATCAGACAACCTTTGGGTGATGCAGACATAAATAGTGGTAGGTGCAATCACGATAATGAATGGAATTAAATATATATACAATACATACATTTACACAATTTACACAATAAATAATAAATGAAATATAGGAATACAACTATACAATTAGTAGAAATAGACAATTGGAAAAAAATAGCGTTGTGACGACACTGCTGCCAAGTTCTTGTGAATGTGCTCGCGAACTTTTACTTCGAAGGTTAGTCGGTTGGTTGTCATCCTGATTTCCTGGGGGAGCGCATTCCACAGAGAAATAGACTGAACGAAGAAAGAACGGTGAATGAAGTCAGTGCGGTGAGTAGGCATTATACATTGTGACCTGATTAATCACAATTAGTCCTTAAAAATAAAACTATTTTAGGAAATAATAGAACTAATGTCGTTTGTACATTTATAGTTTTATTTCGTTTGTATACAGGGTTTGACTTTTTCCTGTAATTATAAATTTCCGTCTCTACACTTGAGTTCCTATTTTGTTCAGCAATTCAAACTGAATGGTTTTGGAATTAACGCCTTCAATAAATTTTGTTTTAATTGATCCCTCCAAGTCCTTAAACTTACATTTTCCTGCTAATTTTCTTAATTCCATCATATAATCCTGTATCTTCTCATCTGGAAGCTGGTTCTTTTTTCTGAATTCCACTCTTTCTAAGACAGTTGATAATGGTTTGGCATACTTATCCTTTAATTTATTGCAAAGTTCGATGAATGATATTTTCATAGGTTTATCTGGCGTACATCAGTATGTTAATGTTTCAAACACTTTTGGGGTAAGTTTTGTAATTAGTAGTGGAACTTTCTTGTCTTCATCAATTTCATTGACAATCATGAAATTCACCATCTGTTGTTCAATAACTTCCCATTTTTCACCATCAAAAGACTTAATTTCGCCGCAAAGTGACATTTTTGGTCCTTTAAGTTCGCCTTTTGGTTTCAATATTTGTTTTGTCTTGTAATATGTATTCAAAAGTTTTCGTAATTCATCGATAGTTTCTTGTTTTCGATATTTTAATCCCTCTTCCTGTAATAGTAGCTTTAGTTCTTCTTTATTGCATTGGTAAATATATGTTCTTTTTCCTGACCTTATTAAAATGAGAGTGATATGAAGTTTCGAATGGCGTTATTGTGAAACACGCTATTTTGAAAAATTTTACGAGTGGTAAGCCAGTTCGAAAACACATTGAGTCGAAAACCGCTATATCGAATGACGTTGTCGCGAACACGCTGATTCGAAAAACTATTTGACTGGTACGCTAGTATGAAATGAATGTCTTGGTATCGAAATCCACTGTCTCAAATAGCATATCCCAATCTTTGCAATGTATTTATACACGAGTGATTATTTTGTACGAATATTGTACAATGTTGAATAAAGTTATCATCGTCATCATTTCAGCCGAAAGACGTCCACTGCTGGACATACGCCTCCCCCAAACGTTGCCACACTGATCGGTCCTGTGCGTTTCGCTTCCACCGAATTAATTTATAAATATCGTTTAATAAACATTTAAGTTACCGCTTTTTTGTTACATGCTTTACCTACTTGTTTCTTCATGTGATATAATTATGAATGCAATATCTCAAAATAATTTTAGAGACATCTTAATGCTTGTAAACTGCGTTGCGTACATTCGGGAGGACGTGAGCAATCATGTACCTACTGTTTCTATGATGTGATGTGAATGATTCCTATGTAAACTGTTGGATTATGTCACAAAGTTTATAAAATAATTATTAGAAATAAATAAAAACTGAAAAGCTAGGACATATTTCTAACTCATTCATATTTTTAACTTTAGTTTTTGGTGTACAATAAAGTATATTCTATTTCAAGCGAACACAATTTTACTGTCTGTAGAATGACCCAACTAACAATACTATTATTAATCATTTATACTTAGTGGTATAGACAGACAGCTCAGTTTCAGTTTTATCATCGTAGCGTAGGTACTGCTTGGTTATCACTGGGTCGCGAGTTCGATCCCCAGACAATTTCAGATTTGAATATGCTATTTGAGACAGTAGTTTTCGATACCAAGACTTTCATACTAGCGTACCAGACAATCTTTTTTTCGAATCAGCGTGTTCGCGACAACGTCATTCGATGTAGCGGTTTTCGAATCAATGTGTTTTCGAACTGGCGTACCACTCGTAAAGTTTTTCGAAATAGCGTGCGTCGCAATAACGTCATTCGAAACTTCATATCACTCCCTATTAAAGTCTTTTGCTCAAAACTGATTTTATTTTCTTGGTCTGACATACGTAAACAACTGTGAAGTTCGTTATATCGGTATCCGTGCAGTTGGTACACAGAACATAAAGTTGGTAGCCCTTTCAATCGCAGTATGGCGTCTTCTAATTTTTTGCAATGCAATCTGGCGTGTTGTTGCCAACTTCACACAGAAGCTTTTATTTTTTTGAGTATTTTCTGTCTTTCAATCCATAATAATTTTGCTCACCTCTTATTTAAATCGATGCACTGTAAGTTCTTCGCTCGTCGCCAATATGTGGTATCTCAAATAAACCCATAAATTAATTAATAAGTATTTATTCAATACAGAGCTGCACATGACAAAATGGATGGTTGTAAGAGAGAGAGCAAAACTAAGTGCGAGTGAGCAAGATAGTATAAAGACTGCATTCCAAATCTCACAACATTAAAGACAAGAAAACTAGATCACGACACAGGGTATCCCAATGTGGGATCTAGGGCTACTTAAATGCAAACCGTTGTAGGTATTTTCTTGAGCATGTTATATTTTTAATTTAATTTGTTGTGCATTTCATGTTTTCAGGAATGTGTTACTACATTTTCTTATCTTACTTTACTTAAAAAAGTATGACATGCAACAGGTTCCACTTTATTCAATAATAACTCCCGTTTGGCAGTCGGGTAAAAGCTATAACTCATTGCAAAAATACCAATTACAGCGTCAACATGCCACTTTTTCCAAATGTTTCAATTGTTTAACATTCATACACACACACACACCTTGTCCCCGTGGGGATAGGCAGCAACCACAGATCGCCACTTGCTACGATGCTTACATACTCCTCAAATAAAAAATTCTCAAATAACTGAGCCATTCTAATTCTTAAGACAAAAGAAAGAACCATATTTAAACAATAACATTGAGTTCCTTGTCAGCTGTATTATTTTATGGAGTAATTTAGGCTGTTTTCATTTATTTTACTTTCACAAATTGTCACACAAACAACAGCAGGCACCAGTCTTGCCAAGGGGTATTGTGTTACCCAGTTACTGGGTCATTGTCATGGTTTTTGGATGAGATGGTAGGCGTGCTTTTCTAGCGGCGGCAGCTCTCGTCAACATTATTATGTGCTAATCATTCCATTTTCTTGTATTTTTAACCGATTTCAAAAAAAGGAGGAGGTTCTCAATTCGTCGGAATCTTTTTTTTTTTATGTATGTACCCCGATTTAAAAAAATCTTCTTTTGTTTTGAAGGGTGTACTTCCTAGTTGGTCCCATAGTCATCAGGTCAGGATCTGATGATGGGATCCTAGAGAAATCGAGGGAACTCCTCAAATATTATAGGCATACATATAGTGATTTTGGTATTTTCATCAACAATGCAATCATTTGCACTCAGAAAGTATAATTTGGTGAAGTGGAACTGATGAAGAAGACCACAGATGGTCACTGGAAATCCTAAATGCTAAATATGTCACGGGTATAAAATATCTCGAATAGTTAAGAGACTATGATGACGCAAATACTTATAAATGCATGGTACTGATGAAAATGGCACCATTCTTATGATGAAGCCGAAAGGTAGGCACTGGAACTCTGAAATAAAACAATGTCTCCTAGTCGTGCTTGGGCTTATTAGAATCTTCATGAGATGTACTTTGGCCATAAATGATTATCATGTTAATTGGAGATACCTACCAAAACTAAAAAGAGAAAATAAAAAACTTAAAAAAAAAATAAACCGACTTCCAGAACAAAAAAAACTACAAAGCAAAAAATAACTTTCTTTTCCGAAGTCGGTGTCGAAAAACTGAAAAAAATGGGTACAAAAGACACCACACAGATGACAGACGTCATTGTTCTTGGTGTATTTTCAGTATTTATTGATAATTTATTGTTTTATTTCAAGGTTTTCTTAATATTGGTTTGTTCCGAGGTTTCTTCTGGGTATCTTATTTTATGAATTTGATGGTGATTTCTTCGAAAATATATTTATTTGATTTTTTATTTGAGGAACAGAAAATTAGATATTTTGTTGACACGTATGCGTGTTAAGTATGCCTAGGAATCTGCTGACATTGCGGACAATATACATACATAGACCTTGATGACAGTGCAGTTACCGCGAAGTCGACGCACGTAGCTAGACTTTCGCTGACACAGAAACGTACGGAGCATAAACATAGGAAGTTGCTAACTGTGCAATTACCTTGGAACCGATCCAGCCATGACGTCAAGGAATCGGTCGATGCCGAACTAATATTTAAGAGCATCTCTCGTAAGAAGGAGGCATTCCATATTCCTACATCGTGTAGGATGGATTCTCGTAGGCTAGTTAGTTATAGTTAGTCTATGTAATTATTGTAACCGCTCCATGTCCTAACATCGGTTGGAGTAGACATTCGTAGGTTAGCTAGTTGTAGTTAGTAGTTGTAACCATTTCATGTTCCAACATCGACTTGGAATGGGAAGTTGTAGGATAATTAATTGTATTTAACTTAAATAATTAAAAGTTTAGAATCATTTCGGGTTTCTTTCCAATCCGGCTGTGGTAAACGTAATTCAGGGTTGCCAGTTGTTATTATTATGTCCTTTATTTATCTGTTTTCTTATTATTAACATTTTTAAATATTTTTATAAAATGAATTAAAAAGCAAAAACATTTAAAATATAAAAAAATAGAGACCCACCGGTATCGGGAACAGGGTCCAAGCTACCGGGCTCCAGAGAGAGGAACGAATAGAGAATACGAGCCGTGTCCAGCACTACTGCTTTCTAGATCAGGCCCTTGACTGAGGCAGATGTATTGGCATTTATGTATTGGCAGATTTGTTATATTATAAATATATTGTACATTGTATAAAATAATATTGGTATATGCTGCAGTGTAGATTGTGTTTATGTTCATTGTGTAATTTTGCAAATATACTCGTAGACTGAAGTGAGTTATTAAGATGAAAGTGTAGACAGTTGTATGCCAGTATTTTAGAAAAATGTCATAAATGTATATGTAACCACATTTTAAACTTTAATTGAAATTAACACGACTTTTATTTTTTTAATTATAGATTTTGATTTTGTAAGTCAGTCAGTTTATCAGTGCAAGGATATTAGTCATTGTATTTCAGTGCAGTCAAATCTGCTTCACAAGAGATCAGTTTCTAACAAATATATACCTTTCCATACGACGTCCAGCAGCCTGCATATTTATATATATTATTTGTTTTTGACAGATTGACGTGCCAAGAAATATAAGCGATTTCCATTAGTAGATAGAGATGCCGAAATAAAGATTGGTTTAGTTTCTCCGGTTAATTTCAAATGTCTCTCAGTTTCTCTTTGTTCTCCTTACTAAAAGATTTCGAGGCTTTCATTCTATTTTCTTTGAGAGTGGTCGCCGAGAATACCACTATTACTGGAGCTGTTATGTTTTGGGACATTTTCGGTCTACTAAATATGTTTCGAATATCGATATGTAATTAGAGATTGCAGCGCTAATTACTCGTAGATTAAAATAAATACACTAGTTGAAGCTGAACATAGATTTTAATGTAAAGAGGGCACCGGATACAGGATATAGTATCTATATACAGAGAGTAGTGTTAGTCACAAGAAATAGTGATGTGCGGAATGCAAACTATAACTAAAGTAGGAAGGCGCTAAATTTAAATATGCAACACTCCTGCCAAATTTAAGCCTTCTAAAGCTGCATTATATTATAACTAAATAGACGCACATATTGAGTTCACAATACTTAATGACAAACATGCATACATATTGTACGGTAAAAGATAAATAAAGAGCAATTATAAAGATTACACATTGTTTACTTTTGCAATAGATAACATACCATTTTTATTTTTAACCACTGAAATTTCTCTTTAGGTAATGCCTTAGTTAATGAATCAGCAAGTTGTTTATCACTAGGTACATAATTCAAGTCTATTATTTTAGCATAATATTTTTCTTTAATAAAATGATATTTAGTGTCTGTGTTTGCATCTCTTATGAAAATTAACATTTTAGTTAACACTTATTGTACTTTGATTGTCTATATTAAGACACACTGATAATTGTTTAAAGCTATCAAGCTCACTTAGTAGCTACTTGATCCAGATAGCCTCCTTAGTGGCAGCACAAGCTGCCATAAATTCTGCTTCTGTTGTTGATAAGGCAAGAGTATGTTGTGGTTGACTAGCCCATGTTATTGCAGTTCCATTATGTATATATTGTAGCGTTACGTATGCTCCGGAGAGCTAACGTTAGCTACGTTAATAAAAATAAAAGTAATTAAAAATTAAGAAAAAGGATATTGAGTATAAAAACAGAAGGGCACGACGTGGGTTACTGAAGTTAGGCAGCTAACCAGGCAGCAGGACGGGCCGGAAGCCGTGGTATGCCCGAGCTAGGCGGGTGAGTGGGCACCACGACGACAAGCAGGCAATCGGGCACGTAGGTAGTAGAGTAGGTAGCAAATCGGTTAGTGTTCGTCAACAGCGACGCAGTATCGCCAAACACATTATTGAGAAAAAAAACTTAAAAATTTAAATAAAGCTAATTAATCATTCTCTATAAGCCAATGTATCAGTGAGTCAATCTCTAGCCAATATTTAACTACTACTGAACTTATTTCCTCGAAATTAACTCAATATCCTTCTGTCTTTATACTCAATATCCTTTTTCTTAATTTTTAATTTATTACTTTTATTTATTTTTATAAAATTACTTTTATTTTTATTAACGTAGCTAACGTTAGCTCTCCGAAGCATACGTAACGTTACAGTTTGGCGCCCGGCGCTGTAGAACTTATTGCCGGAGATATTGTGTCTCAATATAAATAGCCAGTGGTAGAACTTCTTGTAGTAATATTATTAGCATAGTCAGCATCTGAGTAACCAATCAATTCCAATGATTTAGGTACTGATAGGTAACAGAGACCATAGTCTTTTGTGTCTTTTAAATATTAAAAAAAAATCTTATCAGCACTCCATTGGCTTTCATTATAACAATTTAAAAATCTGCTTAGCAAGCTATCAGCAAACATTATATCAAGGCGGCTTACTATAGTTGCATGCATCAAGGAACCCACAGCTTCCCGGTAAGGAATATTCTTATTGGAATCTTGATCACCTTTCTCAAGCTTCGAGTGAGGATCAACAGGAACAATGTTGGGGTTTGCATTTTCCATATTAAATTTAGTTAATAAATGTGTGATATATTTGGTTTGATGAATAAAGATACATGTATTGGACATTTCTATTTCCATTCCAACAAAATTTATGGGAGAATTTATTCTCATTTCAAATACAGATTGCAAATCATCTGTTACTCTTTTTAACACAAGCTTTGACTTTGAAAATAGAAGACCGTCATCGAAATAAATACAAAGTTAGCATTTTGTTCCCTCAATGTTGGCTACATAAACACATTGATCAGTTTTACAGTTAGTAAATCCAAATTTCTGAAGTACTGAGTTAAATTTTGAGTTCCAACATCGTAGGGCTTACTTGAGGCCATATAAAGATTTAATTAATTTACATACCATGTTGGGAAAGCAGGATAAGCCTTTAGGAGGAAACATGTATATTTCCTCCTGCAGTTCACCATACAGAAATGCTGTTTTTATTTCAAGCTGTAGAATGTTGAATCCATTGCTGGCTGCAAGAGACAATAATAAGCGTATAGAGTCATATCTCACTGTTGGTGAAAAGGTTTCCTTGTAATCTAAGTCTTTAGTTTGAGCATACCCATTTGCACAGAGTCTTAGATTTGAAGCGTGGACCTGTTGGTTGATCTTTCACACGGAAAACCCACTTGTAGCCAATGTCCATATTCAATTAATTTACCAATGTCCATATTCTATTCCTTTTATGTGCTTCAAGTTCTTCTGTAATTGCCTCCTTCCATTGTTCACTCTCTGTGGACTGAAGAGCTTCTTCATATGTGTCAGGTATTTGATAAGGTAGCAATTGTTCCTCAGAGCAGAAATCAGTTTATTCTTGGTTTATTTTACGTCTAGGTCTCAACGTTATGTTACTTGGGATTGGAGAATCTACTGTATTTTCAGGTAAGTATTCACTGTCTGAGTCAGATTTGTTCTTTATAGTATTTTTAGGAATGAAATGAAATAACCATCCAAAGTTTTACAAAAGTAATCTAATAAAACACTAACACAAAATTAACAAATTTAGTATTTACGTTACAAAATTAAGTGAACAGAATCAAGGGGAACAAATAATAAAGTGCGCGCCGCCGGATGCGTGAATGAGCACTTGGCCACGGTACGCGTTGGCTTATATAGGCTCGATCACATGCTCGGGGCTTTCTGGAGGGGTGTAGGTTGGAGACGCAGCTAACACGGCCTCTCCTGACGTGCCAGCGTCCTCGCAGGCCTCGGCAACCTCCGGAGCATCTTCAGCGGGAGCAAACTCCGACTCGGCATTACTGGGTGTAGCCGACGAGGTGCTCGGCTGTTCATCAACTTCATTCTCCTCATCATCAGAACCTGCACATCATAAACCAAGTGTGAGCATCTAAATGTTAGATGTGACAGCAGACAACTTTTTTATTGAGCTATTTCCTGGATGAAAGTGATTATACGATCAAATGCTAATGAGACGTGAATTACTTCTTAATAATAAAATCCACTATGACAACGATTACCTAGCAGCTGCACGAAAACCATAGCCTTACGAACTCAAAACCTCATAAAGGCCATCAATGAGCTCACTTGCCATAATACCAACCAAAACCTTATGCAGCTGCACCGGCCTTACATGGTATAAATGGCAAGTCTTGTCCTCGGGATTTACACAGTACTTTGCCAGTCACGCCCCGAATGTCATAGGTGGACACGGGTACTTTCTGGGTCACGACTGTTACCAACTGGTAGGAACTAAGCTTGTCCTCAGGATTTACACAGTACTTTGCCAGTCACGCCCCGAATGTCGTAGATGGACACGGGTGCTTTCTGGGTCACGACTGATACCATTAGGTAGGAGCAAAGCTAAAGGCGTAGGTTAAAGTGCAGTTACCATGAGAACCCGCTATTTAAGTGGTTCACGTCTCAGAAACAAAACAAAGATCTTACACTCTAAGTAAAGTTCTTGAAACGTAATCTTAGATCAATAATTTTCAATAACAACAGGTTGGTTCATAAATTTAACATTAGTTTAACACTTGAGAGGTTTGTTTAGTTAATTAGTTATGAATTTATGAACAGCATACTTAAGACTCAAGTTCACACTTAGCCACATAGCGATAAGTGCCGTGCGCTCGTGCGTTATCGTATTACGCTTTAAGCTGTGTCACTCACATGACTATTCAATCAGTGAATGTTTATGTCAATTTAAATGAATGTCAACAAAGAGGCTAAACGTACCTACGACAAAAGTGGATGAAATGATCAACACAATGAACACACATACAGCACATTTAGAACACTAAAACCTACATTCGAAGAATGCAGCAACTGGAGCTCGTACCGACCATTTGGTAGGACTTTAGTGATACGGTACCCCGCATATCTACCATTGTCTAGCTTTTGTCCTGTTCGATACCCCAAATAAACTTATCCTCTTTACGTTTTACGGCAGTGAAAGTTGTAGTCAGTCAAAGTGGCATACTGCGAGTATGTACCGTCTAAAATACCCGGCAAGGCTGATTAATTGACACACTTGTTTAATTGATTTCGGCGTCGGCGATTTAGTTAAGGCTTCTATTTTATGAGCGCTCGGTCTAACCTGACCATTGCTTATGGTTCTACCAAGGTACACAACACAGCACTGCGAGTCATCACGTGTTGCCTTATCACCCTTAATTTCAGGACAAAAATTACATTGAATTTATTGCGCGACTTCGATCGCTGTTTTACAAAACATTTTCTTCCGTATGCCTCATTTTTTTTTATTTGTTACTCTTCAAGTTTTTCATGTTCGGAGAATTTGAATTGAAATCAGTGTTCTGTGTGTACTCACTATTTTTAGATTGTTTGAGACAATCGCTATTAATGTATGGCCGTCAGCGTTGCACGAAAAACACTTAAGTTTTTTTTTTTACAGACCCTCTAGCACTACGGCTGCTACGGTAACCGTTATCGCGACGACGTGTGTTAGTGGTTAGATTAGACTGAGAATGGGCATCAACATTTTTTTGTTCATATATGCGGTGGTTTTACTTGATATAAATTGATAAAAAAGCCGCAAAGGTTTCGGTATTTAGTTTTGCATTCAAAGCTTCAGCACGGATCTGGGAGTACATAAAACCGCGCACAATGATTGCACACAAAAGGTAATTACTAAGTTCTTTAACATTACGCAAACGCAACAAGGATTTGCGCGCGTATGCCGCGTATTTGGAATATTTATCTGACTCAGTGCACATAACGTCATACAGGATATTAGCGACATCGACCGCGTCGTGGACAAAGTGATTATAATTGGAATTTAAATTTAGACCAAGTCCAAGAGTGAGATTCACCCTTCAGACACAAACTGATACGGGCCAGAAATTCTTTGTATTTTGTGTCTTAGCACGGTCAACTTCCTCACACCATGCTATGACGTCATGAACATTAGGGTCGAAATCAGAGACGTAATAATGGTTTCATCTCACCGGGTTTAAGCTCCTTAGCGCATCGATGAGACGCTCTGCGATGTCCCCTGTAGCCGACGTTAAAGGCGAGGGCGACAGCGACAGCGCCGGTGCCAGTGGCGTCGGGACTGGTCGCATGATAGCAGGAGGGCTGGCCATGCCGGTGATGGTAGGGCGCGGCTGCTGCTCCACACTCGATCGTGGTTCTGAAATTGAACTTCGCTCCAAGGCTGAGACCTTGTTAAGTATTGCGTCTAAGATGATACTAAGATGATTTAGGTCGGGTGGCGGAGGCGTGCACTCACGTTTACGTCTTTTTTCTGGGGCCAGTATTATTCGAATTATTTTTATTTTTATTTTAGTTAAGTGGGCAAACCAGAGACGTCCCGCTTCTGATTTTAGGAATAAACCATCCAAAGTTTTACAAAAGTAATCTAATAAAACACTAACACAAAATTAACAAATTTAGTATTTACGTTACAAAATCAAGTGAACAGAATCAAGGGGAACAATTAACAAAGTGCGCGCCACCGGATGCGGGAATGAGCACTTGGCCACGGTACGCGTTGGCTTATATAGGCTCGATCACATGCTCGGGGCTTTCTGGAGGGGTGTAGGTTGGAGCCGCAGCTAACAGTATCATAAGAACAGGCAGTACTATATGATTCATCTTTGTGGTCATTAATCACTTCATTTTATTTTTCTGTTTCAGATAACTCCAAGGAAGCATATTTCCTTTCAACTGTTGATTCTAGAAACACAGCATCTCTGCTTATAATTACAGTTCTGGTGTTTGGTTTTATAAAGCTGTAATCTTTAGTGTTGTTACAGTAACCAACAAAAATCAATCTGGTTGCTTTAGGATCCAGTTTCTTCCGTTTTACTTTTGGCAAGTGAACCATTGCTTCACATCCAAATAGCTTCAGATGACTGACATTTGGTTTATGACCTTTCCAAAATTCCTCTGGAGTTTTAGACAATAATTACCTGGTTGGAGATCTATTTATGACATAGGCAGCTATTATAAAAATAGCTGCCTATGTCATAAAGCTTCAGCCCAGTATAGCTTTGCTAAATTAGCATTCAGAAGCATATACTTTGCACGTTCAACCAGCGTTCGGTTAAGTCTTTCTGCAGCTCCATTTTGCTCTGGAGTGTACGGTGTTGAGGTCTGATGTATTGTACCATTTCTCCTTAGACAGTCAGAGAATGACTTATTCACATATTCAAGTCCATTGTCGGTGCGGAGTATTTTAATCTTACAGTCTGACTGGTTTTCTACCTCAGCTTTAAATGCCTTGAATCTTTCAAAAACTTCAGACTTATTCTGCAAAGTATAAACAAAAACCTTTTTAGAGTAATCATCCAGAAATGTCAAACAATATCTTGCTCCTCCAAGAGACTCAGTTTCCATAGGGCCGCAGAGATCAGAGTGCACCAGTTCAAGTAATTTTGTTGAATGTGACTCTGAGGCTTGGTTGAATGGTAATCGTGTCTGTTTCGCCTCTTGACAGGTAATACAGGTTAAATTGTTGCTTTTGGCAGACAATTTATTTCTTCAGTATTGTCTGTCATTTTGTTTAAACTTTGATCCCATAGGAAGATATCCTCTTTTTTGACATCGGACATGCATGCATAACCAGTAGTCATGTTAAGCCGGTACATGTTGTTAATTTTCTTACCTGTTGCTACAATAACACTGTCTTTGTTCAGTATAGCCTTCAGAGTTAAATTTTACTTGTCCACCATTGGCAGTAATCAGATGCTCAGTGCATCTGATTATTTGCTATCAGATTCACAGCAAGCTCAGGTATAAGACATTTTGTAATAGTATTTTGTTTGACTGACCTTTTACATCCAACGTTTCTAGGACATCACCAAAAGTTTTCACTGGAAGTGTTTTATTATTTGCGACTTTAATATTGTCTATTGTTGGTGATTTTTCATTAATAAGCAGGTGTTGATACTTTGTCATGTGCAATGTACCAAGCCGAGCTGTCATTATTTGAAGTGCGGCAGCAAATGAACCATTTTGTTTTGATGTAGACTTGTTTTTAGGATTCGACTTACAGTCTGGGCTCTTGTGCCCATATTTATTACACTGAAAGCATCTTAGACCTTTTGAGAATTTATTTTTCGCTGTAGTAGTGTTTCTTTGAATCCCATTACTTGTTGCAAAAGCTGAGTTATTGTCACTGTCTTTAATTTCTTGAAGCAACTTAGATTTCACAGTCTGCACTAATCTTCATTCCAGTAATCTCAATAGCAATAAGCATTGGTTTGTATATTTCAGGCAAACCAGAGAGTAATAGGATAACAAGCCACTCATCGTAAACTTTGAACCCGATATTTCTTAATTTGTGTTCCGTGGACATTATTTTACTTACGTATTCTTCTATGTTGTGGCTTCCAGAGAGTGTAGTCGTCCAGAGATCACGTAATAGACCAACTCTGCGTGTAAGTCCCTAGTCGTCAAATGCGCGGGATAGGTTCTCCCAAACCTCTTTTGCAGTTTCTGCCTCTTGTACATGAACATAGTTTATAGGATCGACTAGCAAAATATTTTTTGTTTTCGCTTTAGTGTCCTTTTTCGCATCTGTAACGTGGCATGTGGAACTTTCTATGCAGTTGTACGCGACGATAGATCGTGGTAGAGGAAATGAAAGAGAAGTGGACTGTATAACAAGATGAAGTATATTGAAATAGAGAAGATGAGAAATTATAGAACAACGGTCGGTTAAAAGTAAACAAAGGGAAATGATGCGCGAGCGCAGCCGTGCGTGGAGGTGTGCAGCAGCTGACTGTCGTGGCGGTGTGTCGCTCGCTCGGCCGTCGGCCGGCGGGCACCCCGCTGCCCCGCGTCCCTCGTTCACTGCTGCTGGCGCGCGACGGTGTTGAGAGGAGCGGGTCTCAACATGCTCCCCCCGTTGAAGAGTCTTCAACAGTAGAAACCGGCAGCGGGCAGATGGTGTTGAAGGCGCGCCGGATGACACCCTTTCTTGTGTGGATGTCAGCGACCCTCGCGACGCCATCTCTGCCTGGGAGAACATGTTTGATGCGTCCTAAAAGCCACATAAGAGGAGGTAAGTGGTTGTCCTTTATGACAACTAAAGTTCCTTCCTTGAGCTCGCCAGACGACCGGCACCATTTCGTTTTCTCTTGGAGCCACATAACATACTCGTGTGAGAAACGAGCCCAGAAGTGCTGCTTCAGATATTCGATACGGCGAAATCGTTTCAAGCTGTTGACATTGACGTCCTGGATCTGTGGATGAGGCAGCATGATTAGAGAACGACCAATAAGGAAGTGTGCCGGGGTTAATGGAGCGAGGTCGGAAGGATCGCTGGACAGTGGAGTTAAGGGCCTTGAGTTTAAAATAGCCTCAACTTGAATTAAACAAGTCGCCATCTCCTCAAAGGTCAGGTTTGTTAAGCCCAAAGTGCGTCGTAGATGATGCTTGGTGGATTTAACTGCAGACTCCCATAGGCCTCCGAAGTGTGGAGTATATGCAGGTATAAATGAAAAGTTTATACCAGGGTCGATTTTATTGAGGTTTAAGTCTTGCGAAAGTAGCCGGGCCAACTCATTGAAAGCACCGACAAAGGTTGTACCGTTGTCGGAAAAGATGTTACGGGGTTTTCCCCTTCGAGCAATAAAGCGGTTTAGTGCGGCTAAGAAAGCTTCCTTTGTAAGGTCCGACACAAGTTCGAGGTGGATGGCTCTCGTAGCTAGGCACACAAACACACAAATAAAGCATTTGATGAGTCTACACCCTCTGCCTTTCCGGTCAGCTATCATGATGGGGCCGGCGTAGTCTACTCCTGTGTCTAAAAATGGAAACTCTAAATGTAGACGCTGCTCTGGAAGATTACCCATGATAGGCTGAATAGTGTTGGCCTTGATCCTACAACATTTCACGCATTGATGTGTGGTCTTTTTTGCCAAGTTCCTACCCCCAATAGGATAATAGTGATGACGAACAGTGGCCAATAAAAGTTGTGGCCCAGCATGCAAGAGGCGTAAATGAAACATGTTGAACAAGAGAATGCAAATTGTATGAGAACTAGATATTAGAATTGGATGCTTGACGTTATAGTCATAGAATGAGTTATTTAATCTTCCTCCAACACGAATTAGATTAGAAAGAGTATCAAAGAAAGGTGACAAAGATAATAGCTTATTCTTTGCTGGTAACTGTTTACCCGATTTAAGTAAGTGGTACTCTTCCGGGAAAGATTCCATTTGACTAAATCTTAATAATAAGTTTAAAGAATTGTTAAGTTCAGTAGAAGTTAGTGAACCAGTTTCAAGTGATTTTTTATTGCATTTATTAATGAATCGCATGACGTATGCCGTCACACGCTGTAATGTGCTGAAGCTTGAGAATTTTGAAATTAACGCATTAATTGGATTTTCTATAATGTGATTAGAAACCTGAAAAGAAGCAACTGTTTCCGGTAATTCAGAATTATTATGATGTGATTCAGGGAACTGAGGCCATGAAGATGTATCTTTGCTAAGAAATTGTGGTCCTGACCACCACAATGAAGACGACAAAAGCCTGTCAGTACTAAGCCCACGCGAAGCGAGGTCTGCGGGGTTTTCAGCTGACGGAACATAGTGCCATGCCTCTCCTGCTACAGTTTCCTGAATTTCAGACACTCGATGACGAACGAATGTCTTTAATTGATTTGGTGAAGTAGATAACCATCCCAAGACGATGGTGGAATCACACCAACAATGGACTTCATCAAATTGTAAAGTAAGTGACTGACGAACCTTTGAGTATAATCGTGAACCCAACAAGGCACCACATAGCTCAAGTCGCGGTATAGTTGTGGATTTGATTGGAGCTATCTTGCTTTTAGCGGTAAGGAGGTGTACAGTGATCTCGCCGTCTCTCGAAACACTGCGAACATAAACACACGCCCCATAAGCCTTTTCGGATGCGTCAGTGAATATATGCAGCTGTAGACAGGACGCTGATTCACACAACACCCACCGAGGTATCTTGAACTCGTTTAGAAGGTGCAGGTTATTTTGAAAATTATTCCAAGCATACTGAATATGCGTAGGAACAAGCTCATCCCACGAACATTTGGCCAGCCACAGAAGCTGCATAATAATTTTGGCTTCCACTATGCATGGAACGACTAGGCCAATGGGATCAAAGATTTGTGCTATGGTTGACAAGATATGACGTTTAGTAGTTTTGTCAGTGGAGTTTAAGTTAATAGAATAGGAAAACGTGTCACTTAAGCTCTTCCATAGAAGCCCTAGAGTCTTCGACTGCTCGTTGTCGCTCAGGTCCACAACATCAGAAACGTCATGTTCACCGCTTAGCGCCTGTAGTACCTGACTAGAATTGGACCGCCATTTTCGAAGGTTGTATTTTGCTGACCGAAGGATGTCGTCAACACGGCGGCTTTTTTCTAAAATTTCTGAAACAGATGGTCCACCCGACAAGTAATCGTCCACGTAAAAATCATGTGCTATCGAAAACTTAGTTGAAGAATCTGAGCACTCTTCAGCCAATTGCAGCAAACATCTGGTAGCTAAAAAGGGTGCTGATGCCGTGCCATACGTTACGGTGTCAAGCGTGTATTCCTTTAACGGATGAGTTGGTTCTTCCCTCCAAAGTATTTTTTGTAATGGACGATTACTGTCGTGAATAAGAGTTTGTCGATACATTTTTTCAATGCCCGCGCTTATGACTATTTTATGCTGACGGAAACGAAGCAGTATTGACAACAAATCATCTTGGATAGGGGGACCAACCATCTGTATTTCGTTAAAAGACCTACCTGATGAGGTTTTGGCGGAAGCGTCAAAAACAACTCTTAATTTGGTGGTAGTTCTTGACTCCTTCAGAACACCATGATGTGGTAAATAGTTAGAACATGTTGAGTCTAATGGGCGCTTACTTGACTCAGACATATGTCCCAGCTTTATATACTCATTAATGAAGTCAACGTATAGGCTTTTAAGGCGAGGATCTCTACCCAAACGACGTTCAAGTGATAGAAATCGCTGCTTAGCCATCATGTATGAATCACCCAATACGTCCAGTGACTCTCTAAAGGGGATACTTACCACAAATCGACCATCAGAATTACGATATGTGGTATCTTTAAAATGTTGTTCACAGGATCTCTCTTCACCAGAATGTTTATGTATGGATGTCACTGAATCTAACTCCCAAAACCGATCTAAATCTACTTGTAAGTTATAAGTGTGCATACAAACATGTGAAGAGGAATCTGACGGATAATATGCACCCGAAATGAGCCAACCTAATTTTGACTCAAGTAAAGTGGGCTTATGAGTACCTAATGCGATACGGCCGGTGCCTATGATACCCCAAAAGACTTCTGCACCGACAAGGACGTCGATGGAAGACGGAACGTGATAAGTGGGGTCGGCAAGTCGGACGTTCGTAGGTATACGTATGTTGCTAGTATCAACATAAGTATGAGGAACTGATGCTGATACTTTCGGCAATACGAGGCAATCGATGTTCAGTTCGTACTCACTGTCATCAATTGATTTTAATGACACTGAGCATCCCTGAGTACAACTAGTAGTTTGAAAATTAATACCTGTTACCTTGGACTTGGTAATGTAGGTAGGAAAGTGTAGCTTACGAACAAATTCCTCCGATATGAAATTTGTTGTGCTTCCACTGTCCAGCAAGACTCGTGCAGTGTGGTAGTTACCGTCAGCGTCGGTCACCCTCACGAGCGCTGTGGAAAGTAAAATTACTCGAGATGTAAAAGATTGACTAGCTGATAATGCAGTGTTGTGTGCACTAGGAAGAACATTGTCACTATCGGTGTGTAGAAGGGTGTTATGTTTTTGTCGACAATATTTACAATGACCAAATTTGCATCTGGAAACATCATGACCGGGACGAAGACAATTCATGCACAGATTTGAACCCTGAGCTTTTTTAATACGAGCCTGTATCGAGAGACCTTTAAACTGCTCGCATGCATAAATAAAATGATCCTGACGACACATGGGACATGACAAAGACTTTGAAGACTTGTCAGGTACCACAGCACTGCTCTTAGATTTGGCCGCAGGTGTGTTGGGTTCAATTTTGGCTGATACTATAGGCTTAGACTCCTCAAGTGTCTCTAGTAAGTCAGCCCTGCTACTGATGAAGTTAATGAACGCAGATAAAGCTGGAGGTTCAGAAAAAGTGTTTCTGTGTTCTTCCCACTGACGGTTTGTAACGTGATCGAGTTTATTGGTCATTATGTAAATGATAAGAACATCAACAAAAGCGTTTTGAACAGGTTGACCAAGGGTTGCTAAAGCCCTAAGATTTTTATTAGTTGAGTCAATTATGTACCGTAGTGACTTACTTGACTCTCTTTCTATGGGCTGAACGTTAAAGAGTGCTTGCACATGATAGTTGACAAGCAATCTTTTGTTGTCATACCTCTCACAGAGTAACTTCCAGGCAGCATCGTAGTTTTCTGACCTGAAGTCAAGGTTATCAACAACAAGAGAAGCACTACCCTTTAAAGAAGCACGTAGATAGTGTAATTTATTTATTTTATCCAAGGATGTGTTGTTATGTACTATTGAAATGAAAGTGTCTCTAAATTCCAGCCAATCATGATAGCTACCTGAAAACTTGGGTAAATCAATTTTGGGTAAACGAATTGAATTGTGTTTGTGTGTACTAGTAGTACAAGAATCCACCTCGCTTGCGGAGTCCCCCTTAAGAAGACTTCTTGCGCCGGTGATCAGCTGGCGTGCAGAAGCCACCAAGCTGCAGTACAGCTTTTCAAACTCCTCGCGTTCCGCATATTGCTCGCTGGGGTCATCCACCATTGCCTCCAATTCGTCCTGCAACGCATCATATTTTTCGTACAAGCTTTCAAATATATTAATTCGATATTCGATTTCGATAACTTGCACCTCACTCAACTTTTCGCAAGTCTTAGAAATGTTTAAATAATTATTAAACTGCGTTAGCTTGGCTTTAATTGAAGCTCGCTTCTTAACTAAGCTTTTCATGTCAGCCATGACAATTAAAAAATAATTAGCAGTTGCAGAAAATAAAAGAAAGAAAAAATAAAAAATGAGGGTATGTGATATTATTCAGTGATATTTTTTAATGATAAATAAAATTTACAGTGGGCACAGAGCTATAAGCAGTAAGAAATGAGATTGCTATCACAAAAGCACTAGGCGTTTCCGACTGAATCTGCTGAGTAATGCTAAGCGAATGATGCAATGTTTTCTTTACACAAAACAAAATAAATTCAATTTAATTCACTGGAACAATGCAAAATATATCGATTAATAATTAAAATAAGTAAGATTTAGGTTAAAACCGTTACAAATAACGGAATTGTGACTGGTACCTACCTACTATTATTAAATTATTAAAATCTTTTCATTTTTTTACTTTTTATTTAAATTTTAAACCTGTGTAGGCACTAAATAAGAAATGGAAACTGTTTAAACAAGTTGATAGGCTGAAGATTATGGATAGACTGAATTTTAACGGAATTGCAACTATTAAATAAGTTCAAATTAGGAAAAATAATTTAGCAAAATGATGGGAAAAAGGAATTGGAACGTTCTCACGGTTTTATGCTGTCAACCTCTGACGACTGTAGCCGAATGTTGAAGTCTTCTTGTCCCGTAGTCTCGACGATCTATTCATGCGCCGTCCGTTGGTTTGAAGTCGATGAAGACGGCTGTTGCCGTATCGACGTTCACGATGCCCAATGCAGACGATGAGACGCGAAGAATGAAGATCTCTTGAACCCGAAGAAGAAGTCCTTTGTTCTTCAACCGACGAACCGTTGAATTTTTGAATTCGAAAATTCCGTTGTCTTCTTCGTTTGGCTCGAAAGTTAACGGTAGAAGGACCAATCCGGCTCGAAGGACCAATGTACGCGACGATAGATCGTGGTAGAGGAAATGAAAGAGAAGTGGACTGTATAACAAGATGAAGTATATTGAAATAGAGAAGATGAGAAATTATAGAACAACGGTCGGTTAAAAGTAAACAAAGGGAAATGATGCGCGAGCGCAGCCGTGCGTGGAGGTGTGCAGCAGCTGACTGTCGTGGCGGTGTGTCGCTCGCTCGGCCGTCGGCCGGCGGGCACCCCGCTGCCCCGCGTCCCTCGTTCACTGCTGCTGGCGCGCGACGGTGTTGAGAGGAGCGGGTCTCAACAGCAGTCCTTAAGTTCCTCATGTTGTAAATAGGTTTTCACTGCAAATCGCCATGTGGCATAGTTTTCTCGGCCTGACAATTTCTCAATAGCCACGAAAGATCCACTTCCAGCCATATTTTCGATGGTGAGAGTTTATATGACGAACAATTTTCGTTGAGCACGTTGTGACTTTAGATTATTTTTGTTTTTATTGTTTATTTCACTTTGTACTGAGAACTTTCGCATTCACTTTACTTATTAGACTTTTCTGGGCCCATAACCTGATGTAATTAGAGATTGCAGCACTAATTACTCGTAGATTAAAATAAATACACTCGTTGAAGCTGAACATAGATTTTAATGTAAAGAGGGCACCGGGTACTGGATATAGATACAGAGAGTAGTGTCGATCACAACAAATAGTGATGTTCGGAATGCAAACTAAAACTAAAGTAGGAAGGCGCTAAATTCAAATATTCAACAGGATTCTTCAGAATATCACCAACTTTTTTTACTATACTGACTAGCGTTGATTTATCTTCAGATTGTTGTTGTGGTACATTTCTGAGCTCTAAAGTTGACGCTTTAGCATTCCGCTCAAATAGCTCGACCTTTTGTTCAAGTAGTTTGATATGCTTTCATAACGTAGTATTTTCGGTTTTTGTAGCTTAAGTTCTTGCAAAATGTCGTCGTATTTAGCTGACATGGTCTCAATAGAAGTTTTAATATCCGTATTTTGCTTAATCATAATATTCATTTCAGTAGCAAACTTTAAAGCTTGGGCTTGTTGTTGTTGCTGTACATTTTCTAACATCTCTTTTATGTCAGTTAATGTGGAGTCATCAAACTTACTTTTAAAACGCCGTGTACGGTGTAATATTTGTTTGTCCTCCGCAGTCGGGATCAGAGCCGGTACAGTCAGATGCCGAATCAGACTCCTGCGTTAAAATACTCGGTATCGTTAATGATTTTTCAGGTGGAGTTCGCTGAGATGACATAATGACCGCAAAGTAGTTTTCGAAAGAATTACTTTGTAGTACCAGGATAACAGCAAAATGTAGGAGTATCGCGGTGTAGTACACAGTTCAGCGTGTGCATGTACTCGTCCTTATCATTCCAGACAGACGCTTGCCAAAACGCTCACACAATGGATCTAGTGTTTTGGTCACCGATCGACTTCTCAGTAAAAAAATTTCTTCCGTCCTAAGGAGACCTCTCAATTTTAATTAGAGAAACAATTACTCAAACTGTGTTTCTCTGTGAGTTCCGGCGCTGCACGATGGAGCTTTTGTAATGGACTCTTGATGCTTTCTCGCGCCCTGGTACCTCGCAGATTTATTTTCGTGGTTTTTTTGCGTAAATATCGGTATTTAAAATAATTAAGCACAACACAGTGGACACGTCTTGACGCTTTCGCGATCCAAGGAAAGAGGAAAAGAAAAATATGTCAAAAGACTGCTGCGGTAATGGACATGCAATATTGGTCACAATGCATGTCCTCGAAAAGAGCGTTTTCCAAACAGCCAAACTGTGCGGAAAGTGTCCCTTTTTTCACTAGTGCTATTTACTTTTCTGTACTTTTTTAATTTTTAACGCCAACGTCAGCCCGACGCATAGAGTTTTTAATATTTGAGAAAGGTTTTACAAATTAGTTAAGTACAGATTATCATTCTTAAAAACGTAAAATAAAACTAATACTTCATTAAAGGCGTTTACTCTAAATTTAGATATTGATCAATAAATTAATTTTAAATATTCATTAAATAGGTTTGGCAGAACGTATATTTTGCTCGTGCCTTTTTGCTTTACGACGTGACAGCTATTTGCACATGCGCAGTAGATATGCCCGAGGAACTATTCGTTAATCTGTGGCTATGCTGAGCGCGCTTGAATAAGCCCGCCATTTTAGTAATATCTTACTTGGTTCAGATATATTTTTTATTTCCTCGCACAATGGATAGTAAAATGTTGTATGATATACGTACGTAAGATGATTCCCGACTCGTGTCGATTTATTCACTCATCGGGAAACACCTACCTTCCGCACTTGTAGCATAAATAACTATTACAACACAGCATGAAACTGATACACTGTTGGTATTTATGGTTAAGTAAATGATATTAGCCCTACATGTTACATTTTGTTCACCTCCTTGACATACACCCAATATAAGCTGATCAGTCTTACTCAATTTACATTTAATGTTGTCAGCCAAGCTTTCTGTGATAAATGATTCTTGACTCCCAGAGTCAAGCAGAGCCCTAGCAGTAACAAACGTGCCACCATTTTTGACCAAGCGCACTTCGATAAAGAATACACTAGATATAAGATCCCATACAAAACTTATCTTTAAAACTGACGCCAATTGTGTTTAGGTAATTCTAAGAATTCTACTTGAAATAAATATACATTAATGCAAATTCAACCTTAAATGCAATGTTTAAAGTTGCATTCATGAAACTACAAAAAGCAATTAAAATGTTATGTGCTCAATACCAATTTAGTCTTACACGCAAGTATTAAAGTCTAAATTACAATGTGCCAAAAAAAAGCAATTCGTATTTTTCAAAATGTATGTTCGAGCAAGGAATGAGTGGAGTCGAAACGTTCGATTATTTTTAAATATCATCGATCTATAAAAATACTAGATTAAGAATCAGGAAGGAAAATAAGTCGCTCAAATGGCCACACACACTTATCTACCTTATAAAAATCAATTCTATATTATAAAAATCAAATGCTGTTCGTTGGTTTCGCTTAAATTCAAAAAGGCCGGATCCATTTGAATAGTTATTGTTTTGTTTTGTTCGCTCGAATAAATAGACAGTATAAAATATATATATAAACATGGGCGGGTAGCTAGGGTAGGAAGGTAGATGGGGTAGGGTTTGCTTAAAAACTTGAAAATAATTTAAAATCCCAGCAATAAGGTTAAAAACACTAATGCATTCTCTGTTACTTACCGAAACTTACCGAAAAAGAGATATTCCTTCCAAAATCAAGGTTGTTACTTACCGAAACTTACCGAAAAAGAGATATTCCTTCCAAAATCAAGGTGTTACGGTGGTTATTTGCACAGTTTTTGAAGGCACATTGCGGCATTTTTAACGTATTAATGTTGGCTATGATTGGACCATACTAATTTGAAAAAGGGCCAATATTTTTCGGCCCGTTTTTGAAGCGCTGACCGGGAATCTAGTGTATTCTTCATCGAAGCAAGCGCACCATAGCAGTGGGCAATAAGACATCTATGTAAGCTGTAGCACTCGATAAAGCCACCCGGTTAACTCCAGCATTATTTTCATGCTTATCCAGCACAGATGCGTCACCTTGAGATTCATTATTGTGCAAAAGCGTATTATGCCTTTGCCCACATGCTTCACACTTTATTTTTAGCAAGCACTTGCCATTATGGTTGTTACGACACACTTTACAGAGCTTGTTGTCATTGACAAAGCATAATCTTTCCTTTTCAGAAGCTAATTAAAATGTTGAACACTCATAAAGCTTATGTGCCTGCTGACAATAGTTACATAATGCCGACTTGGATGTGCTTACACCGCTTATTAGCCTTGGCTTCTGGAAATGGGTCGACTTATCGTCGGTGGTGTTTTCCATTGCAATGGCCCTTCGTTCCAGAAAATCTAGAAACTTTCACAGCTTAGGTATATCCTTGCAATGGCGTTCTTGATGGAACCCTCGGTTGGTGTAATTATCTACCTTTTTGGACACTATATTAACCAGTAGGGTGTCCCAGTGCTCCAACGGCTCCTTCAGATTCTTTAGTGCTGCAATGTTTAAGTTTATCACTGAAACAAGAGACCTAAGACCTTGAGCAGTGCATTTTGTGACTATGGGCAACTCTAGAATGTTATTAAGATGATGATTGACGTAGTATTGAATCTGTTGTATATATATATTCGTATTTTTGTATATATATATATTTTAAAAATATATATATACACAAATAAATATATATATACAATATATATATGTCAGGTCGAGGTACCTATGAATTATAGGACCCCCATCATCAAATCCAATCCTTAGAGGCAATTCCTTCATTCTTCATAGGAACGGGTGAAATTCAATAACACACATCACTGGATTGAAACTCGAAAGTATTTATTTGACTTAGTTACAGGCACTTTGAGTTTTCATTCGAACTTGAAGCTAGGCACTTTGAGTTTTCATTCGAACTTGAAGCTAAAACCAGTGTGGCTCGCTGGGTCGCAAATCCCTTGTCGATCTCTAGAGAAGAACCAGCAAGAAACTCTAGGATACTCTTTTAAATCTTTTTATAGTTTACACAATCACTTTATGACAATTAGCGTTACATGTTTATTAGGTTTTCAAACATCTCATCAAACAGATTTATTAAACAGTTATTATTCTACACGTACGTAAAGTAAGTACCTACGCGCGATGCGCGTTCTGTACTTAGTGGGCGGAACTTCTACATTGTTTTTGTTTAGACACTAATTACTTGGATAGTTGAATAAAGCTAGCAAACAATACTAAAATGCTGCTCAGTTAATTATTTTAACATTAAACAACCCCAATACTTACAAATACAAAGTAGTTTGTAGATTATTATTGAAATAGGAATCTCATCATTAAACTATCCAAGTTTCCGGTGATCTGACAATCTTACTAATCAGAAGGTTTCCCATTATTACAAAGCTGTGTAAAATAGTCTTAAGACTTTTTGGTATTTAATCATTTACTCAAATTTGTTAAGTTCTCATATTAAATTATTAAATCTAGTTATTGGTCATTCAAATTATAACATCCGGCAATGTTGACAACTTTGCATAATAAGAATAGCATTAAGTCATAATCAAACACATTTACTTCGTCAAATGGGCAACAGTTGAAATGAGAACAAATCTAAAATTCCTACAATAAGTAATCCCGTTTTGTTTAAACATCTCGTATTAATTAAACATTGAAATTAGCTTATCAGATGATCTTCATTCAAACAGTTCAATAACTAATTCCACAATAAGCCAATAGATGGCACTGAACCCAAAACCCAACTTAAATAGACCTTGAAATAGTTCAACTGGTATCTCATAGATGACAGGATTAACGAGTTTGTCTTGATTGACAATTAAAATGATTAATTAGGATAATGAATTAGCAAATTCACGCCTACGCGGCGACACGGCCATTATGATCGGAGTTGCGTGCTCTGCAACTGCCGGTGTCCTCAGTCTCTGTATTTCTTGGTTGTTATCTGTAATAGCAGAGAAAATTTTGTCGGCAGATTATTGTTGTTTATCATCCTACAATATTAATTAAATTTAGGGTTTGATAACAACTGGTTTTATTTATCATTGACAGCTTGTAATAAATCTAAGCTTAGTATGCTTTATTTTTAAAATATTGAATGCAAACCACGGTTCTTGACAAAGTGCAGCAACACACTAGGTACTCTACATGCAATATGGTAAAGATCAATGTTGTTAGAAAACAACTAATTGCTACATGTCATACCAATGATGGCATAACATTTGTATTTCAGATTTTTTGATATTGAATAATCAGTTGCTAGCTTAATAGTCCATTTTGAATATTGTTTGCATAATGTTGTTGTTTGTATTATCTTACAATATTCATTGATTTGTAATAGGTAATAGTCAATTAAGTTATAAGTTTATCACTAGATACTTATTAGATTAGGTGAACAAGTTAATCTTAAATGAAAATATTTAATGTATTAATGAGCACACGCCTACTCATAAGGCTTTCACAGCAGCCTTGTATTTGGTAAGTATAGTGTAGATAGTGTAAGAGTATAGTGATCAGCTGTTTTTTGTTTAGTTTCATTCTCACGGGACGGTAATGCTCTGTGATAGACACAAAGTCTTTGATTTGACAGGATTAAAGGATAGGACCAGGAACACCGCTCTGTGATAGACACAAAGTCTTTGATTTGACAGGATTAAAGGTTAGGGAGTTTAGGACCATTGCTCCGTGACAGGCACGAAGTCTTTGATTTGACAGGATATAAGGAACCAGGCTCTGGGTGGTCTTGTACACCGTGGACCCAGCAGGATAACATGAGAGATTGTTCATTAGCGGCCTCCACGCCTAGCCAATGGATATTAAATCATTATTAGTTGCTTCCACAGCAAACCAATAGATTGTTTGTTGTATTATCACTATTAGTTTCCTCCACGGATTACTAACAGACAGCTTATTGTGTTATCATTATTAGTTGCTTCCACAGCATACCAACAGGATAGTTAATTGTGTTACCATTATTAGTTGCTTCCACAGCATACCAATAGGATAGTTAATTGTGTTATCATTATTAGTTGCTTCCACAGCATACCAACAGGATAGTTAATTGTGTTATCATTATTAGTTGCTTCCACAGCATACCAATAGGATAGTTTATTGTGTTATCAATCTTAGTTGCTTCCACAGCAAAATAAGATGGCTTTGGTGTTGATATAAACTATTGTGTTATTAAATGCCTCCAGAGCTATAGGTTATTGGACATCTCAATAGTTAGAGCTTGATTTATTATTCATTTTTATAATTGCCTAAATTGGACAAACGAATAGCATAAACTATTAAGAGTTACAAAATATAATAATAACAGTAGTCCTCCTGATTGAATGCAGCCATGACAGCCAATCTGAAAGGGGACGAGCCATCTGCATAGGGATACACTATGGTGCACAAGGCCAATGGCTTAACATGCTTTCCGAATTTCAAAACTCTGGGCTGTTACAGAGGAATCCCTAATGGAAAAACCCCATTTTACACATTTTGCCCGATCTAGGAATTGAACCCAGGAATAATAATTTAAAAGTACTCTGTTACATGGTAGTACCATGCGCAAGCATCATGTGAGTTATTTGACATGGCTATTGTGTTGAGCCTTCTGATACAACAACACTGTATCAGTTAGTGAGGTGAGTAGAAGATAGTTTGAAAACTTCTCACCTTTTACTTTGGTTATGTTGGGCTGGAACAGTCATTTTCCAGCTGCCCTTTACTAGCTGACCTCTATTTGGTGGCATGTACGTATGTTGGTAGCTTCTAAGGTCGTGACCCGGCGACACGGTCATTTGCCGACCAGGTTTTTTTTTTGTTGTTTCTACATCCTTGATAATACTTAGTTATGTAGGTAACCATTTTGATGTATGATATGACAATTACCAGGAATCTGGAATGTGAGAAGGTATACAGCTAAATAATAATGAAAGAAAAGATGATCCTATTAATATTTAGATAAGTACAAGTTAGTACTGATAAAGTAAGAAGTAAGTTATTCAAAGTTACTAGAATCAGATGACACTGAAAGGAATTACTATGAGGATTGCAGCATTACTTATGACAGTGTTTGCACTAGCTAAACATTAATGTTAAAACATATTGAAAAGTAGGTTTTAATGACGCATGTTTGCATGCCACACATACAAAATGGTTAACAAACCTATTTCATAACAAAAAGAATTCTGTGTGAATAAGTTTGAAACATGTTGATCAAGCTTTGACCATGCTTTACAGACTTATTTAGAAACCACTAAATACAAGCTAGATAAGAAGTTGCAAAACATAAAAAAGAATGATATTGAATGATTAAAGAAACTTAATTTGTACAAGTTTAAATCTTAGAACTTATAGAAGGCCCTATCAGTATTCAACTGACAGTCTGTAGCAAGAACGTAGGGTCAGACAATTTTTAATTAAATCTAACTTATACCGCTGTCTCTGACAAGGATCCCATACCCAAAACAAATCTACCAGATCATGTAGACAGATAAGATGGAACACAGTAATCACATTAATTTCACTCAAAGATGTCTTACATACATAGGACCATTAATGTACCAAAAATTCACTGGTACTCAAAGCGTACTTGTAAATTAAAAGTTATCAAGTGGCTATCAGCTTATGACGTAAGTACGGACTGAAGCTCTCCTGATACTGATCCTAATTTTAATGACTCACCCAGTTGTATTACATCCCTTTTACCCATTCATACAAACACATTTAAACTAGATGCACACTACACTCTACACAAACCTCTTAATATTATTTTAAACGTTGTTTAGTCTTGTAATCAAACGATTTGTCTCACCATAAAGCGCACATAAACTATGACAATAAAGACAACAAAACTAGATCATGACACAGGGTATCCTGGTGCAGGGTCTAGGACTACTTAAATGCAAATCATTGTAGGTATTTTCTTAAGCATGTTATAATTCTAATTTTATTAGTTGTGCTTTTTGTGTTTTCAGGAATGAGTTACACACACATACATACATCTTACTTTACTTTAAAAGTTTATGACATGCAACGGGACCACATTATTCAATAATAACCCCGTTTGGCAGTCGGGTAAAAACAATAACTCATTGCAAAAATATCAACTAGGTACAGCGTCAACATGAATAGGTATGTCATGGCACTTTTTGCCAAATGTTTACTAATTCTGTTGTACATACATTCTGTAACTTACTTAACTTATCTACCTACTACTTTTGTTTTGTTTCAGCTACCTAAATGTCATGAATGCTATAAAAATAAGTTAAGTTACTTTTTGTCCGGTACTAAACTCAACATAGGTACTTTGAATTGTTTAACATTCATACACTCATACCTTGTCCCCATGGGGATAGGCAGCAAACACAGATCGCCACTTACTATGATCCTTACATACTCCTCAAATAAAATTAAGTTTCTCAAATAACTGTGAAAATAAAGAACCATTATTAAATAATAATATTGAGTTCCTAGTCAGCTGTCTTATTTTAAGGAGTAATTTAGGCTGTTTTCATTAATTTTACTTCAACAAATTGTCACACAAACACCAGCAGGCACCAATCTTGCTAAGGGGTATTGTGTTACCCAGTTACTGGGTTTTGGTCGCTCCATGTAAAACACTGGTACTCAGCTGAATCCAGTTAGACTGGAAGCCGACCCAAACATAGTTGGGATAAGTCTGGGCAGATTGATTGAAATTGTCACACAAAAGGTCACTAACCTTGCCTTGTATGAATGAAAATAATTGAGAATTTAGATAACATAATTAAATAAAACAGAATACTCCCCTCAACGACGATGGAGTCATCAAGTCTTTGTTTGTTTAGCTGCTTCGGTCATTCTGTGCGTCTTCACAAAATAAAAATATTTTATCTTCGTTTCCAGTGGCACTTGTGGCCGCCATGATTTTTGTAATCAGATCATTCACGTAAAATATTTCAGTTATTTTCGTCATGTCAGGGCAGTAAGTCGCTTACTCTTGAGAATTATCATAGGGAAATTCTTTTGCCATGCCCTCGGCGGTGGCGGTGTTTTACGAAATTCTTCGGATGGCTTTCATAGCATGGGCAGAAGGCGGAAGTGGGAGCTGAGCCGACTTCTGATGTCAGGTCGAGGTACCTATGAATTATAGGACCCCCATCATCAAATCCAATCCTTAGAGGCAATTCCTTCATTCTTCATAGGAACGGGTGAAATTCAATAACACACATCACTGGATTGAAACTCGAAAGTATTTATTTGACTTAGTTACAGGCACTTTGAGTTTTCATTCGAACTTGAAGCTAAAACCACATGGTGTGGCTCGCTGGGTCGCAAATCCCTTGTCGATCTCTAGAGAAGACCCAGCAAGAAACTCTAGGATACTCTTTTAAATCTTTTTATAGTTTACACAATCACTTTATGACAATTAGCGTTACATGTTTATTAGGTTTTCAAACATCTCATCAAACAGATTTATTAAACAGTTATTATTCTACACGTACGTAAAGTAAGTACCTACGCGCGATGCGCGTTCTGTACTTAGTGGGCGGAACTTCTACATTGTTTTTGTTTAGACACTAATTACTTGGATAGTTGAATAAAGCTAGCAAACAATACTAAAATGCTGCTCAGTTAATTATTTTAACATTAAACAACCCCAATACTTACAAATACAAAGTAGTTTGTAGATTATTATTGAAATAGGAATCTCATCATTAAACTATCCAAGTTTCCGGTGATCTGACAATCTTACTAATCAGAAGGTTTCCCATTATTACATAGCTGTGTAAAATAGTCTTAAGACTTTTTGGTATTTAATCATTTACTCAAATTTGTTAAGTTCTCATATTAAATTATTAAATCTAGTTATTGGTCATTCAAATTATAACATCCGGCAATGTTGACAACTTTGCATAATAAGAATAGCATTAAGTCATAATCAAACACATTTACTTCGTCAAATGGGCAACAGTTGAAATGAGAACAAATCTAAAATTCCTACAATAAGTAATCCCGTTTTGTTTAAACATCTCGTATTAATTAAACATTGAAATTAGCTTATCAGATGATCTTCATTCAAACAGTTCAATAACTAATTCCACAATAAGCCAATAGATGGCGCTGAACCCAAAACCCAACTTAAATAGACCTTGAAATAGTTCAACTGGTATCTCATAGATGACAGGATTAACGAGTTTGTCTTGATTGACAATTAAAATGATTAATTAGGATAATGAATTAGCAAATTCACGCCTACGCGGCGACATATATATATTTATATTTTAAAATTTTCGTCATTTAGATATAATTAACTTTTAATTGTAATACTGATGACGAACTTTTTGTAATCTATTGTATGTTTTTTAGTATTGTTCTCAAGTAAGTGACATATGTCTTTATTGGGAATAAAGTTTCTTTAAACCGGAACCGGATTTTTTTTATTAGATCTAGAGCCTCCCCAGCCAAGAATGAGCGTAAATCATATAGTTTTTCACATAAACATAGCCGACTATCTGCATCAATAACTGATTTAAACATGTTAATGAATGGTGGATAATCCACTACATTTTTGCCATTAAATGTTGTTAAATTTATAACTGATAACTTTTTAAATTCACCTTTAGTAGGTTTAGTGTCCTAATTCAAAGATAATATTGCAATTGCTGTATTCAAAGTCGAAACTATAGTATAATATTTTTCATCTACCTCACTATAATTTTCCTTATCGTTAGGACTTATACACAATATTTTTTTATTAAGAGTTTCGTACTCCCTAAATCATTCTGATATTTTCTTACACTTTTCTTTGAGCAACTTTTCTTGTAATTCAGTGAGATCATATTGTGAGAATTTGAACAATCGAGTAATACTACCTTTAATATAGCCTCTTTGCGCTAAAAGTTATTGTACCGATCGTTTGCAACACCCAACAAAGGAACAACAAAACAAAATGGCGTAGTTCGTATTGATGATTTGCCAAATTCGCCGCAGACACACGTCGCGTTTTCAACAGCAGGCAACCTAACGATATGCGATGCCGACGAATCAGGCAGAGACTGAGTAGTGTTGTTTTCTTTTTCTGATTGGTGCTTTTGAACGTCGCGTCACTTGCACTTCGAGTTCCAGATGCAGGACAAAAACTACACGTTGAATTTTATTGTGTTGTCGTCTCTTTCTCCATTCTCCGGAAAGTCATTGATGTAAAGTGTAAAAAGGGGTGGTCCTAGTAAACTTGTTTGTGGAATTTCGTAGACCAATAGTAGAATACGTTCCTCCGATTATTTTTTTTTTCTCTTTTAGTGCTTATATTTATTTTGCTTATTTCTGTAGTTTTCTCTCACTTTGGTACGATTTTAAGAGCTCAAGGTACTGTACCTCTTACCCCATAAGCATCAAGTTTTTTTAGATAAAATATTGCTGCACGTAATCAAATTCTTGTGTTATCAAATGCTTGTGTTATGTCACAGAATATAGAACACACTGGTGTGTTTGTGTCCATATTAGTTATAACAGTATGCAAAAAGTCTAAATTGCCAAGTTGATTGTCTTATTTTTCCTAAATCCCTTTTGTTCCTTACATAGTCTCGTCTCCGATCTTGACACGCCTATTCCGCCGTTCGTATAAGACTGCAAAAATGCCGAATGCTTGGAGGCAAGCACCCGTGCCCAAGAAGGGCTGTCGAGCTGACCCGGCCAACTACAGACCCATCACTGTAACGCTAAGCTATGGATATCGTTAGTTTCTATATCTTATCCTTAGAAACCACCAATACGGCTGTCGCTGAAAACGGTCTACTGGGGATCTTCTAGCGTATTCACTTATGGAGTGAGGCCAACGAGAGGTACAGGGAAACGCTTGCCGTCTCCCTCGACAACTCGAAGGCTTTCAATAGGGTCTAGCACGAAAGCCTTATTAGTAAGCTTCCTTCATTCGGTCTGCCCGGTGATCTGTGTGATTGTATTGCAGACTTCCTGAGAGATCGGTCCATTCGAATGCTTATCGGCTGGCTGCTTGTCGGACCAATTGAATATTAATGCCGGGGTCCCTCAGGGAACAGTACTCTCAGCAACACTTTCTTGCTGCACATAAACAATCTGCTAAAAACCTTTGGGTATGCATACGATAGCACTGTTGGTGAGAGATACTTATCTAACGCACGGGCTACCGGGCCGCAAATCCGGTCTCTCCGTGAGGCCATGGTGGAGCGTTTGAACGTTTACGTGCTGAGAAAATGCACTTCTCAAATTCACAGCTCGAATTGGCTGTTGTGGTAATTCATCCTGGAATAACATTAAATTCTCAACTAAAACTCAACACATTACTTAAATACAAAAGGATCGTTACGATTTACATATCAACTTGAATCTTACACCGTTATTTAATTTGTTTAATAAATAAAACTTTTTATCACTACCCACCTGAGCTATCTGTGGCCAATTATGAGGTTTCTGAACGATATTTATGACATTAACCGGATTAAGACTCAAATAATCTACGTGAGACATTAAACAATCCTTTCTATATACTAAGACAAAGTCAAAGTCCAGCATATAGATCCACCAGTGCGCTACTCTCGGCGGAAGATCCTTCTTACGTTTAGTCATTTTAACGCGTTATAGTCGGTTATGACGAAAATGTTGCAATGGTTTCACAATGGCTAGTGTTGCATATTAGGATATGTATTTGGCAACACTGATTAACAGGAACGCTTGGTTCCGCCATTATAATTGGAACACAGTTTAAGGACAATTACATTGATACGTTATGTGAAACATGTGCGTTGTTATTTCATCCACACCTAATATTATACATTGTGTCAGGTGGTAAATCTGAAAATGGAAGGCATAAACCATCAAGAATCGCAATTCTCTCTGGAGAGAATGTCAATTGTAGAAAGTTTAAACAAGCATTTCAAATTTACTTGACTGCATCTGACCTTGGCAGCAAAGAAGAAGGACGAAAAATTGCTTTGCTGCTGAACTGTGCTGGTGAGGAAGCGTTGAAAGTGTACAACACATTTCCCAAGAAAGATCAACTGAAAACGTTGGTCGAGCCCAGAAAAAATCCAATTTTGTCAACATATCAGTTTCTTAATATGAAACAAGAAGAGGAAGAAAGTGTAGATCATTTTGCTTCAAAGTTAAAAACGCAAAGTGTTGCAGGTGAAATCGGCAACTTGAAAGACCGCTTAGTGAGCATGATGATGATTATGGGTATCAGAGACTACAATTTAAAAGAGAGATTGCTAGGAGAAGATGATCTAAAATTGACTGCTGCATTAAAAAAATGTCATGCGACAGAAGCTGGCAAACAACAAATAACAGTGTTAGAAAAATTAAAAAGTGAAATAAATTATGCTAAAGCAAAAGAATCTATGTGTCATAAGTGTGGAAGAACGCATCACCCTAAAAACAGTGCATAGAATGTGGAAAATACCATCATTTTGCAGCGGTATGTAGGAATAAGAAAAAGAAAAATTTCCAGAAGAATAAAAAGGTTCATGAAGTAAGAGAAGAGTACCATGACAGTGATAAAAGCAGCTGTAGCAGGATTTTCTGTTAGGCAGCATGGGGTGTAGTTCAAACATTCAGTTCCCAGTGGTGCGAGAACATTGTGATTAATAATAATTTCTGGTGCTGACTGTAATACTCTGCCATTGTCATTTTTCAACAAAATTAAAGACTAAGTTATTAAAGACCAACAAGGTACTTGTTGTATACAATAGGGAAAAATAAATGCTTTAGGTACAGCAGAATTTAATTGTTTAGTGAAAGGTGTAAATCAAAACATTAAGTTTAGAGTGATTGACTTACCTGTGCAACTTGTGATAGGTTTGCCAGATTGCATCCGTCTTCAATTCATTAAACGAGTGAATGAGATAAAGAAAAATATTGTAAAGGAGCCAGAGGTAAGCAACGAAAAGGATTTTTTTGTAGAAAAAAATGAAGAAACCTTCCTTTCCCTTTGTACCCATAGTAACGGGTGTCTCAGAATGTTTTTCTTTTTTGATACTTGAAAAAGAAATACTAGAATTAGTTAAATCTCTTTTTATTTACTGTTGAATTAATTAGCAGTTTTTCAATTTTATTTGTACAAAACGAAATTGGGTCGTTCTTCTTTTTAACCTACAAAAAGGTGTCTCCACCAGTCAAAGAAAAAAAAAACATGGAAATTACCATTATTTTTTCTTAATTGTATTTCAACATGCACTGTACTATACACATAATTGCTGTGCACGATTAAATAACATAATAATTGAATAATTTAATTGTAAAAAGTACGTTACAGAGTTGTAAATCCGCGTGACAGAAGTGTATTGCATACAAATCACAGTGTCTCCCGCTACCTCGGCCTGCGTATAATCCATAATATTACGAAAAAATTATATGATGACACATAAAGTAAAAATATCTTATAACTTCGAAATATATTACCTATCATGTAATAGCAACCATAATTTTTTATCATTTTTAATAAAATATTAAAAAAATCTTAAAAACTTGTCTCCTACTACCTGATGTTTTATTTTGTATATTCTGTCACGTGGGCTGTCCTTCGAAATACGCGTTTGTGCCGCTCGTCTTTGTGGCCTGCGATTGGAGGTTTATACCCCCTTACCCCTTTGGTACGATTTCCCCTCTTGAGATCAAGAGGCAACGCAACAGTCGCCCGAAAGTGTGATAGGAGGTGCGTTGGTTTATTCGGCTACCGCTTCGTCACGTAAGTAATTGAATCAAAATATAATTATTATTAATACATTTCGTTGTCTACTCTATCGTAATAAGAATTATTTTATTGCCAACGTGTAAATTATATATACTATGTTAACTTTTAAATGTTATCGACTCAGCAACAAATTTTTACCCCTCCGTCACATGACAACCATGTCACATATTTACTGTGACGGAGTGGTTAAGTACGTGACGGAGGGGTAAAACAAACGATATTCATGTTCTATTTATGCTGAATCCGAGAAATAATGAAATAGATACACTAGTTATTATGGTAATTATTCCTACGGAAAGTGTTAGAAATATTTTTCTATCTTCTCAAATGTTTAGGTCCTTCTTACTTATTTCCTATTGCCAGATACCATCATGGCGAAAAAGAAGACATTAACACCGGCAGAAAGACAGTGGCGTTGTCGGGCGAAACGAATAAATGAACCTGAGAAGGTAGTTTTTTATTTTTTTTTATTTGAGATGGGTTTGCTCTTGACTCTAGTCTAAGTCATAGGTGACAGAGACAGAGTCGATGATGGAGTGAGCTTACCCAGAAGGAGCCTGTTTACTCTAACTTTGAAGAGATTCGGGTTGAATGCGTTCGGAAACACAGACGCAGGTAGTGAGTTCCATTCATTCGCTGTGCGCATTATGAAGGATGTTTGGAAGCGCTTGGTGCGAATTGGTGGAATGGCAACAAGGTAAGGATGGTAACTTGCAGTGCGTCTAGATGTTCGATGGTAGAAGGGGGCTGGTGGGATGAGGTCGTGGAGTTCTTGAGCACACTCACCGAAATACAGTCTGTAGAAGACCGACAAGCAGGCAACCTTGCGGCGATGAGCCAAGCTGTGAAGCTTGGTATCCACCAGTTCAATGTCGCCGATGAGCCTCTTAGCTCTGCGTTCCACCGAGTCAAGCGCGGCAAGCTGATACTTTGCTGAGCCATCCCAAAGGTGGCTGCAATACTCCATGCAAGTAGTAGTGTATTATTGGGCATTCTAGACCACCTATCGCTTCCTACGGCTCACTTTGTTCGCCTTCGTCGCTTTCGGTGGAATAGAACGCCCAATAATACGAAAAGTTTATCGATGGCTTACCTCATCGCCTTCGTCGCTTTCGGTGGAATAGAATTCCCAATAATATAAATGAAATCTTACATAGGGCAGTAATGCTGTAAAATAATGGTTCGACGCCTATTCCACAACGTTTGTGGTTTGGACGCTGCTCCACTTTTTAAAACTCGTTTGGTTACGATTGAAACAAAAAGTTTTCTAGAATGTTCCAATAACATAAATTTATCTATAAAGTTTGTGGGTGGAGAACGTATAAATAATTGTTTGCAGTAATTTAGCGCTACATTCGATTCTTACTATTGTAGTGAGAAGGTTGATTTTGTATCACGAAACATAATACAAATAACTAAGTTAACTACAATGCATACCTCAGTGAAATCTGATTTAAAAGACATTTGTAAACTTATAATCAAGAATTCAAGCGGCAAGATTATATTTATTCGAGCTTTGCAAAATGATCAGAAAAATACAGATAACGATTCATCAAAACACCAGGACAACTATACAAACCACACAGAAGATTTCTTTCAGCGACAGATGCAAGATTTGGTGAAATCTCATTTAGAAAACGTTCACTATCTTATAATGAAGGATAGCCATGGTGATGTTGTTCGTACATTTGTTCGAGTTAGCGACAATGAGTTATAAATGTCAGTGTAATAAAATAATTGACTCATTATTAATATAACCGTTTAACCAGTTGCCATGAAATTTGTAAAACAACCACAATCATTACAAGTAAACAATCTTTGTGTTCATTCTCAGGAGACTGGTTTTCGCCATGGAGAATTATTACCTAAATCAGTACGATGCATTATTTGCGGCCCGTCAAATTGTGGAAAAACTAATTTAATAATTGGTCTTCTTATACACGAAAATGGTTTAAGATTTCAAAATGTTTATGTTTATTCGAAAACCTTGCAACAACCTAAGTATCTTTTTTTAGAAAAAGTCTTGCAACGAGTACCAGACATTTCATTTCAGAAATATCATGAAAATGAACAAGTACTAAGTGTTCAGACCGCAAAACCGAATTCTGTAATTGTATTTGACGATGTTGCTTGTGAAAACCAAAGTAATATACGTGATTATTTTGCTATGGGGAGACACAAGTTCATCGATTGTTTTTATCTAAATCAGACGTATAGTAAAATCCCTAAACAGTTAGTAAGAGACAACGCAAACCTAATCGTGCTTTTTAAACAAGATGAAAGAAATATGAAACATGTTTATGAAGAACACGTCAACACTGACATGACATGGATTGAATTTCGTGAAATGTGTTCAAAAATATGGAGTATACCTTTCAATTATGTTGTAATTAATAAAGATTGTTCAAAAAACAAAGGATGTTATAGAAGTAAATTTGACACGTTTGTAGTCTTTGACTAAGAACACGAATACATATAGTATATAAGGCTATTACCTTTCTAACAATATTATTCACCTTACGACGCTAAATCAATTACGACCTATTTACCAATATGGAAAAATCATTAAAACAACAAATTGTTGATGCGGCAGAAGCTGTAAAGATAAAAGTACGAAAAATGAGAGATACCGAGATTAACAATAAACAAGCACTGGAATCTGTTTTCAAACCTGTAACAGAACCACTTAACTTAATTGCTAATGCTGCTAAGCAAGCTCCTCTCCTGCGTGTCAGTGATGATTTTGCTGATGTTCCGTTTACTAACGAAACTTTGCAGAAAGAAGGAACTGGTAGCTCAGAAAGAAATGAAAATAATGATGATGAAGACAAATATGAATCCGATATCAACAGTGACTCTTCTTATGAATCAGTAGTTGAAAGTAATCAAGCTTGTGATACGTCATCCTGGTCAGTATCTTCAGAGGCGTTGGCAGATATTCCATTTGGAGTAAGAAAAGACCGCGGGCAATTGATGTTAGGTTCTGCTTGCATAACGATCAACGATCAATACATCACCGTGGCTGAACGTAAATACCGAAATACACCTGGTTTAAAACAGTTGTTGCTTAAGAAAGATGTGGACTTAAGCTTGGTTACAGATAGTGATATGCAAAATTATAAGTTGATGTTACTTGACACAAATGCACATCGTCGAGACTATGAGCCAAGTAAGCCAATAAAAAGTAATAAAGGACAAAAATATTTGCAAGTTATTAAACCTCTTTTTCAACTAAAGAATACAGTTCAGGGAAAGGGTCTACCGTTACTAAAAAAGTGGCGAAAAAACGTAGATTTAGTGTACTGGGATAACCCTAATGAATTAGTGGACAGGTTGAAATTGTTAATTGCATCTAGAGATGCTGGCAACACAGGATTAGATAATGAAATTATTTCTATCATTGAAGAATTGCGTGAATGTAAAGTTATAAATAAATAAATATTTTAAAATGTGTTTATTTTACTATCAACCTCTCGATACAATACACCTTAAACATGAACGTAGACAAATTCGGGCACTTCATTCACAAAAGAATGCGTTTATCAGAATTATTTGAGTTTAATGAAAATGCATTATTAAAATCAGAAAACGGAGACTTTGATTTAAAAACATCAAAACTGAGAGGAATTAGAAATCCAGTAGAAGCAGACGATGCTGTGAACAAGGATTATGTAGATCGATTGAATGCTAACACGTTAAAAGAATTAAATAATCTGGCTGTGAACAAGGATTATGTAGATCTATTGAATGCTAATATGCATAAAGAATTTAATAATCTGATTGATACATTGCGTTCTCAAATGATAAAAGATGCAAAGGGTATAGTTCAAGGTACTTTAAAAGCAAGGGTACTTGAGGTTTCAACTCAGTTGCAAGATAAGTTTTATACTAAAGCAGAGGTAGATAAATTACTTGAAAATCTCAGTAATGACAAAACAACAAATAGTAAATGAAATACATAAAGCTGCACGAAGAAATTTCCTTAGACGTACTGTCATTCTAAAGGGGATCGATGACTTGTGGCAAGCTGATCTAATGGACATGCAGAAACTGAGAAAATATAATAAAGGTCATAATTACATATTAGTTGTAATTGACTGCTTCTCAAAGTATGCTTGGACAGAGCCGTTAAAATCAAAAAATAAACTTGATGTTTCTCATGCATTTAAAAGAATATTGATTAACAGTCATCGTAAACCTGTTAATTTACAAACTGATATGGGAACAGAATTTTATAACATCACCTTTCAATCGCTTATGAAAAAGCACAACATTAACCACTACTCATCGTTTTCTACTAAAAAAGCATCAATTGTGGAGAGACTGATTAGAACTGTAAAAAATAATTTATATAAATATTTTAGTCTCAATGGAAACTATAAGTGGATAGGACTACCATTGGAAGATACATTGAAGAGATATAACAACACAAAACATCGCACTATTCAATTTAAACCGGTAGATGTTAATAAAGGTAACGAACAAGTAATCAAAGAAAATATTAAAAAAAATTACAAACATGATTTAGTTCAGTGGAAGCCTAAATTCAAAGTTGGTGATTGTGTTCGTATAAGTAAATACAAACATAATTTTGAGAAAGGTTACACTCCTAATTGGTCAACTGAATTATTTATTATAAAAAAGGTAAATAAAACCATACCAGTTACATATCACATAGAAGATCAACGAAAGCAAAACATATTAGGAGCGTTTTACGAACAAGAACTGCAAAGATCGAATTATCCTGATGTTTATTTGATAGAAAAGGTTTTGAAAAAGAAAGGAAATAAATTGTATGTCAAATGGTTAGGTCTAAATAGTGCAGAAAACAGTTGGATTGAAAAAACTGCAATAATGAACTAATATATTATATAACCATTTTTCATTTGAAATCCTATCATTATAATTTGAGTAATGCAAGGAGGTGGACTAGTTAACAGGATAATTAATAATCTACCATTCGAAGTTCATTTGCCAGGATACAATTATTGCGGACCAGGAACCAAACTTCGCAAACGCTTAGCGCGAGGTGACCCAGGTGTAAATAAGCTAGACGAAGCTTGCATGCAACACGACATTGCGTATACAAACCATACAGACTTATCAAATCGTCACAAAGCCGATTTACAACTACTTAACATGGCTAAACAAAGACTTGAATCCAAAGATGCAGGGAAAGGTGAAAAGCTAAGCTCTTGGCTAGTGAGCAAAGTTATGAAAACGAAACTAAAGTCTGGATCTGGCATTAAAACATTTAAAAGCTTAGTTTCAAAAATAAAATCAAAAATTAAGAAACTCAAACGCAAAGATAATAAGACTTTAATAAAAGCAGCTTACTTAGCCGCAAAAAAGTTATTTCCAAACATTCATCATCGAATTCGAGTACCCCGAGTAATACCCATACCAAAGACTGGAGGAGTTCTACCTTTAATTCCAATTTTCGCTGGTTTATCGGCTTTAGGAACTTTAGCTGGTGGTGCAGCTGGCATTGCAAAAACCGTCAATGATTACAAAGCGAACAAAAAAAATTTGCAAGAAACAGAACGACATAATAAAGCTATGGAGGCTTTAGTGTTGGGTAAGGGTTTATACATTAAGCCGTATAAAAGCGGTAAAGGATTGTTTATAACATCTTCAAAAAACTGAAAAATATGCTACCCAATCGCCCTCTAACTAATGTAGACATTCAAAAGTATTCAAGAGACATCCCATATTTTCGTGGGGTCTACATGAAGGATCGACTACCTCGGAAACCGAAACGCATTGAATGTGGTATCGTTAATTTAGATGATTCTAAGAACGAAGGAACGCATTGGGTAGCTTATGCTAAAGTATACAATCACTGCGAATACTTTGATAGCTATGGAAATTTAAAACCTCCAATGGAATTGATGCAATATTTAAAAAATTGTAATGTGTTTTATAATTATACAAGATATCAAAAATTTAACGCAGTCAATTGTGGTCATTTGTGTCTAAATTATTTATGGACTTTTTGGAATAAAAATGTATTATAAAATATATGCTTTTCTTTCATTTCAATCATTTGCAAGATGTCACTCACTTTGTCGATAACTGGAGACTCGTCAGTGTTAACTACAAACTATCCTAATACATTGCAACTAGATGGAGAGTATGAGTGTGCTTTATTACACTTTTCAACATTTAATTCTATTCCAAACATCGATAAAAGTAATAATAAGTTCTATTATGGCTTTAATGAAGTTATTGAAATACCGGATGGCACTTATGAATTGCAAGATATCGGCGATTATTTAAAATCTGAAATAAAAGATGCAGCAATCAAACTACGGTGCAATAATAATACTTTAAAAACTACAATATTCTGTACAAAAGACATTAATTTTATCAAAGAAGACTCTTTTGGAAAACTATTAGGATTTAACAAACAAATCTTGAAAGCAAATAAATGGCATGTGTCACAGTCTCCAGTCAACATTCTACCTACGACCGTTGTCAGGATTGAATGTGATATTGTAAGCGGTTCATATGTAAACGGTGAACCAAGTCATATTATTCACGAATTTGCCCTTAATGTGCCACCTGGATACAGGATCATAGAAATCCCGAAGAACGCAATATACTTTCCAATCAATCAAAACAACATAAGCTGCATACATATTAGACTGTTAGATATAAACAAACGATTAATCAATTTACGCGGTGAAGAAGTGCAGGTATATCTGCATCTTAGAAGAAAAAAATGATTGACTACAATAAAAATGTGTCTCAACATGTAAAAAATATCAGTTCTGCTCGAGCTACCTATCAAATAAGACCTATCTCTAAGAAGAAAATAAAATTAACTAAAGACAATAAAGCATTCCTTAGAGCGATCGGATTGTTAAAATGAACATCTTAGACGTTTTATCCGCTCCGACTTATGATAACACTATAGAAGGAATCGAATTTCATTCCTACAAGCCCTATGTAACAAGTTTCAACAGGAACGATGAAATTCGCATACCTATCAACCAACAGAACTTATACATATTACCATCAGCTAGCACCCTATATTTGGAAGGAACTATTATCGTTAGCAAAAAAGATACGAAGGACAAAGCTACTAGTGTCAATTTCACGAACAATGCTCTACTCTACTTGTTCCAAGACATTAGGTATGAGCTAAATGGAGTGGAGATTGATAAAATAAAAAATGCAGGTATAACAACAACTATAAAATCACTCATTTCGATGAACGAAAGTGAATCAAAAATGTCTAATGCCTGGGGGTGGAATATTGATGGCATAAAAAATATCGATGGAGGAAGATTTTCTGCCTCTATACCACTTCGGAATATCCTCGGTTTCGCAGAAGATTTTAAAAAAGTTGTAATAAATAGTAGACATGAACTGATATTGTTACGAAGTAACACTAATTTGAACGCTGTAAAACTTAATACTGGCGAAGTAGTAGATGATGTTCAGATCAACAAAATCATATGGCGCGTACCGCATGTTAAAGTATCGGACAAAGAAAAAATTGGTTTGTTAAAAGTATTAGAAAAAGATCGCCCACTTCAAATGATATACAGAAATTGGGATCTGTACGAATATCCAGCTTTGCCTAAAACTACAAAACATACCTGGTCTATCAAAACTTCATCTCAAATAGAAAAACCAAGATATATTATTATTGGTCTACAGACAAAGAGAAAAAACAATGCACATTCTGACATGTCTCAATTCGATCACTGCCATATTCGAGACGTTAGAGTGTATCTCAATTCAACCTATTTTCCATATGAAAACTTAAATGTGAATTTTGCTAATAACAGAATCGCTTTATTATACGAGCAATACACCAGATTTCAACAGTCGTATTATGGACGTCGCTCGGAGCCCATACTAAACGAGAAACAATTTAGAGATTTAGCACCGCTGTTTGTAATCGATTGCTCTAGACAAGCTGATAATCTAAAGACTGGACCTGTTGTGGATGTGCGGGTAGAAATTGAGAGTGATTCGGAAATACCAGATCAAACTTCAGCATACTGTCTCATACTCAACGATTGTATTGTTGAATACAAACCATTAAGCAACATTGTGAAGAAGATATCATGAACGCAGACATCATCATTGTCGAACTCCAAGGATTTAAAGATTTATTTAATAATTTCATTGTGAAAGAAGTGGCCATCGTAAGTCAGAATCATACTCAAACGTTCTTGGTTAAACCACCGTGTTCCTTTTATTACTTAACAAAAGAAGAAAAGAAACAAGTACGATGGTTAGAAAAAAATCGAGGAATTTTCTGGCGTGAGGGCTTCATAGACTACAGAGAGTTTCAACACGTTATCTTACCATATTTAAAAAATAAAAGAATTATTACAAAGGGTTTGGAAAAGATTAAGTGGATTAAAGATTTATGCGTAAACTGTGAAGTGATTGACATAGGCGAGAAAGGGTGTCCTAATTTCGCGACATTAAAAAAAAAGTTTTGTATAAATAAAACTGATTTTAATTGTGTGAACCATAAAGCTAATTGTGCATTAAATAATGCAGTGTGTATTAAAAAATGGTATGTTGATAATAATATGTCTGTATTTAATTTATTTTAAATAGAATTGTGTTGAAGAGTTAATAAAAAATATTTATCTACCTTACAGTGTTTTATTTAATAATCAAGGTAACCCACATAACTAGTTATAAATTAGCTATAGCAAAATGATATTTCTTATAAATTTTATTATAAAATTTCAAATACATGTTAAATTAATTAATCTAATAAAAAACTAACTACGAATAACCTATTATTGTGTCATTACACTAGAGCTAATTTAGAGTTCGAGTATACAAAATAAAACACAGTTTAAATTATAAACAAAATAGATTTATTTACATTATTTCCAATTATTACAAACTAATGATAACCGTCCTACATAGTTTATTTAATGTTTACTATTCGTACCTACCTAATTACAAACTTGTGATGTATGAATATTATCCTAACTAGATTAAATAAAGAAATTAATATTAACTACATTACAATATTTTTAGACTATGTACAGGATAAAATGTAAAAAGTTAATTAAAATAAAACGTAACTACATTATTTGATATTTATACATTCAAAAGTTATACAACTTAAAAACCTAAGATGCTTAAAGACTAAAGAATAAGAAAACAAATAAATATACCTTAATAACTACAATATTACTTACATAATTTATTATTGTTTATTACAAAAAATCTTACACATTAACTTATAAAGTAGGTACTTACAGAATAATGGCACCAGTTAATAATAACAACTGTCCCCACCAAGTTTTTTTGATATTTTATTAATTAACGATTGCGTCTCCTCCATAACATGGTCCACCGATTCAGTTACTACATACTGCGCACTTAACACTACCACGTCCTGATTGTCACTTGCAGGTTCTGGTTGTTCACTGATATCCAACACTTGTACCTGGATAAGTCTTAAACCTTTTTTCTTCTCATTGTTTATGACGAATGATTGACATGTAGACAGAGATGATTTCTGCTTTAGTCCCTCTCGTCTTGTTCTAGGCTTCTTGTTGATAGGTTCGCAATTTTGTCTTGCTCTAGGCTCCTTGTTGACAGGTATTTGTTGTTCTGGGAAATCTGGTATATGCCAGCTTAAACTGGGAGTCGGAAAACCTTGAGCGTATTGTGAGAAGTCGATAACATCTGGTGAATCATCCATTATCAATGATCTGAAACAATCGAAATAATAATTAATTATAATTTCATAAAACAAAATGATGAAATAAAGTTATACGTAGATTGGTACTTGTACAATACTTACAATTCGTTTCGTTTTTATTTGACGAGATATGACCGCTCCGGCAGACTGCTTACTGATGTATGTTCTACACAATAATATTACTGTGGAACGCGGTTAATATGTAATTAGACTCCATAAAGCCTTACGCTGTGATTCAATTTCATGTTTCAACATGTTCAAGCTCGTGCAGGCGCACCTGGTCAACGTCAAATTCTACACCGCGCGTGCAAACTTCGAGCTATGAGTGCTTTGTCATCAAAAATGGACCTTACATGTTTTATCAAGTTGGAACCTGTTTCTTTGTCACCAATCAGGAATGGACATGAAACTAATGTTTTAAATAATACAAGTACCTATGGTATTTAATCAATTTCATGTTTCAACAAGTACGAACAGTTATGTCGTGTGCAGCATGAAGCGACGTGAGCGAGCACCTGATTAGTGTTATATTTCATACCAGGCAGCGCGATGCGCATTGTCATCAGGAATGGAAATTAAACAAATATAATTATGATAGTAAAATACGATTTATTAAAGTATGTATTTAATTAATACAAATAAAAGAAAATTATAGTAACCATAGTAACCTGTAAGTAATTATCAGGTCTGAATTGGCAGAGAATATTTTCCTAAACTTCTAGACTGTATGATGTCTCTTTCTGAAATTCCAGAATAATAAACATACTCTACCTATTCTGACCTTCGATAATTATCCTAATTTATAATATTGATATTACTTAAACTATTTACTAATTAAATGTAAGTTTGCAACAAATATTTGGGACACCAAGGGAATATATATTTTTACATGATTATTAAGCGAGGTCCAGACACATGTAATGTGAATGTACTGTAAAATTAATAGGTGTCTGTCTAGTACTTGCGTAATATTATCAAACTCTGCATTTAAACTTCACAAGTTTTATTTACCATTTACAATCAATAAGAAACATGTTAAAATGTATCTAATGTAATTACGTTTCAATTGTAGTAATGCATTACATAAATATAGTTGCGTTACCCCAGGCTAAAGTAGAAACTTTATCAAACGATAGCAATCGTTTATCGTCATTGCTTGAAAGTGCTATTTTATTTACGTCATGTGTGAATATTTCATGTTTTATTGACCTAAACAATACATTTTTTTTGCGAATAACATTGCAATTGTACAAAACATTTTTATAATCTAACATATTAAATTTTTTAGTAATACATTTTTTTGTACCTTTTGCCTTTTTAATTGTTTTATTTAACATTTTAATACAATAAAGTTTTGAGCGCAGTCCTACGAATTCTTTGATAATGTTGCCACCCATTTCATCTTTAAACAGTCCTGGAACCTTCTTATTAATAATTGGTAAGTTATAGTCATTGTTACAGTCATAATTGCTGGTATCAAAATATTTTAGAAAATGGAGCTTGAGGTCTTTATAAACGTCATCACTCTGTACATCATACACAAGACTATCTGTGTCAGTATAGCACAATTCAATTCGGTTACCATAAAAAGGTTTTATGATAGAGTAATGAAAGTCGTACATATGAGTCTTAGATAATTCTAATACTGCGAAACCTATGTATATTGGTTTATTAAGTATTATACGCACAGGTTTCATTTGGATTGCCACTAGATCATCAGAAAAAACAGAAGCGCTATGAAAATATGGACTAGCTATCAATTTCTCAGCACAAGTGGTCTTTTTCGTTTTATTGTTTGAATCACACCATTTGTTAACTAATTTTACTTCTATTCGATTTTCATTATTTTCCAAGGTCTTTCCGAAAATACTATTGTTCAATAATTTGAAAAAGTCTTGTTCAAACGTTGACTCTGCTTTTTGACGTAACTGAGTGTTAATATCAATATATTGTTTTAAATAACAACTTTGCTTAAATATAATAGCGCGATGGATCCTTCTCAATACTAAACCGTACTGTAAACATTTTTTTAAATGTACGTAATGAATAACATAGTGATATTTATCGTACAAGTTTGGTATTAACTTTTTATTCTTACCACCAGGTGGTAGGCATTTTTCTGGACAAAAAGGAAAGTCATTGTGTTCCATGTGCAAATTCGTTGGATATATTAAATCGACTTCAAGAATGTATCCGTTTTCCGCGGTATCACTGATATCTGCTAAGTTCAATTGTAAAAAATCAATTTCATGTCTATTCATAAATCTAAAATCGGAATAGGGTAGGGATTGACACATGCTATAACCATATAAATTGTTACAATCTAAATAAATGATAAATGAATTTGGACGAGTTGGATCGTAAGTATCTAAATATTTATGATTGGCTTTGACATGTCTTTTGGAACACATACAAACACCACCTCGAATACCTTTTTGTATCATTCTAAAAATTTCAACATCACTAATTAATTCTAATTTAACTCCTGTTTTTAAAAGCATTGCATCAAAAGATAGACTTGGTGCTGTAAGATAGAACGCGGGATCGAGATTGTAATGTAATTTACAAGTTTTTCGAAAATTTTCAAAAACATCTGTTAACAACAGAACATCTGTTTTGAGATATAAATCTGTGTACATACCCATGTTTTGAATATTAAATACTGACCAAACAGACCGAGCGTGTTCATAATCTTCGTCGGTAATTGTTTCATTAGATAAGGAGTTAAAAAAATATTTTTTAGAGGGTAAACACGTATCTTCATAACGTTCCCATTGAGACATATAGTCATATGGATACACTCCTTTACGGGTGAGTAGATTAAATTGTTTTTTATTAGAAAAATAGGATTGTAATTGTTTAAACTCTTGTTTTTTCATTGAACTAACCAACTTTTCTAAGCTTGTTCCTAAAAACTTGAAAGAATCTACAAACCGTATCTGTATACTTTCACTATCGGAAATCGGAATATACTTCGTGAATGAAATATAGTTTTCTTTTGTTTTAGGTATCACTTTTATAGATCCAGGCGCTTCGCCTAATTCTTTTATGAAAAGGTGACAATCATATCCGGACAAATTATGAAAAAATACTGGCAAAAATGTCGGTTGTTTGTATTGCATATTACAATAACTATGAGCTGCACCACGATATTTACCAGTCAAGTGACAATGATCGCGAACCCTATCGCCGAACAAGAAGTGTTCACAAATATGACATTTTATCGCGTTTTCAAAGTCGCGAGCATTATCATTTGAGTAAATCATAGGAACATTATTTTTTAACATATCATGAATTTGTTGTGCATCTTTATAAATAGACTTCACAAAATTTAATACACAATCCGAACCGCGATAAGAAACGAAACGATTATGGCTTTCATCTAGCGTACACGTAATATGATAAGCGAAAGCTACAGGCACGTGTCGCTGTCGTGTAACAGTACCTGCCTTAGAGGGGTCAAGATCACAAGATTCATACCGCTCTAGCATTGTTTCAAAATCTGCGTATATGACAAATGGTACAATTTGCTTTCTAATATAATTTTCAAATTGTATGAACGAACCTTTTGGAGGTAGTTCAGTGGCGACACCTCCACAACTATGCGAACTAAGATTGTCGCATGAATTAAAAAACATTAAACAAACGTCACAAAAGTACAGTTTACTGTGATGTTTTGTTAATTGATTCTTAACAAGTCGCGGCAAGTCTTTAATGAGACAGTAATGTGAGAAATCATCTCTTTCTAAATAAAGTAAATGAATCACCTTTCCGTTCAAGGCTTTTGGTTTGTAAAGCGGTCCTATGATGGTATTATTTTTTAAACCATAAATGTAAATGCAAATTTCAGGGTTATTTACTTCGAACCGCGCAATATCTGTGAAATTCATTGGAAATGATATGTTCTTAACATTTAACACGTTACGAAAATCCGGGTACGAAGATACTCTATCGGGATGAGTTTTGGCTGGATATAAAGCAGCAACAACAGACCAAAAAAAACAATACTCATCATTATTGTGGATATTAATGCATGCTTTTTTCGATTTTATTGAAGAAGGCAATTCGATAAAGCCTGAACCGCGCAAAGGTTGATATTTGTTAACATTGACTTCCAAATGAGAACTGCTCAAGAACGTCCATCCACTATCTCGATCCTGAATTTCTTCTATCTTTTTTGTTAAAGTGTTTTTGACTTGAGACAATAATGAATCAAATTCATAATTCTGATGCAGAGTAAAGTTTTTTGTGGCAAATGATTTAATCTCCTGAGAATCATTTTTAATCATTAAAAACAAAGCAAAATATTCAAAATTAACTTTTAGACAAGTGTGTTCTTTAAGAGACATGTCAATAAGCGTTTTAATTTTGTCGCAAATATTATTGAGAAATGGTTCTAGCGAACAATTCTCAGACGGATCGACAATTCTATAAGAAGTTATACGATTACGAAATGCAGAATGTATTATTTCAACACCTTCGCAAAAAGGCAAAATACTTTTGTTTTTATGATTAGTACTACGTAGGTGACCTGTCCAGTGACTGCGCTCAACAGAGGTATTACAAACAGTACAGAAAGGCATTATAGCTTAAAATAGTTTTAGACTTACTATTAGTTGTTGCTATATATTATTATTATTGCGATTATGATAGACGTCTGCTAAATAGAATATAGACCTGGTGCCCCAAAACTTAAATATTTATTTTCTATTTATACTATCACTATAAAAGACGGGCTCAGAATTGTCAAATAATTCATGAGTCCGTCTCATAAAAACTTGTAGACCATCCCACTGCGGCGTGTTGCGGTTAAGCTGCACTTTTAGAGCCACCGAGGCTTTCTTCCACCGATCCTCTTTAGGGGTGGAGGCAACATCGGCCTTGTTGTAGACTTTTACCTCCACATAGAAGTCCCCGGTTAAGTCCACCGTTCGCCGCACTTTCCCGTTAGCGACACGGCTGATGAGGGTTGAACCGAAGTCTCCAACTGAGGTCAACGAGGGAATGTAGTCCTCGAAGCCAAAGAGGTCCGAGCCCGAGCTGCGTCTTTTACTGTAAACAATTTAACATTTTATTACATTCACAACACAAAATTACATTTATTTTTATGGAGAATTGAGGGCATCATCTGTGTACGGGGATAGAATCTACTAGGACAAAAAGCATGATATCTTGTTATAATAATTTCAATAACAATACCTCATGAACTAACTGTAAACATTCCTGCAAGGAATATAATCGGAAATTGATTTCAGCGCTTTCTGCGTTACAGTTATAATTTAACGTATATCTGTGTATAACATACATTTAATTGATATAACATACACAACAAGCAATAACACAAAATTACCTTGATTTCGATTCTGATGGCGTGGTGCTCTCGGAAGCTTTGCGCTTCGCCACCTTCTTCTTTGGTTGCACCTTCGCAACCTCGGCTACAGCTGCGGTTGGTGTATGGAATTCTGAATCGGAGTCCGACCTGAAATGGAACACATAAAATTAATTTTGTAACTAACAACTGTGACTTAATTAAGACTATCAATACATCAGCTAGCAGGCTGGGTAGCAGTCATGATGGATAGGTAGGGCATGATAACAGTAACATCAGCCGGCAGGCAAAAACCAGGTCCGTAGCTGAATAGTAGTCGCAATGGAAAGATAAAACATGATAATCATAAGTTCATAACAGCCGGCAGGCAAAAACCAGGTCCGTAGCTGAGCATTATGACTAGGTACATATTTAAAATTATGAATTACTTACTTACATGTTAGAAAGTCGATTTTAAAGCAGCGCTAGTACTACTTGTCACTTTGAAGATTCTGGAGCGAATGTAATTTATTTATTAAAATTAATTCGTTTATATACACAAAAAAATACTAATTCAGCAAGAAAATAGGTTATTTCAATATTAAACTCTAAGTACTTGTCTTACAGTTGTAAAAAACAAATATGATGTTTACGTCATATTGAACCGTATTGTTTGTATACCAATTCTGCAAAATTGCAATTTGTTCATAAGGACTGAAAAATAAAGCCGACAAAGTGAACCCGATTCATTACCCTGTGATTCATAACTAAATTAATATGTATAATTAATTTAATAATTGATGTATGTTTGTTGAGATTTTTTTTACTTCACAATTAAGTTAATGTGAGAGGTGAAACTAAGAACAGTCAAATTAATTCTTGTAGGTAGGTGCATATTATAGATTTTTTGAATTCTCTCGACGTTGAAAGTAAATTTGTGAACATAGTTGTTTACTAAAAACAGTTAAGCAGAAGTAGTTAATAATTAATCATAACTATTTTGAGAAAAACATACTATTTTGTAATACATACAAACCAATCCATGTGTTCGATAATGTTAAGTTGCAGTTAAACTCGATATTTCGACATTCGACAAACTAATAACATTTTCATTCGTACTATTAAATAATCACCTAAACCCGCAATTAAAGAATCCAATGCACTGTGACGTGTGGGAATCGAATGCACGTGTCTGAGTTATGGTTTCATAGTTGCCCAATTTATCAATAATAACTCGAGTCCTCCTATTATCCCAAATAATCTTAATGTACACAGTGTTCTCTTTTTTCAAGGTGATCTTACTTATAACAGTTTAGATCGCACTCGATGACAAGTGACAGATAGCGTATTTGATACAAAATATATCATATAAAAAAATTTATAATCTTAGTACCTAGAAGAATGAAACACGTTAAAACTAGAACCGATTACAAACTTTTAGAATTAAATACGAAAATAATATTTAGGAAGTTCTTTATAAAACAAATTTAGTGTTTACAACATGATAGTCATGTTACTATACAATATAAATGCATGGAATGCAATTTGTGTACACGTGGAAAGTGTGCATTACATTGATATTGAACTTTGCTGATTCGAACTAACAAAGCACACTTATATATAAAGCTACGTAGCATTTACATCTACGTAGCAACCGGGTACGGATACCGTCAACGGAGTCTACAGCAACGGATTTACACACAGTCTTTACGCTAGAATGAATAATGTGAGATACGTTTCTAATCCGGTTGCCGTTGACAAGTGTATCCGTGCCTTAGCTTTATGCATGCATGGCAAGGATCGACTATCTGTAATCCGTATGACCACGCTTACCACTTGATTGTTACGTGTTGATGTAAAAGGTTGTATCGTCTGTAATGTGTTAAATTTAAATTTAGATGTCCTCGAACCAAACTGGTCACAGAAAAAAATGTGTGTGGACCTAAGGGTGTGCGCTATTTTACTTTTGTGGAGAGACATGAGACAATCTGTCCTAAATTTAGTTTAATGTATGCGGTATCCTAAAGTTCAGATTTCCTTGAGCCAATCTGGTCACGAAACGGGTATGTGTGTTATCCTAAGCGGCATTGCACCATCCTTAAGTATGTGGAGAGAAATGAGACAATCTGTCCTGAATTTTAGGTTACTGGTTCATTTCGATATATACCTGATTATGTTAACGTATAAAGCTTTATAGTTGATTTAAGCTGGTGAGTATAATTAAATAAACCGAGGATTGAATTTGAGGTAAGCCATCGATAAACTTTTCGTATTATTGGGCGTTCTATTCCACCGAAAGCGACGAAGGCGAACAAAGTGAGCCGTAGGAAGCGATAGGTGGTCTAGAATGCCCAATAATACACTACTCATGCAGGATCGGAGTTGCGCTTTGTACAGGGTTAGAAGCTGTCCAGGCGTAAAGTATCGCTTCACCCTATTTAGGATGCCCAGTTTTTCAGGATGCACATTTACTAAATAATGTTTTTAATAAACAAAATTGAAAAACTGATCATTAATTCAACAGTAAATAAACCGAGTTTTAACTAATTCTATTATCTTTTTTTAAGTATCAAAAAAGAAAAACATTCTGAGACACCCTTTATTAAGTTGCTTTAAATGTGTAATTTCTTTTTTTGGTGTACAATAAAGTATATTCTATTCTATTCTAAACATGTATTTTCAGGCTTAGGTAAAATAAGGACATATAAA